>JAREIS010000107.1:0-1200000 GCA_030060385.1 Muscicapa striata striata | reverse complement strand
GCCCCTGCCTCTGCTTTGCAGTGCCCTTTAGGGCCCTTTTAGTTTTCCTAAAACTCTTTTCTTCTCTCTTGGCCCCTTGTTTCACCATATCCAAAGAGCTTTCATCTCATTCCCAGCCCTCTTCATCCCTCTGACATCCACTGTTTTTCACTCCCCAACCCTAAACTTTCTCAGCTGCTGCTCAAAATGTATATTTTGCCTGCCAAGCCAAAAAAGCTTTGAAGAAGCTCTGTCCTGTTGTATATCCCAACGTTCTTCTTTCTATTTTATGCTGTATGTCTGTGGTTCATCACAGAGATGCGATTTCTAGGGAGTTGTCACGGACTTGCTTCCTCTACTAAATGCTGAGCTGTGTGTAAGGTCTCTGGTGTGGAAAGCAAGGTCATTAGCAAACTGCAGTTCAGAAAAGACATAGTTTATTTAAACTTGTGCCTTGCAAATGCCTTAGATTGTAGTGCTAGGTAAGCAAGACAGATCCAAACCAAAAAGCTTCCTTTATTTGCTTTAAGGCTTGAGAAAGCGCTTCCTGCATTGCAGACAGAATGCAGGCATTCATGAAGAAGCAATTATCAAGATTTTGGAAGGTAGTGACAGCCTAAATCCTATGTTGCAGCATAATCCTATCTTGGTTTTTTTTTACCACCTGGTCAAGTTTTGCATCTGAAAATGTCATGTTTGTTATCCTGGGTGATATTAGCCTTTTGGCATCTCTTGATGTTGGCAATGCTGTGTCCTTCCTATGCAGTGCTGCTTTTTGACTGCCCTCCAAACCTTTTGGTCTACTGTCAATAGAATGTTCAATCTTGCCTGTGATAGTTCAAAGCAGTTCTGAAAAGATGAGAGATGTAACTTCTGATCTTCTTGAAGGACACTGGTGCATGTCTAGAGTTCACCCTGTGATTGTGAGATCAAGTGGGCCAGCAGCAGGTTATAACTGATTTATACAACTGAAGATGCAAAATCTTTAAAAAATATTGGTTACTCGCCTTCAAATGCTGATATTAGAAAGTAAGAAAATAAGCAATCAGCCTTCTTCACACAGCTGACCCTACACATCATAACTACAACTGCCTAATTCCCCAAACTTTTTAACAGCTTGATTGCAATCTCATTCACCAAGAACTTTTAGAGTTTCCCTGGCTTTAGACTCGTGATAAATAACCTTTCACACTTTCTCAAGTCATTATAGCATCTTCCACAAAGCAACCAGACTTCACATGGAAGAAATCAGCCAGAAAATACCTTGTAAAATGTAAAAGTGTTTTTTTTTTTTTTTTAAAAGACATAATTCATAAACCAGTAAAAACAGAGCTCTGAACTGAGGTGGTTATCTTTTACCTGTTGTCCTCAGGGGTCTGAGCTGTGATGGAAGGTAATTTTTCCCCCTTAATGTGTTTATTCCATGGGCAGAATGCAGTTTATGGACTCCTTAGCTCTTTATTTCCTGGGGCTTGAATTGAACCAGATCATATTTGTTCTCCCGTTTCACACCCTTGATTTTTTCAAAGGAAGTCACAGTTCTTCCTACCTGTGATGAAAATTATGAAAATGAGTCATCAGTTTCCACCTAAGTCTGAAGGCAGCCATGCAACCACAGCTTGTGGAATGTCAAGAGGTGTCTTGGTGATGTGCAGATCTGATGGCTGGTTACTGAGATTTCATTGGCAGCATCATGAGTCTCTACACTGCTGGTCAGCAGGTGGTAAAGGGGTGAACACACAGATGCTCTCTTGTCATTATTTTCTTTTCCTCTGTAATGAGGAGTGGACACACTTTGTTTCAACTGACATACGAAGATCACCTGGCACCCCATGGAGGAATTTTCCTATATGCAGACCAGCTTTAAATATTCCTTAATTTTTGTCCTGTTTCTGAAACTCTGCCTTGCCATGCCTGACAGAACAAGAGCTGCAAAATTTATGGGTGGTGTTCTGCTTTGTTGTGTTGAGTACATTAGTACTTAGTTCTGAGTTAGATTAGTATTGCACTTTGTGACTGATGCCTGAGAAAATATCACTGCTTGTTTGTCCCAAGGTTTTATCCATGTTTTACAAATGAATAAATACTTTGTTGTCATTTAGCAATGTTAAGTCAAAGTGTCTTTGTTGTATGATTTTACAAGCCTTTGAATATTTTATAAAGCATTTAATTTCATTTGTGCACAAATAAAGGGAGAGTGAGGCTTTAAAAAATTTAATAATGATTCAGTTTAAGAATTGAGTCTTTCAGTCTAGACTAGTAATTTCTGTAAGGGACTTTGCACCTGTAATGGCTTTGAAATTGTCACAAGAAAACCTTTTAGTGAAAGTGTATTTTAGAAAAGATCCATTAGCTCAGAATCTTCGCCTTGGTCAAAAGAAGGGATTTGTGAGTGATAATAGCTCTCTAAAGTGTATATGCCTTTTTACATCAGGCTCTGTTTTAGGGAATTAGGTTTTCAGACACTGGCAATTTGCTGAACATTTTGATGTTCCTCATCTTTGAAAAGTGCCTGTTACACTAGCAGGTGTCAAAATCTGCAGATTCTATTTATTGCCCTTTACAAAGCACTTATTACTATGATATTTGGAGACTGTACATGGAGTAAAACACATCAGGAGAGCTTTCTTGAAGGGATTGGTGTCACTTGTTATGCTGACATCTTACAATGTAAAGTGCTGTATAACAGTGGGAAATGAACAGAGGTAATAAAAAAAGAAAAAAAAATATAGCTACTTAAAACTGAGCAACGCAGTGCTGTAACCACACCAGATATTGCTGGGGCAGTACTCATGCTGTGACTTGTAGCTGCACCCTATGGCTTAATTTCCTCTGGCCCCAGTTCCTGTGTCCCTGGCAGGTATCCCCACCTGTTTTGCAGAGATGAGCACACTAATACTGGATCTACTTCCCCCTGTGATACTTCTCCTGGGAGTGAAAGAACTGCTGGTATTGTCTCAGCATGGAGGGAAAGGGTTTGGTTTGTTTTCTGGGGAGTAGCTGCCAGGTTGGCCCAGGCTGTGCCCTGTTCACCTGGCACCTGGGGGACTGGGCAATCACCAATCAGATGAAGTTCAACAAGAAAAAGTGCCAGATTCTGCACAACCCTCTGATGGTTGGCCCATGCACCACCTCCATAAGCAGATGCTTAGTAAGCCAATTAAGCAAGTTTAATTGTATAATATGTTAATGGAAACTCCTGTAAGCATTACTTTATAAATTAAAGGGGTTTTTCTTTTTCCCCCCATAGAAATGTGAAGGAAAACTTAATTTCTAAATGAAAATTTCCTTTTAAATCTTTAGCTCTATTTTGGAATTATTTTAAGGGTTGTTGTTAAGAGTTAGCGGTAAAATTAAAATTTAGCTTCCTCTAGTTTTAACAACACTAACTTCTGTGTACATTTGTGAGGTTTTAATGCAGGGAATGTCACATGTTGACCCTTCATAAACCTGAATCCAGTGCTTGAAGTTGCTTCCAATTTAATATTCCTGAAATGAAAATAATCTTGACACTGATGTTATTTGGATGGGTGGTTAAGACACAAAATATTAGATTGTCTCTTTTAGCTCACCAAACCTTCTGTTTTATACCTACAGTAGAACTATGGTCCAGTCTGCTGTAGAAATACCAGCAGTGATATAATCCCAGTATAGTAGAAGGGTCCTCTGAAACAATGTCTACTTGAAATAGTTCCCTCCTTCCCTCTGGGTAAAGAGCAGGTGGATGCTTAGACCCCACAGTCCTGGGTAGAACTGACTGTGATGATGAAGTGGACCTTCATTCTATACTGAAGGCTGATGCTAATTCCTCTTCCCCATTAAGAAACTGCCACCAAAGAGCAAACTTATTTCCTTGTGTGTTGACAGAAGATGAACAATTGCATTTGCAGAGGCAATTTGGGAGAGTGTCAAAGCTGTCAGCACAACCAGAAGTGCCTTGCACTGTGTATGTTCTTGTACAGAAGCTTTGCATTATGAAGGTATCAGCTTTTTCCTTCCCAAGTCTGTCCATATGATCTGGTATTTGTGAAGGGATGGACATGAACAGGGCTGCAAGAAGTGACTGCAAGTCACTGACCAGACTCCTTTTTTCCCCCACCTTTTTTTTTTTTTTTTTGCTAGCTTTAGAGGTGAGAGGATTCTCAGTGGCTGACAGATTGATCTTCAGGGGGAATGGCTGGGGGATAGATTCTGATCCCTTGCTGCCTTGTACCATCATCTGTGGTCCTGTACATCACTGCAAAAGGGATTTTGTATTTTTGTCTGGTGGCCCAGTAATGGCTGCACATGGTTCCAGTCTGGTTTTCTTTTTAAATAAACTGCTTCAGTATGGTGCTGTACAAAAAAGAGCTTCACCAGGATAGTTGGGGCCATTGGTTCAGCTTGGTCCCCCTTTTGGTATGTGGTACAGGACATCTTTTTTGGGAGGTCAGAGGTGGTCATGTCCCTGTTTGCTGCAGGTGACAGTGGAGCTGTATGGGTTGTTTACTCATCCTAGGGAAGTTCTCAGCAAGTGGTTGTGTTTGTTTTGAGGTGTGTCCACAGCAAGCTGTGCTTGCACTGGAGCTGGCATTCTTGTGCCAGCAGACAGGCCTGGGGGATGTGATTGGTTTAGGCTAAACACACAGAAGACAAGGGATGAGGTCCTATTTTTTCATGGCTCTGTGGGTCAGGCTTCTTGGATTCCACTCCTAATCCTGCAATTGTCCTCTGTGGCCACAACCTGCTCATACATCTTCATGATAAAAAGGGACTGCAGCTTTTTGCTGTATTATGCTGATGATAATAAAAGTCAAAAATTATTTTGAGATCCCAAGCTGAAAACACTTATGTAAAAGTAAAATGTATTATTATGTTTTGTTGAAAAACAAAAAACAAAAATAGTTTTTAATTGTGCATTGTTTGAGCAATCAGTTTCTTTCAGGAATACAAATAAAGATCACAGCTTTTCACATCACTTGAAAGAGGCAGTTGGTAGCAGTGTAGCAACACATACTGTAAAAAATTCAAGCACAGTCATTGCCACAGAAAATACTTCAGATTTTGCCCTTTTATCTTTCCTTTTCAAATCTGAGTTTCTTCCTGGCATGCCCTGCAGATAAGATCCCTGCCTGAAGACATACCCCCCTTCCCAATACCCAAATTTTCATTTTCTCACATCAGTGGCTGTATATTAAAGAGTGGGTGGTAGAGGGAAGGATATTATTTGACAGCTAATATTGTAAATTCTGTCTAATATGGTTTGTATATGGAAACAGCAATAGCTACTGCTGCTGTGGTTTTGTTGCTGCAGGGAAAATGCAATAAATAGGACTTTCAGAGGAAGATCTGGCCATGAAGAAAGGCTTGGGATTTCATTTGTTCCTCCTGTGCTACCACCAAATCTTCCTTCTCATGCTGCTGAAATAAAACATACATCTGAACAGATCCTGGCATGTCATGGGTGTACCACAAAGACAATGTACAGGGATACTTGTTCCCATTCAAATTCATCTGCACTATCCTTTGTGGAAAACAGTGACAGTGCTTTATAATACCTTCCATTTCCAGTTCTCAAAGCACTCTCCAAAGACAGGAGATTTCTCATCTTTATTCTTCCCTGTGGTAAGTTAGCATTATTGTTCTCCTTTAAAAGGTGAAGGAGATGGGATGCTCCATAACCCATTTGGAAACCAGTAGCAAAATGGAGAAGAATATTACATTTCTGCCCTTGTTTGCTTCATCCATAGGGCTGTACTTCTGCCTTGCAACCTAGCAGCATCTGCCACTGCACATCATTTATTGGTTGCCTTGCTCACAGCTCTGTGTTTTCCTTCTTTGCTTTCATCAAAGCACTCAAGCATGTCAAAGACTGCAGAGCACTTATTAAGGAACAAGACTGTAAAGGAATAAGATGCAGCTTCTTGGCTTATTGAAATAAAGAAATGCATTTTTTGCTGCCTTAGCAGTAAAAGAAGGAAACAAGATGGAACTCTTGCTCTCCTTCCTTTGCATATGTAAGCTGTGTTCCTCAAGATCCCTGGAGGAAGCTGCTCCCTGGCTTCCAAAGCTGCTGGAATACATGGTGTGGTAGCAGAACATAAATCCTGTATTTTATTACACCACATTTTCCAGAATCACTGAGGAATATTTGATTAGCCAGAAAGTTGTATGACATAGCCCGGAGGTGTCATGAGTGTGTTTATGAACTGGTTTGGTTTGCTTTTCTCTGCCTGTCCATTGCTGCATATCTGAGGGTAGGCAGAGAGAGGGCAGTGGGCTTTCTCAGCTGCTTCAGAGCCTTTGTGCTTATCATGTGTCTCCTTCTCCATAGGGATGCTTCTGGTTTTGTGCAGTGCCAAGGTGCTTTGCAGTGAAGCATTTTTGAAGGTGCAGCAAAGGGTTGTTCCTTAAGCCTTAAAACTGTTCTGGTTCAGGCAGGGCTTAACAGGTTTTTTTCTTAATTGAGTTGGCCTGTTACTGCTGGAATGGACTGCAGTATTTGCACATTTAAGGCCAGTTCACATCACAGATTAGATTCTCTAGAATTTTATGCCAGAACTCAATCTTTCTCTCCTCAATCCTGAATGTTACCTGTCTATTGTTTAGTCTTTCCATAGTCTCTTGACATGACCAGAAGAATGTGTTCTCAGAAGAACAGTATCTCTGACTGCCTTCTGCATTTTCTTGAATCTAATCATTGTGAAAATCTGAGTGATCACATGTATTTGTTTTAGTAAACAAATCTTTCAACATCTCTGATCTCTCTAGCTAAGGTTTTCCTGATGACCACATCTATTAGCTGGGTAATGATATGCTGCTCCTTCTGTGGCTACCTGAGGTGTTGCCCTCCAGGACCTTTTAGGATTGGAAGTCAGTAGAATAAAATAAATAGAGAGAAGATGTGCCATAACCTAATTTCTGCCTAAGATAATTAAACCAAATTTTATTTCTCTGACTACAGTGAAACAAAATGCAGTGAGAGTTTTCAAAGTGACTTCAGAAGCCCCAAAGGGTTTTTTTTTCCTAATGATCTCTGTCCAAGGAGGCCCATTTGCTCCCTTCACTCAGGGCTTTTCTTGTGAGGACTTCTGCTGCTTTCTATCTGCACTGCACCATCTGGACACTAGCTCCTCTCCTGACTTGCAACATTTGAACCTGGGAAATCCTTCAATAGAGGCAGCTGTGATCTGGCCCATCCCCAGCTCTTGCTGATGGGGTCACTTTTGGTGGTTTTAAAAATTTTACTCTCTGGGAAGGGTTGACTGACTTCACTGGCAAGTCTGAAAGATCATAACCATTGTTTTTAGTGTTGTGGCTGATGGTTTTCACATGGCACCCTGTCCATCCTTGAATCATTTACTCTTTCCTATGGCTGGATTGAAGAGTGTAATTCAGCCTGGTGGTGCTGAGTGCACCTGTGTAAGGGTCTACAGCTGTGCCCCTCCTGCCTACTCCAATTTTTTGTCCATCCTAGTGTGTCACTGCTCTCAGTGTGTGACTGGCTGCAGAAGGGTTAACTAGATGCAGGCTTAGTCTATTCATACATGAGATTCAGAGGCCCAGATGGTGTGCTTAATTACTCTGGCCAACTCTGGCACCATCCCACTCCTGAGGGAATTAAATGAGGAATGGTGTGTCAGAGACTGTTCCTTTCCCTTCTCCCCAGAGCACTTTAGTGTTACAAGCTCCACAACACATTAGGCCTAGCTCAAACATCCCCAAGACAAAGTGGCTTTGGGGTGCTGGCTGGCCCTTAGGTTCCCAGCTGGGCTTTTACACACTATGTGTGCCATCAGGGCTGCTCTGGGAGTCCTCATTACAAGTGACTCCAGGACACCATTTTCTTTGCAGGAGCAGTCTAATTCCAATTCATGAGCATGGCTGTAATGCTCACAGCTCATAGAGCCTCAATTGCATGATCAGAGCTTTCTCTACAGGTTTATTTTTAACCCCTGTCTCCCTGTCCCTTGGTATCACATGCATGGAAGCACACTATCTTGGTGGCTTGCTTGGCAGCATAGCTGTGTTTGGCCAGAACTTAGAGGGCTGATCCCCATTTGCTGTCAGAAGGGAAAACTTGACCCACATCCACAGGATGCAGAGTCTCTATTTTTGCTTCTTGCATGTGTGTGCTCCACCAAGCAAGGCTGGACATCAGAGGAATGCAGATGCCCCCGTGGCAAGGTAGGAGCCAACTGCAGATGGTGCAGCTCAGCCTTTCCTGAGGAGTTCTGGCCTGGCTGCAGTGGTTGAGTCCCAAGCTGGGCTCTCACTTGCAGCGCCAGATCTGGAAACCAGCTGTTAGGAAAAAGCTGGCTGTTCTTCATTTATCACAGCAATGACCAACACACATCTGCCTTGATCTACTTCCCACATTCACTCTTCCCATATCCACTGTGAGTTGTAAGTGACAGAAGTGCCAGAGAATGGATATTTTTAGCTGGGACTGCTGCAGTTAGTGTTGCATTAAAGATTATCAAGGTACTTGAAATTTTGAAATCCTGTTTTCAGATGGAGCTCGGGAGGCATTTTGCATTTGGCAAAGATTTGTCATACTTGCTTTCTGGTCTGAAATAAAGCTTTTCCATTTTTTCTTTTCTTTCCTATCCCGTCCTTTCAAATAACAGCAAAGTTAGTTATTTATTCCTGAGAAAAATAAAAGAGGAGGGTATGTCTTTTAGGTGGTGATGGCTTTCTTAAGCTGTTTTTCAGTGGTAATGGCAGACGTTTGAAAGTTGTGATTTAAGGCAGTAATGCTCCTCGCTGGAGAATGACGTGTGGCCTTTTTCCAAAGGAAATTGGGTTTGATTTTACCACACTATTAGTCCTGAAAATCACATACTGAGCCTGTACTGTGGAGTGTTTTTCCTGGGCTTAAGTGTGCATCTCAGAAATGAGGCACTGTACGTGAGTGAATTAACTTCACTCTGCAGTCAACTGGGTGAGCCTCAAAAGAGCTTTAAAAGCACAGGCTGTTTTTTATATGGCTTGAAAAACTTAAGGTAAGAAAAGTGTGTCCCATAGTGCCTGCTATTCCACCAGTCAAAATGCCCTTGTTGCCTGGGGAAATGCACTCAGCTCCAGAAGTCAAGAGGGCATGAATCCTATTTCTAGGTCTATACTTCACAACTCCTATTTAGGTGCTGAGCAAGCTGGAGTTTGAGAGGTGCAGTTTGTTATGGGAATAATTGCCACTGGGCACAGCACAGGGCCTTGATCCAATGGTGACTAATTTTTATTCGACCACTTTACGGGGTTTTGGAAATCCCACGCTGAATGTGTAGAGCAGAGATTTTAGTAGGAGAATTAACACAGCCTCTGAGGATGACTGCTCTCCAGGATTGGGCCTTAGCTGAGGTCAGATACAGTCTCAAGTCCCCAGTCTCACCAGAAACTGCCACTAACGAGTCTGCACTCTTCTCAAATGAAATTTGGTGAGAGCACCATTCTGAGTTTAGCCAACTAGTTCCTCTATTTTTGGATGCTTTATGTCCCTGTGGCTTTGAGATTATCTCTTTTGATTTTCTGCTTCTTTCTCATAAAGAGACCAGATATAGACACTGTAAAAAAGTAAATGGAGAAACCCATATTGCATCTGAGTGTGAATGCCAGTGCTGTCTTGAGCCATGCATGCACTCATCTCTCTGATCCACTCCTGCCCTGAGGGTCTCCTGGTTTATTACAGGGACATGAGAGAGGGATGCTTTTCAATGGAACTGTCTGAACTGTAGGGCACAATTGCAGGGCTTTGTGTGTCAGTGGAGAAGGGGGACTTGTGTCACTTCAGGTTTCTGGCTTTGTGCTCTGCAGGCTGGCCAGCTGGATGCAGCTGCACCCTGGGTGGGACAGGCTGGGTGGCTGTGAGGGGTGTGTAAAGCCAGCAGCCTCCTTCCTTGTCACACAGAGCCTTGGGAGCCTTTTGCAGCCAGCCCTGGAAGGCTGTAATCATGAGAGGGATAATGGCTTGTTTCGGGTTAATAGATCCTGACAGCCTAATTTCCCCTGGTGAAAATAAAAGGGAATAAATCTTACAAATACTGTAAAATCAATAGCTAGCAGTGAAGGGGATGACAACAAGACCCTATATCCACAGCACTTTTTTTTTTGGTGAATTGTTCATTTCACTTTTATGTGGATGGGTTCCCTGTGGCTTTGCTAGAGCCATGTAATCCTCCATTCTCCTTTCTGTCATGCCTATCTCTTCAGTGCTTGTGTTTTACTTGCCTCTAAGTAAGGATTCTGAAGCCTTGAGCTTGTTGGAGGGGATTGCTGCTTTGCTGGGGGAAGATCTACAGTGCTCTCACATCTTGGAGGCTGCTCTTCCCTCTTCTCATTGGCATGCACAGCTAACCTGGTTACAGGTCTTTATCTGTGAAGAGTTAGCCACATCCTGACCCTCCAAAATAACCCAGCCATGGGAGCCTTTGCTCACTGCACCTTGGCTGTGCTCTCCAGAAGCTATGTTATTGACCTGAAATATTGACAGAGTTACCATTGGATTTTCTTTGCACTCCCAAGGTCAGAGTTTAGGATTTGTGCACTGAGCAGCCTGAAGCTTCTCCAGATAAATCTGCAAATCCACTGAGGATAGTCTGCAATGATTTGGGATTGGCAGCATTACAAACATAGAAGATCATGAAATAGGAAGCTGCAGTGAAACAGAGCTGCAGGATCCTTGCTGGTACAGACTTGACAGGCAAAGGCACAAATGTCCCTCTGCACAGAGTAAGCTTGGGGAGGACCTCAAGCTCCAAACTTGAGGTACTCCTGGCTCCTTGGGCTGGCAGGGGCATGGACTGAGCAGTCCTCCCATAGGGATCTTGAGGAATAAGGCTTGGGATAGGGTGTTTTCTTGCTATTTGATTCCTTGTGAATGAAGATTAGTGGGATGAATGGTCTCTATTCTGTACTCCTGTGGACCCTACTTTAAAGACAAGGTGAAGAAACTACATTTTTCCCAATTTTCAAATACTAAAGATTATTTAGGTTGGTAAAAACTGTGGAAAAAAGTTACTGTCCTCTTAGAGATAAGAATCATATTACAAGGATTTAAGAGAAGCCTGTGTGAGTGGTTAATCCAATCTCTCAATTATAGGGCTTTGGCTCTTTCCTGTCAAAGTATTTACTCCTGAGTTTTGCTTAAATTTATGTCCTTCTTTAAAGGGAAAGAAAATTCTCACTTTCTTTGCCTTCTGAATGCAGACGTTTTTGGGCAAAGCCAGGTGAACTCTTTCCCTCAGCCTGTTCCAGTTTCCCATTCCCTCACTGCTGAAGGACACTCAGGGACAATCAGCTTCTCTTATGTCAGGGCATTGCCCAGGTGAGGGCACTGCCTTGGTCTCAAACTCCTGCCTCTGAAATAGGCTTCCTCTGAGATGGTGAACTTGTTATCTCTTAACTCAGTATTTCTTCTGTCAGATGGCTCTTTCCTTCTGGTTCCCTTTTCTGTCTCTTCATCATGTAGTTTTTAGCCTGTTCAGGCTCACTGTCATCACTCCCTATGTATGGTGCCCATTCAGTGATATCCTCTCTTTTGCTGGCATTTGTTATTACAAGGAGAACAAAAGTACTGGTGGGAGAAGCCTTGTGAGGGTTTTTCCACTGACAGTTGATGTTCCCTTTGAGATTTTCTTCCCTTCCACCTGTTCTGTGTTCTGTTATCCCCTCTCTTCCCCTGTGTATTTGCCATTTATAGTGCTGATGACTTGGTGCTATGTGTTTTCTTCTCTTGTTGCTACCCAGGGGCTGTGGGGATACTTCATATAAAGTAACTTAAACTGAAGTGTATTTTTAAGAGGCAGAGGTATCACTCCTGGTGTTACATCACCCACACAGAGACTAAAATTGCTTTGAGAAAGAGCTGGTCATTTTCTGCTTGCTGTGGGCTCTTGCTCCCCTCAGAACAAGGAGAATTAATGAATTCATTAATCACATTTATGAATTTATGCACGGAAGTGTAATTTAAATTGTACTGGTGGTTATGTTTCCTCGGAGCACTTTTTGGTGAAAAAAAGAAATCAAGAAATAGATGTATTAGGATTCTACTTCCCAATTGTGAAAGGTAAACAAAAATCAATATGCTGTAGGCAGTCTTTGCTTACAGACAAGAGCCAGATATCAGGCTGGGCAGAGAATCCCCTAGTGACTCCTAGTCATAGTACATATTTTCCTCTGTTGGAGTAACTGATGAAATAATCATAATATTTAACAATAATGATAATAGATGGTTCACAAGTAGGTTTTTTCAGTCAAAGATTACAGCACTCTCTTCTTACTGATATATGTGTTAGAAGATTCATAAGCCCATGACAGTAAAATACTTTTCAAGTGTCCTTCAACAAATAATCAGCTCCAGCCCTTGGAAATGGGATCAGTAGTGATGTACTTAAGTGGTTACAGAGATGTTTTGTGCAGGAAGGATCAACTGGGTGGGAAAATGAATCTGTAGTCACAAAGGTACGGAAGCACTTGGCGTCCTTGGGAGAGCTGGAGCCTCTTTTTTTTGTGCAGACCATGGAAAATGAAAATGTTATCCTTGTGCTGAGGGATTTTTCACGTCAGTGGAAGTGGCAGAAGGAAAAATAGAGGTACATAATTGGAAGTGGACCTCTTGACTTTCCACATCTCTGTGAGATGTATGCAGGTGAGCACTGATGATAGTCCATGAGTTGTGTTCCAGGAATAAAACCTCTCTGGATGGATCTGGCTTTAATTCATGGAGAGAGAGCTGAAGTAGGTGCTTTTGATAAAACTGACTTGTAAACCTTCCCTTCTGCTTTGGGGCTCTGCACCACAGGCACAGCAGGCTGGCATGTCAGGAGGTGGCTGCTGAGCTGTAACCTGTGTAAGGTATCACAAGGAATAACAGAGGTCATGACTGTGCTGCAGATGTGTGAGAAGCTGGGACTGTGAAGGGACAGCTCGGGGAAAATGGGATAGTGTGAGTTTCACACTTGTTCTCTGAAACTTGGCAGATGTGTGGAAGTCATTTGTCTTGAGTCATTCAGCAGATCAGTGAGAGAGTCAGAAATAGAATCCAGGTCTTCTGATTGCTAGAGCCACCATCATATCTCCAAAACCGCATTGCCTCTCAAAAGTTACTTCAAAAGTAAGCAAAGCACCAAGGGATCTTTCACATTTCTACCCAGACAGCTCTTTGATGTGGCCAGGCAGGTGCTCTTGAATCATGGCTGTATATTCAAAAATCTCTGGCAGGTCCATTTTGAATAAGAGTTAAAAATGAGTTTTTCATGTGATGAGGATCTTTTGCTATGCCAGGCAGGGGCAGGACTGTGATGCTAGAGATAAAATGAGCTATCTCTTTACACTGCAGCTTTCAAGGTGACCTTCATATTTAAAAAAAACACCTTAAATGTAAATCAGGAAGCCTTATGTATTTGTTTATGATTTAGGGGATGTAGTTTAAATATGTGCTTTACAGACACCTAAGAGAGAACCTCTAGGAGCCTTCTGCAGGTGTTGTGACTCATACATTCTTCAACATAACGATGTAAAATCATGCAGACCTCACTGGTGTGGTGATCAAGCCTTGGAGGGATTTGTTAAGCGAGAACCTGGGCCTAAGTCCTCTGAATTGAATCCTCTGGGGTTTCATTCAGACCCCATGTGCCTTTTTCCTGCTCCTCACCCCAGCCTTGTGTTCCATCTGCAGCTGTGCCCTGTGTCTTGCTATGGCTCTCCAGCAATTTGTTCAGCCTGTGTGCTAACCATGTTCCTCTTCTGAGCAGACTGCCTTCCTAGAATGTTTTTTCTCTGGCATGATGCTTCTCTATACAGCATCTTTCCCTCTTAGGCCTCCCATACATTCCCAAGGAAACCTGGCTGCAGTGCGAGGTGAGGCGTGAATAATCATGGTTTCAATTTCAAGGGTCTTGTAGCTTTGCCCTATTGATGAGTGCAACAGTGGAAAAGGAGCACCATGAGCCTGCCACTGCAGGCAAAGCAATATAGGAAGTGTTGATTCTTGTTTCAGCAGTGAATATTGTGCTCAGCAGCATTTGTACATCAGCTGTGGGGTGTTCAGTACTGCCTGGTACTGACTGCATCCATTGCAAGGTAGCAGAGATTGAGCACAGCCTGCAGGTGCTCTCCTGCCGTGCCACATCATATCTGGGGCTGGTAGGGGTGGGGCAAAACCTGCCCAGCTCAGTGCTCCTCTGCTGCATTCTGTGCATCCATGAAACACTGGACATTTGGGGATTTTGGCTTGGGATGACTTTGTGCTATTTCTAAATCCCCTCAGGACTTGGGGAAGGTGAAATGCATTTTGTATATGTGCCGTTCTATTACTAATTTATTTCCTAAAAGAAGGTAAATTTGGAGTCGGGGCTGTAATCAAAACAAAAACCATAAAGAAGTCCTAAAGTGCCAACAGAAGTTGAAACAATGCTTCTGGGATGGGACATCTGTTCTGGTGCTGTCAGGCCTGTGCACTCCTCTGAGTGGGATCTCATATCTCACTGACTTTTGCAGACTTGAAACCTTTTTTTCTATTTACATCTTAAATGAATATTTGTCTTGGCTTGGCATTTATTGGGATTTGTGTTTAATATTTGATCACAATAGTTCCTGAATAGTAACCATTTTCATGTAAATATGTGACTTATAGTCTCAGCAAGGGCAGGCATCAGCAGTGAAAAGATAAAAAGCCCAGAGTAGGAGCAGCATTAGTACAAAAACCACAGTTCTCTGTCTCAGTAAAGATGTTGTGAGTTTGTCTCTGCACTGGCAGCAGCAGGGCACAGGCTCCTCTGGGAGTGCAGTGCTTCACTCAGCTATGGTGTCAGAGGGCTGGTTCCAGTCCTGACACCACCCCCTTGCCTGGGGCAGGGAGGAGGGCAGGCAGGGATGATCCCTCTCACTCTGCTCCTGTCCCTGGGGACGCTGGATGCCCCCTCTGCAGGGGTGTGGTAAAAGGTGCTGATGACATGGCCTCTTGCATGGCAGTTTTTGTCATTTCACAGTCTCCTCATAGATTGCTCTTTCTGACCTGACGCTGTTTTGTTCAACTCTCTCCAAGCTGTTATTTATCTGTCACTGTTAAGAGCCAGCTCTCTGCTCTGGCTCCATTTGGGTGGCTTTTTCTGAAGGCAAATTCTTGGAGCCCCCAGGTCCCTTCCTGCTGCAGGTGCTTCCAGCATAAAATTTCTAGCCTCTCACTCACCCTGTAAACATGGGCTTTCCAGAGAACTATTTTATGCAGAAGTTCCTCCTCAATGTAGCTACAGTAATCCTGAGAAGGTTTAGAACAAAACAACAACAAACACACAAAAAGACATTCTGTAGAACTATTCTGCCTGTACTAAGTTCTGTGTCATGCAAATTTACTTAGTGGGGCATGAAAGATTCTTAAATTCAGTGTAAGTACCAGAGAACTCCTTTATATACATAAAGACATGGAAATGGCTTTCCTTCAGGAAGCATCTCTGAGTTGTACTGCCACAGTGTACCCTGCTGCCTGGTCATCACCTTTGTTTTCCACTTATGCCTTCCAATGTACTCAGAGAATTCAAGTGTTTGCTTGTGCATCTTGGGAATCAAGATGTGCAGTCTGGCCACCTTCAGGCCTCTGGGGTGCAGGCAAAGAGCTCAATATAAAAATAATAGGATGTGGTCCCATTTATCTAAACAGTGGGAGTGGAAATACTTCATAGCTGTTTGCAGTGAGAACTTTGTTGGTGTTCCAGCTGTCTGTCAGGGTAGGGCTTGAGCAGATGTCATTTCCTCACTTGTTCCTGTTTCCTTGGATGGTAAACCCAGGCAGATGGGAGTGACAGGGCTGCAGTGATTTCCCCACTTTAAGTGGACCCCAGGACTTGGAGGTGTGCTGCAGAATGCACCTTCCCTTCAGTGAGGATGAAGCCAGAGAGAACTAATTCAGATGTGGTTTTCTACCTTTTTTTTAATAGCTACTAGGAAGTATTTTAAGATCAACATGTGTCCTTGCTCAAATCCAGTGACGAGTATTTTCCACCTGGTGAATGCTTTCACTTCACAGAATCTATTGCTCCTCTTGGCTATTCAGTGGAGCCTAATAAGCCCTATCCTGAGAGCTATTTATCTATGTCCTGATGCTGGAAACACTGACAGTCAGACAGGAGAGTGTGTGCTCTGCATGCTGAGCCATGTGCTAAAACAGCACGCTGCAAAATATACATCCTATCATCTGTGCAGGCACACAGTGAGCCTACATGAAATAAAGGATGGGGAAAAGCCCACAGGATAATAATCAACTGTTTAGCAGCCAACACTCAAGAAACTCTGTGGCTTATCTAAGAGCAGAGAGTGAGAAACTCTCCTTGCTCTGGGAGAAACTGTGGTTATGATAATGGAAGCATTATTGGTGGTTAATGTTTCAGACTATTCTGAGCAGCAAGGAAATTTCTATCAGTTTTGGAGTTCATATGACTAAATACAAACCTTAAAATAAAGAAAATACTTGGAGGTTTTGGAGAAGTCTAGATTATTAATTTGAAGCTAAATTTTAGAGATTCAAATCCCTGTGTATTTGGAAGGGTCTGGAACTCAAACAGAACCTTGTCTTTGAAGCACCTTACACATTTGTTGGTTTTTTTTCCCTGTTTCCCATCTATATTTTACTCCCTGTGATCCATCAGTGATCTCCAAAAGTCTAATCCAATACCCTTTGGAAGCAATATAAACTTCTAGTGATGTCAAATATCATTGGTTAATCTTGTTAATGATTGCTGTGGATTTTTTGTGTATTTCCATTGTTTGGGCATTATGAAAAACCTGTCATGTACCCTTGGTGTTTTGTATTAAATAGAGAATAGACCAGCTGTGATGGTCTCTGTTGCATACATCTACTTTGTAAGCCTTAATATTGTTACAAGGAATAGAATTTTTATGTTTTTAGTTGTGCCATTTAAAATTCTTTAACTTAAAAAACAATAGTCATCTCTCTATCAGTCTGATGGGTTATAACTGAGATATCTGGATAGCCAAATACTGAAACTTGTAATGTCACAGGGGCTGCAGTTGCCATGCATCTGTTTTTCACTCAAACCTACCAGCACTGGGGAATCTCTGCTGTGCATACTAATGAATGATTTGCATGCCAAATCTCTTTTGGGGCATGGAAAGGCTGGACATGCAGGGAAAGAGGGGAAAAAAATGGAGCAAGGCTGGATTTTAGCATTCTTTGTCAATTGTGCCACCAGGGCTTTGTGGCTGCTTCTTGTGTTTGGTGTTCTCTTGGAAGACCAGGGTCCTTCCTGTTTTTCTGTACATGACCTTTCCTCTGTAGTGGAGTTTCTGTGGCATCTTCTAAAAGGGTGATGAGTAAAATTTGCCTTTAAAACTTGCTGTCCTACTTGACAGTAACATCTTGGCCAGCATGGTTGACTGATCACACTGCCTCACCAGCTTCTGTTTAATTACCAGCTTATCAAAGTGGATGTTTTTTTTTTCCTGATCTGACTGTCATTTTGGCTTGAATTGTTTCTTCTAGCAGAAAATTATCAAGTTTAATGGTTCTTTTTTTTTTTTTTTTTTTTTTTTTTAAGTCCAGTCCTGCCAGCCTTACAATTTCATTTAAAGATATCTCAGAGGAAAAAAGGCAAGCAAGCTTCTTGCACAAAACCTGTTTGGAGTTTGAAAGCAAGCCTCCAATATCAAGCAGAGCTCTGAGACAGGGGGAGCAGATATCAGTGCTACTGTTAATAAGATAAAAAAAACCCATTCTGAATGGGCACAGCAGTCAGAATTTGTCTGGAGACCTGGGGGAAGTTGCTGTGTGAGATATTTTTTCTTTTTTACGGTCAACTACAATGTGGGTTATATTAGGATAGTGGCAGATCAGTATGCCTTCCAGCATTATTCTCCTGTCCTATTTTATTGGAATTTTAGTCAGTGATGGCTAATGAAATTAAGCTCTGGCCCTCTTCTTTGCAGCAGTCCAACTGAGCATGCAGTGGTTAATGTGATAGGATGTAACAGGAGAAATAAATTCCCTAAATTTTGCTGATGGCTGCCAGAGTGCCCCAAGAACCTCGAACCCAGTGTGTGGCTGGGTGCTCTAATTTCTTCAGCCACAGCTGTCCTCATTCACTGGCTGCTTTCTATCTGATGAAAGAAAGAGGTTCTCAAATAATGCACCTCAAATAGGCCATGAGATTTGAGGCAATTTTTTTGCTTCAGGGCCTTCTTTGGGCCACGAGGAGTCAGAAAATAACAGCGAGCAAGGTTAGTAGAACAGCTAACCTTTGTTCTACATTTTTAGGAGCAAAAAGAAGGTCATTGCCCTTAACCATATCTCCCATTCCTAGGCAGGGTTTTTTGTTAACTCTTAGCATTCTCACTGTGCATTTGCCACAGCATTATCTTTCTCATGCTGCTTTTTTTCTCAGAGCCAGTGACATACAAGAGAAAAGAGTTGCTTTAATTTCTAGCCAGAGGGGAAAGTGTTATCTCTAAGATGAGTGTGGAGAATGTAAAAATGTGAAATGAGCTAGCTTTGTAGGGGTGCTGGCTGCTTACAAATTACTCTCTTTAGTTCTGGTGCTCTCTGACATATAAAGAGCTTTGCCCTAGAACTGTGTCTGTCCATCTTAATGCTAAGTCAGCAGGACCTGATGTTACAGAGAAGCATTTTCTGCTCCTCCTTGGACTGCAGCTGTGGAAGGAACAAGGAGATAACTTCCCTTGCTGGTACCCTGCATTTCCATCATTTCTTGCCCTGGTGTGTGGTGGCTTTATTATGGGCTTTACATTCCCAGACACTGAGTCCTGTGCTTTACTCTGAATGAGGCCAGCAGAGGCAGCAGAAAGGCATGTTTCTGCCCCCCACTAAAGCACCTGCATCCTTACCTAAAGATAAAAGGTGAGAAGTTAGTAGCTTGGTTTTCAGACCTGGTTTTGTTATTGTGTGGTAGTGTTGGTGTCATATGAGTACACTATTTTCTATTTGTGTATTGTATTACTTATTTTCAGTGACATTTCAGTCTGTTGTGAAACTGCCAACTCCTTTTTCACAGTTGACCAAAAAGTCATTAAAGAGAACAACTTTCATTTTACTTTCACTTGGTGTTGAGATGATTTGGATTCTTGGTGGTGACCCCAAATGAAAGGCTTACTGTCCCATTGCCACTGACCTGACCCATGCAGCTGCTCCTTCTTATGTCACCTTCAAGACTACAGAAAGGTTCTCTGGGTAGAAGGTGATGCTGTGGATGCAGAACAGTTAGAGGGAGAACACTGAAGGGATGCCCATCTTCTGTGGTGCATAACATAGAAAAAAGGCAAGTCAAAAAGTACTGCAGAGACTATAAACTGAAAAAAATGGGATTGAACAGGAAAGCCTGAAAATGGGCTTCAGGTAGTCCAGATCTTTCTGGGATTTAGAACAGACTTATTTTTTCTCTAGTGTGTTGTAAGAATAAGCATTAATATCAGGACAACTGAAAGTATAAAGGCCTTGATAGCCACAAATGTATTGTGAGCCACAAGTGTATTTTGAGTTCTGGGGACTGAATTTTTCCTCTTTACTTTGTAGTACACTCTCATACCTGTTAAGTTCAGGGCAGTGTGTGTATAAAATGCCCTTAATCAGCATCCCCTATTTCTCCACTGCAGGTATTTTACAGCTGCCTTTGATACTCACAGTGTGTGAGTCCAAATGACTATACAAGGCAATCAAGCCCTGTGTGGCTTGAGAATTGCTTCAGTAATTCACAGTTTATTTCAGTTGCATTTATGGAAGTGTACCGGTTTTTACTTAACACCTTAAGATCCTCTAATCAGAATGTGCAACTTCCTGGATGAATTGCCTGACTTTAACCTCCAGATGCTGAGAGTTCACAGCCTTCTTTGGGGCTGTCTTTCAGCAAGAAAATGCCACAAAGTCTGCCTTCCTCTGTGAGAAATGAAGGACTAAATTCCCCTCACACTGTTATTCTTATCAGCCCCAAACATGCTGCACAGGACTGCAGCAGTTCAGTGGCACTTTGTACTGAGGAATTAAAACCTGTGAAGTCAAGTCAGATTTTCCAGAAATGGTGCATGCATGAAGAGAGCTCTGCTCCACATGAAGGAAAGGGATACATTTTGAACTCTCCATCCCTTTGCTTGTGGAGCTCTCATCCCCTCCCACTGCCATTCCTCTGTGCTTCTGTGCAGACCTTTTAAGCAGCTGCTGTGCTGAGGTCCATGGAGTGAAGGTATTTGCTGGTGTGTCTGCAGCAGCCCAGGAGGTGCTGAGCACAGTGTGCAGTGTGTAACTGGCAGAAAAGAAGCAGTTAATTAGCTTTTTTTATGTCATTATGTTTCTATTGTAATCACAGCTCTGTGTTGATACCCTCAGGTGCCTAGTTTACATGGGGTTTCTCATGTGCATTGAGCTTTAAACAACATGCCAGGTAGCCCAGTGAAAAAGGTTGTCAGTGGCTTTTATACAAAAGATTGGAAATTCAGCCCCTGCTGGGACTGTGCTTTCAGCCATAGCACAGAAATATTAATACCTGTCTTTCTTTCCCTGTTCATAAACAAATTCTTATCGCTGTTTTTGCCACCTAAACAAAAGAAATGGTCCAAAGCATTTAAGACATACCAAGCCAAGATGTGATATTCATAAAAAGAGCCAAGGCAGATAAAGAATGATTTATGATACTCATAGAGCACCTTTCAGGCAGCTGGGTCACATGACATTTGCAAACTGATTGTGTACACTGAGTGTCTGTGTGTGTTGTGAGATAAATGAAAGAAGTGTAACTTTTTCCAGAAGTGAAAGTAATGTGCATTACTACAACTATAGCTTAACAAATCTGCACATTAATTTCAAAGAGACAGAGAACAACTGAACAGCAGGAAAGATAAATGTACTGTAGCTGGGTGGGTCTTGAAGCAGCACTAAAACCTTTACTTCCGTGAGCAGAGATGTGTTATGTTGGTAATGATGAATGTCTGGCACTTTGGGTGTACCCTGTGCTGAGTTTTGGCACCCAGCAATCAGGGGAGCTGCACCAATTTATGCTGACCCAAGCATCTGGCCAATTCTGCATTAAGTTTATTCAGACTAAATGAATTCCTGAAAAACACAACCTATCACTGCTTTGGCAGGAGTAGGAGAGTTTCATTGGAGAGGATTCCTTTAGTGTTCTTTCTGTGCTCTATTCATAAGACAAATTTCCTAGAAATGAACCTAGAAATGAATTCCTTTAACTCTTTCCTGCAGTGTCTTGTCTGCCTGATCTTAATTCTCAAGATGTGATCCCAGCTTAAAGAATCATCAGTTTCTGTTGTAAGGATCCTTGCCATGGAATGTTTTGACTTGAAACATGGTAAGCCTCTCTTACCAGGGACCCTCCACTCTGAATGGGGTGGTTAGAAATACAAATATGATGGATGGACCTGCCATCACTTCCTCATGTTTCAGTTTTCTTCTGGCACTGGAGAAGTGCCAGCCTCTGCTCCAAGCACTCCTCTTTCACCATGAATCAAGGATCATACATCACTGTCTGTGGTAACAGCTCCTGCTGCTTTGACCCCTTGCCCTCTGCAGATCCTCCAGTTTCCTGACTCTGTGAGCTTCTTCCCCAGAGCACAACTTGCCTTTGGAAAGGGTTCTTCCAAGTGTCCTTTTTGCTTTGTCATCCCTATGTTGCTCTTTTCCAGAGCCAGGACCCTTTATAGGTACAGAAGACTGCAGGAGCTTTGACTTTTCTGTGCCATGGGCAGCATGTATGGGCTGCACTGTCTCTGTGCCTCCTCCTTTGGGTGAGATGGCAGTAAGGTAACCTCTCATCTCCCTGAAGCTGGAAAGATTAATGCCTTCAGCACTTGCAAGAGCCTTGTTCAGTTTCTCCTGTAAGCCAGACATGAGGCTTTCACATGCAGCTTGGCTGAGCTGGTTAACAATGCCTGCCATGCCTTGTGTGCTACAGCATGTCCCTTCCCTAAGCTGAGTGATTGGGACAGAGCAAGGCTGGATAGTTTTTCCAAGTTGATTGGCAAGCAATTGCATAAAAAAGAAGAGGACCTGAGAATCTAGACTCTGTTCCTGTAACTGCCAGGCTGATTTGTGTTTGGAGTGATGTGAGGTAGTTTAGGAATCACCAGTGTTTGATGACTACTTTCTGGTCAAATAATCCAGCTAAAGAACTCAGTTTACCAGAGGACCTACAATAAAAAGCAATGAAGCATGGGTTGAGACTTAACTGTGGCTTCATTCAAATCCTTGGTGCTTGTAGCAAACAATGCAAATGCATCTATTTCTGTGCAGCAGCTGAATGCTGTAGAAATTAAAAGATGAAGAAGCTTACAAGGATCCTGTGATTGTTAATACTGATATAGGCCAGAGAAACACCTGATACATCTGCTTTTTTTGGTAAGGCATTTGAAAGAACTGTCTTTCTTTTGCCTTGAGATATAATCCTGAAAGAATTAAAGGTGACAGATGATCAGGTGAGCTGTTGATCTGCTAACTGATCAAGCTATTGCATGAATGCTTGTATGTCCTTAAACATCAAGTGTGCAAACTTTTGCTAAGGCATTAAGAGTGAAATAATATTAAAAGTAATTTTTCCCATTCCACAGGCTGTGCATGTTACGTGCATATGTATCTGTGTATTGCAGCAGGTGAAAACAGGACTTGCAGTTCCACAGAGAGACAGGCAGTAACAAGGATGTGGTTTGTGTTCAGCTCTAAATGTGGCCAGACCTGCACTTTTAACAAATATGTGAGTGATGGCTCTGGTGTGCAGAAGTTGCATCCTGTGAGCCTCCTGCTGCTACTCAGTGGTGTAATTGTGTAGGTGTGGTGCTGTTATCTTGGAGATTACAGTGAGGTCCCTTGAGTAGCTGCTGTCAGTACTGTGAAAAACAGCTTTAGCTGAGGACAGAGAAATTGAACTGGTCTCAAACTTAATGCGGAGCTCCAATGTGTACAATGACCTGATGCAGCTACTAATAAGTAAGCAGGTTCATTTTACATGCACTGAAGCTTATTCTAATTATGTGGCTGGATAACTAAACTAAAACTAAACACTAATTGTCACAGCCTGTGAAGGTTTTGGTTTGGGTAGAGTTAATTACTTCCCAATGGTTGGTATGGGGCTGTGTTTTGGATTTGTGCTGCAGGGTTGAGGATCTAGAGATGCTTTGGGTTTTGCTGAGCAGTGCTTACCCAGAGCCAAGACCTTTTCTGCTTTTCATAGGGTCACACTGGTGGGGAAGTTGGAGGCTGGGAGGCAACACAGCTGGAACAGGTGACCCAAATTGACCAAAAGGAATATTCCATACCATATGGCATCGTGCTCAATGTTTAAAGTGGGGGAAGAAGGAGGAAGGGATGAAGGGGATGTTTGGAGTGATGGTGCTTGTCTTCCCAAGTCACCCTTGCATGTGATGGAGCCCTGCTCTCCCAGAGATGGCTGAACTCCTGCCTGCCCATGGGAAGCAAAGCAAGAAACTCATTCTTTGTTTTGCTTTGCTTTTGTGTGCAACTTTTGCTTCCCCTGTTCAAATGTTTTTATCTCAACCCATGTGTTTTCCAGGTTTTATCTTTCCAATTCTCTTCCCAGTTCCACTCCTCCCTGGTGGGGGGAGTGAGTAAATGGCTGTGCAGGGCTTGGCTGCTGGCTGGGTTGTAACCATGGCACAGGCAGATATTGACAGCATGGATAATGGCACTGCAATAGTCAGATATGTCTGGTGAGATGAGATGTAATCCACACAGCACCAAATGGATAGAGGTACCATTCTTTCTGCCTTCATTATTTGGAGTTTGGGGACTAAGATATACTAAATGCATGTGGGTTTGGTTCTCAGTCTTGTCTCCTGCCACAGGGAGAGGGCCATGAAGGGGAGAGATGGCTGGGGAAGGCAAGGATGTCTGTTAGCAAGGGGGTTGTGAGATCATGTGGGATTAACATGGTGGTAGAAGACTTGCTGTGTTAGTGGAAGGTCTTTGATGAGCTTCCTTCCTTTTGCAAGCCTATGTTCAAAAATATGGGAACAATGCTATTTGTTTTGGTTATAAGAAAGATAATACATACTGGAGTCATCTGTGTGGTTTTATCACTAACACTAGTAGCCTGGGTAGGGGAGGAAAGGACCTACCACAGGCTGTGGAGGTTGAAGAAAAAATTAACCTCTCAGACCAAAGAGGAAGGACCCTGGGCCATTTCAGAACAGTAAAAGTAAACAGTGGTAGGATTTCTGTAGTCATGATTGTCTAAAACATATATGTAAAGGCCAAGTTTTACAGGGAGAGAATATCTTTTATTAGCTCAACTAGTATAGCTGGACAGCAAAACAAAAGGGTTTTTCAAGCCCAAAGGTGGTGTCACTGTTCCTTCCAATTGTATCAGTCTAAATAAAAGATATTATCTCTTTATAAAAATCCTGCTTCAAGAATGTCCCTCCTGCACTTCTGTCTGGATGTCACATAGTTCTAAAGGAGCTAATGGGAACAATCTCTGATAAAGTTTGGAAGCTCTCAAAAGAAATTCACACATTTGTTTGGGGAGTACCTTTGATACATCATCTAGAAAGCTGTAATAGAAACTTTTGACCTTAGGTTTCTCACAGTTTCTGGATCTCCAAACAGTTTTTCTTGAATTATCTCCCAGAGAGAATCCCTCAAAAATACATAGAATTTCAGGCTAAAGAGAGGAATGGGTTCTGTCAAAACAAGGATGGAATTTCCTTATAAACAGACAAGTTAGAAGGGTCTGATCAGGGAAAAATCATGGGGCTGCTATTATACCACAGAGTAGTTCCAGCAAATAATTTGTCTCTGTATTTAAAAGTAATAATGAAACAAATGTACTTACTTTGGTACTTAAAATAGCCTTAGTAGATTAAAACTGAAGATTAAAATGATAGTTTTCATTTGTCACTATTCATATTTTTGACCACTATGCAAGTTTCCTCTGTTAATGATGTGTTAGTGGTTTTCATTTTTGCCTATATAGTAATTTTCTGCTCAGTTTCAATTTTAGATTTTATGCCCCAACACAGAGATGCAATCACCAGAGCAGACTGTTAGTTTGTATTTAAAATTCCTCTACTGTTCAGTTCCTTTTTAAACTAACATAAAGCCCTATGGAAACAATTCTGTTTGGCTTGAGCATTGTAAAAATCCTTCAAAATGAAATTGCAGCAGTGTGACATCCAGTATTCTGTTAATCTGGGAAATTATTTGTTTCCTAATGAGCTCCAGTACTGTCAGTACATGAAAACCAAAAGTTGTGCCACTGCAAGTCTAAATGCAAACTTGAGTTTTTCCTTGCATGTTGAAAACTTAGGAAGCATCCATTTTAATACATTTAGCAAAACTTTTACTTTTATTCAAGGCATTAAAAAGTTCTGGGCAGTTTTGAGATCCATCCAGAAAATTGCACAAGTACTTGAGAAGCCACCACTGCTTGCAGCTAGGTGTCAGAGGGAGCAGACTGGAATCAAGAAGTGACTAATAGATTTCAACTTTGCTTGACCCCAAATATTTCCAGGCATTGGGAACAATACTTTATGGATGAACTCTAGTTTAGACCATGCATATATATCTCAGAATCCATTAATGACTTAAGTACATTTTGCAATATTGGAGTATTGAGTGCAGTGTAACAGATGTGAGCTGTGAATGCCAAATCTATCCCAATTTATACTGAAGCAGAGGTTGTTGCTTATTCCTCTCATCCTGGCAAAAGTTGTATGTTAGACAAATAAATATTATAATCTGATTATCAGGATTGCACTGGCTTTCAGGAGTGATGAATATGTGGAATAAATATCTTTTGTGTATGGGAAGAAGTGCAGAATGAAAACCTAGTTGCCTTTCTATTGGAATAAATTAAAAATAGCTGCACGGATATCACAGGAGTCTCATGCTTCTTATGTTAATGCAAGACAAAGATAAAACTCATTGTTTCAAACACACAAAAAAATACATTTAGCAAATAGGATGTACTAAAGGGAGTTTTAAAGAAAGAAATAACATTTTCCTGCTGCAAGGAGGACAATTCTGGTTCTACCATACAGGCTTCTACAGGATTTTTCAGGGTATGTGTCTTGCTGAGTCATTACACATTCAGCAGCAAGGGGCTGAAATGGCATAGATGGGTTGATCCATACTTAATTCTAGAATATCCATTAGCTGCCTGCTCTTTGCTAAAAATCTCCAGAATGAATGTGGTTTACATGTACAGGTAAGGAAAAGAAGTCAGGAGTTGTTAAAAGAACTGGGTATATTTGTGACAAGGTATAGACATTGATAATTTGGGAGCCATCAAGACTGAAAGATTTACAAACAGAAGGTGTGAACAGTAGGGTACATGGCTGTAGATGTTGAAATCTGCTTGGGAAGCTGGTGCCCCAGGAAAGTGCTAAAAAGATGTACCATTTTATCCCTATGTGGAAGAGGTGACAAAATGGCCTATCTAATGCATACAATTTTGGGAAGAGATGGGTAGAAAAATGACCTAGCAAGAGGGTTTTTTTGATGTGAAATTTAATTTTGGCCTAAATTATGCTTTTGTTCTTATTGTCAGCCTTTTCTTATAAGAATATATCTCTGTTTACAAATCATTAGCCAAAACCTAGAAAGTGTAGACAAGCATTTGGTCCAAACCTAAATTTTTAAAATTTTATTTTCTCATAGAAGTTTGCATTACTCATAGATGAGAAGAATCTAAATGTTTTGTAGTTAGAAGTGTCCATAGGAAAGGAACCTAAGCATATTTCAGCCTCCTGCAGTGTTGAGGAGCTTGGGGCTACAGAAGTCAGTGAGGAGCTTTGCATTGACCTGGGCACTGTGCCTATGGGCAGCATGGTTTTGGGAGCTTCTGAAGGCTGCCCAGGCTGTGTCAGTAGACTGTGTGCCTGTGCTGTTGAGCCTTGAATAAAAAATCAGTGTCTTCTCAAGCTGCCATTTCAAACCTTCTGCATCACTGGCACGCCAGTCTAGACAGCAGACTCTGGGGAAATGTGCATAAATATTCCCACTTGGACTTGATCATGGTAACCAAGACATTGAAAGACACCAAGAGAAGGTGCTATGATCTTAATCCTCTTTGCTGTCTTCCTTTTTGGTTTTTTTTTTCATAGAACAGAGTTGGTAGGGTTAACCAACAGTGTCAGGCCAGGATATGGGGATTTTGTGTGGTTGCTATCAAGCCTCTCAACTCAACATATTCTCAAATTTAAAAGTCTGGAATCAGACCCAACTAAGACTTGTTTTCGAAGCTCAAGATACAGAGGCTTTTAATACTGTTTAATATTCTCTGTTTGATCCTTGGAGCTTGCAAGGACAGAGCTGGGCATATGGAGCTCATGTTACCCTCATCCCTTCCCACAGGTTTTCAGGATCAAGAGTGCTTGGGAGGCAGAGAAAGGGCTGGTTTGAGCTTTTGTCTCCCAAGGTCTTGGGACTGAACTCCAGCCCAAAGGAATGTTCTCTGTATCAATTAGGTTGTCTCTATTAGTGTGTGTGTGTATTATTCTATGAGGTTTTGCAAAACTTTGTTTCCACTGTGCCATTTCTCTGTTGAGTGTGCAGCCGGGAGCAGCAGAGAGGTCAAGACACACTGCAGTTATGATCATTGCCCACCTCTGTGAGCTGTAGTTTGAATTCAGGTAGATTTCTGTGTCTTGTGGGTGTTTTCTGCATGCACACCTCTGTGACAGTGTGGGTTCTGCGGACCTGGGCACGAGCTCAGAGCTTCATGCCTGGTTTGATGTGTTTGCAGTTTCTGCCAGCAGTCTGTGGTGAACTCTGATAGTGCTGTGAATAAACCCAGCACTCAGAGGCCTGTCCACTCCTATATCCATCACTTTCTGCTTTCCAATGTGCTGATGGCTGCCTGACGTCATTCCTAGGTGAAGGGAGTCCTCCTGTAACCTGTGACATTCAGGACTGTACCAGACTAACAAAGTCCATCTGTAGAGCTGGTGTTAGGCTGCTGCTTCAGACAAGCAGGCTGCTATGGCCCCAGGCAGCTCCAACCTGCTCAGAGCAGTAAATCATTGCTAAGGACAGGCAAATGTAATAATGGTTGGTGGGCCTTGATCCCTCTAAGTTTTTACATGCCTGTAGACATCCAGGCCCATTCCCACCAGTTTCCTCACCAGAACTGTTAAGGAGTAACCAAGGCAAAGGAAGCCTTCTGTTAGAAGTTAGCCATGCTGCCAAGGGCACAGACACAAGCCATGTTGGTGAAGACTTCCCAGACTGCCTCTGGGTTGAGGATGTAGAAAGTAATCCTGCCAACTGCTGAACATCTTTCAGGAAAGCTCATCTCTCATCTTCTGTTCATGGCTCTGAGAGGGCTCAAGTGTTTTCAGGAGACGCTTAGCAGCTTGTAGAATGAGGCACAGAAGAAGGCTGTCAATCTGGTCCTCTCCTCAAGCAACAAAATAGTTTAAGAACAATAGACTGTGTCTGATTTTTCTTGCTTCCATTTGTAGATATAAATATATGTGTATGATTTTATGAGTCTGATTGTGAGTGGCAGATGAGAAAGACTCAGATGTCTGGATTTTAATACTGTTACTTCATCAGGAGAGTGAAAGAAGTAATGAAGCCTGTTAAAAGGGAGTATCTTGGCTGCTTATTTTGCTTCATAAATATTCATGAGCACCCCCTCTCCTTTCTTTGCCCTTTGACTGCTTCTATTAACTGGGAGCCATTAGCTGTGGATGAGGCTTGAACCTCATAAAACATTTTGTGGTCATCAGACGCATTATTGGAAGAATTTGCAGACACAGATACTCTTGACATTCACATCTGTTCCATCTAATTATTCCTCAATTGAAATCGTAAGCCTGTCTTTGTGACAATGCAATATATTTCTGTGGAGTTGATTGCATTATTAGAAACAGTGGTTTACAACTTCAGCCAGGGAACGAGTGAGACACAGATGAAATTCCAGTTTTTCTTTACAGTATTCCTAGCAATATCAAAAAAGCTTGAGAGAGCACGTATGATGTACATGCAATCCTATGTATCAAATAAAAACACATTATTTTTTATATGAATATTTTATTTAGAAGGTCAGAAGACAGTAGTAGAGAACTCACTCATTGCCTGACTGAGGAGTGAATACTCCAATAGAAAGTATTGGTAGTAGAAATAAAATTCTTCTGTCAGGATTGAGTATGTGCTATGGGGGAGGTCTAGATTTTGAAGTAGCTCCATGCTTGGAGATTCCCAGGGAGGTGTGCCAGACACTCCCCTGGTGCAGCCCAGGAGGCTTCTCAGAGGAGACTGCACCAGTGTCCAGGACTCCATCTTCTAGGTGGCCAAGTGGCCATGAGAAGGGCAGGGACAAAGCCATAAGAGTTTAAGTTATGTGGATCTTGGGTGGGAAAAGCAGTCATTTGAATTACTAGATCTGGTTTATCCCTTTTCTTCTCTGTCCCACTACACCTGCCCCCACCCCTTTCAGTGTGGGGGGTTTTTTTATAGCTCCTTTTCTTATTTTGGCATGTCTCTACAGTCTGATAAGTAATACCTGCTGTAAAGATGGCTTTTGTGAGGGAAATGCTTGTCCAAAGGGAGCCAGATGAAATCAGCAGCACATTTCACAGTGGAAAGGCCAGCTAGATGACTGGTAAATTCCAACAAAATTTTGGTCAGCTCTTGACTAGAGAAAAAAATCCAAATTGGAGGTCAATGTTTTCTTAAATGGCGCATTATTTTAGTATGGTCTCACTTTCTTTGCATTCATTCACGCCACGCCCAGACTGTGGGATGGACCTTCAAAATGGGACATGCCATGCCATAATGTTGAGAATAGGCAGAAACTGATGTTGTTCTTTGTTATGGCAGATTGGTTTGGGGATTTAAGGATGAAGGAATAAAATGACCAGCTGCTTGCTTAAAGAAAAGATGCAGTCCCTGCCTCATTAACAAAAAAATTAAAAATGTGTTTATTTATTGCAATTATTTACAGACTGCCAATTCACTGCCATGTTTGAATTTTTATTCTCTACGCACACAGCCGCCCACCCCACTGCAAATATGTTATAGAAAAGCTGCAAATTACAGGATATCTAATTAGAAAGCTTTGAGGAAAAGATGACAAAGAATCATTCACCATGGAGACAGAACTTGCTTGCTGGTTTATAGCCAGCTAAACAATGCTGGAGACTCTGATAAGCTATTCCTGGGGAGAGTAGGAGTTAGCCTGTGTGAAAAGCAGGGAGCTGGTATGCAGCATGTCATGGAAGAGCACAGCCCTCTTCTCTTCTAGAGGGGCCAGAGACAAGGATATATGAACACAGAGTGGTAAATATACTGGCTGCATCTTAAATCTGTTCCATAAGCTGATGAAGTACCTGATTCAGACCTCTTCATACAGCAAAACCCCCACTCTGCTTTCAGTGGCTCTTGTTAGGTCACAAGCAAAGCAAATGTGTGGTTTTTCTCTAGAACTTGTCATTAGAGGTGATCAGGAGACCACAGGGCTGAATGTAGCTTATAAGGGTAACAGATGTATACAGTGCACAGATTAGGAGGATTTTTAACTTCAGCTGCAAAATCCAAATGTTTGTTCCTAATTTGTATTCTGTCAGCCCTGTGGAATTGGCCAGAAAAATGATATTTGGTTCAGGGCTATTTTTACATGCGAGATGTTTGTCAGTAGCAGCAAATTTGGCATGATAGGCAGCCTCTGCAAAGGCTGTCTGGGGACAGGAATAGCAGAGAGCACAGCAGATGAAGACTGAGGTGCACTGTCAAGAGTAATCTGTTATTACGTGTACAGAAATTGCATGGTGCATGACTGGATCGAGCACGTAACAGAAGTTTCTCCATCCATTCCACAAATATCCTGTTCTGAAGGTTTCAGACCGGTTTTAGCAGAAGAGCTCCCAAATTCTTTCATGTTCCTTGCCTTTCAGGAGCTCTGTAGTGGCTCCTGTTCACAGCTTTGTGAGCTGTGGGCATGCATGTTGCTGTCACCATGGGATGTCACATGTGACCGTGTTTCACCAACCCCAAACTTTATTGAGAATATACCTGCATTATTGAGAGAGGGAGCAAACTTGTCAGCAAGTCTGACAAAGCTCCTACTGTGAAAACATTTGGGGTCTAAATTTATACCTTTCTGCTCAAAGTACATGCCTGCTACTTTAGAAGTATGTTTTGATTTGCATTTGGAAGTGATCACCAAGCTTTAACTGAGATGAGAAGTCACTGAGGGTTAGTTCAAAGGTTTCCTCTGAGAACAAGATGGAATTTGGGCTCTGCTTCAAATAAGGGATTGTGGTGGATTAACACCAGTCAGAAATTAAATTCTAAATAAGCCACTCCTCTTCCTCCCATCTCCTTTGGCAAGAGAGGGACAAGGACACAGGCTATGGGTTGAGATGACAATTTACTGAAAGACAGCAGCAATGGAATAAGAAATGCACAATAGCACCAGCAATATTAATAACAAAAATATACATAAATAGAAGCTGCTTCACCCACACCTTGATCGCTTGGACCTCCTCATGAAAATGTGAGAGAATTTTCTCTTTACATATTTTCCAAGAAAACTTTTCTGACATGTACCATGCAGGAAAAAAAGGACATCTCTCAACATACTAAGACAAAGTTGACTTTGCTTCTGGCTTTTGATTTCATCAAGAGCTGCAATTTCATCTGGCCATCAAAGGAAAGCAGTTGGCAGAGGTCACTAGGAACTTCTCAGCAGCATAAGCAAAATGGGATATTTTCATTCCCACGTAAGTGAATGTGAGATAATTTATATCTGTGTGCACTTATGAGTATTCTTAAGGTTTGGAGCTTTTAGATATTCAGAAGTCAAAGTGTGCAAAAGTATGTGTGAACTGTATTTGTTGAGGTTCCTACAAGTGTTCTCACTTGCACCCTTCTCTCCCTGCACCTATATTCAGCAGTCCATACCTGGTTCCTACCACGCCTTCAGAGTGTGATTCACTGAGATGATGCAATTTAGAGCAGGCAGCATGGGATAAGTGCTCAAAGAACCTGATCTTGGAATTAAAACTCTCCAGTTGGGTTGCTTGCTCTTAAGGAGATTGCAGAAGGACTGAACCCAATCCATGGCTGCTGGTGGTAGTCTCTAGGTTTGCATCTTGAGTGTGGGAGGGCAGGCGTTGCATTTGTCAAGGATGCCACATTTGACAAATGGCAGCATGTACAGGCTGAGATGGAAGATAAAAACAAAGAGAAAATGAGAGTTTAAATATATATTAAAAAAAAAATGTTTTCAAGCAGAACTACAGTCTAAAATTTGTGAGGAAAAAAAGGTGGATTTCTTGTGTGTGATTAGGTTGGGACATCAACAGAGGTCCTGGATGTTTGAAACTACAGAGCAGTAGTGGGTGATATACAACTCTGCCAGTGCTTTCTGGTCAAGAAGTCCCTCCACGATAAGTGGTCATACCATCAAATCAATGACAATAGTGATCTGCTCAGCTGATTAAGATATGAGTTTTCTTTTCAGCACCTCTTCCCTTCCTGAAAATGCTTCAGGTGTTGGCAAGGCAGAGCCTGTTCCAGCTGTGTGGGCAGGATGCTGCTCCCTCCTTCAGCCAAACCCAAACTCACCCCAGGAGGGGTGGGCACTGTCAGAGGAGAGTGTCTAGGCTGAAATTTCTCCCTCCCCAAGCTCACAGCAGATTAAAAATTTGCTGTGTTTGTCCATGTTCTTGGCTGGGTGTACAGTATTCTCTAGAAGAAAAACACTTGAGCCAGTAATTAAACATGTCAGCTCTTTATCCAGGAGAGTATTATATTAAATTATGTACAGTAAATATTTTTGGAAGGTAGAATTCTGAAGAGAACTTATTGATTGATGGCAAAGGGCCAGGCTGCTGATGGGTTTGGCAGACGTGTTCAGCATCCAGGGCCAGCCTGGGGATGCTGTGTGCTTGGAGCCAGGCGTATGGGCACAGAGGGAGGCAGCTCTGCTCTGCAGCTCTCCCTCCCTCCCTCCCTCTCACAAGCACACAGACAAACTGTGAGCACCCCCCGGCTCTCTGTGTGCCTGTTGAATCGATAATGGCGATTTAGGAATGCTTTATCAGCACTACTGTCTCAGCTGCTCTTGTAAATGGTAACATTAGCAGGACTACCCAGCCAGAGCAAGCGAGGGTGGCAGTGAGGTGAGGGCGGAGGGAATGTCAGCAATATGGATGGCCTTGCCAGTGCTGTCAAGGACTGGAGGTGATAAACAGGCAGCTAGAGATGTCATTTCAGCTCCCCAGGGAGGCCAGGGTCAGACATTCATCATAGCTCTTTATTCTGGGGGGAAATGCTTTATGTGAGACAATACATGCTGCACTTGTGTATGTTCCTTCTGTGAAGACCGATACGTGCGCCTGGCTTTTGATGTGTTGGGGCTCTCAGTGCTCCTCAGAAATGCTTTGCAGCTCTGTGGAGACTCAGATGTGCCTTTGTCATCTACAATGTAAATAGGAAGTGATCTCGAGGGAGTTATGCTATACTAGCAGAGAATGGGTTGGGTAACCTGAAGAGATTTCTTATTTTTAATACCTTTCTTTGATTCCCTGGGGTTTATTTAACGTGCATGTTTTAGCAAAGGGTGCAGGACCCCTGCATGGCATTATAGGAATGTAATGTTCCATCTGCACGTGGCTGTGGCACACACAGCATGATGCTAACTCACAGCTAGGGGATCACAACAGTGTACTACAGGTGTGTGCATGGGGGAATAGGCAGGAGTGAAAATGCATTACTGAATAAACACAGTGAGCATTTGCCCTCATTATTTACTTCTTGTTAAAGCAAGGTGTGTGTTTCAGAAGTGGGAATGCATGTTAGATACACCCAAATCTCTGCTTGTAGATGCCTTAGAGGTAAAAATTTGTGTGTAAAATTTACATATTTACACTATGCTTTGTGTATCTTTGTGTATTCCTGTTTTTCAAATGTAAGAATATTGTGGGTTTATTGAATAAATTATGCATACAGGTGTATTTTTATTGTAAAATGCAGAGGAATATAACTGTAGTTTCCTCAAGTCATTTTCTTTTCTGCTGGGAAGTTGATAATGCTTGTGATAGTTCCTCAAAGGAAGAGACAGATCCGGTGTAGCACAGGGAATGGCATTATGTTCTCTGCAGGGAACCATCACTTCATTAGTTAAAGATGGCTCTTCATTTTTCAGTATAAGGTCATTCCACATCTAAGTGATGAAAGTCTATTTCACTCATAAAAATTTTAATTTAAAGTGCCCAGTGCCTCTCCTCAGCTGGAAAAGAACTATCACTGGATCTTTCTGCAGCTATCACAAGGAAAAAAATTAACCAGGGCAAGGAAAGTGTTTTATATACTGCACCTTTTGTGGTTATCATGTGTCTCCAAGGGTGCTCTTCACTTGAAATGTTCAGAGATTTTGTGCAACATCCTGCTGGTTTTTGCAATATTTTTTAATTTTGCTATAACTAAGGTGAAGTTTCACAAAGACAATGCTTTTGAAGAGTTTGTTAGTGTTGCCTGCTTGTGGTTGAAAAGAAAAAGAACAATAGCAAACTAAGCTTGAAAGGTAATGAATGCAAATTTGTAGCATGTTTCACTTACACAAATACATGATGGTTGAATATGCAATCAGTCCAAAGTTTGGATATCCAAGTACCAGTCTGCAGCAGTAAAGAAACATGCATGAAAATTCTGCAGTTTGGAGCATAGCATGAAATTTTCATCTCATGAAGTCTGAGCTGTTGCCTTGCAGAGCTCGTCCTGTTCTCCCATCTCACAGTGTAATATCCTATGGCTTACCGAGCATCTTTTCCCAAAATAATTGCTGAAATCCTTTCTGCAGTTTGATTGAACACTCTTGGATGCTGCCAACCAACCCAGACGAGATTTGCATTTCCAGTCTTCCACAGCACAGTAGGTGAATGAGTCTTGAGGTTGTATTTAATCTGCTGACTTCACTGGAGTCGTGCCAGGTTAGGCCAGCTGTGAAAATTTGGCCCCAGATCACTAATGAGTGCTCTGTGTCTGGAGCTCCAACCTTGCAGTGGGCTTCTGGACACTGCTGGCAAAAAAAAAATGTAAAAAAAACGTAAGAAAAATTGTGGTTATGATGCAGTTAAACCCTCTTTAATTTGAAAGTGATTATAATCAGTGGAGAAAATCCTGTTAATTAGGCAATTATGTACTCCACTTCTCTTCCAGTCTCTCTCTTTCTTCACTCTCCACCTTGTTTTCTACTTTGAAAATCAGCAGAACAGACATATTATTCTTGGCTTCTAATTCTAAATTCATCTCCTGGGTGAACCTCATTCCAGTCAGTGCACCTCTCCCTTCAGCAGCAGGATGATTTCAAACCTCCACCATACCACTGTGATTATTTAAAAGTGAGAGGTGACACTGTGCATGTTTGTGTGCATTCCTGTCTTTCAGTACACCCTCTCAGGACATCTCAAGTGTCTCCTACAATAAAACCTCCCAAGGTAAATTGACATCTGTTTCCATTATAGCTTGAGGATGCCTATGAGTGAAAGCTTTTCTGATCAAACATCCAAGGCTTTGCTGTTCTGGAGGTTATTAGCTGGTGTGCTGAATGTCAGTCAAAATCCACAGATGTGAAAAGGTGTACCTCAGTGTAGCTGTGTAGGGAAGGAATAAGGTCCTGTCAGCTCATCACAATCCTTCTTATCCTTTGTGTTCCCTTTCATCCCACCTTGGCTTTGTTTGATATTGGTTATCTTGAGGAAACAAAGCTATGTTTTACTTTCCCTGGTAGCACCACAGTGCTTCCCCAAAGCTGAAAACCCATGCTAGCTCTGGGGTTGTCTGTAAATGCTGTAAAGGTAGCCCAAGGGCTTCATTGCAGTGACCTCTGGGCTAAGGAAATATTGGCTTTTTTAAAACTTTTCCAAAATATTCTCACAGTCTCTGCCATGAGGGTTGCTTGTGAAACAGAGACCAGATGGGTAATCAAAATTAGTAGTTATGCTTTTTAGGCCATCAGGGAAGTACTGAAGGGGAGATGGAAGTTTATCACCAATATAAATAGGTGCAAGGTTGGGAAGAGAGAAGGGGAAGGGAGTGGGGAACTCTGTAATAATTCAGCATTAAAGCTGTCAACCCTTCCCCATGGCAGAAGTGGAATGACGCAGGGAAGTGGAACAGGAGTGGGTCGAGTGAGTGGAGCTGGAAAGGAAGCAAGGGGGAGGCAGGTGGAAGCTGAGGAAGACTACATGGGACCTGTGGAATTAAGAGTAGGAGTGGTTGTGACATGTGAAAACAAGTTTGGGAGCAGGTGGAATGAGTGGGGATAGAGCAAGAGTAGGAAGGACCCACAGCCACCTAAAGACCACGTTGGCACTTCTGACATTTCTCTTTCTGGTGTTGGAGAGCAGTGTCCTCTCTGAAGCACATTTGAAGGTAATGAGAGGATGGAGAGAGGCAGAAGACATTTCAGAAGCATTTAAATGCTTTGCTCTCCAGCAAGGAACCAGGCCCCAGGATACTGTCAGATACCACAGTTCTTGGCAGCACAGCCTCACGCAGCATCCCGTGTGATGACAGTGTTAAAAACGTTTGTCTTGCAGTTTTCAGTCCCCCCTGCCCAGAGGTGGTTCCCCATCATGCAGATGGGTGACACTTTGCTGGCCTGAAGTGCTCCTGACTCCCAGCAGCAGCACCAGCTCCTCCTGCCCACCCCTGCAATGGAAGCAGGGATTGAGGGTGGGACAGCAAACAGCTTGGCCTTGGAGCCAAGGCAGACCTAAACATATTTCCTGATGCTAGCCTAGTCTAAAATTTGCAAGAGGATGTGGTAGGGACTGAGAGGGCTGGTGAGTTTATAAAAAACAAAGTGAGAAGGAAGAGGTGGAGAAGCAAGGATGCAGTTTAGCCACCCTTCTCTCTTCCAGGACTCTTCCAGATGTTGAACACCACTCAGCACAAGGTGATATGTTTTGCATGTAGGGCCAATGTTGTTCCTTTATATTTATATTCATGAGTCCCTGTTGTAACAGATGTGTTCAGAAAATACTGAGCCATTTAACAATTTGTCTTAATGTCTTTGTAGCTGTACACAAAGCTTATTGTCAAACCCAAAGAAATCAGAAAAATAATTGGGAGAATTTTTTGCTCCAGATAAAATATTCAGTGAAAATGGTTCACTTCTATCTGCAAACTGATTCTGATTTTGGTTAATGCTTTCTTTCTGAGTATTGTCCAAGTAAAGTTGGAATTTTTGCTCAGTGAAGGTCTCTGGTCTGGAGTAGTTTTTCTGGTGGTCCTTTTGCTCTTTAACCAGGTATCTGAAACATTTTAAAAAGAAGAAATACAGAGGGAGAGTAGAGAGCAACAAATTTCTGTTGTCAATTTGGATGATGTCAGTTGAGCTTCCTGGGTTTTCAAACAAGATATTTAAGGAACAAGGCAGCAAACAACAATGCAGGGATTATTAACGGTTCAGCAGCGCAGCCCCTGCTTTTATTCATCACTGCAGTGTGGGGGCTGCTGGGCAGATCACAGTGTGTCTGATGACATCACAGTGTGTGCAGCCATCTGGGCTGGAGCCTCTGTCCCAGCCTGGCTTTCTGTGTCCCACATCCCCACTCACATGCAGTAGGGCTGGTCAGGCTGTCTGGAGAGACGGCTGAAAAGAAAACACATTTCTCTCTGTTGTTTTCTGAGGAAAAACAAGTGTGACAGGTTAGCCCCCACCCCAGTGCACAAAAGAGAAAAAAACAATCGCAAAAGAGGCTGGCAGTGGCAGGGAAGGAAGACAGCACATTTTCTTCCTTCCTTGAAAGCCAGGCTGCTTCTGACCCCTGGTTGAATTCATCTGTGTTGGAGGCAGGAGAAGGATGCTGGGCTGCTGTTGCCATGGAGACAAGAGAGGCAAAAGACTGCCAGAGACGACTTCTGAATTAAAAACAGGGTATTCCTGCTCTTCATGCTGCAATATCCCAATACCCACTGGTTACTGCTCTTCATGGGCTGTGGGTGTAGTAGCTTTGATGGAAGGGGGAAACAGCTCTTTGCTTATCTCACAGAATAGCTATTTTCACACCTTTCACAACCCAACAAAACAAATACAGCAAGCTTTTTTTTTTTTTTTTTTTTTCTCTCACACTGGTCTAATTTAAAAAAAAAAAAAAAAAAAAAAGAAAGATAAAAATAATGAAAAGACTATGTAAAATTGCTCTTCCCACCCCCAAACTCTCCACTCCCCTGGAGACCAAAAGGGAAATATCATTGTTTTAATTTGAACTATCATTTTCAGCTCCAGTGGGTGGGTGGAGGTGGGTGAGAACTGAATTTCTAATTTCTCTCCATCAAAAATGAGCGTGTGGCTCAGGAACTGACAATGTCTGTTACTTGTGCCTTCTTGTCGGATGTGTTTGGGGAAAGAGGAGGGAAGGAGGCAGAACAGGTTCATCCTTTTCTTTAGATTTCCAACTAGAAATTTTCTAGAAATGTTCAGTTTGTTTTGAGTTGTTTGGGTTGGGGTTTTTTTTAACCACTTGTAGGAGGAACTAGGAGTTGCAAAAACAACACAAAAATGGGCAAAGTGACTTTTCAGTGTTCTGTAAAAAGATAGTTTTTTTTTTTTTTCCATTTAGGCTTTACTCCATTATGTTTACTCTTTTGCCACAGAATCCTCCAGGTTTTCTCTTGGTGCTTGAATGCCACAGATGGGTGTAGAGACACAGTTACTGACTTGTGACCAGGTCCCTCCAAATACCACACTCATTTCTTCAGCATCCCACAGAAAAGGATTTCTAGTCTCAACCTTCAGCCCTCCTGAAGCTGCACTCTGCTGACAGTCAGGCCCAGACTCAAATGACTCTTAATTATCCTCTTTCACCCCAGTTTTGATGGGACTAGCTCCAGCCCTAACAAAATTTGGGTTGAGGAAAGATTTCCTTGGTCTGTTTGAGATCACCATTTTTGCATTCCCATTCTGCCTTTTCCTACCCATCCCCAGGAATTCCAGTCCCAACCTTCTCTCAGAAGCTCTCTGTGGCAGTTGGTGGTGGGGAGATAATCAGGACTAGTGACATTTGGTGTCTAATCCTCCCCAAAGCCTTCCTTTGAGCTTCCCTGTCCAGTAGCAGTGGAGAACATTTGTTATCTACCAGGCTTGGGGCCCAAGCAGGAAATAAGTAATTTTTAAAAGACAGACATGAATTTGTTCTTGACATCTGTTCTTGTTTTAACGAGGATAATTAGAAAGAAAGAAGACTGGTTTGAGATGGAATTAAGTTTACCTCTTCTCAAGCTGCAGACCCTATTTACAAGTCCTTTCAAAAACACCATGAGCCTTTAGTAAAGCAAAAGGAGATTATTGCTACATCAATAAAAACCCAAAGAGCAGTTAAATACTAGTCCCTTTGTCACCCCAATCTCCTGCCTCTCCTTCTGTCTAGGTTAGTCAGTAATTCCTCCTGACTGAAATGAGCAGTTTTCTTCTCCAGTGAGTCACAGATATAATTCTTCCACCTTGACTCACTCACTGCTTTGAAATGCAGGTCTTTCTCTGGCTTCTTCACAGAGGTCCTTCTATAACTGTTTCTATGTAATAAAGACTGACCGAGGAGCGAGATTGATGTCTGATGTGAAAATTCAATCACTGGCCTTCGATGATCTATTAAATCAGCCTGTGATGTCTCCTCATCTGCCTCTTGCTGGAAAGAGCCCTTGCAGCAGTGGAATTGCTTGCTGCCTCCATTAGTTTGTAAATAACCTGTACATTTGGAGGTCAGTTTGGCATGATGGTCTCTGGCTCAGCAGGTGTCCTGCACCATTGAGCTCGTTTGATTTTTGAAGGCTCTAAGTCAGAAAAAATGATCAATAGAAGACTTTAAAAAAAAAAGTTTCTCTCCACTTTTTTGTCCTTCCAAATGGGAAGTGTGGCAGTGAAACAATGAGTCCTGGCTCTATCTTGCACCTTCACTTGCCTTTTTTGCTGTTTCTGTTGTACATTTCATTTCTCTAGAGTAAAGCTTTTTTTTTTTTTTTTTTTTATGTGAAAAACTGTCATTGTTCTGTGCTGACTTTTCCCCTTACCAGAAGATAAATTCCTCCTTTACCCAGTGGCATGTTCACTCCGGTCTTCTATTCTAAGAGAACTTTGTAGTCACCTTTGCATTTGGTGGGTGTCATTTGGGGTCTGTCAGCAGTGTTAGGAAAGTTATTCTTTATGGAAAAGTTGTAGATCCAGCTGGTTTTAGAAGCTTCAGATGCACTGGGGCTCCACATGCAGCCAACATTTGGAAACATGAAGAGTCTGGTATAACCCAACCTGTCTCCCACTACTTCTAATAGTAGAACATGGACTGTAGTTTAATTTCCAGGAGGGTGCATAGACATTGAGTGTCCTCATCACCAGTTAGGGATGACAGGCTTTTCTTCCATGGCAAGTACATCACAACTGTACTTAGCTCTCATTAAATTAGCACAGGGACAGAGCTGATACCACTGATTTGCTGCCATGTGGTAGACATATGAAAGGCCCTATTGCAAATACATTAGATCTCCCAAGCAATTTTACTTGCAGTAACTGCTTCTGTGCTCCACTCCTAGATCTTGAGGAGAAGTTATCATTCACATTGGATAAGGATGTGTATGAAATGTATGGAGAGGTTTTTGTGGCTGAGAATTAAATTATCAAACTCATTGTGCTCAGCTGAAGTGAATTCAGGTTCCCAGAGGCCAGTGTCCTGACTCATAGGGCACATCTCTTGTCTGTAAATAGCTGTTGATGAAAATTTCACACTAAAATCTGTCTTCAAAGAAATATAGTTCTCAACTTGTACTGATACATTTAACTTGTCAAGTAAATAGGTTGTTTTGAATGAAAAATACTCAGAGGCTGTTTTTTAGTGGCTGTGTTGTGCCATGAGAAGTAACTTCCTTTCTGCTTGTGATGTCTCCTGAAAAACTACTAGAAATATGGAAACCCTCATGATATTAATCCTGAAGATCTGAAAATGGCTGTACTGCAAAAGGAAAATGGTAAACTTTTAGGATTCTCCATGTAGTTCAAAAAGCCCTTTGCCTATACAGTATTGGGTTTATTTAGTCTTTCTTCACAAAACATTGATAAGATGAATTTTAAAACTTCTCATTATAAATTTGTATGAGTACACATAGGACAGAATTTGCTCTTCTATTTCTCCCACCCTCCTGCTTTCACTATTAGGTTGCCAATTAAGGCTAATTATACTGGGCTGACTCACTGCTTCATTATGGCTCAGGTTTGTGCCACTGTAGCTGCCACTGGAATGAATCAGTCTGTGTGGCTGCATCAGCCTTGCCCTTTTCCTCCTGCCTCCCACCCAGCTCTTTTTTCTTCATTTTTAGATGCCACATGCCTTCCTCACTCCTTCCACCTGAGTCACCTGCCACATTCAGCTCCCTACCCATGGCCTTCTCTGTTTGCCTTCTTTTTGCAAATCCCTTTTCCCTGTTAGTGTTGCCCACCACACTTTGCAGGAATTCAGCATTTCACTGCTTCATCTGAGCTGCAGTTATTTGTCATTATTTTTGCAAGGCTATCAAAGACCATTCTTCAAGCTCTAGGAGAGAGCTGTGCAGGTGATGGGATGGAAATTACCCAGCTTGGGTCAGTCCCTACTGAGCCTCCATCACAGGGCAAAACAGAGAAGTCTCACAGTGGGAAGCTGAAAACTTTTCTTATTTCACCCTCAGTCTTTCAGCATATTTTCAAAGAGCCTTGCCTTGCATAGCATCCTCTCATGTTTCCTTTTGATATTCTCACTTCCCGCCTCATATTTTATTCTACCTTCATATCAAGGCTGTGTGTGGTGTCAGCTCATTCTGAGCTGTCATCACAGGAGCTGGAGAGCTGACACCACAGGCCAGGATTTGCTGTTTTGATTGTGGATTTTAGTCACAGAGGAATGTTACTAGTATTGGGTAGTAGGCCTGCTGCTGTTCTGAGGTGTAGAACCTTAAGGAAACTTTTCAGGTGGGGTCAGGGTGTCTTCAGGATGGCAGAAGAAAGGGGCAGGACACTCAAATTAGAGTAGAGATGGCATTCAACCTTTTGTAATGCACATCCTGTTGTAGCCCACTTCAGCTGGACTTCCACAGGACTTGTTATTTGTCTTGGACAAGGTGTAATTCATAATATCAACCCCTTTTCAGCTTCTGCACTACAGGTCTTTACAGCCTCCTTCACAACTGCAAGCCACATTTTAATACAAAAAGAGTTGCTGGTGCACTTCTCCATCCTACACAAACACTTCCAGATGTTGAAAAACCACACTATTTCCCTATGACAGCAGTGGCAACTGCCTATTGAGGAAAAAAGAGGGCATGTAATGTATTTTTAGGTGGGGAACCATGATCAGGCAGTTCTTTGCAAACAAACAGCTGATGCTCAGCAAGACACACCTGGTTTGTGGCACGTCTCTGGAGAGCCTGAGTGCTGCAGTTTGCCAGCCTGTACAGTGGTGTCACAGCTGGAATTCAGTGGTTTTGGGACACTCCCTGAAAAGCCAGAAACAGAAGCAATATTCACTCCAGCACTGAGAAGTGGAGCACTGCAGTGCAAAAGGGGTCCCCAGGCCAGAGTCAGAAATGCAATGACTGCTATTCTTAACCACTTGAACTCAGCAAGATCCAAGGACCAGACTTCAAGAGAAATCCCTGCACTGAAGGGTCTGATTCTCTTTGTATTGGTCTGGCCTGAAAAAGAACCAACTGTATTGAGATGGATGCAGCTAAAATAATCATGAGAAGAGTACTGAAGCCTTGCTCTTCTAACTGCACTGATGTATCAATGTATACTGAAAACTCCCTGATACTTCATTTAACAATAATTCCAGGTATGGAATACCATAGACCATAAAGCAAACCTGCTACAGAACTAGCTTGGGTGCTTTGACCAAGATTGTTGGTCTGTCCTGCCCCTGATACTCAGGGATGAGCCAGTACCTGGAGCTGCAAAAACAGGAAAAACTCAGCAAAACAGGAAGGTGCTTGGTGGATATCCCACCCCTGGGCAGGACTTCCCAGAACAGCTGGGCTGGAATAGTGGCCTAGAAAGGACATAGTGAGTCTTGGGAAGGCAGTTAATACTGGTCTCATCCAGCAGGGTAAATATCTATTGCTTTTTGGACTTGATTGTTTATTAATTTTTATCTGTAGTGCAATGAGTGCTACTGCACTTCTAGTTAACAAGCTGAAAAAGAATGGCTGTGTACATGACAAATGGATGCTGAGCACACACAGAGGTTCTTGGTCTGGAAGCAGGGCCATGTGTTTGGGTTGTGGTTGCCCCTCCTGCCTGGATCTATATAGAGCTAGATAGAGTAACTCATATCTCTGTGCTGTTGTCTGCTTTATTCACAAACCTGTGGTCTACTTGCAGGTAATTAAAGGGGACCAGAAACAGGAACTCTTTCTGGAACTCCTGCCCCAGCTGTATAGTGTGGTTAGGGCATTTCCATAGCATTGGTTCCTTCTGTAAGCAGGGAACACTGACTGTGCCAGGGATCCTGACATTCATGCATGAAGGTGAGGCAATTCCTATTCTTTGCAAAAAATTAATGACAGCATGTGTGGGTATATGGCTATTCAACAACTGAAAAATTGCTGATTTATAACTTACTTTCTTGCACTTGTGCACAAGAACGATTTCAGTTTGCATTTTAGGTAGTTTACTAAGTGCAGGACCAAACACTTATATACTGTCTTTTTCCCTGAGCAAGTCACTGTAACTAACCAGATTATAATTTTTGGTAAAATGTATTTACATAAGTGGGAGACCAAGGTAGCTGTAAATGTGTTAATGTCTTATGAGAGCTAGGACATGCTGGATCTTTTCAGTATTATCTAAAGAAAACCACAATGTGGTCTTTGGAGCTTGGTTCATCCTAATAAGATACAGCAGGATGACTTCAATGAGACTTTTGAGAGCAATTTCACAATCAGAGGTTTCAATCTCTGAAGACCTAAACTGAAATGATAAAAGCAATTGTTTTAATGCCCCCACAGGGTGTGATGCCGTTATGCTAATTTGCACCACAACACCAAAGACCCTGCTTTAATAACAGTAATGTCTTCGTTAGACCAGTGGCTTAGTAGCTGCCTTTTAGGGTATAGTGGATGAATGAGGGATTTGGGAGCAAGTAAAGCTTGGTCAGTGTATCCTTGAATAGTTACCACTTCTCTTTGTACTTACAACTGCAGAGGTGGGGGAACTTGGAAGAGTAGAAATAGTCAAAAAGGAAAATTGAGTGCTACCTATATCCTTTACAAACTCCTTTTGTCATCCTGTCAGTGGCAGAAGACTGATTTATTTCCTCATCTGTTTAACTCCAGGCAATATAATCATCACCGTAGTCATGATGTGTCAATGCCATCTTTATTTTTCATCACTGACAGCAAGGAGACCATTGTCACTGACACCAACATCTTTCTGTTTTTCTCCTGCTTCTCCCAACACATTGTGTTCAGAAGGCAGTGTCTGGAAACCAGAGGAATTTGGGCTAGAGATCACAGAGATTATTCCACTCTGTTCTAGGAGCATTGAGTCCCAGTGGCAATCACAGCAGAGATTATGGTAAAACTGATGAAAACCAGTAGCATTTTTTTAGTTTGTTGAGACTGATGTAGCTTTTCTGGAATCAAATGGGAGCTCTAACAAATTGGCTTTTTTGGTGTCCTCCTGATTTTCTTCCATTGCATACTGCACAATGCATGGATAGGAGTATCTAGTTTGTTTTTCCACTGGTCAATCTCTCCAACTACTTCTGTAGAGGATGGGCCAGCAAGTTTTTATACCAACCAAATAACTAGGCTAAAGTTAAGTTGCTGGCTTGTAGGTACTTCCACCTCATATTTTAGACACAAGGAATGTAATCAAAAGGGAAGGATTGTGGTCCATAGCCACCAAGTGCAGTTCAGAGCTATCTGGAGTAGCCAGGCTTATGGTAAATCTATAGACATATTTGGAGAAGTTCACTGCAAGTTTCTCAGCTGTGCATGTGCTGTGCACCCTCTGGAGCCTGGGTGTCCTTTAGTACTCCTTTATTACATCATGAGCTAGTTTTTGGCCTCTTTGATGGACATGTCTGGACCAGGTCTTTAAAACACAGAAAGGCATGGAGCACTGCAGTGTGGATGTTGTTTATTCAGATTTTTGGAAGGGATTTCTTTTACTTCTGGTTTGTTTCAGTCTTTTTTAAATGATCACCTGAACTACCTTGCACTAGTTGATCTCAGTTCCTTTGCAAATAGACTGATGCTAGCAACACTCAAGTGCAAATTGCACTGAGTAGCATTTCTGCTGGCACTTGGGGCAGTGCAGCCATCCACTGAATGGCATGAGCAGGGAGAGAGCCCATAAACTTTGGTGTTGGCAGCACCAGTCGAGAGTACAAACACACTGGCATTGCAAAGGCTGTAGTGCTGACATCTGAGAGTCACTGGAAAAAGGCCTGAATCCCATCTCTGCTGGCCAGGCAGGATTGCCTGGTGTGGAGGCAGAACCAAACACACTCACACCTGTTCTGCCAGGTGTTTGCATGTCTTGTGCCCTGGAAGTTCTGCAGCCAGCCTAGGCTGTCTGCTCCCATGGTGAGCCCCCACTGGAGACAGTTTCCTAAGTCTAACCTGTGTCTTGCTCGATACAATCAATTTAAACTTGTTTCTTGATGTGTTCCCTGGGAGCAAGGAGAACTGCTTATTGCTTGCCTTCCCACAGTTTCCTTTCATACATCTCAAGATTGCTGTACCTCTTTTCAGCTTCCTGGAGACTGAATACCCTGAATTGCCCTTGAACTCTGACCCCCTTGGTCAGATTTTTCGGATGTTTGATCACTGCTGCTGCTTTCCTGTGTTACCTGTCTATTCACATGGTGGACTTCTATCTCACTGTTAGCACAGTGCTTCTTAACAGCATTATCTCATTTGAAATAAAAGATGTGAGGAAAGCAACAGCCTGACCCACAGCATCTGTCTCCTTCTGTTGAAGGTGTGAGGGTCATTACTGTCACTTAATGAATATTGGTTTTAACCCAGATTGCATCAGTCCCTCCTTGCTCACAGTGTTAATCATCAGCACAGGAGATAAACACAGTCTCAAGTGAATTCTTGGCTCTGTTCATATGGACTCCTGGGAGATGATGATTTACCTTCTCTATGATATGGAGAACTGGGATCTGCAAAAGATGAAATAACATGAACAACAAAAGGATGCATTTGTAATTGCATAGGTGCCCCTTCATATGTAAGTGCATTTGGGAATACTAAGCCAGGTGGTCAGAAGAAAGGAAATCTTAGTAGTAGGGCCACTAGGCATATAAAGCTAATTAGTTTATAAAGGAGAGTGAAGGCTTCAAAACCAGAAGCCAGAATAGAACAGTGGGGATTTGGACTTTATCTAGGCTGCTGGCTTTTCCCTTTGTCTCCTTGGCAAATGTTTCCTGTTATTTGAGGTTGTGACTCCACAGCTTAATGCAAACAGCAGTGTTAATAAAAGGTGCTCAGATGTTTCTTTGCAGGGAATAAGCCTTTGCTGGAATTTGTCTGAGTGTGACCTATGGCTGGCTGTCCCTTGTCAGCCATATGGTACAGTTAGGAAGTGTTGTTATTTTTGAACTACCTAGGGAAAAGCTACATGAAAGCTACATGATTTAGGACAAGAGAATAGTGTTAGGGTAAAAGCTGGAGTAGGAATTCACTTAGAATTCAGGTTGCTTTAACAAAATGTTGCTTTCATACAGAAGGATGCTGTGCCATGCTCTGTGCATGTGTGGAAGCAGGGAGCAAGAGTTTGACTCATGGAGAGAAAGAAATAGAGGGGAAAATGAGGGAATTGGTACTCAGTGCCAGTTGTAGTTCTGCTGCAGCCTTCTGTTTTGCACTCAGAGGATTTTACAGTAGACAGGAATGTGGCCCACATGACACACAATAGCCACTGATGGGTAGAAAAAGGGAAGTTGGAAGGAAGAGAGAAAAGAGGAAAGACTTGTTTTCCATTGTGGAAAGTGGGAATGATAAACTTACCTTCTCAGAAAGGGATCCAGTCTGTGAAACAGTTCATTTGCAGGACAGATTTTATTCCTTACATGCATGGTTGATTTCTGCCCCCTCATTAACCTGCTCCACATGTTCCACTTAACCATATGTGTGGTATTGGTGATAATGGTCACATCCCAGGAAGCTACAGGTTGTTTGGGAGGGGTGCTCTGTGCTCACATGTGAAGTTTTTACAGACCAGGAAGGTCATCCTTACCTGGTGTGAGCTCAGTGCTTTTTCTCATGGGTTCAGCTCTGGTTTGTGAGGAGCTGGGAGCTGTTAACATCCATTTCAAAAGGCACTATGGCAGTGAGCTCTGATAGTGCCCACATTGTTGCCCTGACAAATTTGCTCACAGTCTGGGAGCAAACAGAAGTGGCTTAGAGGTAGAATCCCTTGGGTGAGCATGGGTAGATTCAATCTAATCAATTTTTATGTGTGGAAGTGCTAGCAGATCAATGCAGGGTACCTGAGGCTAAGCTCCTCAATCATGGGAAGTCTGAAGGACCTCTGGTTTCCTGGGCATGCACACCTGAGTGTTGTAGCTGTCTCCCCTGACCTTCACCTTCCAAGAAAAACCTTCATCCTGACAGGTGCAAGGAAGGGCAAAGCATTATTCTAATTTTGTTTCTCTTTTCTTTATCTCTTTCACCCCTTCTCTCTCCCAGGGTTACAAAGAGAACAGAGGATGTCTAAGAGATGGCTACTAACTAATTTGTGTAGGGTATTTTGTTCCTAAAATCCCTCCCTATTTCCTGGCTTGATTACTTATTACTTAACAGCTCTGCCTTGAAGAGAGCTCACAGAAGCCTTACTCAGTTTGTCTTACCTGGAAATAAATTGAAGTGACCCACCAAATAAGTTTTGAAACCAAACAATATTTTAAAACAAAATGTTTGCTAGCTCCTTTTTTCTGGTGCTTTCTTTCTCCTCTTACTTATCAATTCTTGATACCATCTCTTCTTTCCTGACTTTCTGCAGGCATGTCAGAGAGCCCCAACTAACCAGTGTTTCTATTTTCATTTGAAGGCCTCTATAAAATTGCATGTTACAATATATGGTGTTGTGCTTGTGGAGCTGTTTATAACCTACTTTATGGACCTTAACACCATCCAGTCCTCTTGTTCCCTTTAGCTAGATGTTGAAATTAAACTGCCTGCAAAGGGTTCTTAATTTTTGAAGCTTTTTAGGGGATAGCTTATTTATTTTTTTCATTAGCCCAATTTTTGTTTTGCTGTTTCTTTTCCTCCACGTTTTGGTGGAGTAAACCAATTGCTCTGTTGCTCCAAGTGTCCAGCTTTCAGTCACATGCAGGGGGAAGTGGAACAGAGGGGGAGAGCAGGTTAAGTCAGAGGAGAATGTGTGATTCTTGTTTTGTTTGTACAGCAAGGTATTGTCCCTGAAAAGCCCTGTACCCACTGCAGGAGACAGCTCCTGTCACCCTGCTCAGTGGGCACTGCTCCTGTCACACACTCCAAGCCACACAAAGGCTCTCTGGGTCTAGCTATGCTAGAGGTGGCTCTGTAATAACTTTTTAAAGATGTGCAATAATGGTAGTGAACTCTGCTTAACTCCTTAGCTTCTGGGAACATCCCTAATCCTGTTGTTGTCTGCTGTCTTTTGAGCTGACTTGCATCATGTGGGTCTAGAAGTGTTGCTGTTGTTCTTGCTGCTGCTGTTCTTGCTGCTGCTTGGACTGGGAAAACTTTGCAATCTAAACAGGAGGCAATACCTTCAAAGTCCTTTACAAATGTACTCCTTTTTCTCCTCAGGTCCCTAATTAGGTATGAGAGGGTCCAGTGGTTTTTACTGGGTTTTTCTTTCCTCAAATATATCTGTAGGGAGGCTTGCAGGTTTTTATTTTAAAATAGGAGAGGTTTATTTTTTCTGAATTCTGAGTTTAGACAAGAGCTTGCTTGAATGTTGAAACACTGTGCTAAGAGTAAGACAGTTGGATTTTGCTCCAGACTTTGCTCACATTTTGTTCTTAAATGCATCGTTTGCCCTTTTTACAGGCACAGCTCAAGGCTGTATGTAACAGGAATTGAGCTGTGTTGAATACTCACTCCTACTGCAGCCAGGTTTAGTGCTGCCTTGTAGTTTTCTGATCTGCCAGCTAGGGATAAGAGTACTTGCCCATTAGTGGAGAAATACTCCAATTTACCAGCCCAAGAATTAGAAATCAGGAGTCAGCCATGCAATAAGAGAATTTACTTAAGAAGCAAGACTTGTTTTTCCCCTCAAGTGGAAACTTTTTCAATTACTTTCAGATTTCTGAATCCTAACACTTGGATTTTGCCAGCTGCTGCTGCTCAATTATATAGCTGTGGATCTTCAACATCATTTGACTTCTGAAAGTTAGGGCTTCACATAAAATGGAGTAGGACAAGTAAAGAGACTTATGATAAAATCAAGAGAGGTGATAACCCTGATGTTACAGAGTTTCATTTGTTAGTGTTTGTAAAGTGTTTATCAAGCCTTGTATGACAGGAGCTGTAGAAAGAAGCATTTCTGTGCCATGTGCAGCACAAATGATGTCTCTTCAAAGTGTGTGTGAAGTGAGAGCGTGGGACAGGGAAGGATTTCCCTCTCCATTCACTAATGATCCCTGAGCAGATGCTTGTCTTCTAGGCTGCACACACACTGCTTTGTTGACAGAATAACTCTGTGCTCTGCTGTGTTTTTTAATTTGGTAAATGCAAGAATACATAAGATTTCTTAAAAAAAAAAAAAAAATATATATATATATGTCAGAAATAACTAGTCTTTTCTGCTGTTTCATGTATTATATTCATATTTGAATCCAAGATGTGTAACAGTGATTTTCAGCCTGGTAGCACTCCAAAGGTGCAGATTGTAACCTGGGACATATCTCCCCAGCTTCCACTACCACCAGTGAGATTTACAGAATTAAAACTGAGTGTTCCCTGACCTGCAAGATCTGAATCTTCTTTTCATTCATGGTGATGCTATTTCCTGTAGAAAAACTTCCTGAGATGTTTTGCCTATTTCATGACTGAAGAGTATGAGCTCACACCTCCTATATTTGAATTTCATGAGTGTCAGAGGGAAGCCTATCAGTTATTTGCTGAGCGAAAGGACATGTGGAAGAGCAATGAGCAACAGGCTCCAAAGGCTTTAGGTCAGGCCTTTCTTCTAGGCTGACACTGCTGCAGTTCAGACAATTGTGGCTCTGCTAGTTTAAAACAGCCAGGTGGGTTCTTAGCACAGCATCTGCCTGGACATCAGTGTGAGCTGCAGAGCTCAGCCAAGAGGCTGAGTCAACCTTTTTTAGTTAACCTGCTTTGAACCTCTGTAGGTAGCTGCTGGCATTACTCATTAGATATACCCACACAAATATAGATATACCAGACTGTTAAGGAAGGAAATTGGCTTGTGTTGATGTGCACAGGTGGCTTCTGATAATTCCTTATATGACTGTACATTGGAATGTGGTATCAGCAGAGAAGATAAATCTCTTTTCCTTCATTCTTTTAAATGAGGAGCTCCAGGCAGTTCCCCCTCCCCTGTAGTACTCTTCTCCTCTGTTCATTTTCGTGCCAGGTCATTTCTTGCCAAAAATCCCATCTGCTCATCGGTGGCATTCCAGAGCAGGAGGTGCTCTGGGGACTCGATGCTGATTAATAGCATCATTCATGAGCCTGTGTATGAAAGGAGGAGGAGAGGGAGATGGAGAGTTGAACTAGCAAGAGCTTGAAGGTGCAGTGATCACCACATATCCCTTCCCTAGATAATATATTTCACTTCTGTTTCCTCAAATATAGTCTTCAGTCAAGTTTAAATGTTCATGTGAAAGAAAGGGAGCTTTTGCCTGGGTCAGTCAGTCTTCAGAATCAGAGCAGCTTCCATGGAAATCACTCTGTTATTATCCTAATTTTCATCCCATTGTTCCTAAATATTTGCTTCACTACACATGGTAGAAAAAAAAAATCATGCAGATAGATGTGTACTCACCTGTATCTCATCTGGAGAATTTCTCTTGCCCTCCAGCACTGATTGCTTGCATTTTGCACTCCCTATGTACTTTTTGGGTGGGCTCTTTGAATGTAGAGCATTTTGAGGTCTGTGTCTCACAATCACAGAGTCATGGAATGGTTTGGGCTGGAGGGAACCTTAAAAATCAACTCGTTCCAACACCTCTGCTGTGGGCAGAGACACCTTTGACTAGACCAGGTTGCTGAGGCCTCCAGCCAACCTCTGAGCACTTCCAGGGATGAAGCATCCACAACTTTCTTGGACAACACATTTCAGTGCCTCCTCACCCTCACAGGAAAAAACTTCTTCCTGATAATCTAATCTAAATATCCCCTCTTTTAGTTCAACCATAATAATGATATTGTGCACTGGGCTCCAGGACTAGTGTCCTCTGTGATCCAGCTGTACCAAGGACACTTGGTGCACATATCTTTTTGATTTTCCTATTTAGCTGTCCTATTTAGCTTTTTCAGTTCTCCCTATAAAATAAATTATATTAGGTAATAGTTCTTACCTTTCCTTAATCATTCTGTTGAAAAGCCCCAGATTACCTAATTTCTTGAGGGTGAGGTTCTCTATAACTGAGAATAATAGCTTTGTCACTCTATTAGCCTGTTTTCTATCTATGCCTTTTTCCCCATCTCTGCTCCACTTTGTGTGTCATCTCTTCCTTTCTGTCCCCTCATATTCCTCCCCCTGATCTAAATGAGGGGTGAGGAGAGCTCTTGTTCAGACATGTGAGCACGGGTGTGACAAGAGGCTTGAGAAGATGGCTCAGCACCAGCAGTTTCTGTTGGAAGGAAAGGTACAGTGCCAAGTAGAATCAAAGGGGTTTTGGTCTACTCAACCCCTCCACTGACAACAGCTTTGAGGAACATCACCCTTCATCTTAAAATGGGGACAGAAAAGGTAAAATGGGAGAGAAATTTTCCACAAAACACTAAATTCCATGCACACAAACATTGGTTTGTCTCCTTTCACCCAGCAATGATCCAGCCCAAACACTCGTTTTTCCTCTTCCTGCTCATACATGGTGCCTGGTTTGGTTTTGTTTTGTTTTTCTTTTTTTCAGAAATCCATATTTAATAGTGAAATCACTGCAGCACTTCCTCTGAAATACTTATTAAGTTAAATACAAGATAAATTGGAATAGATGTATTTTAGGTTGTATTAGGAGCAGCTGAGGGAACTCAGGTTGTTCAGCCTGGAGAAAAGGAGGCTCAGGGAGGATCTTAGTGTCTCTACAACTGCCTGACAGATGGGTGTAGTGGGGTGGGGATTGGTCTCTTCTCCCAAATAACAAGTGATAGGATAAGAGGAAATGGCCTCAGTTTGCACCATGGGAGGTTTAGATTGGATATTAAGAAAAATTTCTTGACTCAAAGAGTTGCAAGCACTTGAACAGACTGTCCAGTGGAGTGGTGGAACCCTGGAGGTGTTTAAAAGCTGTGCAGATGTGGCACTCAGGGACATGATTAAGGGGTGGACTTGGCAGTGCTGGGTTAATGGCAGAACTTGATGATCTCAGAGGTCTTTTCTGACTCAAACTATTCTGTGATTCTGTGTGTCTCTTGGCTTCTGTGCATGTCCCCTACTTGTGTGGCCAATCCTTAATGTCTCTTCTTTGTTCTTTCCTTTGGGGCATTTTCCAGACACCACATTTCCTTCAAACCCAGGTTCTTCCCAAACAAGACTAACATTTCCTATTTAAACTTATTAACACTGAATTAAAAGAAAGAAATGCCAGATGAATCTTCCAAAATGTTAACAGTTACATGTAAGGTAACATGTTAGCTTTATAGATTATAGAGCAGAGGAATCCATGACTCTCAAACAGTGTAATTGTTTTGTTTTCTAAACTCTCTCCAGTGCAAATTGTTTTATGGCAGGAAAAAATGTGAGAAGATAATAGTCACAGGATGAGACTAATATACAATTACAGAGAAGTCATATGTCTTTGATCATGATGGCTAAGGTAGGAATAACACACAGTTCTAAACACTAACTTGTAATAGAAAGTAGAAGCTACCTTCTCATTAGGGTAAAATCACATTTCCAGAATTCCTTATAAATCATATAAGTGACTGCTCTTCAAATTCAGGTTGGCCAGGGCCAATGAAGAAAATGAACTCCAGGACTGAGGGTCTGTTGTTAGGATGTCCTAATCTCAGCTCAAAAGTCATAATGTTCTCACCTGTCAGAGACCAGTGAAAAGGCAGCATAGCTTAGAGACTAACCAAAAGCATTCCTGGACAAAGGGCTCTATTGATTTGTTAGCTCATAGCTTATTCTGAAGCTGCTTTACACAAGTGAAATAAAATTTTAAAAACCCACAAAAACCAGAAAACAAACAAAAAACCAAAAACCATTAAAAAATCCAGTAAAGTAAGAAAATACTCTATACTATAGATTCCATTTTATATATTTTTCTGTCTATGAAAGCATTCTGGAAATTGCTTTCTTTTCAAGAGGTTTGATTCTTAACATCCCAGGTACTGTGCAGCAAATACTCTGCAGAACAAAACAGCTGAAGGAGTTTTCTCCATTTCTCCATTTTCTCCCCTCCCAGCCATCCTCAAGCCAGGATCTGGAGTTTTGGAGGCTGTAGGCCCCAAACCTTTTGTGCATATCCAGAAGTCTTGGTACAGTCAGCCTGCAGTTCTGCTGCTTTTAAGTCAGAGCCAATATTTTTAACACCACATTACTTTTGTAGTGTATTGGGTCCCTTAATTCCAAAAAACAAGTGAAGATCTTGCATGCTGATTGGGGACTAAGCCATCTATAAAACTCAGCAATTTTGCCATGGTTTGGGATGTCCTGCACATAGAAAGCTTTGATTATTCACAGAATTATTATTAACCTATGCTGCAGGTTTATGTTTGCCTCCTCCTTTCTTAATTTCACTGAAATTTCCACCTTTCACCCTCTCTCCTACACGCTCCTTGTGTACCCTGCCTTGCAGAGAAGCTTTGAACAGAACCTGAGCAGACAGTACCACTGGCTAAGCAGCACTGCACTCCATGTTTGATGATTTAAATCCCATGTCTTCATACAGAGTGGATAAACACATGGCATGGCCAATTCCCACCAGCTGCAGAAGGCAGCACTGATTTTACCCCCCCCAAAAAGCCATGTGCTTCCCAGCCTTGGCAAGAGCAGTTTGCTGTGTACATCTCCCTGGAGCTGAGCTGCTGCTGCCTCAGCAGCCTGTGTGTCCACATGCACTCCCTTCTGGGGCTGGACAGGCTGTGCTGTCAGGAGATCCAGGTATTCTCTGGGAAAGGGTGTGAGGGGAATAGCCTGAGGCAGATTTCTCAGCTGTTGAGCATTTTTCTTGCAAGCCCCGTTCGAGTTAATTCTCTGCTCCTTCATCTGCTGCTCTCCACAGTAAAATGCTCCTCTCCATGCAAAATGTAATGAAGTCAGTGTTCTGGGGCTGGCATGGCCAGAGCAGCAGCTGTGAAAGGCAAGTCTCTTACATTAGTCCCCAGCTCAGGAGAGGTGGTAGGGTTCTGCCTTCTAGAAATGCTGAGCAGCTGAAATATGGGAGAAATCAATGGCAGCTCTTCAGCTTGTCTGCAACTCTGGCCCTCTATGTATCTTTGCTGATTTAGCAAAGACTTTTTTTTTTTTTTTTCAGTCTGTCCACTAGTAAACAAGGCAGCTTTCTCAACTTTCTTGATTTTCCTCTACTTTCTACCATTTTTCTACCCTCATGCAGACTTCCCTTTGATTTTCTCACCTGTCTCAGGTATTTCATTTTACACAGGTTTTACTGTCTGAAAGTTAGGCTATTAATTTAGGTCAGTTTTGAGGCTTTCTTGGCAGCCACCCTGAGACCACTATTTATTATGGAATAATTCATACTTTGGAACTTTTCCCCCATCTCTTCCCACTGATTAAAGCACCATACAGCAGGGTTAGACAAGACAATTACTGAACTTTAAGGGCAGTATCTGCACATCCATCTCAAAGCATGTAGCACTGTGTAGGCTCAGTCAGATTCTTGAACTAGGTTCCCAAAGATGCTGAACCCCTGCTTCCAGAGGGTGCTGGTTTTTATTCTGGTTCCCTTCTGTCTGTGTGAGATGAAATTACCAGCCTACAGAATAGCATGTGATGCTGATGGCTCTGTGGGTCTGACTGGCTTGGTTTCTAAATAGGTTGGCTGACCCTTCTTATGGCTCTGTGACTGCAGAACTACCTAGAACATTATTTTCTGAGTGCAAGAGAGTGGGACCAGAGAGGGAGTAAGCAAAACTGGCAAAAGAGAAAAATAAGGAAAAAGAAAAAGAAGGAAAATATAGAATGGAAAAATCAGGGGAAAGAGGCAGGATGGAAGAAGGGAAAAAGAATATTGAAGAGAAATAAGGAAGGTAGACATAAGAAAGGTGGAAGTGGGATACAATTGGGGAAAAGGATGAGGATGGCAGATGGAGGGAATATATGAGGGAGACTGAAAGAGAGTGAGAACAGGACCTGGCAGAGTACAAGAGAAATGCATATTAAGAGTTAATTTTATTCCCACTGCAATAGTCCTGTTAGGAAAAAAACAGTCATCTAACAGACAGCATGTCAGCTTGAAGTAACATGCAAAAAAATTAATATTATACTGCATATGATTTGTAAAACTCCATCCCCTGGGGAACATATTCTGATGGAAACAAACTTTGGGTGTGTCAGAATGACACTTTCTGTTTGGTGGTAAATGGTCCTGTCTTTGCATCATGTACCTGGCAGTGGTTCATAAGCTGACAAAAGCTCACACTGGGAAGAAGTAGAGGTGAGAGGTCTTCTCTCTTATCATCCTTGTGTGCTGGGGAGGGAGGGAAGTGGAGGGGCAGAGGTACAGTGAAGGAATTTGTGCAGATTAATGCTTCTAAGAGAAACATCTGTAAGGGACTGGTAAGAATAGAAGAATGTGCATGAGAGAGAATAAAAGACATGAGATGGAGAAGTATAACCAGTGAGCAGGGAGGGAAACATGTGCTCTTCCTGTCTTTTAATCTGTGAATTCCTTTCTAATGTTTGTTATTTTCCTTCTCCGGTATTTCATTATGTTCAGCTCCTTCTGTACTTTTCTTTTGCCTCTGTTTCCCCATGTTCTACTTCAGCCAAAAGCCCTTTCCAAACCCTTTTTCCTTACATATCCTCCCTGACTTTTCCTAGGCTCTCTGACACATCACCAGTGTTTCCCTTTTCCCCTTACTCCCTTTTTGTCTTTCACATTTCTCTTTCTTACCCATTTGTGGGGTTTTTGTGGACTTTACTTCCTTGTCCAAAAATTAGAGGTTCTTGCTCTGATGTTCTGCATCACAGTGTCCTACTGTTACATGTGTATGTATATTTATTTATATGTACACACTGACAATCACATAAATGTGCATATATATATATGTACATACGTGTGTGTACACACATTATTCTAAACCAGAACTAGTTAATTTGGTCATAATAGAAAGCCTGGGTGTTATTCTTACTGCAAGCATTTACAGTTCTCTGCTCCCACTTGAGCCACTATATTTCTGGGGGGCTTAGTACAGGTATGAAGTGAGACTATAAATACTCAATTTTTTGTACTCTAGTTTTCCAAGGAAACTGTTTACATACTAACACTGAGAGAGAAATGGAAGTTAGAGCTACTTTTTCCTCTTAATTCAGTCTGAACCATTTTGGCCAAATTAGTTAGAGAAACCTCTGCAGGAATGACTCCTTGGACATCAGCAGATGTTTGGGAAAGTTGCTCTGAGATGTCCATCCACAGCTGGCCAGGGTCCATTAGTTCCTCTAGATATGGGACTATGCCTGACATCCTTCTGAGCTCCCTTCTGTGGTACAGATGTGCTCACCTCACCCAGCAGCCCCCTGGCTCCTGGTTCCCACTTCACTGCATTAGGTGCACTACAGTCCCAGCACCTTTCCAAATGCCAGAGAGCTGTGAGGGTACAGGCTCACTCATGAGACTAGCAGTTCTTCTTCTGTGCCTTCCCACTGTGCTCCTTTCTTGCCCAAAACATAAGAACCAAACCCAAGATCTGTTATGATATGGCAAGGAAGCTCAGTTTATTTCAGCCCTGAGTCATGGCAAGTTACAGAGGGTCAGGATTTGCACAGAAGCAGTAGATTTTTTATCTTTTTTTTGAAGCCCAGAAAGAGACCAGCAGTGATTTGCAGGAAGCATCCTTGCTGAGACCAAGAATGCAGCAGCTTATAACATAGTCAGTCAACAAACTGTGGGGAAAAAGTTTCCATCTTCTGGGTTTGAAAATCTCTACTATTTGCTTTTTTTGAGTTGCTATCCTTTTAGTTCATTCCTTTTGCCAAGCCAAAGACCTTAAGGCCAGAAGATACAAGACATTGTAATGGTGGGACCTTTTATAGAACACAGGCTATTTAATTTCATTGACTTCCATTTGTATGGAAGCTGATAATTTGTATTTGGTGAAAGCACATTTTCCAAAAAGGCATCAACCCTTGATGTGAGGAGTCTGAGAGATGGAGAAGTTACTGCTTCTCTTGGTAGTTTGTTCCAGTAGTTAAACACTTGCAGCATAATTTGTGCCTCATTTCTCATTTGAAGGTGTTTCACTTTACAGGCTTGCATTCACCCATTTTTCTATAGAACCTTAATCTTCCTCAAGGTCCCTGCTTTCCCAGTTGCAGTGTCTTGCTTTGTAGATATCATCTGCATTCCTTACTCCTTATCATATTGCTCTCTATTTGGCTGAATTAAATTGAATTCAGTTTGAACAGGTATAATTTAGAAGGGATCTACTTTAATATTTCTGCTTCTCTACCAGTTTTTGCAAAGTTCACCTCAAGTATTTTGCATTTATTTCTACATTGGTAATGAGATGTAAAATCACATTCTGTTTACTCATGATATATGCAGAACCTCACACCAAATCCTCCTACTGAATGATGATTCTGTTCTTTGTTCCTCTTTGAGATTCTCAGACAGTCCTCAATTCATTGAATAGGTACTTTACTGTCAAGGTATAATGCAATTTGAATCACACTGCTATGAGATAATAAGTCACAAACTCTACAAAAGCCAAAATTTCTGTAGGATAATCACTTACCTTTGTCAATGGAGTTTGTAATTTAATTAGAGTATGAAACTCTATTGCTTTAAAAATACTTTGTCCCCATAATCCTATGTTTCTTGGCATGAATTTTATTGGTACTGTTTTATATATTTAACACTGACTCAGCATTTCTGTGATCTTTCCTCTGAGTATTGGCAGGCTGAGAACCCTCCCTTCTTCCCTTTTTTGGACTGTTGACTCAACATTAAGATTCCCCCAGTCCTACCAAATTCCTCAATGTCCTACAGCATATTAAAAATTAACATTACAGAGCTGAGGGATGCTTATAAGCCAATTTTTCAAGAACTGTGGGTATTGGCTGTTTGGCCTGTAGAACTTGTCCCTGGTTCCCAGTAGGTTTGGAATTAATTATTGCCAACTCAGTAAATATTAAATATATACAGGATGGCCAGCAGGACCAAGGAATACTGGGGCCAGCCTCTTCTCCCTTACAGCTAGTGCCAGAACAAGAGACATAGCTTCAAATTACACCCAGGAATTTTTAGACTGGACATCAGGAAAAAATTTTTACTGATAGGGTGGTTAGGCATTGGAATAGGCTGCCCAGGGAGGTGGTGGAGTCACCAGTCCTGGGAGTGTTCAAGAGACAGCTGGACTTAGTGCCATGGTGTCACTGGTATGGTGGGGTTCAGTCAAGGCTTGGAGTCAGTGACCTTGGAGGTCTTTTCCAACCTTCATAATTTTATGATTTTGTTATTCTTAACTCTCTCAGCCAGTCATTTTTCCTTCATTTCTTCAGCTTTCCTCATCAGTTACTTACACCCCATACAATTTTCATTTATATTGATTGCCACCTGTAACTGCTGCCTTACATTTTACCATATGTTGCTTCAATTTCTAATTACTGGTTTATTTGCCATCAAACCAAGCATTGTTTTCTTATCCAATATTGTAAGCTTTTCACCATGGCACCAGCATTTTGACTAGTCAATTAACTCTTCTTATATAAAGTACTTCCACTTTTCAGTCATGTTACCTCTCTAATTTTTGGTCCCTTCTAAGTTTCACTCAAGTTTTCTTCAAACACCTTCTCTTGAAGCCTTAAGAGCATTTGTTGGTACCTGTGTACTTTGTATTCATGTGGGTATGGGTATGTAAGTATTCCTTGCAGATGCTGAACTTTTGTTGCCCTTATTGATTGTAACCTGGCCATGATAGTTGGTTTCCAGGCAACTGTCATTTTTCAATCCAATGATTAATTTATCTTCTCATAGGAAAAAAGGAGAGAAATAGAATATTATAATTTTTTTTCACCATTTCTTGTTTTCATGCAATTCTGAACAGACATTATAGTCTTTTTTGCCCTCAGTGTTTCCAGACTTATGACGTTTGCTCTTTCTGTAACTGACTCCGTTTTTTTTAACTAAATTCATTTCCTACATGGATATCACAGATTACTATGAAGAAACAATAATATTTCAATATTCTTCTTTTCTCTCTCTTTTTTTTTTTTTTTTTTTTTTTTCCCATACAGTTTGGTATTTAATTTGTCCTAAAGATTGCCTTTGTCCCACACTGAACTGTCAATGGAGTTTATAGATAATTTAGAAGTCAGTAATGTGGGCAATGAGTCCAAGTCATTCCTTCTGGTACCTTACATTTTTCACCACCGTTTCATTTCTTGTCTTTGTGCTCATTCACAGGTTCAGCAGGTTGAGCTGAAAGTCTTTATCAACTTCTTCAATCTCGATCAAAATAAATAAATGGCTTTGTTTGGAGGTTTAATCCTTCTTTTCACTCATTTTCATAGATACTTTTCAAACATACATCAGAAATCTCAGATCTTTTGCCACACAATTTTCCTGCTACTTCAAAGACAGAGGAGAATTTTTTGAAGAACCCAAATGTTTTTGGAGTGCAAAACGTTGTTTAAAATCCAGAGTTAGGAACCTTTCTGGTGACCTGCTGTTACCTGTCTGGGTAGTGTTGAAATCCCCTTCTCAGCCACCAAAAGCTTCTTTCTTCTACTTAAGTTCCTCTTTGCAGACATGTCCTCATTTCTCCCAACAGTTAATTTTGGAGCAGTTTTGATAACAATGGGATAAACAGTGTCAGGTCAACTAAGAGCAGTTTCCTGTTAATAAACTGAACAGACATCCTCACAGGAGGTCAGCAAAGATTGATTTGTCATTATGGACAATACAAACCAAATTCAATTCTCAGTTACCTGACTTCAGTGAAGCTGTATTAAGATAATGGGACTAGAATTTCAATAAAAGGTGAAGTTTTTATTTTTGCTTTTGGCTATCTTCAGCTAAGTGATAAGTAAGAAGACTACATGAAAAAATCCTGACTATTCATGGTTTCAAGTACTCTTCCCTGCCCTGCTCATCCCTTATTACTGTGGCTGATTAAATGATGGATGTCATCTTCTGCTGGGAGTAGAAATTCAGACAGGAAAGCACTTGGTTTTCATTCTTTCCTTGCTTGGATTTATGTGGGCAATCATCAGCAGGACATTTTTGGATCTGAAATTGGGTCTGCAGACAACTTTCTCTGCTGAAATCTGTGATGTGTATTCAATCACTGCTATAAACAAAGGACATCTATATAAGCTAGATATTAGCTATATTAGCTCAGTATAATGGACAATAAAAGCAGCTTCCAGAATGTTTAATTGGGGGGGAGTTTGCTGTTTATTGGAATGAAACCTGAATGCAAATTAATGCTTCCTGGAGTATCAGTACTGTTTGCTCTCCACACTGGATGCAGAAAGATAAGGAGAGGCAAGTGGGAAAATTACCCCCTGGCACATCCCTGCCAGCTTTTGGTTTCAGTCAGGCAGTAAGTCCATGCACGCATCACTTCTGATGAGCTGATAAACAAATCCATCAAATTTGCCAAGTCTGTGGGAATGCCAGGCTGTCTAATGGTAGATGGAGGTAGGGGTTACAGCAGGATGGAATTGACTATAGCTGCGAGCTGAAATACAATAATAATATAGCAATAAATATATTGCTGCTCCAGCAGAGAGAGCAGAACTTCTGGGGCTGCATGAAATTTGGGTATAAAAGTGGCAGCAGTGGGAGAGCTGGAGGATATTTAGCATAAGGCAGCAGGAGATATCCAGGGGCTTAGGAGATGTGGCAAATGGAGGAGGTTGCAGTCTGTGAAGCACAGTAGTCCAAAACTCAGATCATTCATTGTATTTAAAATGAAAATGATACACATTTTAGATAATGTTATAATTTTATTGTGGTGTTTAGTAACTGGATGAAATAGTTAGTTTCTCTGTGGACTAATACCCTCTTTAATTTACTGTACGCTGAACATACAAGGATGCACACACGTGTTTTACCAACCGTTCTCTTGTTGCTTCCAAAGGGAATTCATTTTGAGTCAGGGACATTTTAGGTCATACTGTATCACCTTGACATTTTGGTAAGATGTGCTTTGAGTTATGAATTATCAGTGCACCCAGTCTGTGTGGCAAAGCCTGAACTGACAAGCTTATCTGTATGGGAACTAAAATCACATCATACACAGGCCAGGGTGAGGATCTTCAGTTCAATTAGTGGATGAGGTAAAGGCTGTGGATTGACTTTAGTTGAAGCCTTGAACCACTTCCCACAACATTCTCCTGAGAAACTGGCTGCTCATGGCTTGGTCAGGTGCACTTTTCGAGGGATAGAACCTGTCTGGATGATCAGGATTAGAGACTTGTGGTGAATGGTGCTGCATCCACCTGGTGGCTGGTCACTAGTGGGGCTGCCCAGGGCTCAGCTGGGGCCAGCCCTGTGTAATATCATGATCAGTTATCTGGATGAGTGCTCTCTGTCAGGTGACAGCAAGAAGGATGGGTGTGTTGACCTGCTGGAGGGTAGGAAGGCTTTGCAGAAAGATCTGGACAGGCTGAATCAATGGGCTGAGGCCAAAGGTAGGAGGGTCATGGGGGACCTTATTGCTGCCACTGCCTGAAAGAACACAGAGCCCAGGCTCTTCTCCCAAGGAGCAAGTGATGGACAAGAGGAAATGGCCTCAACTTGTTCCAGGGAGGGTTTTAGATTGGCTATAAGAAAAATGTCTTTATCACAATGGTTGTCAAACATTGAAACAGGCTGCCTAGGGAAGTGATGGAGTCACCATTCCTGGAGCTAGGTAAAGGTGGCTCTTAAGGACATGTTTTAATGGTGAGCCTGATGGTGCTAGCCTGAGAGTTGGGCTCAATGATCCTAGAGGTCTTTTCAACCTATTCCATTCTAAGATTCTAAGAGCATTTGGGCACCAAAGTGGTTTTGACCTTCTCTCTAAATACCTACTAACTTAAACACAGGCACAAAGAGCTGAGGAGAGATGTGATGTGAGCTTTAATTCTGCCAGGAGGGATCAGCAGCAGCTCCTGTGCATGCAGAATTGCAGAGACAAACTGCAAAAAAGCAAACTCTTTTTGATTACTTGGGTGAGAAGACAGAGAGGAACGGACAAAGTGACATTTCAATTAAATCAGTGCTTAAGAAAAATATTTAAGGAAGTAGATGGAAAAAAGATAGGGAAAACATAAACAAAACAAACAAAAGTCCCCAGGAGCTGTGTGGTGTTAATCTAACCTTCAGCATGACTGAAAACTGCACAGGCAGGTAAGCAGCATTATTGATGTTTGAAGTAATTACTTCAGCAGGCACTGCTATCAAAATTCATAGTGATTGATTTCCCACTAGTCAGCTTATCTGTCTGAGAATAAGTTCACTGGAAAGCAGCTTATAACCCCTTCCTAATAAGCCATGGCACATCACTGGAGGAAATGGCATCAGGCTCGTTTTGTTTTGCATTCACTGCTATTAAAGGTTGAATCATTCAAAAATTTAAGATGCCAGGCAGTTTTCTTCTCCAGACAGCCTAGGAATCCAGAGATCTGCACCTCCCAAGCAACTTGTCCTTGTCCTCCTAGGTACAGAGTCAACTGAAGGAGACTTTCAACCTGAATTTCTTTCAGTAACAACAGGGGAAAGTCATATCTGAACACACACACCACACATATTTTAAAGGTGGTTTTCAAATACAGAATATTTTCCATAGGCTGACTGAGAGCTGGTTAAACCAGAACAGTGGAGGATATAATTGAGGTGCCTTAGGCCACAGCAGTAATGTTGCTGTATATGCATTTGTCAGCATCAGGTTAAATCCATGCTCCCTCAGGTCTGAATCTGAGATGAAGTCTTTAAGGTCAGGTTGGATGAAGATATAGGTGGCTCTGGGGCTGTTTTCCCTGAAGACTTTTAGAAGACATGATCCATGTCATCACAACCTTAGTAAAGAACCACAGTGCTGTGACAAGAACATGACTAAACATCTCTCATGTCCCCAGTATCCTGATTGAAGTTAACAAACAAGGAATTATTGTCCATGACATGGCAACAATTATCCAAGCAAATGCAACCTCCATCCCACCCCTGGACAGGGATGCATGACTTCTAGAGAAAGCCTACCAAGCTGGAGTGGGAAGGGCTTTCTCTTTCCCCATCCATTTTTTCAAGCCATGGGCTTGAAAAGAGCAGCCAAGACAGGGAGCTCTAACACTAGGTCAGCATCTGTAAGAGTTTGGACCTTTATTTCACTCCAGCCTGTGTTGTCTGGCAGTCATCTATTCCCACAGATCAAAGCACAGAAAAAAATGAAATGAAGGACAAGTGCAAGAGGCTTAACCAGCAGTCTCCTGGATTTGTGTCAGTCTGTGTCAGGAGGCACATCATCTGCAAGTGTTTTTCCTTTTCCTTTTGGCTGTTTCTCTGTGTGCACAGAGAGCCAGAATGCTTCCTTGTGCAGATAGTTGTTTCCCCTGCCATCTGGCAGGGTGCACAACACAGGAGGCAGTGGAAGGATGGGAGAGGCAATTTGTCAGGAAGGAAAAAATTTGCTGGATCAGTCTTATGGAGGAAAAGAGAGGGAAGAAGAAGGTGCAGGAAAACCATTTAGTACAAGTGACAGGGGAAAGAGAGAAGCTGAGTGAAATAATTTCTAGGGCAGATATTGACTGCTCCTTCCAGGACCCAACAGCTGCCTGCCTGGAGTCTGTGCATGAGAGATGGAGACAAAGGCAGGAGGGGGGTTCAGACCTAAACTTTCACAGAGGACTCAAAGACAACTTTTTTAGAGTTGTGGGAAGATTAGTGCAGAAGTGTCCAGGGCTCCTTCTGCTGCCCATCTACACTGTTCAGACAACTAGGTGAGGAGGAAAAGTTCTGTAAGCTCCTTTACCAGAAAAGTCCTCAGCACGTGGCAGTGCTAGCAGGGGAGCTCTGGGCTGTACAAATAACACATCCCAGCAGTCCCAGGCAGGCTGTGACTCTTCAGATGGTGTGACAGAGTGGCAGGCATGGCAACCCTTTCTTCTCTCTGCTGTACCCAGCAGGCTCTGGAGACATCAGAGGCTCCACATGTTCTCACCATGGTCTGCAAACCAATATGCCAACCCTGGGCTTTGGCCCACATTACCAACAGGCTTCTGTGCTCTTTTTATCCTTCTGTGTTTCCAGTGCACTGAGCTACAGCATGACCCAAATTTTTGCATCACCCTTCTGGCTTGTAACATTGTGCTTCCATTTCAGTGCCTGACTCCCTGGTCAGCACGGTGATCCTCTTGTTCCATGGGAGTCTGGCAAGGATGGGGGAGCAGATGGTCACAATAACACAGTGAGGTTATCTGGAAACTGTCTCTGCTGGGGGCACATTTGTCTCAGATGCACAGGGATGGCTGCATCTTGTCACAGCTCAAGGGGAAGGTAGATGAGGATACAACTGGCTTCCCTTGCAGGACACACATCCCTTTATCCTACCAAACCTTTAACTTCTTCCCTGCATGTTTGTATCTCTTCCCTTTCTCTGGATGGGTGCTGCAGCAGCTCAGTGCTCTGGTTCCTGCAGAGTCAGGAGGTGAAGTGCAGAATGCAGACAGGATGGATCCCCTGGGGCTGGAAAGTCTCTCTCCTTCTCTAATTGTTTCTGACGTTTCACCTGACACATCCTGAGTGAGCACATCACCCCTGCTTCGGGGGGTGATAAAACGTTTGGATCTCCGAATGTGTAGCTGTGTTCTTTGTTGACAAGAGATCAAAGATGTCAGAATTCTGAAAAAAAGAAAAAAATCCCGCAAAAAAGAGAGACTGAAAACCAAAATAAATGACAGAGATGGAGAAGAAAGTCAAGTAGAAATAGGAACAATTGCCTAGAGACAGGTGGACAGATGCCTAGCAAATCAGAGAGACAGACGGCTGTGGTGGAAAGACAGCATGCTCCTTGCTGTTCTTGGGCTGTAATTATCAGCTATTTAGGCACTAAGCCCAGGCAAACCAGTTATTATCAGTATTCAACAGCTCGGAGGTGAAGCCCAAAGCAATTAATGCCCTTTGAGATCTCGGGACCAGCTACAAAGAGCACTGATTTTAAGCAGAGTGTTTGTGGGGAGGAGGGATTAGGACTTTTCATTGCATAAGAAAGAGGGGAGGGGGAATCTCTTGATGAGCAAAACAAGTATGAACTGCAAGAGAGCTAGAACCTGCACAGAGGGAGTGACTACTGATCACATCTTCTCTACAAGCCACCCTCATTCTTAAAATGAGAAATTGCTGTCCAAGCTCATAGAGTTCTTGTGAGAAAGCAGGAGTTCTGAGAAATACATCACGAGGAGAGCAGAAAAACCATGGTCTGTGAAGGGCAGGAGCACCTCACCCCTGTTGTTTTCATTTGGTCTGATGTAGCTGTACCATCTGAAAAGGTGATAAGACACATACTATGGGATGGAGGGACAGAAAGAAGGAGGGATGTGCACTTTCCTGGGTGGAGGGCTGAAGAAGTCCAGAAGCAGGACTCTCCTTTCCTTGGTATTCATCTTTTGCCATGACTAGAAAACCATCCTCCTCCTCCTGATCTGGTCCTGTAGTGATAAAAGGCACTTGGTGTGTCATTACAGTGTTTTTCAAGGAAATACAGAAGAGTATCCTAAAGGAAACCTTCCAAAGAACTTTCAGAGACTGTGGAGTGTACATATTTTAGCATTAACAGCCATATGTGTGCAATTGCCATATATACACATGTAGGTGGTGGCTCAACAGCTGGTGCTGGGCATTCCTGAGTCAGAAACCTTCAGAAAACATCAAGTCCCAGACACAAGAAATTCTGTTTGTCAAGGCAACTGGAAGCTTAGATCTTCTCCTGACCCTGAGCGGCCACTCGCTGCTCTTTGGCTCAGAAAATGAAATGTGAGTAACTGAGAACTTGGTGGAATTATGTTGGGATATTTCCCCCTAGGTCTTAGGCATGTTTGGGGATGAACAGCAGAGCCAGCAGTTTATGACTAAGGATGCACAAATTAATAGTGTATTTTGGTGCTTCTAATTAGCCCCTCAAGCACATCACAGAACCTGCTTGGAAAACCCAAGCTTGTAAACTGCTGCTTGGCTGTGAAGCCTGTTCTAATAGTGAGGAGAAAGTGTTTTGAAGAAGGCACATATGTGAAATAGCTGTCAATCCTCCTTAGAACCAACATGGGTTTTGTTATATGCTCCTGGAAAACACCTTCCTTTATACTTTGAGCTGTATTTCTTATATAAACTTGCTCTTCAAAAATTTCAAGTACAGGAACAGCTGGCACACAGTAAGAGTGGCAGGAGAGAGGGAAAAGAGGCAAGAGAGAAAATCCATTTCCCTGGGCCCTGAAAAGATTGAGAAATGAGAAAAGCTGGTTGAGTGAAAGGGAGCTGGTGGTGGAGGCTCTTTTAGGGCCTCATGACAGCAGGTGTCGTGGGGCAAAAAACAGCAAGGAAAATATTTCTTTCACCAATGCAAATTTCAAAAGTTCTTCCATCACTGCAAGCAAAGCACCCATGACCAGTAGGTTGATTGATGCTTTTTTGTGGGGCATGGAGACAACCACTTGTCTAAATTGGGTAATTAAAGCAAATGTTTGAATTCTCTGATCCATTTATTTATTTGTTCAACTGCAGCTTTTCTTGAGAGCTCACAGGTCTGAAACAGAGCTTTAGAGCTGACTCAGGGAATGATACTGAGTTGTTTTTTTTTCCTTGTGGATCTAACATCATCCCTAAGTGAACCCAAGTGAACAGTGGGGAGCAGTGGAGGCACCATGTTCCTTCCACCAGGCAAGGGTCAGAGCTGCTCTCTGTGCTGGGCAGCCACTTTTCAGAAACCCACAGACTTTTTGCTACACAAATGGTAGGAGATGCTTGAAAATTGAGTGTTTTCTCTCACTGCTTTAATCTTTATTTTATTCTTTTTGTTCTACCAAGTCCATTGCTTTCTTCTAGGTATTTTGAACACAGCTAGAAATTCATAGGGCTTGATTGCTTGTTTTCTGTTTTACTTTAGATCCTGGCATGGCAGCAGTATACCAATTGAGATTTATTAGGTTCATGCTGTTGCCTGACCAGTAATACAGCCCAGGATGTTTGCTTGAGACTGTTCTTCCATTAAATGGAGCCCTTGCACCCAGCAGGTGCAGATGGGTGTCTTTGAAGCCCTTGCTTCAGTCCTTTTTGAGGAAGATGGCACAACAAGGTGACAGTTGGCTTTTTCTGATATAATAGTTTCTGTAATCACTACATTGGGTTTTAGTCTGGTCATGAGAGAACTTTTTTTAAAAATACACATTTAAATGTCAGAGAAGACCTATGTAAGATGTTTGGAAATGTCATGTCCCCTGGATGTCTTGCTAGACTTTCATAAACAGAGGTGAGGCTTTTCTGGGTTAATTCCATGTAGCTTTGTACAGAATCTGCTACATGAGGAGATGAGATTTGGAAAGTTTATTGACTGCTGTGGGAATGGTTATGTGGTACAGATATGATAAATGAAGCTGGCAGATTGTGCTTCTTCTGTCAACTTTGTGTCTTGATTTATGGAGCTTTCAGTGTTTTAGGGCTCCACAGCACTATAATTCCAGAGCATGCAGGATTTGCCTACTTTGGGACTTGATCCAAAACTCTTTCCATGTTTACTGAAAATCTTTATATCTTTTGGAGCAATATTTTTATTGTTTCATTCTTCTGCAAGGAAATGGAGGGGAATGTGTTGTGTTGCTGCAAAAACAAACCCCAAATAAACAAAAAAAACCCACAAAAGAGCCTCCAACAAAATCCCAAAACACAAAAGAAAGAAAAACAAGTTAGGAATGTGTCTTTATTCAGTTGGGCTGGGTAATGATTTTAGGTGCTGACTCTGCTGGCAGTTTGGCATAATTTCTTCCCCAGCCTGCCCTTCTCTAGCTTTGTTTGGAGGGAGGGAATGGAGGCTCCCAGCAGCATCCCTTGGAGCTCCAATCTGCTCCCCATCCCTCCCCACCTCCCTCCCTTCTTCCCTCTACCTCCTCCCCTCTCACTCTGCCTCTTTGTGCTGCATGTTCCCTTTTCAAAAAGTAATTTCATGGCTCATGCACTTAAGATTCCATCAGAAAGTTGAGTCTTTGATCAGGCAGACAGACGCCCTGCTGGGATTTCATTGGCAAATCACAATTCCCTTAATTAAGACTATGTGTCTTTATATCACTAAACTGATTCCAGCTGGGTCCCTGCTCGTTTTACATCCAGATTTACCTAGACTATGGACTCTTACCCCCTGTGACTCTAGAGGAACAAAAACCATTTAAAGACTTCGTTCCCAGTCTCTTTTCCCAGCTGCTTCTCCCCACTGGTACAGCAGTCAGTGTGGGCTGGGAACTAAACCTCTCCCTCAGTCTTGTTTGCACTCTCTTCCCAATCAGGAGATATGGTTTTTCAGGGATTTGCTGTTTCTTTCCAGTGCTTGGAAGCTGGGAATTAGTAGTAAAAAGAGAATTGAACTTGCCTGATGCTTCTAATTTATTTTTTTTCCAGAAGCCATGTTTTTACCAAGAGTCAGGAAGATGCTAAAATTCAGCATAATTTTCTCCTCCTTCCCATCTTTCCTTAGCTATCCATTAAAGGTGCAGCAGGTTAAGAATACTGACTTATGGTAATCACAGGTCCTGTGTGGGAGAGGCTTTGGTGACATTTCTGCTATGCTGGGCTTGCTTGTTGTATTAGTCATGCCAAGGCAAGCATTTCTCTGGAGACAAAATGCACAGCCCTGCCTACAAAGTGTGTAGTCTGCTCTGGCCAAGGAAATGATGCTCTGGGGGCAGTTTCAACAGACAGTGTTTTTCCACTAGTCATCTGCATTTTCCCTTCCTCCTCTTTAATTTCCTGTCTCCCCTGAGTGGTGCCCTGACACCTTCTCCAGGGAGAGGAAACTTCCATAGCAACCTGCTAATGGCCCTGATTATAGGGATGGCAGCTGGCAGGGCTGCACCCAGCCTCTGACCCCAGAGCTGTCTGGGGAGGATTAAAGGAGGTTCAGGGCTGGGGCTGCTCAGTGCACCAAGCCCAATAGTACAACTGTGTTTCCCGTGTGCCAGAGAGAAAAGTCTGTCCAGAATCCTCAGTGGGGCAGGGGATGGACTAAAAAACATGCCCACAGCTTGAGAAATGTCCCCATAAATGTATTTGCAGGTGGGTGCAGTCAGACTCTGCCCTAGATGTGGGGAATGGCTGTCCCTGGGTGGGATGCCACTCCAGGCTCCAAGCATCCCTGCAGGTGACAGCTCTGTGGCCAGGAAACCTGGTGCTGGCTCTGCAGGGGCACGTGGGAGGCTGTTGGCTGCATATGCAGTCATGTTTAAAATTAACAGCCAGCAAACAGGGCAGCTTTAACCCCCAGCAAACCCTGACCTGGCAAATCCAAAGCTGAGCTGCCTTCTCAATAAATGAATCCAAAGTCTCCACTCAGGACACATCCTCTCCCACAGACTGATACATCTCCTGAGTTATCATGTGGAATTCTTTCCTTGAAAATGCCTCCTTAATGACGTGCCTGCAGGGCTTCAAACCCTGTCCTGGGAATAGAGTGACTTTGTTTTGGCCAGAGCAGAGCTTGACTTTAGAGGAGCTTCATTTTAAGGGCATGGCATATTTCCCACTGTTACTGCCAGCAAGACGAGTTTTCAGTTCAGTCAAACAGGCTCCAGCCTCAGCTAAACCTTATTTTGCTCTGTACATGGTAATAAAAGTGTTCACTGGAAACATTAATAGGACTTTGCACTTAGATGAGTTTTTGATTTGAGGGTTCCAAAGCTCTTTTTAATAAGAATTGCTGATTATGCTCCATAGTAAAAACAGATTAGATCAAAAAGGGGTTGAGAATCCCTGTTTTGTTTGAGAGACAGAACAAACCTATCCCAAATGTACAGATAGTACATTCTGTGAGTAGAAAATGAATTTTACGAGCTTTATAAATAACTTGATAATTAATTTTTTGTTAAAATTAATTAAAAATCTCATACTTTTTAGAATGTTAACATCTATGTTTATCTTTGTCTTTTCCCAGATCATCTTAATGGAATGATAGAGACACATTAAACTTATATATAGTTAAAATTAATTGAAGTCTTGCTCATAGGCTCTTTGTAAAGAAATTAGGATGTAATTAAGCTAAGTTGTTAATGATGTCTAGATGCTGTGGTGATTGGGGTCTGTGACAGACTTGGGTCACTTGTAAAGAGCACAGTAAAAAATTGCAAAGCATCCAGTGCTTTTACAGTTAAGAGTATCAGTAACTTATCAATAAAAATAGTAGAGGACAATATCTAACTGCACAAATTCCGGATATTCATAGCTGACTTCATATATAAGAGAAAGCAACTGCATTGAGATAAGAAATGCAGTGATAAGGCACCCAAACTCTCTTACCTTAGCCCTGATGAGATACCACAAGGGGAGGAAGTGGAGAATCAGTGATGATGCATTTTACAAACAATTTAAATCCCATCTGGGACCAAAAGACTGATGTCATTCTTGTCCACACTGAACCATAATCATTGCATCTGTCCACTGACGTCCCTGATATTTTCTTTTGACCTGATAAGGAATCTAATACCTGACTACAGCTTTTCACATGTCTTGAAAGTCACAGGGAGGGTGTTAAGATGTGTCAGCCTTGTGAGAGAGAGAAAGGAGATGGGAGGAAATTATAGGGGGATGTTAGGGAGGAATAGGAGGTGCATGTTAAGAAGGGGAAAGCGAAAGACAATGCAAAATGAAGACAAGCAGAGAAGGGTAGGTTGAGAAAAGCAGGGATTTCCACCAGAGATGGGGTTAGAGGGACAGATAGAAGGGAAGGTGGGGAGATGGCTGGAGGAGCAGGTCAGCAGCTACAGAGGGAAGAGTGTTATATTTTCTTAAAATACAGATATTGGCATGTACTGGACTTGTGTCTTGGCTTTCTAGATAGACAGGTCTTAGTTAAAGGAAAAGGGAATGGGGTTCTGGACCCTGATAAAATGCATCTCATCTTTTGGTGCCTGAGCATTTGGCAGAATGGGCTCTTTTAATGTGCAGGTCATTGTTGTCTGAGGCACAAATGTCTGCCTTGTGCTGTAGTGCTAATTACCAGGGGAAAAAGGGAGATAAATCCTGCCTGTAGCCTGGTGGAGAGCAGAACTAAATCCTGGCCCCAGTGTGCATAGCTTCCAGTTTGAGTTTTCTGAGGTTTTTTTCTTATTGCAAGTACACAAGCACTACACAACCAGGAAGAAAGCTCTTCTTCCCCAATCAGAAGCTGTTTATTCCATCTCTCACATGTGTGTTTATTATATCTGTCTGCTGCTCTGTACCAGGTTGAGGCGTGTGTTTTGATGTGCAAATGTAGCAGAGCTGCCTGCAATCTTTCCTTTCCCTTTCAGCATCTCATACTGCAGGATGAGATGAAAGAGGTTAAGTGAATTAGGGATCTCCTAAGCACAGCTTTTTGGAAACCTGTGGCTGTTAGCAATACACAGTGGGCCCTTCCCTCCATTTGTTCCCCCTCCTTCACATATGTACCCACATAGTTTCAAATGCTGTATCAGATCTAGGGAGACCCATTAGGAAATGAGCAAACCAGCCAATACAGATGAACCAAGACACTTCTCAGAAGTGAGAAAATGTGCTGCAAGGATTTCAGATCCCAAATCAATTGAGTCACTCGTGTGGAGGCACAAAAATGGAGCCATATGTCATCTCAAAAACAAAATATTTGAGAATCAATTCTGATTTTACCACCGCTGTCAAAGCTTGGCTTCCCAGTTTAGCTTCCTCATTCTTGCCAGGGATATTATTAGCCCTCTGCCACTGCTCAGGTGCTGCACTGATGGACAGGGCTGTTGAAATAAAAGGGCTTTCTGGCTGGAAAGGCAAAGTGAATAAAACAGCATGGTGGCAGGGCTGCAGGTGGCTTTTACAAGTTTTTCAGCAAAATGAACAACAGTTTATTTTGGAGCAGCCAATAGAGTTTTGGCTGAATTGAGGTGCTTTGGTTGTCTTAGTGCTTTTAAATCTTTTTTCTTTTAAATGTAAGTGCAATTTTTAAAAGGCTGTTTGAAATGAAAATGCAGAAGCTTTGTTATAAGAAAATGCCCATATGAGACTTCTTGGATTTTTTATATGGAGTATATCAACATTTTAAAGTGATGCTTTCCCTCTTTTGTAACATCTCAAAAACAGTAGAAAGGCAGAACAAAGCAGATAACTTTGTTATATACAGATAACAGAGGTGTGTTGCTGGTTTTGGGGTGCTCTGCTGACAAGGAGATGTGAGGCTGTCCCTCAGAAAGGACAGCACCCAGCCAGGCTCACATGTGTCCCTGGGCAGTGTGGGGAATTGCCAGGGTAGTTTTCCAGTCAGCTTCCACCTCGTGTTAAAAATATCTCTGATCTACATCAGCATCACAGACTTGGCCTTTAAGGTGAACTTATGAGGCAAGTCATGTAGTATGATGAATTTCTGACTTTGGAGTGCAGCTACCAGGCCATCATCTAGTGGAAGAAACAGGACTATCATGCCTCACCTCCAAAGAAAGTTTCTGAGATGGACATGTTGCAATGCCATGCATCCTACATTGGTCTTTCTAACTCAGAAGCTTACTGAGGCTGTCTTCTGGGGAATAGAAATGAAATGTGTTTTATGGAGCAGCCTTTTATCACTTACCTATCTGGTCATTTCAATATGGTTTTGAGTAATTAAAATTTATAATGGAGCTCTTTGGAATTGCTCTAGGTTTCCACTAAGTCAAGGATCTGACTAACATTTCTTTTTTTCACAATAAAATTAGAAACACTGTCTCATGGCATGTTCTTCTAGTTCACTGAATGGTTTTGTGAAACTGCTGTCAAACATGGTATTTATTAGGGTTGTGCACAAATACCTAATGCTGTGAACACACTGCATACATACATTAATGTCACATTCAGGTGGCAAAACATTTATAACTGTCACCATTTTCCCTGTCTCTCTTCTTGCCTGTCTCCAAACACATAATCAGCCCTGCTCCTGGCTGATTGATGAGGTAGGTGGGGGATGGTCCCATTTGTCCTCCCATTGCTGTGCATTCTGCAGATTTCAGAGACAGAGGTGCACAGGGACTTTTGGTTTCAGGAGTGTTGAGTATTTGACAAGAACAAAAATCCACCATTTGGGATGATAGTTGGAAAATAGATGGTATGAAGGAACACCATCATGGTCTGGTGGTGGTGTTGTGGGGGAATTTTTTGTTGGGCTTAGGTGACCTTAGATAATTTGCTAGAATATGTACTGGTATTCTCAGGAATTTGGGCCCTTCCATCCTGTTTGCTGTGCAAATATCAGTCCCTTCTGTTCTCCTTAGCAAAGATCAAGGAGTGCTTTCCCTGGAAAGGTAGCAGGTCCTGTGAGACCACATACAGCTCCAAGATTGTTCCATCTCCCACCCTGTCAGTCAGTGCACGGAGGCTGTTCAGACTGGACACTTTCCATTAGCATGACATCATTTCTCAGGGAATCTCCCACAGTTGCCCTGGTTTGGTGTGGGCTTGTGAAATTATATCAGCAGCAGGACTGCTGATATGAGCAGAAGAAAAATCTACTGCTGCTGCCATCAGGGAGGCCTGTGCAAGGACAGGTCTTTCCCAAAAAAGCATGAATGGCAGCATGGGAAGTCAGGGAAGGAAATGAAGCCCTCTGGGTGCTGGGACAGGGACACCCTCTGCAAAACTTGAAAACTGACTTTAACTGAAAAGTGACTGAAAGCTGACAGCTGACTTTAGGAGGAAGCTTTGGCTGAGTACCTACAGGCTGTTCTGTGTCAGCAGCATTGCTAGAACAAGCTAAGGGCTCACTCTGTCCCATGCCATGTGTGGAAACCCTGCCTGATTGCAGTGCTGTGGCCAAATAATGACTAAGTTCCCACTTTGTTTTTGACTTGATGAGGTCAGATAGTCTCACATGCCAAGTTGGATCCTACCAGCTATTTTAGGTGAAGGAATATGTTGCCAGAATCAGTCAGAGCTATGTATGCTGGCTTTGGAAGCAGCTCCATGCTGTTTCCTGAAGTCTGACAGGTAAATGGCTTCAAATCAAGCTCACCATAGTGAAATCCAGCATGCTCTCTCACAACTGCTGGACACTCTGCACCTCTGGCCTCCATCTTCCTCCCAATTCCATCAGGTGTAACCCCATACAAATGTCACACTGGGAGCAGTCACCTGTTTCCTGCAGCGGCATCAAACACCCACATGTGCTCCAGCCTTGGCCACAGTCCCCTGCCTATCAAGTGACATTACTTGTACAAGGTCTCAGAGTTCACATTCCCCATGAACATGGCTAATACAGTGGTCCAGCAGCTGCCCTGCAGTTATTCTTCAACACAAAAAAGCTTCAGGGAAAATGTTTTGGAAAGATGTATCTGACATTTTCATCAGGCTTGCTGTCCTCAGCCTGTGCAAAGCCTCAGCTTTCTGAAGCTGTGCTTTCAGTGTCAGCCCACTCCATCACCAGTGCTGGCCAGTGGATCCCACTGCTTAGAGTTTAGTATTTGAGGCTCCTTTGGGAGCTCCATGTTTGGCTCTGTTTCTGAATGTGGGAAGAACATGCTCCACTGCCTCTCAGTTGCAAGCTGCAGTATGCTTATCTAGACCCTTGTAGTGCCTCTCTATCTGGTGTTCCAAGAAGACCCACATTGTCCTAAAGAAAAGTCAGTCAACCATCATCTTTAAGTAGCAATTTTGCATCTCTGGTTAGCCTTGTACATCATTTGCACCATTACAACACATGACTGTTTACATACACAAACACAGCAAACATACCTTCACATTTTCCACCAAGGTATCAGTGTACCACCATAAAACCTATAGTCTTCTAATCACAGGAGAAATATTATTTCACTGTTGCTGAAATGGGAATCAGAAGGAAGGGGACTGATCACAGCACCACTTAACTTTCCTCCCATCAGTAACTGCCTGGCAGCAAAAACTGGACTTATTTAGCTGAAAGAAGAGATTGCCTCTCCAAACTGGGGCTTAGTTAACCCCCTGAACAAACTGCTATGTGTAGCATTCTTCTTTAATTCATCTTGTCACATGATAACTGGAGCTCTTCCTGAAAGTTATTTTTTTTATCCAAATAGTATGAGATTCAATATATGTAATTTGAAGAAGATGGGGTGTGATACAGGCACCAAGTAGCTGAGTCAATCTGTGAACAGTCAGTGATGTTTTGTGCAGTGATACTTTGAAAATTAAATTGAAAGACACCCCATAAAACAGTGTTAGAAAATAGTTGTTTCCCTACAGATGATCACATTGGTAGACATATTGAAGATTCCTTGTTAGAGCAGCTCCTGAGTCCTGTGATATCTGCTGCTAACCAGATAGTTTGTACAGATTGAAGGCTGTGTCCCATTTCTCTTCTGCTAGAAAAGACTTCTAAATTTGCCACATGAGAAGAATTTATTGGGAGGCATCTCAAGCTAGACTGGGCTTAATAGGTGCCTAAGGCTTTTGTCCAAGCACGTATTTGCTGGGGTACTCCAGCTGTGGATGTGCTTTTCCTTTTTGCTGTGTGTAACATCTGTGCAGTGGGCTTTTGTTTGACTCTTTGGCAGTTTTCTTCTCCTTCCCCCAAGCTGCTTTGGCTGCTCACCCAGCTTTTTACCAAATTGCAAATTTATTTTCCTTCTGCTTTTGGCAGGCCCATATGTGGAACTGTCAAAATGTCACTGGCATCAATTGTGAAAGGTTAGTGCCACATTATAGTCAGTGAGCTTATTAACACAAAAATGATTGGGTTTTGGAGAGGGGCAGGGAAGGACACATGGGAATCCTTTTTCCAGGCACCTGCTTTTTCTACTCACCATTTCTTCTTGTCACATATATATTTTCAGAAAGTGGCTGCCATCTGCACAGGAGAAAAATCAGATGGAGACCCCATGAAGAATGAGGCTGTTCTTTGTGAGATTCCAACAAGCTGGGGGTGGGAGATGGAGAGGCAATGGGGACAAGTCAGCCAAATTCATTTGAGTGTTGAATGACAACAGATGTTTGTTTTCACCAATCCAGTGACTAGAGAGAAGATCTGCAAAAAATTTGGTCTGTTGGAAATCCAGTGTCAAAGTGGGAGATTGTGGGTTCTTTGTTCTATGATACCAGTTTGGCCCCATAAGAGTGATGATTTCCAATTGCTATCCCCAAGTGTAGATAGATAGATAGATAGATATAGACAGATATAGATGCCTGAATTTAGGTGAGAGCTGGTGTTTTGCTTATTTACATCTCTGTGTGTTTTTTGGATGTAATCAGAATGAATTCCAAGTCACCACTGAAAAATTCCATCCTGCAGTTTTTATCTGTCCAAGGCCTTTTTAGGGCTTCTGGGGCTCCCTCTGCAGAGAACCTAACTGGCAGTCTTTAACATATTAACCTTCAAAATTACCTAGAGAGGTGAGGTTTTTTTTTCCAGTTTGTGAGAACTTTCTGTGGGTTTTGAGAAGGTGTGTGTCCCTGTTTTCTAGATGGTGTCCTGCATCCACAGAGGTGTCTAATAAAACTGCAGAAAGTTTGATCCTCCAGCTGGGAATGGAGAGCTGGTGACATCCCCAGTGAGATGGGCATTGCAGTGAGAGTGCCATGGGTGTCATGTGTCCAGGACCAGGCAGGAGAGACCCTCTTGGTCCTGACCCTGGACTGCCTCCTGTAGGTTCCAGCAGCCCTCCTGGAGAAAATCTGAGCTCAGAATCAGGGGTTTGGTCAATCAAGAAACAAACCATCCCCCACTTCTTCCTTGTGCCAAGCAGAATTTTAATGTACTTAGAATATCTCTTTTTAGCACACACAAAGAGAAAAGAAAAAAATTAATAATCATCTATAAGAGAAGTTCTTTTCAGACAAATGGGAAAGCATTCAATGCTGATATGTATTTTTTCCCACATTTAAATGGTATCTATTTAAATGCAGATTTTCTGGTTTCATATGTGGAGCTTGGAAGAAACGCCTTTCAATTTAAATGTTAATAGAAGAGTAAACTTCAAAATCAAAATTTCTCCATAAGGGACAGTGTTTTTTCACAGCTCTAAATGTCTTTCTCTACTTCTTCCCTCCTTCTCCTCCATCCTCCTTCCTTTCTTCCTACACCTCACCCAACCTCACTTGCATTAAATTGTCTTTTTAAGAACAAGAATACATCTTTCAGAGTTCCTGAATGAAAATGTTTAATGCTGGGATCTGTGGAATGAATGTGTTTGAGCAGAGTGCTGGGGCACTGATAAAGCAGAGATACCATCCCTCCACCCCCAGCCTTTTTCATGCTGGCCATTTATCAAACGTGCTGCTCTGAATGCTTTGTGTTGGGATTATGCTCAGGCTCGTGCACTGGCTGGGGCAGGGGATGAAAAGGAAGGAAAACCTTTAGTCTAATATTTTAGTTGTTCCTGATTGTGAGCAAAGCTTTGGTGCTGGGAGAGGAGGGAAGTCGAATGCAGAGGGAAGAAGAAAAAACAGAGATGCTGTTACCAAATCTCTTTTTCTGCATTTCCCCTCCTGCTTCTCCTCTGCTCCATTGCTGCACATCTCCATTTATCTTTGGGAGAAGCTTAGGGTAAATCTGCTTTCTACAAAAGACACTTAACACTGTCTGATACTGGAGTTCTACTTACAACTATGGTTTTTTGCTTCTTGCCACAGTCCATATCTCATCTTTAAGCTTTTCTTTAATTTTTCTCATCACTCTCTTCAATTATCCATCTGTTTTTGTCCACTCTTCTCACTGAAAGAGGAAAGAAAAAAAGTGGTTCTGGTTTTCCTTCTGGCCCTGATGAGCCTTATCCACCTTTGCAAGAAGTGGTTCAAGAGATAATAATTGAAGATTAAATGTTAATAAAATTCCATGTGATTATGTAGATACTGTGATGGTGACCAGCATATAAAAAGCAGACTGCAACAGGCCAGAGCCTGCTTGCAGCAGAAGGGATATTCTGTAAACTAAATATAATATAACTCATATATAGAATAGGTTAGAGGGCTTTCTTTGTGCAGATTATTTTCCTACAAATATTACTGTATGTCATTATAGCACCTGACACCCTCCAGGAAGGATCCCTCTGCTCAGCCTCATGTGATGCTGAGGGACTGTGCTGTCCTTCCTCCCCATCATCATCATACTTGTGCTGTGATAGTTCCAGGCAGAGGTCACTTCCAATACAAGATGACCAGCATAAAGAAGTGTGTTTTAGCTGAATTTTTCAAATGTGCAGGAAGGAAGGAAAATCAAAGAGGCACAGCTTTGATGCTCTAAGTCCCAAAGTCCTCATTGAAATTGAGCAGAAGCCATTTTATTTCAAAAGCCTCAGATTTTTCAACACCTTCATAATCCATAGAAGCTGTGTAATAAAAAGCCTCTTAACTTGTTCACAACTGAGAAATGTTTGTGTAGCCTCACCTAGCAGGAGCAGGGAGGATTAAAGTTGTGAATATGAAGAGTGGCCAAAATTGCAGGTGCCTCAGACTTCCCTGTTTCTGAGGAGAGAGGGAAAAGAGGGATGAAAGGGTTGACTGGGCAAATTGCAAGTGTACTCTGCTGAGACCAAAGCTTGGAAATATTCCTAGATGAACATATATTGCAGTGCTGAAATCATGGGTAGTAAATCTGGAGAGAGAAAGACTCTCTCAGATCAGCTTTTGAACAGCACTGGAGAAATAGAAATGATCAGCTTCAGGTACTTTCCAATAAAATCTGCTCACCAGAACCAGAGAGGGAGGGGGGATGGTGTGGAGTAGGTAAGGTAGAATAGGGTATGACAGGGTAGAGTAGAGTAAATGAGTTGAATGATGCTTTGGCATAGGCTCAGCTACTCTGGCCCACTAGATCAGGGGCTGTAAAGGCAAAGCTTTTCTTCCTACCCTGCTCTCACTCAGAGCTGAGTAGCAACACAAGAGGTACCAAAAATATCCTTTTTTTTCTCTGGCCCAAGTTCCTTTTTGAGTGTAAGGAAAGTGGGATTGGAGCAAAAGGCTTAACCCTTCTATGGGATGATATTCACAGCCATCTTTCTCCCAGGACATAAGTCTTGCACCTTCTACAGTGGAACTGCTTCAGATGTGTTAAATTCCTGCTGTGCAAATGTCCCTTTTATGCACTGAACTCTCTAATATTCATATCATAAAGTCTCTTGAAGATAAATCCATCTTTTCACTCTCATGAGACACTTTTTCCTCCCCCTTTTCTGCCCTGTACTTAAAAAGCCTTGTTTCCTTCCTTCTCTAGTGCCTCCTCAAATCCCTCCTTTATTGTCTAGGGGTTTTCTTTTGCCTCTTCTCTCTCTCTCTCTCTCTTCTCTTCTCTTCTCTTCTCTTCTCTTCTCTTCTCTTCTCTTCTCTTCTCTTCTCTTCTCTTCTCTTCTCTTCTCTTCTCTTCTCTTCTCTTCTCTTCTCTTCTCTCTCTTCTCTCTCTTCTCTCTCTTCTCTTCTCTTCTCTTCTCTTCTCTTCTCTCTTCTCTCTCTTCTCTTCTCTTCTCTTCTCTTCTCTCTTCTCTCTCTTCTCTCTCTTCTCTCTCTTTCTCTCTTCTCTCTTCTCTTCTCTGAGGAAAAGGCAAGAACAAAATCAGAACTTGTTATTTGAGCTCCAGATAGTGCTTCCAGCCACTGCAGAATTTCTTAGCCCCCTGTAATTTTCCCCAAATAGTGGAGGAATTGCTTTAACCAGTAGCAGCAGTATGTGACCTGGTCTGGGAGATCCCCTTTCCTCTGGTGCTTTATGACAGTTCACCAGAGGTAAGAAATTGCAGTGTCATTTGGGGTTTGCTATTTGCCAGCATAAACCTCTGAATGTGTCAGCCTTTGTAGAACTTCATTCCTCTCTTGATGAACTATCCACCTGACTCTGAAATTGTGGGATTTCTTATGAAGGAAGGCAGACTGAAGTGCCAGCAGTAGCATAGCTGGCACCTTCCTTTTGTGATTGTTTCTGTTTTAAATAACTGTAAGAACACTTAAGAGCTCTCATGGAGGAAATCCATATAGGTGGCATGTCCTGGCAAGAATAAATCAATCTCATCCTGAGGGACATGTTCCCTAGCACAGACCACAGCCAGCTTGTGAAGCTTCCTATCAGCTTCTCCATATAGGTGGGTTCAGACATTGCTGGCAATCAAACACTTCAAATTTATCACACAAATAGCAATCTCTAGTCAATGAAGGTGATGGGATTTTGTGGTTTTGGATAAATTATGCATATGTTTTATAGAGGCCATTGTACCTCTTGAGATATGAAGGCTCACTTCATCCTGGATGGAGCTGGTTTCCCTTCTGGAAAGGGCTGGTGAGGGTCTTCTGCTGTTCTTCCTCTCAGCTTTGAGAGAGTTGTGTTTTAGTATGTTTGTGTCGTGTGTATTTCTGAGTGTCTCTGGTGCAGATACTTACATGTAAATATAATCTACTGTTACTGTGCTTGAAGTGGGTTGCACTCACAGAGATTGCATTAGAGTAATCTTTAAACTGGAGACTGGGTTGCCACACGATTCAGTGAAAGGCACTCAGAGATTTTAACAGTCTCAGGTAGACTAATACATATTTCTCTTCTTATCTCTTCGTACCTGAAGCGCAAAGATTAAAAACCCTCACCCTCTATTTGCCAACCTCATCCAAAATAGAGTTTTAAGCTCTGCAGAGAGAATAGTGAGAGCCAGAACATGCCACTCAAAATCAGCTGCATTAACACTCACTTGCTCATTGTACCTGGGAGCTGCTGGGGCTGGCATTCAATAAAAGACATGTCTGTTCAATTCTGTCTTGCCCCCCCCTGAAGTTTTGGGGTGAGATAAGAGAAGGGATTATGTCAGAGAAAGATACCTCTGTGCTGCTGATTCTTTATAAGAGAAGTAATTTAAACAAAGCTCAGTGAAATCCAGTAAATTGTGCTCTAGGGCTGTGTGCAGTTGTTGAACAATTTCCAATACATATATTTGTATGGAAAAGGAAGAAAAATAAGTGATTTTGACTCTTTTCAAGTACAAATGTTCTCTATCCCTTGTAAAGACAAATCAGAGGGAATTTAGTACAGGAGGGTATAGATCACAGTGACCTGCAATGGAGGATTATGCTAAAGAATTTTGCCATCCCTGTCTATTTCTACTTGTGACATTACTATATCCTGACATCTGTTCCTAGACAGGCACAGAAATACATTTGTGATTTCCTTTTCCATTTTCTCATTTGTTGGGACACCTCAGGAAAGAACTGTGTTATACCCAGAATGTTTTCTAAGCTGTTCTAGATATCCTGGATACAGACTTTAGGGTATTTAGTCCCTGCAGACCTTCCACTGTTAGAAGGAAGGAGGCAGATGTAGGATGGACTATCTGAAATACTATTTGCAGCACTATTGCACTTTCTGAGGGTCTGATAACAAGCACTGTAGTGTGATTTGTTAGCAAACACTTGAGAACAAGCAGTTCTGAAAGCAAAAGCAGTGCTGTGTAGTTCAAGGGCTGTCCAGAAATCCTGCTAATACAGATTTAATTATACACTCTCCACAAAATTTTCATGTAGCTGGGGGCATGTTGACTATTCTTGACTTTGTTTCCCAGTCTTCCAAAGCAGTCTCATACAGTCCTTCCTCTATGTGTTTTGGGATAAGAAATCTCTAGGTTTTTGGAGATATTGTTAAATTCTGTGGAAAGGAATGTATATATCAACAGGAAGACTAAGCCCTTGATTTAGAAAGATGACTTGCAATTTCAAGGAAGAGAATGGAACATGAGAAGTCAAAAAGGCATATCAAAATTTTTAAAAAACAAAGCTGAATCAGAACATGTTATGTTTGCAGCTGCTGGGGTGTGAAACTTCTTCCATAATGCGATAACCAGCATGAGTTACTTTATTGCTCATAACAGATACAGATGGACAGATACCAGAGTGAAAGAAAGGGTTGGGGGCATTTGGAAACTGACAGAGAGAACCTTCCATCATGTGTTGTTGGAAATAAATTACTCTTAATCAGCTTTTCTGCCTTTCTTTATCTTCAGGAAATCTATAGAGTTAAGAAAACTCAAATGCTTTTAGGAAGTGCACGTTGGTTTATGAGAATCTCTCTGTACTTTAAGGATGTTGTCTAAAATACTTATGTTTCTCTTTTCATCACGATTCACAAAACTTGTGGCTTTCAAATTTATCATTTCAGCTTCCATCATGGGACTTGGATTAGTCCATTCTTTGTCCCTTCTCCAGTGTTATCAGTCAAGAAGTTAGTTGTTTCCAACCCACATGAACATGACACCTGTATTCCTTACTTGATAATCCACATTGCTTTAGAGTCAGGATTTACTTTCCTGCCTTTTACATGCAGCAGCACCTGTAGGAGTGCTAGATATGAAAAGAAGATATACACTCATCGCTTTCAGTCATCATCAAAAAGAAAAAGGGATGGAGAAGGAGTTTCTAAAAAATGTGTGGAAAGATAATATTGTATTTTTACCCACAAGTTTGCTAGGTGGTGGAAAAGGGGAATTCAGTGTCCCTGCAATCCCTGCACTTTGTTACAGTGTGAGGACCTGGGATGGGTCCCCAGGAGAGGACCAGCTGAGCAATGCACAGGAATGCACTGAGATAGTTTGTTTGCTGTTGCAGCTCCCATTTGGCTGTATAAAATTCAACAATGCATTTTGCTGGCATAGTCACTCCTTCAGTTGATTGGTGTTGTCATGCTGTGACCCTGAGATCCTAGTACTCAGAGAGGTTTTCAAAAAGTGAAAGACTGTAGAGAACTATTAATTTCATAGTCTAAAAATAAATAAAAGCAATTTCAGAAAAATGAACCAAACTCAGAATGTGCTCAAACCTCATAAAGTGGTGTTACATGACAGCATGACCCTTTTTACCTTTGCAGGATGCATTCAGGAAGGGTCTTAACAGTGCCAATCAAACTCAGACAAAACCCCATCAATTTGTACTGATGAGCTATTGTTTATTTATGTCATCCCTCCACTCTAAATTAGCAGAACAAATTTAGATATTGCCTTGAATACACAATGCAAATCTTTGCTTTTCTTCTGTCCTTTCCATGTCAAGCACAACACCAACAAACAGTAATCATAAAAAAAGCCATTAATAGGGATTGAGTCTAGGGAATCTGGGCTCCCATTCCTCTAAATAGCCTGAGGGTGATGATTCATTTACATCCATTAAGTGCTTTTCCACAAAAGAATCACTTTGAATAGACTTGATCCCAGCCAGCTTCATGTGGGCTCTGCCAGGTGAGGAGTGCCAGGAAGTTGCTGTTGGATAAGTGCATTGAAGTGTTATTGAAACCCAACTTTATAACCCCCTTTCCCAGCACTGCTGTTTGCAAGGGCTCCCCTCAAGAAATGTTATGGTAGGACAAAAGACTAATAGTTTTAAATAGAAAAGAAAATTTGTATTTTTATTTGTTTCAGATAATCCCTAGTGCATGGACTTGTGAGGAGCAGATTTGCAGCTGGCCTAAGAAGTGGCTATCTTAAACTAAGCTCATTGAATTTGTGAGAACTAAGAGTTCATGAAGAAGTTCAATTTGGATTTTGCTGTGTTAGAAGGGGAATTTCAGGCTCTGTCAGCAAAAGAGGTTGAGGGAAACAAATATAAAAGTCTGGCCTAGAAATCTTGGTCCTGCTTCTGTAAGTCTTCTATTTATTGGCAAAATTCACACAGATTTTAGCAGAACAAACAGCATTCCTGTGTTTGGCATACATGATGTGGGGATGCTTGTGGTCCATTCTGGGGCCTATGAAAATTGTGTCCTTCAGCCAAGCATTGGGGTAGATCTGAGGGTTCTGGACATCTTGCAGCTGAATAAAGCAATTTAAGCTGAGCTCATTAGAAGCAGGTTGTTAGGGTGTGTTTCCATTAGGACAGGCAAATAGTCTTACTTGGAGTCAGCAGTCACGAGTTAAATTGCCAGGGGGTTGTAGGGCTGACACAAAGAGCTGTGCAGCACCTTGGAGAGATGTGCTATGCTGCTGTGGAAGATGATATAGAAAACAGCAAATATTTTATGTTTTCATTTTCAAACTGAGCCCAGGCCCTCATGGACTGAAAAAGTAGGAAGACATTTAGCCATCAAAGATGCTTGCTAACACTTGCTGCTTGTTTGGAAAGCACTGAGAAATTCCCAAGGAACAGAGACATTGCCTGGGGGGAGCAGTAGAAGTTTCTGCAGAAATGCTTTCTTTCCTCTGTACTACAGCTCCTTGAACATACTCAAATGTGGTGGGACAGTCACAAAACCTAAGATAAAAGTCCTTATTTTAAGATATGTGTCTTGTTAAAAGGGCCTGGTTACTGGTAGGCTGAAGACCTGGTTATATTTATGTTGTCAGAGAGACTCCTTGGAAAATCAGTGGCAATCTACAGGAAGGAGTTGCAGCTTCAAGGGAGGGGTTGTGTTCTGTAACTTGATCTTGCATACAAGGTGCTAAAATGAGCATGGACCTGAGTAAACTGCCTTTGAGTCACTCTGTCCCAGCATACCTACAGACTGTGTGGACACTTAGCATCTTGGATATGCTTTTATAAACCTCTGATGGCAGTAATTTATCACTCTTCACAAAATTCATTGAATCTGCACTGTGGGTATTGCTGGTCTTTTATCCACTGTGGGAAAAGCATAAAAACATAACAGAAACTGAGAAACAGTCAAAGGCCAGCCAAGGAGAAAAGCTGCCACAGAGACTGGTGGATGATTCACAGTTTTCAAATCTCTCCTCTGTCATAAGCATTCTGTTAGCTGGAGAAAAAAAAAAAAAAAAAAAAAGTAAAATCATTGCTGTGCAAAAAAACCAAAGGTTTCAAGAAGGAAACAAATGTTTAGGGAGTTGGAAGTTCCAAGTTCCAAGGCTGGAATTTTCTCTGTACATATACTCTTGACATATCAGTGCTTAAACTCTTTATGCATGCATTAAGGGGGGACAGGGAGTAATCAAATGTTAGTGAAGATGTCCCCATCTGTTTCATTATCAGAGGGTGTGAAGATGCTCTTTAGATCACATAGTCCTTGCTCTTTCAGTTGCCAGGTGGTCTCACTGCCCAGATTTCATATCCAAACCAACTGTGAAGGATTTGTTTTTTTCCCAGCACATGCAGGAACAGAGTTCCCAGCAGTCCCATAGTCCCATCCTTTTTGCAGAAGGCAAATATGAAACATAGCTGGGTCTTTATTTAAGGATTCCTATCATTAGGACTTGGGGACCCGTTTCCTTTATTTATGAAATAAATGCAGGTCAGTCCCTGTCACCCACATCAGATGTACTCAGTCCCCACTTGAGGAGCAACTTACTCATGGGAAGCTGTGGCCCAGAGGGGCTCAGTGACTTGCCCTAGATCACACAGAGGGTGAGAATTGAGGTGAATCCTCTGTCATGTCTGTGCTGGCACAAAGTATAGACACTGCTTTGCTGATCAGTTTGAGCAGGGACATCCTTTGGATGCTGGGAAGTAATGGACAAAGATGAGAAAGCAGGATGTGAACATGTTGTGCTAGTGCCCAGAGACTGGAGTTATTAGGCACAGCGTTGCACTGAGGTCATTTTACAGCTTCCAGCTCCTGATCAGGCTGTCACAAGTCACTTGAGTGCATCTGCACAGAGCTTTATTTTGTGGTAAAACAGTCACCTGCTCTCTCCTCCCCAGCCCAAATAGTGACTTAATGTATGGTTTGTCCTCGCTCTGAATCATCCTTTCTTAAATCATCCCATACCACCACACACTGCAGTCCTTGCAGACCAGTAGCATTTTGGATTGAGACAGTTGTGACCCCCTGATGATGCTGATTTGTCACTGCTCCCTCTCATGCTGTGTCTCTGTCCTCCCCACTGCAGACCTGCGCAGGATGACAGCTGGCTTCATGGGCATGGCTGTGGCCATCATCCTCTTCGGGTGGATCATTGGAGTGCTGGGCTGCTGCTGGGACCGAGGCCTTATGCAGTATGTGGCAGGGCTTCTCTTCCTCATGGGAGGTAAGGATGCTGCTTCTTGAATAAATGCATTTTCCTCATTGTTATAGTTTTCCCTCTTTCCTCACGTCCTTTTCTAAGTCGCTGAAAATGTGTTTTCAGAGTTGTTTTACTTGATCTGGACTTGGTTTCATGCTGAGCTCTTTCTGGTGCACATCAAGGATCACCCAGCCATAGTTACATGTAACTTCCATCACAAAACTTGTCTGGAGTGTCTGTAAGTCATGGTGCTAGAAGGGTAATCCTAATTTTTTAATGCAGTACTCCCTTGTTGGAAGTAACACTGTCAGTAAGCTCAGCAATAAAAATCCAAAGATTATGCAGATGCTATTCCCACCACTATCCTATTTCACAGTAGGACACTTTGATATCTAGAAACTGTGCTGAGAGTTATAATCTATATTTATTACTCATCAGTTGTTCTTGAGTAGAATGTAACCTTTAGTTTATATCTCTCTTTCTTTGCTGTACCTATGAAGAGCACACTCTGTTTTCCTTTTCCCACTCTACATATACTTTCTTACAGACTTCTCTCTGTAAGAACAACTGTCAATCCAGCAGCCCTTTCTGCCACCTGTTCCTGCTTGTACTTGCCTTTCTCAAATATGGATGAGAAGGACCTTTCCTTAACAAGGTCTAATCAATGCCTTGTATAAGTGGTGTGATGGTTTCCTTCCCCTGCTGGTAATGCCTTGCCTGAAGTATTTTGTGGTTGTATTTGCTTTTTTCATGCTGCATCACACTGGAGATGTGCCCACAATCATCCTGCAGTTGGATGAGACATGCAGGCCTTTCTCCACCTTTGTACTTTCCTACTGATGCTCTCCCAATTTACAGCAGAGGTTTTGTTTATTATTCCCCAGGTACATGCCCTGACACTCTATGCTTTTGAACTTCTTCCCATTCCTACTACACCAGCCCTCAAGGTCATCCAAAATTTCCCATGTAATGTACCAGCCTTCCTTACTACAGATGCCATCCAAATGTCTGGTAGCAGCAAATTTCAAGGCACAGTTACTTGAAATGAAGGGTCAAATCCCAAACACGGTGCTGGGTGAATATCCCAAAGTGAACACCACTACAATTCTTTTTTTTTCTTTGCTGGTGATTTTTGTTTAGCTGGGCTTTTGCCCTACAGGCAGATCATCACTTCAGTGCATTTTATCATCTGTTTAACTATACTGTGGTGTGACACAGATCAGTGTGTGACACAGAGGAAAGATTCTTAGTCCCAGAAGAGGAGTTAAGTGCTGAAGTAACAAGTATTTATGCTCTAGTGATGTTGTGCTGGTGACATTAGACACATCTGTTCTCTCTGTCCCCACAAACACATTTAAAATCTGCTAGGACCTTGTGCAAGCACACACTGGTCCTAGTGGAGATGTCTGTAAATGGTTTGTTGTGGGTGTCAAGACATTATAGGTGATGGCTTTCCAGATGAGCTTGGTGTTTCTTATTTATGTAAAAGCTTAGTTTGCACAGGGGCCAGTTGGCTCTGATCTGCTCAGACATCTGCATGATATTTAACTTACTGCAGCAGATTGAAACATTTAGAGTATACTAAATAAATACAGAAAACTTAAATTTATTAGAAACTAGCTATGTTTTGTTTACTATTCAGAAATTATCATTAGGTATGGCTTGGTTTCCAGTGCAGCTGCAGATTACCTTTTGGCTCAATGTTATTTGTGAGTGATTTGAAAGATGACTGACAAAGTTTTCAAGTGAAAAGAGATTCAGTTTTAACCATGTGTAGTGGAATGGGTCACTCACAGCTCACAAAGCCATCTTTTGGTGTGTTCAAACACATTTCAGTGGAGATAGAGCCAAGGTCATGCAACTGGGAACAGCCTCAGCCATCCCCATGGACCAAGCTGCTCCCTCTCAGAGAGCAGTGGCTCTGAAAAGGTCTCTGCAGTCATGGATGCTGGCATCATCCAGCTGCACAGGAGCTCTCAGTGCAGGGCAGCTGCTAAATGTGTTATTTTTTATGGAATATGCACTGAGACTGTGAGGTGGGGTTATCTCTAAGCTCAGCAAAGCTATTCTGGACATCCTAATCAGGTGTCAGTGCTAAAGGAGGATGTGGAAAGAATGGAAGAGGTTTGCAGAAGAGCTATAAACATGACTTGTGGTTTGATAAACAAGAAAAAGACAGCATGCCACAAAAAGCCAATTGCTTGAAACTGTTTAACAGAAGGTTTATAATTGACTTGAACACAGAGTGGAAGTACCTATGCAGTGAGAAGCTATCTGATAGTAGCATGCTATTTGCATAGACAAAATAATAACCAGATCCAGCAGTTGGAACCCAAAACTAATTGAAATGAGAGGCACCAGATTATTTTATCTGCCAAATTCTGTCAAGATGTGTAATATAAAGATGTGCTGGAGGAGATCAAACTTATTTTCTGATTCAGTGCAGACACGTGGATCAGTATTACCCAAAGGTTACTGTCTTTCTTGTTTTGCACAAGTCAATAACAGCTGCTATACTGATTTCTTTTAACAGCAAATGGGCATAAAGTAACATCTACAAACTGAAGCAGTCAGTTAATAAAATACACAACTAGAGCCATCTAATCTAAAAGTCAGTAGCTATCAATGTTTTCAGACTGTCATGTGTTACAGTCATTTCTTTTACAGCCAATGAGTCTTAATTTAAACTTTTTATGGTTGGATGGTGTTTGAATACAAAACTGTCTCTTCTGTCATGCCATAAATGCTGTCAACATATTACTGAACTGTTTCTTAAAATGCATGGAGCCAGAGTGTCTCTTAGTTTTGCCTAACTTTTTCTCAGGTCCAATAATGGGAAAACTGCTTTGAAAGGTTTTTGCCATCTGACCTCATTGCAGCTGTGTTCAGTTGGTAGCCATAGAATCAGCCTGAAATCTAACCTTCCCTTCCATTTTCAGCACCATTTGTCTTGGCTATGTTTGTAGCATTTGTTCAGGTTTTTATTTCTAGACAAACAGCTCTTTTGCAATGCTTAAACACTGCCAGCTTGACATATCTATGGGGTTTGTCCCTTATTGCCCTCAGTTCTTTGAACAGGAAATCTCAACAGAGCACTGAGAAGTGTGCTATAATAATCTAATAAGACCAGACATGGTTTGCTTGGACCTCTGGTTCTTTATTATATTTACCAAACAGTCCTCTTGCTAACCCACGTGGCAGTGCCTCATAAGAACTTGCTTTACTTTGCATGATCTAATTTCTCAAGCAAATTGCTGAAAAAAAGTCATTTACGAAATGCAGGCCATTATTTGCTTTTTAGCTCATCCGGAATCCAGGACATGTAAACTGTGATTTAGAGTCTGTTTTACACTGCTATTCTGCATGTTTTGTAACAAGCTAAAAATTATTAATAATTCATCTTTTCTGTTTTGTCCAAATGTATCTGTATCAACAGCAATCACAGCTCCCTTACGCCTTCCACAGTTCTTTTCCATAATTTTTAGTATTTTTTGTACAACTTATACTTGGATTCCTTATCTTGAACAACAGTATTTCCCTGACTACAGTAGGATTTTTTTTTTCAGTCCCTCATCTTCTACAGAGCCAGATGGATACTGTAAATTATGTTTAGGACTTTTTATCTCATTTTGCTTGATGGTACTGTTGCACAGCCTCCTGTACCTGGAATTACACTATCTGTTGTCATTATATTCCAGAATTGTCAGTATCATTTTACTCTGCAAGGTGGGAGAGTTTCCCTTTTTGAGAGTTTCTCCATCTGGAATTGTGCTTTTAAATTTCACTGTCATTAGTTCATTTTATTCATCTTACTTAAGACTGTTTAATTCTATTACAGAAGTGGGTCACACTCAAATTATACATGACTCCAAGCACATCCTCTTGCAGGTTCTTGTGTTTTCTCTTCATGCAAATTACCAAAAATCTGTGCACCAGTAAAAGCTCCAATCAGTGATTTTTTTAATTTTATAACAATTTCTAGAACGTTAGGAGCATCTGTAACACTATTTCCAAATGTTAGAGTCCTCTGGGCAAGCGTGATGCTTTTGTGCTCATAAATTACCTAGTCTAACAGGAATTCAGTTAAACATCTACTTGAGGAAATGAATGTGGGATACCTTATACCTTGTGTTTTGACCAAAGCAAATTCATTTGCACCAAAGCTATGCCTTTGCTTTTGCAAGTCTAGATGTGGCCACCTCACCAGTTCCCAGGAAGTCGTGCTCACATATTCTGGCTTTGAGCAGTTCTTTTGAATGTATTCAAATCCTTGACTTGTCTGGGTTTATTATCACAACAAACCTTTAAACTCTTTTGGTTGGTGCCTTCACTCTCTCGACACCTGATTTAGCCAATATTATCAAAGTCAAATGGCAGTTTTAGTTCCAGCTCCAAAGAGATGAGATGCTACCACCTGGCAAACTGGTAACTCTACCAGGGCAAATTCCATTTTGGATTCTCCAGGAATCCCTTCTTCCAGTTCTCTGTCAAGTTGCTTGTGAATATTTCATGTATCATGATCAGTGAACAAGCTGATCCATCTAACCCCAGGTTTTTCTACCTGCTCTTCAGCACATTAATCCATAGAATTTTCTTGTTTTAGCATTTCAGATTCTGCATGACTGCAAACCAACTTCACCACATTTTCTCTTACTGTACTTGCTTTATAAAATAGTCTTATAAAGACAATCTCTAATAACCTCATGTTTTCCCAGCTCAGCTGATTTCAGTCAGCTGTTTTGAAATACCATGTGGCTTGCATTATTTCTAAATTGAGGGCAGGGCTGACTTCATACCTAAATGCTTCAAAGCCCTTTTCCTCCTCATCAGTGCCTGCTGTTGGGAAAGTGGGGTGGCTGCCTCCTGGTGGCATGATCCAGTGTTTTGGCAGTGATCTCATCCTCCCCCCTCCCTGCCTTGTGCACCTCCCTGCTGAACTGCTGTCTGTTGTCCCAGCTGGAAATACAAAATGGCACTTCCAATATCATGTTCTGGTACTTGCTGCAGCACACAATTATCCCTGGCCAAAGCTACATCACTTGCCTTTGTAAATGTATTAAAAGACTGACAAAGAATGACGTTTTATCATCCTTATCAGAGCTCTGTCCTTCAGCTGCACAACTGTGTATTTTCCTTTTGTAAGTCTGTAATTTGTACTGAGAACACATTTCAGTGAAACAGTTAGGGGTTTTTACTTCATGCCTAACAAGGCAGCCCTTCAGGGAGAGACTTCTGCCTTGTCTTATTTTGTTCCAAATTTACTGCAAATGAATTCAATAAATCATCTCTGCACTTGTTTACTGTTTTACCTGTTCTCCTCACTCTTATCAGGTCTCTGCCAGTTTTGTCTTGTGACATACACTTGAGGATGACTTTAGGGTTTTTCCCTATTTGCTAACAATTGCCTTAGAGAAGCATGTAATTTTACTAGCCTTGCAAATATCCATTATTCTTTGCAAAGTTAAGTGAGTTTCTTGCTGTAAACTTGCTTTGAGCCAATTAGACATTTTACCATTAATAATTCAGTCTCTAATTAGTCTATTTGGAAATTATTCCAGCTGTTAAATGCCCTCATATGTGATTTAGCTTCACCATGCAGATCTGTAATAAAATGATCTGGAGTCTCATATAGCAGCTCATTTCTTGTCTTTGCCTAGTGATATTTTTGCATGAGGTACTGGGCTTGGAGCTTTGCTTGGGAGTCAGAAACTTCCTTTTCTACTGGCACTGAAAGGCCTGGAAGTCATATTGTACACATACAGTAGTAGTATGGAGTTCTCCTGGCCTGATTTTTTGTTCTGGCATTTCTTTTCAAAAGCATCAGGAATTTCTTTCATCCTCTCCTCCTCCCTCCTTGCCAGTGATGATCTGCCAGTCTGGGGGTTTCAAGTGCCATTTGCCAGTTCCACTTTTGCCACTGATTTGGGTTTCTTCTGACCCCCTCTAAGAGTGCTGCAGAGACATTACTCTTTGTAGCCTGTCCATACTCAGAGGACCTAGGTCAGGGTTAGAAAAGCTTCAAATCTTTCCTACAGCAGAGGTGATCACCCATTCTTTCCAATTCTGGCTGCTGCAGTATAGATAAGCAGGCAGGAAAGATGTGTGAGAGGGAATAAAAAATTAAGTTATGCAGGTGTGTTGGCATAATGTAATGCTTTATTTCACATATGCAAGAGAGAATGTTTATTAAAGAAATAAAGAAAAACCCACTTATGTATAAGTGTGTTCTCTTTTTTTTCAGTTTTAAACTAGGGAGAAATAGCTTTTAATAAGTAATTTCCAGGCTACTCAGAAATACTTTCAAAATGGGAGGCATCTGTGTATTTGCAGCCATGGATCTTTACCAGCTGTTGAGTCATTTGAGTCTCAGATTTAACTCACTGTGCTTTGAAAATAGCACGTACGGTAGAAAATAAGAGTGTTTATTCTACACAACTGTGGTCCTGCCATCTCAAAATAATCATTCCACTGCTGAATAATTTAACAAAAATGGAGCAATTTAATGCAGCAAGTGTAAGGCAAAGCTCTGTGACTGACATCTCCTAGGCAGTTATGAAGTACCTTCATAGTGGCTGCCAAGAGGAAGCAAAGAGAAAGATAAACAAAAGGAGAAAGTAAGAGCCATTCTTTGGAATTCATTGGGAAATATGATATGTCCCACAGGGCACCTAGGATTTCTATTTTCCATTAATAATCAAGGTCTCTACCCATTCTTCAGAATGTTTACTAGTGGTGACATGATCAATCACAACACTAAATATGGGAGGTATTTCCTGTGATCATATCTATATTTTTCATTTATACAACATTTTCTTTGGAAGTTCAGTTTCTTGTGTTTCTTCCAAAAAAAGGAATAGTTTTCTAAAGTTTATATCAATTATTTTTTTCCTGTGGAAAGGAAATTGTAAATGCACATGTGTTTGCACAGGTGTATGCAGACAGATCTTAAACAGCAGCATGTGATCTTTTGAAAAAAACAAGATCTGCAGTAAGTTACTGGAACTGTGAAGCTTGGGATAAATACAGTTTTCACAAAGGCATAAAACCTTTGGGCACTTTGAAGAGTATTTATAATTCGAAAAAATTTGGAAGACTGGAAAAAAATGAGATTACAATCATGTTTTATTCCTCTGAGAGATACTAAATTAATGATGAATGCAGAGGAGCTTAAAAAATAGGCAAAACTCCCTACAGACCATTGTGAGAACTTATTTATGTGGATTGACCTCTAGATGGAGACAAAGGCTGGTTTGTATAAAGAGATGCCATAAATGGGTTATGAAAATCTTGGAGACCACTTCAGCACAACAAAATTATTCCCCCCTCTGCCTTGCCTCCCCCACCACACACATGAACACTCTGCCTCCTGCTTTGCTTTTGGTTAAATTTTGCATTATGCTCTAAAGTGATTTAAGGCTTTGAGTTGGAACAAGCTTGAGTTAATGTACAGCATTAATAGGCTTTAAATGTTTAAACCTCTCAAAGGCTCTTGGTTGTTTAGAACCCTCATACACAAGAAAAGGGTGTTGTGGAAGGCAGAAAAGGAGCTGATGAGGGTCTTTTTGGACCTATGAAGAGAAGCAGAGCTCAGAGCAGTCACACAGGCTTTGTGCACACCAGGAGTGTAACAAGGTCAAGAGCATTCATATTCAGTAAATAAGAGTCAACTTGTTTCTAAAGATGTCCTTTCTCATCACTTTTAAGGATTTGTCCCTCTTTATGGGGAGTGGCCAAGGAAACTGGGGTTCTCAACTTTGGAGAAAAGCAGACTCAGGGGAGGCTTTATTCCTCTTTACACCTACCTGACAGGAAATTGTAGCTATGAAGGGGTTGTCTCTTCTCCAAGTAACAAGGGGTACAACAAGAGGAAATGCCCTCAAATTGTACCAGGGAAGCTTTAGATTGGGTAATAGGAAAATCCTCTGCACCAAAATGGTGGTCAAGCATTGGAACAGGCTGCCCAGAGAAGGGGTCACCATCCCTGGAGGCATTCAAGAGATGTGTAGATGTGGCACTTAGGAACATGGTTTAGTGCTGGATTTGGCAGTGCTGGGTTGGCAGTTGGACTTAATGATCTTAGAGATCTTTTCCAAACTAAGTAATCCTATGATTCTTTCAAAACATCTCTCCCTGCACAGTTTGTGGTGTCTCTGACAGACCTGGTTGAAGGTCATGTTCCTTGGCCCCATTTTAGGCCAAGTTTCTGGAGTCTGAATGTGTCTTTCAAAACCAGGATACTGTAGATACATGTAGATACATGACATTTATGTATGGATATGGGTTCACTGTACATAGACATGTCCTGATATGGGGGTAGAACTGGAAGTGCTTCTGCATCCAGACCAGTGAACCATTAATAATCAGCCTTTAGCAACTGTTATCACTTGCCTTTTGAATGCTATCCAGTTTCCTGTTTTCACTCAAAAAATAAATATTTAGGAAATCACCCAGGCAGACATACATGCCCTTTGTCATCTTTTGGGGTTAACACAATGCCAAGATGGCCTGTTGAGCATTTTCCAGCTAGAAAGAAGTTGCTCAGCTTAAAAGGCAGAGCTGGGGGTCTGTTGGATCTTTACTTCTAGTACTGCTCTCTGGTGCACCAACAACATATTTTGCATTTATTTATTTATGCTGGCACTCATTTTGAAAACGAAATAGGAGACTCTCTGGAAATATGAAGGATCACCCACTTTCACAATACAGACATCTATGTGTCACTGCATATCAGGAACTGAAATAGTCTTTTATAATTTCATGTTATAATACTCCTCAAGGGGAATCATAACTCTCATTTGCAGCATAAGTTCAAATGCAGAGTTATATCTTTTGTCTCACAGAATATTATTTTTCACTAGATGCAATTTTTTTTCAGTACCTTGGGAATATATCTGATTCTCTAGGTGAATGCTGGCACACCTGGCATTGAAATGTTAAGGCCTAAGAGCTAACATCTCCTTAAGAGAACAGGTATGGGATATAGATGTGTTTTTTTGCAAGTCAGTAGCACAACTGTACTGCAGAGTGTAATCATTTAGAAGTATTGTTCTTTGAGGCTTTTTTCCTCCTGGAAGGAAAGGCTCAACAAGAGAATTCATTGTCAACTCCACAGCATTTGATCTCCATGGAAACATTATCAGCTGACTTCAAAGTCAACCTTCAAATGTGTTGTGGGTTGTTTTTTTTTCCTGTGGCTTATTTCTGATGCTCCTAGATGTGCACTTGCAGGCTGTGGGGGAAGAAATACCAACACAATTCCACCAGCCTTGTACCTGATCATGGGAGGGCACTGGCACTTAGGAGAAGAAGAGAAAAAGCTTCTTTAATGAGTTGCAGAGACTTATAGTCTGGAGCAAAAGACAGGGCAAGTAGTGTATGCAGACCTCTAAACTCATTGTTTTTCTGTCCTAGCTCAAATCTGTCTCCCTGAACTTGGTGTGCAGTGAATTAAGGAGTCAGCTCTGTCTGGCTTTTCAGCTAGAAGAACTGTTGATAATCCTCTGTGTGTTCATTTTAAGTCAGCTATACTGACTTGTGATTTCTCCCTTACCAGGATGGGAGGTACTGGCAGAAGCATCAGTACCTTTTAAAGTTACCAAAACAGATAACTTAGTGTAGTCTGTGAAGGACATGCAATCAAGTTGCTTCTCAGCAATGTCAGTAGGTCTTTGTGGGTCTGACAGAAGGTAAATAAAGTAGAAATAAACCAGAGGAGACAGATTCTGTAGAAATACAAAAGACTTTCCCACCCACAGCCCGGAAAACAAGTTCTGTGTGTTTTAAAATTCAGTGGTTGTCCCATATCCTTTAGTAATGTCACTAGGTCTTTGATCTCTTGCTGGCTTCTGAATTCCAATGGCAAGATGCACCAAAGCCAAGGAAGACAATGAAAACAAAACTGGCATTTATTATTGCCTTGGTATTCTTAAAAGGAAATTTTTCTGAGTTGTTTGCATGCCTGGCATAAAAGAGGAAAGACTGCTCACACAACAGAAGGAAGATTAATACTGGCATGATTTGCTAGACAGAAAGAAAACCTTACAGAGGGAATGGGGAAAAAATTTCTGTGTGTGGAAGATCTTTTTGTTTGTTAAATGCAGAGGCTGAAGCAAGATTTAGATTCACTTTCTTGGCTCCTCAGGTTGTCATCTTAGAAAACAACATTCCCCTTGGGCAAGTCACTGCCACATTCGCTTGGTCTAATCTGCCTGGACAGAGTCCAGTTGGACACTGGAAACTGCATTTAAAAAGCAACTAGACTTGGAAAAAAACTATAAATGATTAGGGCCTTCCTAATTTCTGCCCAGTCTGGCTCTTCCAGGCCATAGAGGTCAGTCATGCCAATGTGCTTGTGTGGGCTACAGAGGATGAGCAGGTGTTTCCCCTGCAACAGGAAAGGAGATTTCAGCATCATCCTTTCAGGCTGTACAGGGTCAGTCTAGTTTGTTGCTTGCAAGCATTTATGTGGATGATGTAAACTTCATAGGAGTGCCCTGCACTAGGTGGTTCTTGTTGACCAGACAAAACTGCATCTTATTTTGATTTCTGACTTCTCTATGTCAGTAATTGTATCAGGACCTATAGAAAAGATTTTTCTGTTCCTAACAGGTCAACTCAGGGAAACAGTAATAGAGCCCAGAGACTTTGGCAGTAAAGATCCTGAAAGTTGCACAAGTGGAGAGTCCTTTGGTCACTTGACAAAAACAAATGGATAGGCTTTCCTTCAGCACCTAAAGGGGGAAATATCCAAATCAGGCAGCTGCCACCATCACCCCAAGCTCCCAATGGCTTCTTTTAGTACTGCCTTCAGCAAACAAAAGGATTAAAAAGGCATGTGACTAACTATCCTTTTAGACCTGAAAGTATTCCCTCTGGAAGTATTTATAGTGGCACACAGTAGGCAATATGGAAGGAGGCTGTGTTGAGTTTACTTGTGCTGTACCTGTTCTCCAGTCTTGAAAACATCAATCATTAGACTTTTCAGCAATTTAGGATTTCCTGGAAAAGAAAGATTACATTAATCCTCTGAGATTCCTTCTGAGAGATGTCCAATTTTTTGACTGGAAGAAAATGGTCTCTTACATACTTAGAGGTGTAATGACCTCATTACTAACAGGCCAGATGCAGTGTGGTGCACAGATTCCTTATGCTACAGAACATGTCCTGTGACAAGGCAAACCCAACCCAACTCCTCAAGTTTCCCTTTAGCTCTGACAAATGCCTAGAGTGGGAAGCACCTGCCTAATGTAAACTGATGTGTCATCATCTGAGGCAAATCTGAGGTGTGATGGAGTCACTTGAGTTTGTTCAGACCTCCAGTGCCTCTTTATGTTTAATATTTTGGCCTCTGCCTGGGTCATGCTGTGAGCTCCACACTGGAGCAGATGAGAGAACCTGCCAGAAGCCTCTGTATGTTGCCAAGTATGGTGTTTGCCAGCACATGGATGGGATAATTTTTCTAACCTTGGATTAGAATTTTTCTTCATTTTGACACTGAGGTCCTTTCTTTCCTTTCTGCTCCAGTAAAATCAGAATAATACCACAGTACTACCAGTGGTGCAATTTTTGCCGTCTCCTGTGCTGTGGCTGCAAGTTCATGACCCATTATGTTTGCTTAATGGCTGTAATCAGCCCACTTTATTATTGCTAGGTTATTTTGGTTGGGTCATAGGAATCACCATTGCTGAAGTACTCAGTTTATTCACTGAGGCTTTGATCTGAAAGCTTTCTTCTCTCCCTAGTCCATCAAACCATTGTGCTTTCAGCTAAGCAGTGCTGCTTTTGCCTTACTTGCCAACTCACAGCTTCAGAGACTGCTTGCTCATGGCTGCAGCTCACAGGCTGTGGCTGTGCACAGCATGGGCTCCACTCCCTGTGCAGTCCCATGCCCCGAGGGAAATGGAAATGTCACCATGTGCAAATCTGCAGTGTGAAATATGGACTGACACTCGTATCAGCACAGCAAACTGGAGTTCAGCCCTCAGCTGCTGTAACATCATTCCTCTATATGAAATACTGATTTACACAAGTCTAAGCATTAAGTATTTGGGGTTGTGGCTGAGGACACACAATCCTCTGGTGCCATAAGGCATTGCAGCTTGTGCAGCAGCAGTCCCAGGCAGGCACACAGGGCAGGTGACACACAGCAGGCTCACAGCTCTGGCGTGCACTGGGCACCTCTGGCACCTTGTGAGGCAGGAGGCCAAAGGCCAAATGCAAACCACATTCTCAGAGTGGCTATAATGCAATATCATAACAGATCCTGCAGTTTATCTGGTCCATGGTATAAGATAAAAATGCATTAAGTCCCAACCCAGTGGGGATGTAATCTTGCAAGGACACTGCACTAAATCTCCATCACCCAGACAGATTTATCCTTCCATCTCTGCTTTTTTCATAAGGGCAGTTTTCCAGCAAACCCCTCGCTATTCTGCAGCCTATTGGTGATGCTGCAAGCTGCTTCTGCTGGAACAGTACATAATTAAGCAATAATTTATATTCTATGCGTGTATGCACAGAGCAATAAAGTGTTCTCAAGAACTGCGTGCTGCTGAGGCGTTTAATCCATGCACAGAAGGAGTTTACTGCAAAGCTGCTCCCTCCCTCCAAAAGGCTTTTGTCATCACTGTGTTGGGAGGGAATTTGCTGCATTCTTTCATAATTTCATTTGATTGGGGTATAATTTAAATAGTTAATGCTACACATTCCACTTTAGGATCAGCCGTAATTTTATTTGTTTGTTTGATGTACCTTGAAAATAGTAAAAGCTAGTAGGGCAGAGAGAAAGTAAAGATAATGTTTCATTTGTGAGATTTTTTTTTTCTGCCATAGCCCTGTAATAAAAGAAAGTGATGATAATTAAGTAAACAGTTCTCCTTTCAAAGACATCAGTGGCCACAAGAAGCTACTAGAAATACTTTAAAAGGCAGAGATTTACATTTATTTGAAAACTGCTTGGTTTCAAAGGGCATCTTGAAATCCATACCTTTGCTGTTCTCTTTTTATCTACTAATTTATAAGTAATAGTTGACATTTTTATGTGTTTTTAAAAATAACAGAAGGCAAGGAGAAACAGTTTTTGGGGTTGTTTACTTTGTACATCTGACAGCACAGTTAGTGAGTAATTTCTATCTGTTGTGGGGGAAGGGGAGGGAATGAACATCATTCTGTCAGATGCCAAGAAAGTGATTTCCAAATCATGAGACAAATGATATGTAAGAGGAGGGTCTCAGAGGTAGGCTTGGTGCCCAGATCATTTTAGTTATTGGCTTTTTGGATTTCCCATGCCTTCAAATTTGTAATGTCTCCTTCAGGTTCCAGTCAGAAACCTCATCCCTAATAATAAGGATGAGGATGTTTAGATGAAGCTCCCACCAGCAAGGTCTGTTTCTGCTCTAGCACCACAAAAGTTCCCCTTCATCTGCAGTGCATCTAAGAAAGGCACCAGTTCTTGTCACAAAACACCACAGACCCTGGGAAATCCCTCAAGCTCTATCACTCTGCAAGTCCAGCCAGGTCTGTGGGTGAAGGATGTGGCTTCTGACATGGTTCAAGGGGATACTAGCATCAGGGGAAATTCAAACAGATTTGTTATGGATGATTTGAGCCTGTTTGTGTTTAGATCAGTTCACTCACAAGCAGTTTTGGTCTCCCCTGGAGGTGAGGTTAAAAAACTGTGGAGACATTGCAGACCCTCACACAGCTGGGCTGATTGGAAAGGAAGGGACATTCACAAAAAAAAAAAAAAAAAATTAATTCCTTGCAGCAGAGGCCCATGGCACTGCTTGATATAATCATGCTTGAAAACAGCTACAGCAAAAGGCTCTGACTCATAACCCACATGGTATTAGGCTTTGACCAACACTGATATTACCTTTCCCTGCCATCCCTCTTCAGATGATGCTCCTGCAGCAAGGATGGTAGGACCTCAATCTTATATACATAAATTGCAAATAAGTTCATCTCTGTCCTAAAAAACCTTCTAATCTAAATGAAAGGGACATTCAGTGGAATGTTTAATGTTATTCTGTAATATATAAGAAAGGCACAAGACAACCAAGAGGTATTTAATAGCTCAGGTTCTCAAACCTCTGATGATCATCAGCCCATTAGCAGGACAGGCACTGTCAGAACCAGGCCAAGATGAAAGGAGGCTCCCTGACAAGGAGTCAGGATGGAGGTTTGACTACATGTCAAACAGCAGTTTCTGTGGCACAGACACAGCTTTACATTAAATTTCATCTCTCACCTGATTGAAGCATTTTGCAGTGACACACGAATTACCTGTCAAAAATCCCACTGTTGCCTTGTCTCATTCATTAGGTTTCACTTAGGAGGATAATGTGTGTAAATCCCAGCACAAAGAGCTTTGGTGAGTTCTGTTCCCCCCAGCTGCTGGAGGAGGTGGCCTTTATCTCCCTGTGCAGCTCATGTACCAGAGAGCTCTTATTGCCACCTGTCATTCACATTTAGTGCATCAGAACCATGGCTGGACCACCAGCCTTCAGGTCTGGTCATCTGCTTGGACCACAGCTATTTGTTTTTCACAAAGAAATTAAAGTTTGTATCAATGCAGTTTCCAGAAAATCTGGGGCATTAGTGTGCATGCAGGAGGATACTTCACTGACAGCAAAAACTTGAGAGGAAATTGCATAAGAGTTCAGTTTGACTTCTGGGGAGAAAAAGGCTCATAGGGTTGGAGATGTTCATGGCTTCCTGCAGACCTGCAGCCTCTGAAGCACCATGTCTGTAGTGCAGAGTGTCGTGGGCAGGAGCCACAGCCTCCCTCCTCCTGCCACCTCAGCTCCGTGTCTTACCTGGACTAGCAGAGGCTTCATTTCCAGAGGTCAGATCAGGTTCTGCATCCCTTTTATCCATGACTCTTTCACTACAATAGCCAACAATTGTGGAATTTTTTATTATGAGGTAGGAACCTTACTCAGTTTTCATCAGTAGCCTTCCTGGTGAGAGGCCATATTAACCATAGGTGGGAACTTCCTTGCTTGGCTGAACACAAGCAACACATAGGACTCATAAAATGGCCATCAAGATTTTTCTAGGTGGCATAAAATGGCATTTTTTTGTGTCTGCAATGAACAGTACTAGAGAGACAGATAACTCTGTGTTGTACAAGACACCCTGCAGAAGCACAGGGGAGTGACAGGCTGAGGATTGTACTCTGCACTGTGACATTGTACATGGCAGTCACTATTTGTCGTCATGGGTTAGCACATTCTCCAGAAAGGGGAAAGGCTTTTTTAGAGAAGTCTCATGCTTGTGATTTGCTTAGTTCTTAGTGTTGTTACTTGCTCTTCTTTGTTGTTCCTTTGTTAAGGGGCAGAATACCCCCAGCAAGGTGGAGTGCTAAGATATTGGGCGCTGTTCAAATACAAAGAGTAAGAAACACTCATTGCGTTGAAGAGCTTGTGATCAAAATAGCCAAGACAAAGCATGAAAGCACAGGGAGTATTTGAAATCCAAAGTTATTTCCTTCCCTTTTGTACTTAGCAAATGCAGCTTCAGTCTGGCCACACAGATTTTTCCCACCCACCTCTCTTAACAATCTTATATTTTGAGAGAGCTGAAATTACCATGTTCTTACTAGCAAAAAAAGGCCTTCCTTGTCATTTTCTAACCACAACCATTTGAAATGAGCCACAGAGCTCAGTTCAGAGCACAGTGCCTCTGAGACATCATTTTTTTCCTGATCCCACAATGTGCTAGCCATTCTGATGTAGAACACAGGGAACAACAGCATTCTGGTCAGATGTCTTCATATTACTGAATAACCTAAGTAACATAGTAAAACATGGAAGAACATGTTGTTTCTAATCAAACAACCTGATTTTTGACTAATGGATTGTGGGAGGGAGGTCTCCCCTTTTATCCTACTCTGTGCTTTGAAGTGGTACAGGACATCATCAAAGACAACTCCAGAGCCTGGGATCTCATGAGGCTTTTGCAAGAATCCAGATCACTGATTGCAGACTGATGGGCGTTTTGAATGAAATAGGCATAACACCTACTGCAGCATCTCTCTGGTCCTCACTGGTACCCAGTGGCACTCTCATAAAATGAGTATTCATTAATATCCTGGGCCATCTGGCAGCTGTACATGGCATTAGGGGGAGCATCTGACCTTTACAGCAGAGACTATCTACAAGTGACATTCCAAAGTACAGTGGAGGAAGGAGAAACAGACACAGCAGTGATCAGAAGAGGGAACAGAAAGAGAACCATGACTGGGATCTCACAGCAGGTTCATGACAGAGATTTGCCTGCAGGTTCAATGCCTATGGGATGTTCCTATTAAGTAAAGGTGGTGGGTGCAGTGGAAAGTCCACACGTTTTGGTGATGTGTGTATGTTCCTGCAAATGCTCCCAGTTTCTGAACCAAATTCCATGTGAATTTGCCAAATAATCTTATCTCTGTGTTCAGAATGGGGAGTATCAAATTAATTTATTCAATACAACTGCAACTAAAAAGATCAAAGCAGCAGAGACACAACAGCAAAAGTGTTGCAGAAGAGAAGCAGAGACAGGGCAGGAAGCAAGGACACCAGAACACAGGATCCTTCCATGGAACTAGGCTGACTGTGACTGTTTGGAAGATTGTGCAGCTTTAGGGATGGGATCAGGAAGAAGAGATTCCTCACCAGCAGCTGTAAGAGAACAGATGCAGATGTGCTGTGCAGCAAACATCACACATTACTGACCCATGCATGAACAGAGGGAGGACACACAGGACTGACCGTGCGATTCCTGTAGCACGAGACCTGTAGGCTGCCTGCTGTGCCCAGGGCTCTCCAGGCATTCAGAGAGGGAGGAATCACAGAGGAAAAATAAAGTGCCAACTTCATGCTGACTTGAGTCATTATGTCTTGTGGCAGGTGTGTAGCATCTGTATCTCTCCATTATTTGATGTGTGGGTGGCAATTGTGACATTTCAGGAGCTCAGAGTTTAGCTTTAGATGAAGCTGGAGGCCAAAGATCAAAATTAGACTCATCTGGTTGGGCTGGGCTCAGCCCCATCTGAAATGTGTGTCTTTCCATAACGCCGCCTGACAGAGGTATGAAGTTTGTCCTCACAGTGTTCTCAGGAAGAAATAATAAATTAAATATTGCTGCAGAGATGGAAAACAAGACCAGGATATTTTGAAGATTTCAGCAGCATGGCAGAGGGCATCTAGATTGAGACTGGAGTAATGCAGAGAGCAGAATCTGAGTTTTGTGAAGGATTTAAAGATTTTTAAAGTTATATTTTAAATGAGACTGTATAATGAAAACTTCTGTGTTTTGATATAAGAAAAACATGAAGAAAATCTCCCACATAAGTTCAAACGTTCAACAGAGCCAGAATATGTCAAGTATATTATAATATTATATAAAGTCTATCACTGAAAAATCAGAATGAAAGAAAAGATTCAAGGTTATTTTCTCTCCCAGAAATGTCAAAACAAAATTATTCACTCTGTATTTGTCCAAAGCAAAGTTTCAGAAAAATCAATGGTTCCATGGAGCATTCTGATTCCCAAGGGAGTGCTCATAATGAAAAAATGTTCCTGTTGAAGTTTCTCCACACAGCTCTGTTCAGCAGCAGATCAATATTCAAGGCTCTGGTGGTGCTCAGTTCTTTCCCCATGGAGCCTCCAGACACAAACAATTTCCCTTAGGCACTTCCTTACTGCTTGCACCAGCTTGGAAAGGGGTATCTCTGTCACTTTTCTAACTTCTCTCTGTTCTTTTTTCCTCCTTCCTTCTCCCCTTCCCGCTCTCCTCCAGGAACCTTCTGCATCATTTCACTGTGCACGTGCGTGGCTGGAATCAACTTTGAGCTGTCGCGCTACCCGCGCTACCTGTACGGACTGCCCGACGACATCAGCCACGGCTACGGCTGGTCCATGTTCTGTGCGTGGGGGGGCCTGGGCCTCACCCTCATCTCTGGCTTCTTCTGCACCCTGGCCCCTTCTGTCCAACCTGTCCCCAGGACCAACTGCCCCAAAACTAGACCTGAGAACGGGACAGTGTGCTAAAACAAATAGCAAACGAATACACACACACACACAGACATATATATATATATATGCCTATGTATGCCTATACATGCATATATATGTATATGTATCTATATATAAAATCTCAAATTAATGCCAGTGCCAAGGTAGAGCTGAGTCCAACATGGCACTCACATCTCCACTGGACTCTGTGTTGCTTCATTCTTTCTCAGAGCGATGGGAAAGCTTTTCTCTCACGTGGCTCTTCCATCCAACTCTTAACTTCAGCATCATATCTTAGAGGTCAAATGAACCTACAGTTGCACCTACCTACTGCCATTTGGGAGGGGGAACAGGGGATCCATGTGGGGAACCAGAATCTGTACAGGACATGGTGGGGGCAGAGGCATGGGGGGATGACACAAAAAGCGTGTCCATTGCAGCCAGAAGGGAAAATGCAAGCAGCAAGCAAAGGAACAAATGAAGCATTTGAGCCACTTCAGCAACATACCTCCTCAAGGCATTATCAGAAACCCACCTACGTCCCTTTTCTTTCTTAAAACAAAATGACAGAAGCCTTTCGTGTCATTGGTTTTGGGGTTTTGTTGGATTTTTTCCCTCCTTAAAATGAAGAAAACAAAATGGACAGAACATGTGAGGAAAAGTAGAAAAGCATTTTCTCTTTGCCTGCCAAACTCTAGAGAGAAGCAAACAAGTGAAAATAATAATAATAAATAATAATAATAATAAACATCTGAGAAAATAAACCCAGAAAACAATAAAAATCTCCAAGAGGACATCTCAGCGGGCTTTCCAACAATGCGGTTTTAATCTTCCAGCTGCCTTACATCCAGGCTTACAACTGAGGCTGAACTGCTATGTAAATGCAGCAGAAGGCCTTTTGAAAATGCTGTGATACATGTGTGTATTACCTTTTCTTCCCTCTTACTTTAATTTTTTTTTTTTTTTCACAAAAAGAAAAATTCAAAACCTTGCAGTGTGATTGTCCACTGAACCATCCATGCTGTGTTTGTGGCCCAAGACTGAGGCACCGCAACGGCAGAAAAGCTGTCAGGTCAGAGACAGCTCTGGTGGATTTCAGCAGGTTGTTTTGGTTTTTTCACGGAGCTTCTGAGAGTTCAGGATGGTGGATCCAGGGGAAGACTGACCAAGGAGAAGGGAGGCGGGGAGAGGCCTGGTAGCTGTTTTTCCCAGGCACTTGCTGGAATGGGATTTCATCAAGTTTCCAGTTTGGATGTTTGAGACAACTGAGCAAAAGCCATTGTGGAGGAGGAAAAGGGAGCTAATTTCTGTAGAAGAGAAGTAAGAGATGCCTCTCATTGTGTTCATGTATGCCAAATGAGACCTTCCCACATCTTGTCTTTGGAAACTGCCCCGGTTTGCTGGACAACTCCTCTCTCCACCTGGGAGAACTGTGTACAGATGGATGTGAAAGGGTCAGATGCAGAAAACAGAGATCCATTTCCCATGAGCTTAAGCATTGTATGATATAACTGTGAATCTGCAAATGGAACTCTCTCTCTTTTTTTGGTCTTTCTCTTTTTCCTGCTACTCCTCTTCCTATTGTCTCCTTTTTCCTTCCCTCTGCTCTTCCCATTATTCAGGTCATAGGTCCCAGAAGAGCTAAAGGAACAGCTAAGTTTGGAGAGGTGGGTGAATGCCATTAGAGCAAGAAAAGCATTTTGGCTGTGAGGACAGTGGGTCCTTGCAGGGTACCAGTGGCTGTGGGGAAGGTGGGGAGAAGGGCCAAGGGTGTAGCCAAAGGGACCCTGAAGAAGGATGACTGAATTGCCATGTGTAAGAGTGAGGGCACCACTGATAAATATGCAGGCAAAGGGAGACAGGGCAAAGGAAAAAGGTCTCCCCAAAACCAATCCAACCCAACATGCTCTTAATTCAGGGATAGTGCCAGCAATCCTTTCTTACGTGATACCTGCATGATATCAGTCCTCATTAGTCAATAAGAAGTCATCCTCTCCATCTAACATATCTGCCCAGGAGAAGGAGCCTGTGCCTGCTGCTCAGAAATGCAGGCATTAATTTCCAGGTCATGCCATTTACACAGCTGGCAAGAAAGAGTATTTCTTGATTTAAAAATATCCAGCTAACAAATAATTCTTACACATGTATTAACCGTGCTCAAAGAAATGAAGTTTCTGGAGAGCATGTTGGAGTAGAATAGATTTGGGTTTCTTCCATTCTTGCTCAACTACCTAGTTTTGTTCTCTGTTGTCTACAGATTCCCCAAATATGCCAATGCCAGCTGCTAAGTCAGTGTGTTTCCACTGAAGTGCCATCCGTGTCAACTGAAGTTTCACAATTTCATTTTCCATTAGATGTGACCAGAGAAATTACTTATTTATTCAAGTTGAAAATACAAGCCTTTTGAAGAAGCTTCCTTTTTAAACAGATTGGTTTATTTATTTTTTTCTGGGAAGGTTTTCAAATAGAGTGGTTTTGAAAAGTTTTGAAATAATTTGACTGTGCAAGTGCCTATTTGGTAAGGAGGTTGATGAATTACCATTGAACAGAAGAGGAAATTTAAAACAAAAACAGCCTCGGAAAGCTAAATGAAAGCTGAATGCAGAAAACTAATAACTGGAAACCAAAAAAGATCTATAAAAATTGTTCATGTCTTCAAAGCATGAAAAAATTTGAAAAAAAACAACTTCTTGGTAAGAAATTATTAGGAAAATTACAGTTGCTTAATCCAAACAGCTTTGAATGCAAACTTTCTTCCTCCTCTGCAGTGCTGAATACTATAGGAAAGGTGTTTCATGTAAATACAGATATCTGGAGTGACAGAGGTAAACCAGAGCCACAGAGGTACCTATCTGGAATCTACCATCAGGTCCTGTGGCAGGCAGAGCAGTACAGCAGCTCCTGGGGTGATGTATCCTTGTGTGGTCCATGAGTGTTCACAGGGTGTATTCTACAGATACAGTTTTGAAAGAGGTATAGCAGTAAGATTTTTAAAAATGAAAGTATTTTTGCTGTTTGATGGATTTTCAAAGGTTTCCTTTTTTCTGCAGCTGGCATAAAACCAGTTTTGCCTTGATGAAGTATTCTCTGATGGTGTTGGTTTACAAGCTGTATATAAGCCTGTGTGTCTGTCTGAGTGTGGCAGTGATGGAAGAGGGTTATGGTTATTTTTATTTACAATAGAAAAGTGTTGATTCTGAATCTTTGGGCCAGTTCTGTGATTTTCCACTTGCTCGAGCATAGGTTCTGTAAGGCCAGTGTGGCTCTGAAGCATTTTAAAAGCTATGGGAATGTCTGAAGCAGCAGGTTAACATGCCACCTTAACCTCCAGCTGGATCCCCAAAAGGACCATTTGGCCAAACACCAGTTCTCTCATCACTGCTTTAAGGGTAGAATCCCTTTGGCAGATTGTGAATTTCCCTCTGTGCTTCTCAAAGAACTGGGAGGAGTCCCATGTGCTTCCATAGCCCTGAGCAGGGGGCACAGCCCCAGCACACCTTCTGTGTGCTCAGGCTTGTCTTTAGAGCAGGGTTGATCCAGAATACATCCACGTGCAAATTTGGGATGGTTACTGCCTCCATCTCTCCTGAGCTGAAGCACTCTCATGGCTACTCTGAGTTTCTGCATTTTGAGGGAGGCTTTGAAGTATCTTTCTGAACAGAGATTGAAGCCTTTTGATTAGTGTGTGGTTTCTTAGTTGGAAGAGCAGTTAATTAGAAATCTGTTATCAGTGATCCCAGCATTAAGGGGCTTGACCCTGTCCTTCAGATCTGCTCTGGCCAAGTGCCTAAGCATGTGCTTGTGACTAATCCCCTCAACTTTGGTTGACTATTCATATGCCTAAAGTCAATAATGTGCTTTCCTGGATGACATTCAGCTTCCTGCAGAGTCCAGCCCACTCTCTTCTTTTTCCATCCTTCCCCTGAAATAAGGTGACACTCTGTCCTAGTCTGAGCAACCAGTATGTTCCTGGTCTCCCTTTCTGTGAGGTGGAAGTGAAGGATCCCTATTTGGCAGGCTCTTTCCCACATGTACCCTTTCACATTGCACTTGTGGGACAACACATGTCTATGCTCCAGAGAGCCACTGGAGTGCAGGGAGCACAGATCTCCTACAAGGCCCATCCTAGGGATGCAGGATGAATTGGCCCAAGCCACTGCCATCTGCAGGCTGAGGTTTTGTGTGTAGTGACTCGGTTGTGTTGCCCTGTGACTGTAATGAGTCTGCATGGTTCTGCCATCTCTGCTGGGACACTGTACATGTGAGGGGGCAAAGTGGCAGGAGCACCTGTGCCCTGTATCCTCTGTACCCTACAGGACACCTCCTTCAAGCTAAAGCTGTTTGTGTGTTAGATTTCCTGACCCATATTCGCTGCCTGTATATATCATCAATCCCTTCTTCCTCTCTGCAAACACACAACTGATCTTTCCTCATCTAAATAGTACAGTCCCTCCAGTTATTTTTCTAGTTGGGCTTTTTTTTCTTTTACCCCAGGGACAGTCACAAGTAGATCACAAACCACCAGTGACCAGATAAATTTCTTTGAAATATAGCTTTTGAAAAATTGTCATTACTTTTTAAAATGTTATTCCAGCTGCAATAACAAATGAAAGGGGGGAAAAGCATCTTCAGAGTCCTCTAAACAGAGGATCCTCATACTCTCAGGAATGAATTGTGAGAGTGCAGGTATTCTGCTTTCCTGTGGATGCAATTATTTGGGACCATTTTTAGCGATGTTATGTTAGCTGTGCAGTTCAATGGATGGTGAATAAAGCAAAGTTGGTGAAGGAAGGGATTGATGTGCAGGGGCTATCTCAGATTCCGAGGCATTCCTGGAAGACTGTGTCTCCATGGCTGCACCTCCAAATCAGGCTCATCCCTGGAGCCCCACTGATAAACAGAGCTCAGCAGAAAATGACTGTAATCTGTCCTTAATTCTTGAGTGCCACGCTAACTGCCAGCAGCCAAATGGAGGGAAAATAATATGTTACCAAGTATAGCTTAAATAAAGACATGCATTATTCGGGCTCTTTCTTCTGTGTGTCCCCACACAGGCCTAGAAGGGCTACAGGAGTGCTCAGGCACATTTGCACAAACCACCACTGCATTTTCTCACCCCCAGATTTCCCATTCCTTCATGGTCCACACCGCTGTGCTCATCCAGCCAGCAAGGAAAGACTCAAGGTGAAAAACTGAGACAGCTCTGAATGATTGCCAGGTACCAACAGCAGACAAAGAGTAAAAAATGGGCATGAAACACAAACACAAACAGCATGTAAAGATTAGCAGCAGATTAATTTCCAAGATGAGGAACCAAAGCAAAAAACTCCAGGCAAAAAAATCTTGATTCTGCCAATCTAAGGTAAAATCTCAAAAACCAGGCCTTAGCTCAAAACTTATAGTCCACTGTTTCCAGTCATTGCCAGGAATATAATGCAACTCTTCCATAATCTGTTGAGGTTCATAGAAAGCTCAGGTGCCTTAGAAAATATTTTAGTGCTGTCTTGGTTAACACCGAAAATGCAATGTGTGCTTACACTCTCATGATATCTCTTCTTTGGCTTTAGAAAGTCATCAGATGCTACCTCCCCTCCCTCCCTGCCATCCCCCCAGTTCAACTTAAGGTTTCCATCCTGTATGCCTCACCAACACCCCAATCATACAGCCTTCTTCAGAGCCATAATTATAGATTGCAAGATTTTGGCAACAAATGCTGCTGGTGCCAGGGGGCTCTGACAAGCTCATTGCTGACATCAGTTGGAGAATTGGAGCCTGATACAGTGCTGTCAATTTAATTGCAGTTTGCCTTGCACAAGTTTAGGATTTAACTTGAGAAAGAGTCTGGATGACTGCCTCAATATAGGCCACAAGAGGGAAATTAAATTCTGGCCACCCCTAGTAAGGCTCTAGGATCACAGATCGATTGTCCTTCCCTTGCTTGGGGAAGACTTTCAATGAAAATACCAGTCTCAGATTATGTCCAGAGGAAAGTGGGAGAGTGAAAAAAAGGAGACCCAATAGCAGTTGCTTGGAAGTTGGTACAATTCTGTGAGGATAATCCAGTGTCACCCTCAGCATCAGGAATTGTCTGTCCCTTCTAGGACTGCACTTTTATGTTCTCCCTTCACTGATTAGCACTCCTGCAAGTGGCAAAAAGTGACTTCCAGATTTTTCTTGTGTAGAGTGTGTACACATAGGTACCCTCACTCCCTTCTTTCCTTAAACATACACAAGTGTACGTCCCACATGATGTGGATGCCAGGAACCTTTAAAAGTGTCCTGTATAGAGAGAAAATACACAGCAAAATGCAGCATAGTTTTCTCCATTCTTCTCTCCTTAACTCAGGAGCTGCAATGCAATTGAGATGCCATCCCTATTTGTACATGTTGTATCCCTGTTTGTGCATGCAAACTCTCTGCTGGAGATGCATGAGGAAGCACAATACAACTGGGATAAATTGGGTATTTTCCATCAAAAGGTATTTGGATATTTAAGGAAGAGGTTCCAATGTATCCCCTCCAAATCAGAGATGTTCAAAAACCTGTGGGTTTTGCCCCAGTTTCAAAATGATGTAGACTCCAAGGAGTGTGATTCAGTCATGGTTTAGTCTCCTGGGGTCAGATAGACACAACAGCTTCAGCATCCAATTCCTCTTTAGACAGCGAATAAAAAAACTAAATGCTTTTGGTGCCTACATAATTTTTTTAAAAAACTTATGCACTCCTAATTTGCTTAAGCTCTCATGATGTTTTATCTCAAGAAGAGTTTTCTTCTGCCTGTAGAGCATAAGGCTGTTTTTTTTTTTGTACAAAGAGTTATTCATTAACAATATAGATCATAAGAAAAAGGTTCGAGTAATCAGAACAACAAAAGTGCAGGCTTAGACTGCTCAGTTAGAGTGTACTGAATTATTTATAACTCCTGGGCACCAACAGCAATCACAGATATCTAATTTAAACTGTTACTGTTTTTACTTGGCAATTTCCATCACTTAGAGTGTTTATATCTATGTATTTGTGGTTTGATCTTTTGCAGGACAAAATTTCCCCTACTTACACAGAAAAGCATATTTAGGAACTTTTGAAGGTATTTTTCTGCAGTAGCTTTATTTTAAAGCATTTTGAGGCCTAGTATGACAGCCTTTACAACTTTCAAAACTGTATCTAAAAGGGGCTTGAACTTTCAGTTCTTTCTCAAGTAAAATTCTCTTTGATTACAGTTCATAGGGATCAAGGAAAAATTTGTTTTGTTAGCAGATGTAGGACTGGGTCCTATTTATGTATGTATCTGATCAGGGGACTTAGGTAAGGGGGCTGCTCTTCTATGTCAGCCCACTTGAGAATCTTTTGCATAGATGTTGGAAAAGTCACTGCTTAGTCACTCCCAACTTTCTACCAATCTCTTTTTGTAAAAAAAACAACCATTATACTTGTGTGTGGCTGGAATAAATCATTACTAAACCTTGCCCACAGGCTGACACACATACACTTGTATAGATGTGTATATTTGTATATATATTTGTAAATTTATGAAAAATGTCCATATCTTCATGATTGCCTGAAATAACCTGAGGTTGATGTACAGAATTTCAGGCAAAGGACTGTTTCTTTCTCACAATCCTCATGTGTCTCAGATTTAAACCAAAACAAACTAAAAAGTACTATTTCCCAGGAAAATCCTCATTTTGCCACTGCACCAGTTGAGGAGGGGTGCCACACTTAGGTCAGAGACACGCACACCCACGTACATCCAGTCAAAGGACTGGGTCTCAAGGGCTTTTTTAAGGAAAAGGAATGGACTGAAAAGGCAATGGTAGAATTTCTCTTCAGCATTAGCTCTCTCAATTGATTCTCTTGTCCTTTATCAGGAGGCCCTTTGTACAGATGCTGTTCTCTTTAGGTGTACGTTTGGGAGGAGCACTTTTGTGGGTAACACTGAGCCACTAAAAGCCAGGATTTTCTGACTTTCCTTTGTCCCCATTAACCTTAGACACTTAACTGAGTTCATGATGTTAATGGGCTCATCTCCCTTGGCTTCTTGTACAGGTAGTGAAGAGAGACTGTTGATTGCAGGTGAAACTGACAGCTAAGCTTTAGGAGCTCTTTCTTACTTCGTGCAATGACCACTCACCTGTCCTGAGTGATCCCAATATCTTAAAAGATCTTAAATCCTGGTCAGGTGAATCAGGTACCTAGTGCAGAAGAGCATCCATATGGAGATCTGTGTGCTTCAGGTGCATGGCCTGGGCTCACCTGTGAAACACAGGTTTTAATTGTGAAAGCCTGTTGGAACAAAAGGACATGTTCCCCTCCCAAACTGCAACGTGACTTCAAAGAATAGGGCTTGTCCCAACCCCTGGAAATAGCATTTGAGGTGAGTGCCTTGTGGTGGCCTCCAGGTACAGACCACTGTGCTGGAGGTCAGAGGTCTTTGGTCTGAACTCTTCACCTTTCTCTGCCAATCCTGGGCATTGCTGAAGCAGTTCAAAGAGTGAATTTACATCTTAAACATTTGGACAGCTGAGCTGTTCAAGGGTTACTTTTCTTGCTTTATCCCCAAACTGGCTTGGAAAAGTCATCTAGCTGGTAGTGATAATCAAAAATTCTCCTCCAAGGTGCAGTCTGGGTAGTTTCATATTCTTTTTTTCAATGTTAATAACTGCTTTACAAACAGCTTACATGGAGATTAAAGAGATTGCAATTTCATCCCTTATTGTTGGGATTATAGTTGTCCTCAGAAAAACAAAACTGAGAACTCAACAAGAGGATGAACTGTGGCTGTATTATTCAGAAATCTGCTCTGACAAGGCTGAATGTACATCTCCATCTCATGATGAGAGTCTCTCAGAGACAAAATTTGGAATTGCATATTGTTAGTGAGTCTATCTAAAAGGACCAGCAATTTAATCTAGTATTAGAACTTGGGAAATCTTGTATAGTCCCTGGATAGAACAAACACTGTCAGAAGAGTGGGAAAATCAAACTGATTTCTGAAAAGTTCAAGGCTAAGTCAACTTTGGATCTTGTGCCAATATATGGTCACTACTATTTGCTTCTACAGCTAAATTTGAGTCAGTGACTTGACAATCTTCACCCATCTCTCAGAACAACTTTATTTTTAAAAATATTGTTAAGGTTTTGATAAGAGGGACTTCAGCTGATCTACAGGGAACTGTAAAATGAATATTTGATACTGTATACTAGTACTTAAGGAAAGACTCTAGTTAGAAAGTGGAAGATAAAGCTGAGTTCCAAGGATCAAATGTTACTTTTCAGCATGGTACTACCTTGCCCAAGCTGTAGGGTATCATCCTGACATTCTCCTCCTGTTCCCCCTTTCCCTTTTTTGAGCAGTAAGATATATATCTCTGTCTCCCTGTGTGTGAGAAAACAGACATGCTTCCTGTAAAGACATTTTTTCCTAAATTTCATTCCATACCAGCTCTTGCATATGTGACTGTTTTGTTATTTGAGATGTCTGTGAAAAAGAAATAAAGGCTTTAAGAGTGAACTCTGGAAATGAGGAGGAGCTTGAGAATATATCAGATTTAAGGATGCAGCACCGTTTTCTGCAAGATTTTTCAGAATGTTCCTAAACCCTCATCATCACTCTCCTGCCCTCCCTCTCTGTGAGAGGGATGAGGAAGGTACTGGGATGTGGGACTCTCAAAGGTTCCACTTTAAACTGTTGAGTGTCCCACAAGGATTTTGCAGGTTTTTCAGAGTTTTAGTGTCAAAGAAAACCTCCTTTTAGGAGGTTATAAAGTCAATGCACAATATCATATGGGAGGAGGTTCTAAGGGGTGGTTCCATTCCAGCTTGTCTTTTCCATCTTTCCCATTCTTTTCCTCAGTCCTGCTTGTCCAGCCATGCTGGGCTCACTTTGCCAAGAGAGGCCTGCCTGACCTCTCACCTCCATGATGCACTTGGATAATCTTCTCGGATAACTTTCCACTTTCTCTCAAGAAAACCCATTTCACCTCCCAGTGAAAGCCATAACCACGGCTGTGACCCTGCTGCAGGGAGTGACTGCCCAGGCTCCATGGGACAGAGCAAAGAGAATGGCTGGAGCTCTCAGGCCATCAGAGCTCCAGTGTCACCTTCCCCTGCAAGCTCCCCTGCTGCTCATGAACCTCTCAGCCAGTTCAGCACGTGGCTCTGGCTCTCCCACTTGTGCCCATGGGAGATGTGTGTGGATGTGCAAACCGCTCCTGAGCATTGGGTACGAGGGGCAGGGAGAAACCAGACACACTGGGCTCCCCACCATCCAATGTAGATATTTGCTCTTCAGGATTTCTTCTGCCCCAAGTAATATTCAGCCCAACCACACACTACCACACTGGCCAAAAGTTTTTGGAGGGTTTCCCTTTCTTGACTTTCTCGTTGGTCCTTTTTCTTTTATGATTTTTTTTTCTTGCTCAGAAGAAATGAAGCAATTCCCATAATCATCCTTAGATGATGATGAAAACTGCAGCCATCACTGTTTCTAATTGACAGTTTGGGAGGCTTAGGATAATAATTCACTTAAATGCCTGCAGATTGAAGTATGTCAGCACTTTCCTAGGACATTCCCAAGTAAAATAATATGACTGGCACAGGACATTTGTCATGCAGGTACATCTTGGCCAGCTGTTTATGTCTCCTCTAAGTGCAGTACACACACATCAAAGCTGGATTAAGAAAGACCTAGAATGCCACAACACTCAGGCATATTCAGAGAAATGCAGCAATACATCACATTTATCTGGCATATTTTCTCTATATAAAATTTTACAAGTATGAGTCCCATCAGACCTGTCTGAGGCAGGTAGGTATTATAGCCATTTTGGAGATGGGAAGCCAAAAGCCTGGGCAAAGACCTTCTACTTAGTGGTTTGATGCCCCCTCACAAATTCTACCAGCTGCAGGTGGAGCCTTCTCTTTTCAGCACTTTTGAAAATCCAGACAGTAGCTGGGTTTACTCAAATCTGCAGTGGCTGTAAATGTGAAAGCTGGGATTAGGACACTCAGGATCCTGATTTCTTCAGAGCACTGCTACAGAGCTTTGATCTCACAAAGCACTTGCCTAATTTCAAGCATAAATTTCCCATTAAGGATGCTACTGTCATGCTTAAAGCTAGGCACATGCCTAAGTGCTTTGCTAGACTGGGAATTACACTGAAATAGACATGAAACTTCAACATATTTTGAGAAGTCCAAAACCATGTCCATTTCTGATTATGGTTTGGGCACTCTAAAGGATATTTGAACTGTGTATGCAGATGCTCAGCCAAGTGGACTACTTTTTTAGCCAATACACACAGAGTTTTAGGACTTTTGGGTAGTAACATCCAGTTGTCAGAAGTAATAGAGAATGACCTTTACTGTGAGGCTGGGACTTCTGTGCTGCTGTAAGAGGCAAAGTGGCTCCTGTGGCCATCGGTGCTAACAATACATCAACAACCACTGACTATTTTGTTAGGTTGTTCTGGTGAGATGTGAGTGTGGTGGCTAACTTCACAAGTAATGTGACATCAAGTGTGTTGTACTTTTCCAGTTCTTCCTGTAATCTGTTGCAGCAGAGGTGAGCAGAATTTGTTTAAACATGAAACACCCCCAGTTTTGTTGTTCTGTTAATCCAAGGTGCTAATCTGCAGACACATGGTGTTTATGTACATGCATCAATGTTTGCAGTTTGTGGCCCTGAAGGAACATTTCAGTGGCAGGGTTGAGATCAGGGAACTAACAGGGAGAATGAACAAACCCCTATAACTTTGAAAGACAAGAGTTGCAGAAAGCATCACAGGACTTTGCCGAAAAATTGGCTACATCTTACAATTTGCCTTTTGTTTTGATTTGTTTTGGTTTTGGTTTTATTCAGATTGGCACAGAATACTGTATTTCCATCGATTCAAATCTTGTCTGGTAAATAACTAAACAACTTGTTCATGGAAAATTAAAAAATAAATAAGTAAACTGTCAGTTGTGGAATGTAAACTGATTAAACAAATAAAAAAAATCATGTTGTGTGTTTTAGGAGGTTTTGTCTGCTTGTGTCAGGAGCGTGACTGGACACCTCTCACCATCCCCATCCTCACAGAAGGATGGAGGACAAAGAGCAAAACTGGGAGGTGGGTGGTCTCTGAGTTATGGGGTACTGGAAATGCTCTTGGAAAACTAACAATAATACAGATTAGATGGCTTCTGATCAGAATCCCTGTACAAAACATTACAAACACAAGCAGGATCTCAATGTCACTGTTTACAAGGAGGTTTTCTGTCTGTCATAGAAGGGATTGATTCCTGTTGGAGCCTTGATATTAGAGTACTGCATGTCCTCTAACACCATTAATCTCTTTTTGGATACAATGTGCTGAAGTCTGTGATTTGATTGAAATGTATAGAGATATCAGAGTAGTTTAGCTCCCACCTCCCCCCAGCAAATAAACAACTAAAACTGAATATGGACGGGAGCCTGACAGGTTTCCAGTGCTCAGCTGTAAGGGCTTCAGGAAACCTGGCAGGCACAGTGCTGCACTGATATTACTGCTAATTCACTGCCCTTGTACCCTCAGGCTGACAGCAATGCAGCAGACAATCCTGCAGCAAACACACATTTTCTGTAGGGCTTGGAGTGTGCAGCCAGAGTCGGGCTGCAGGTGTCCCAGGCTGAGCACCCAATGTTCAGGGTATCCACAACAAATGGGAAAGCTATCAAAAGTACCTCAAGTGTATAAAAAAGAAATTTAAAGAAGTAGACAAAAGTGCTTGCAACTGTCCTAGCAGAAGAAAAGTAAGAATGGACCAAAGAGAGAAGCACAGATATTATTTTTTTTAAATTAATGAGTTTTAAATGAATTAATCTAGAACTAAACTGTTAAAAAAGATGGCAAGGTATTTTAAAACATAATTATTTTGTTGGTTATGGTGTTAAATATCAAAATTGTTTGTGTTGATTCTTTTTACCTGATTTAGGCATTGTACCTATAAAGACCTGACAATCAAAAATAAGGAGGTACCTGATGGTTCTTCCCAAGGTGACTGTTTTGTTTTTGTGACAGACTTTGGGATGTAGCAAAACAGAGTCTCCTGCAGCTTTCAGGATGGAGCCCCTCCTGCCTCCAAAGAGGCCCTGTCTAAAACAACAGCAGTAGTAAGGAACCAAATGAAGAATCAGAGTGGAGAAGTGTAAAAAACAATTCTCTGTCAAAAACCCCATCAGTACTGGCATAAATTTAATGACTTCTTCCCTGGCACTAATGGCTGAGGAAGAGAGAAACCTTGGTGATATAACTAAACACACAACTCCAAGAATGTGCCTATTTTTGCCATGTTCCAAGGGAACCCACTTGTGTTGCCAGTGGGGCAATAAAAATAAAATCTGTGGGGCGAAGCAGAGAGCAAGAGCTGGCTGGGGGTACAGAAGTTGGCAACCCCACCCCCAAGGCAAATGATGGGAACAGAGGTGTTATAGTGGCATATCCAGCACCATGAGGTGTAAAAACCTTTTGGATGAGGTTTCTCCTTTCCTTGCCCACTGCTGCCCAGGCCCCCAAGCACAGTGCCTAGCCACCCTCATCTTCATGCATTTTGGAAAGAAAATGTCTTGACTTCAAGAAAGATTTCTGCCTAAAAGTCCAGGTTTGCATCAGCTGAACGTAAAGCCCACCTTGGGTTGTTGCTCCCTGCAGTGCCCATCCCAGCCCTGCTCCACCAGCTCTGTGCTGCTTTCCAGGCTGCTGCTCTCGTCTTGGGGTCTGGCACGAGAGGATGGAATACACCAGGCAGAGCCACAGGGTCACAGAGAAGCCTGCAATGCAGCTAGACAGAGCAGACAGCAAGAGAAGGGAAAACTCATTAACTGTATTCACCAGAGAGGGATTTCCATAACCCAAGATCACACAAACTGTTGCCTGGAAAGGCTGACCTGGAACAGAGACTAGACAGAGCAAAAGGAATAAAATAGGTATTTATTGAAAGGATTCACCTTGGGCAGTGCAACAGCCCTGCTGGGGCTACACCCAAATCAAATCCAAGATGGATCCCAGTCACAAGTTTTTACACTTTTATAAGTTTTTGTTCATCAACCTATTGGGGTCAATTATCCAACCACAGCCCCAGGCTATGAAATCTCAGCCCCCTGGCTTTCCCCTTTCCCTCACCATTGTTTCTGCTTTTTGGGTACCAGTTGTCCTTGATTCTCCAGCTAGAAAGGAATTGCATTGTCTAACTCCCCTGTGAAGAGAACTTACTAACACCTAATATGAAGTTTCAGAGTTACACACTAAGGAGCAGAGATTCTGAAAAATATAAAAGCTAAAACCCAAGGCATCAAAGCCACCCATGGAAGAGCAGGGGTTTGCTGTGCCCTTGTCTCAATCAGGAAGGCAAATGCTGAGGCTGTCTTACACAGACACTGCCCCCCACACACACACACACAATTCTGGGCATGTGGACTTGACAGCTCAGTTTGGGAAGTGTAGCAGGAGTGCTCATCTCTTGTGGTCCAACTCCTATTTTGAATTAGCACCTTCTATTCAAGATTCCAGCCGGCCACGAGAGGAAAAAACTACTGAATAAGGAAGGAAAATAATGCAAATTTTGAGAATTAGGTTTAGGAGAATGAAATCTACTTGTCACTTCATCTCCAACACAGTGGGACCTCAGCAGATTGAACAGAGCAAAACAGGCAGCAAAAACTCCTGTTCATCAGAGCAGAGAAATCGCCTGCTGTGTCCCTGAGGAGCACCCCAAAGTTCAGCTTTCCCTTGGCTTCCAGTATCTGCGAATGTTTTGTGCCCACCCAGGAGTGAGGACCCCCTCACGGGAATGCCAGTGCTCTGTTTCAGAGGCAGGATGATCTCAGGGTGACCTTTCTTGTCAGACACATGATAACTGCAGCAGGCTGGGGCTGCATGGGGTGAGGATGCTGGTAATGAAATGCTTTCATAGCTCGACACTCATTATTCTGTTACATTATCGGGCTCTTCCCCAGGGGCTCTCTAAAGAGTCACGGCTGAGCTCTTTTCCTGCAGAGACCAAAACCAGACCACCTAACAAGCTACATTTACTCAAATTTTTGCTCTCTCCCTGCTCAGAGGGAGCATGGTCTTGTTCATTTGCATGAGTCAGAAGTGGAAGAACTATGCCAGCTCAGCTCTGGTTTTATCAGCCTGCTAATCCAAGCAAAGCAGTGAGCCTGTGGCCAGCCAGGAGTGACAGACACTGCTGCCATCCCAGAGCTCCTCATCCCAGCATCCCAGCATCCCAGCATGCCTCAAACACAGCCTCTGCTACTCTCCATCTGCTGCTGACTTGCTAAGACTGAACACTGACCGCTTCTTTGTAAGAAACTGCACTTTTCCTCTGACTGTTTAATTCCCTGCTATTTCTTCCCATCCTGATAAACCCTTGGCCTTCTCAGCTCTGAAATTCAAAGCAGACCTCAACAGGAGCAGGCTGCATTGCCTGTGATAGCAAAGCCCTCTCACAGAGCTCAGCTCTGTACCAGGAAATGAGCTGGTGGCCCAAGGGCATGCCCAGCAGCAGGAGAGCTCTACTGCCAGCAGATACAGCTGGAGAGAGGTCACAGAGTCCAAGCTTTGGGCCATCATCTCTCCCCTGCTCAGTTCCCCAGAGACAGCCCTTTCAGTCAGAGGCAGTGGTGGGTATTTCAGGAGGTATTAAACAAGAGAACTGAAGGCATTAGGCATCCTGTTCTGGCTTTTGTTAACTGTTCACAGCAATACTCAAAATGCATGCCAGGAGCATAAAGGGAGACATAATAAACCCTGCCATAAGGAGCATGTTATTTGGAAAAGCAGAGGCAGGCAGAGGGTGAGAGAAGGAAATAAAGCACAAAGGCAAAATCTTCATAGCAGCAGTTGGCACTTGGAGTTGGCCATATATTTTTGAAACCACTATGCACAGAAAGTCACTTGGTACTTCAATGCCTTCTAATGGCTAAATAAAGTGAGCACAGGTACACAAGGCAGGTCCACAAGGCCCTCAGTGGGTAAAATATGAAACATGGAACAACCCCAAATATCCACCTTCACAGTGATGTAGATTTCCTTCCTTTCTGTTATGTTTTCTTACAAGCTTCCTGCAAACCTGTCAGAGCAAAGGAGGCTGAGGGAAACGTTGCCCTGTGAATTGAACAAAGCTTCAAGTTCTCAGTTTCACATTTGGGGTGTTTCTGACAGGCTGCAGTTTCTGCTTCATTTAACTTAGCTCATTCCCTTTGGGAATTCTTTATCCACCATATTTGCAGCAAGAAATACCATGTGCTGAGGTTTGTAAAGAGCTTACAGACAGAATGGGTGACTGCTGAGTCCTCTCTTCCTTGCCCTCTGTCAGATACAGATTGATGCATTACCTTGCACTTCTTATCTCTTTCTAGCTACTGATTTTCACAAACAGAAATCTAAATATTTTTGAAACTTCTAATGCTCCATCAAACTTGTTTGCAAATAACCAGTGGATCCAAAGTTTGATGGGGACAGATGGGAACACATGAAGTGACAGAACCTTCATTTCCTCAGGAAACCAGTCTAAAAAAACTATGTTCAGAGCTCAGCTTTTTCCAAAAAGATGTGCAGCTTCCCGGGAGGCCCAGCCCAGTCAGGGGATGCAGGTGGCAGCAGCAGCTCTGTGTCCTGGGCGACTCCTTTGCCCATCACAGCTGTCATTGCTCTTACTGCCACAGGTGTGTCACATCAGCTCTTCCTTTCATCTGGGAGGCTCTGTCATGGCTGAGATCTCTGCTCTGGGACTGAGTCCCAAAGAGGACCCCACCAGGGAGGGTGGTAAGGGAATGCTCATGGTTGGAACAAGATCCACCTTGTCTGAGGCAGGATCTGAATGCTCCCAAGGTACACCTGGCAGGTTGAAACACATCTGCAGAGATGGGAAGATGCCCTGAGGGAAGCTGTATCTCAGGACAGGCAGCCAGCCAGGCTTTCCTCCCTCCTCCAGCTCTAACAGCACCATCCAGAACAGCCTTGCAGAAAACCTTACAACCCACCTGCCAGCCTTGCTTTGCCCACGAGTAAGCAGGGATGGAGCATAACATCTGCAAGAGCTTATTGTGAAATCTACTGAGGTAGTGCTGCTCAAATGTTGCCAGGTGGCACAGTCCCAGGCTGTATAAAACAGTCCCTTTTTTTGCCATTTTGCCAGTAACAAATTAATTTTCTCCAGCCCCACACTTCTCCACAGAGCAAGATTCAAGCAGCACATTTATTAGGAGCATGTTCATCTGTTCCTGAGCAGAGTGTGCTCCTGCAGCCCAGGGGCTCACAGGACTTGCTAATGGGAATGCAGGAGGTTGTGCACAGCCTGCTAGGGAGGGGACAGGGGAGAAGGAGAAGGGAAGCAGAGCTCTCCCTTCAGGCAGTGCTGAGGTACCTGCCAGCACCTGGCCCCTGGAAGTGTTCCCAGCTGGCACAGTGGATGGCTCTTGACTGTCCTGTCAGACCTTTGCTGACAAGTACTTAAAATGAGCGAGTTCATCCCATAAAATTTAAGGAAGAAGTGAAAGGACAGAAGAATGAAAAGCAATGTATTTTTCTTTTAGCACCTCTCTTTTTCTCATTTTCTCCTGAGGTGTCAGCACCTTAAATAAAAGGCCTTTTACTGCCTCGCTGTTGTCTGCATCCAGCCACAAATAGCAATGCTGGTGCAAATAGACCAAGGTCTCAGCTTGCCAGCTCTGCCCTCAAGGGTGTCACCTCTGTGCAAGGCCCTTCATTCTCCTTGCTCTCTCATTTCTCCTTTGCTGTCACATTCCCTCCTGCCAGCTCAGAAAACACACACCCTCTGCTTGCAGAGAGCCAAACAGGTTGAGGACAAACTCAGTTCCCAAGGTCTGCAGCTCAGCTTCCATCCACCAAGAGAATGGCCAGGAGGAGCCATGTTACTGATTTCCAGCTCCTCATGAGTCATTTCCCAATTTGCAAACCCCAGTGAGAGCTGACAAAGCATTACTCTGTCCTGGCTCCCTCCTGCAGCCCCAGGAGGGCTGGCTGGAAAGGGATCTCCTACAAATATCTGCATCCTGAGGAGCCCACATTAAACTGTTTGTTGGAGATCAGAAGCTCCTCCCTCAGCAGCTCCAGACAGAGGAGACAGGAGGATGGAACAGGGTCCTGAGTGAAACCTCCAGCCAGGCAGAGCACTGGGCTGGCAGATGGCTCCCAACACATAGCAAAAACTAAACTAACATCACTTTTTTTCTTAAAGCTGACTGCATTTTTGCATAGTTGGAGCCCCTGGGACCTGCCTCATTCCTCCTAAAACTGGCTGCATGCATCATCTGGGATGTATTTCTCTACAGGAGTACAGTGGTAGGCAAGCACAGCCCAGACAGGAGGGTTGCACAACATGAGTAGGAAAAGCACAAGAGATTTACCATCATACCATCAGGGTATGATTTACAAGAGATTTACCATCATACCATCAGGGTATGATTTACAAGAGATTTACCATAGTACCATACCATCAGGGTTGGGATATTGTGCTCCAACTTCCCATTTTATTCTTTCTTTATGGGTCTGGTAAAGTTTTATGTTTTTAAAAACTCTTATTTATTATCTCTTTGCCCATTTTGCTAAACAATGTACTTGGGCATAGCTGTATGTCTATTATATTTGTTGCAGTGGTACTGAATTATTGAGGTAAATGCAAACTTGCATATTAAAACAAAAAAGGATTTTAATTATTTGGAGGAATACAAACTAGGAAGGCACTGGGCCAGCACAAAAAGGCAATGACCAGTAGGCTCTCCTGAATCCAAACCAAATCCAGGCATTTCTCTCTGCCTTGGCCCTCTCCCACACAGCAATTTGCACATGCACATAAGCATATATCACACTATCCCCTCACTGATTTAATGGGACACACTGTATTTCAGAGGCTGGATTTCTTCTATGACCATTTGGAACAGCATATCAAAGTGGTCACAAACTCATCTGTGATGCTTAGGGAAAAAAAAAATCCAGGCCAGAATGAACATAAAATAAAAGAGTAGAGTTGATAAAAACAGTGAAGTTGGCTGAGGATATTTCTGATGTACCCAGAGAGAAGCAGTCATAAATGTTTCCATCAGGTGTGCAATGTACCCATAAAATGTTCCAAATATATTTTCGTGCATTTGCAGATGGAAAAAATCACTTCTATTCCTCAGCAGTTATTTTACCAGTGAGACAAATGATGCTCTGTTGTTGGACCAGAGTACAGATCACAGCTAGGGACAGGAATTGTTTTGATACATGTTCAAGTGGCTCCATGCAGGTGTAACAGACTTAAATATAAACTGGCACAGCTGATAGGCAAGAGCAGCTTGAAAATGTACCCATCTGCCCTTCATGCATGCATTTCCATTTACTCCCCTGAGCTGAGGATCAAGCCCCAAATCTTTTAAATGCGGACGGCTCAGGACAAATCTGCGGTTTTGCTTTGCTCAGTGGCACACCAGGAGCCACTACACGTCAGGAGGAAAGTGATGGCTTCCCAGCCCCATGCAGGCTCTTTCAGGATGTCACCTGGAAGCATCTGACATACCCAAGAGGTGTTGGATCACTGTCACAGAGGCCACCTGGCCTCTTCAGGGACTGGTGTTTGCCATAGGAACCCAGTAATGTCTCTGCTGAGAGGTCTGCCTGTCACAAGGGGAAGCTTCTGCAACCAATTCTGGTCCTAACTGTGCCATTTTGTGGTAACCAGGTCACAGAAAATGGCCAGACTCTGGAAGAGAACCTTGTAATTTAAATTTTTGAGCTATTTAAACCCTTTTAGAAAATAATGGGGAAAAATCTTTGAGAACAATCTGTTCCAGAATTATCCATCTCTCACTGTGAGATTCAAACCCAATTTGATTGCTATTACTGTATGTATTTTTATTGTTCTCCATTTGCTTAATGAATGTTGCAGTTGTAGTAATGAGATTATTGGTAATATGAAACAGATTTGCAGAATGGTGAGGAGATAATTAGACAATACCTTTAGGGTGATTTCTGTTTAAGACACAGTAACTATGTCATGGAGTAAATAAACTTGGTGAGGAAAGCTATCAATGGCTATTAACCTAAGATACAATTATTCCCAAATTACCAAGATACACATTTTGTTACAGTGAGATTACCAGTGACTGATGCTTGGTCCAGGCTCTCCCATCCACTTGTGGAGCTGTTAGACAAAGCTGTAGGACACCCTCCTCTGCTCAGGTGTGAATGGACAAGCAGCTATGGTTCTTCAGACCTGGGGAGGTGGGAGCCAGCAGACCTCCCATGAATACATTTGGTTGTGAACAATGAGGCCCAGTGGTCTGTGGAATATTCTCCTGGCTCTTCACTTAAATTTTTCAGTCTCTTAAGGACTTTCACAGATCCATTTTGGTCCTAACTAATAAGAGTTTCTACAGAATTTTAATAGCAATTCTGCTCATAACATTTATTTTCTCTATAGTCTCTCAGTGATATCTCTGGCAATCTCAGTCTGTCTTCTGTTCAAGGTTGGGCAAAACTTTAGATAGTAGGTTTGTCATTTTTCAAAGTCAGATCATGACACACAACATGTAGTTCTAAGATGTACCTATTGCATTTTCACACAGCTGTAGGCTGTAGGCCCCCAAAATGCCTGCCAGCTGTGTATTTAACTGCAAGCAGAAATTCCCAGGGTGAATTGGCTTGGCACTCTCAGTAGTGTGGCATGGCCAATTTCAGCAGACACTGTTTTCTGTGGAAAAAAACCCAAAACCTCTTTATTTACTAGAACACACCAATATCACATTTCATTGGCATCTGTGGCACAGAAGTCACTGTTTTCCAGCTTTGAGCAAAGCTTTGCAGGACCACTAATAGTGTCCTTGGAGAAACAAATGCATACCTCAACTCTTGTGCTGTGAAGCATTGGAATAGAGTTCCCTAATAAACTCCTTCAGTTTCTCAGATCCTGTATTAATATTGACACTGCACATCCATTAAACATCAGAGAGCAGCAGTGCTCCAGGTGGTTGCTGCAAGCATCCAGATTAGGGCAAATGTTAGCAGCCTTCCCAATGAATCTTTACTTATTTTCCTCATCTATGTGGACAGGCTCTCCTCGTCACCTCACCCATGAAACTCAAGTTTTTATGTTATGTTCTTTATTCCAGTATTGTTTGCATTATCTGGAATTTTCTGTTTTGTTTGCTTAGCTTTGTCCCGGTACTAGAAGAAATTGTGCTTTGTTCCTACAAAAATTAATGTGATGGTTCTTACATCCTCCATTCAGTGATTCTTCCAACATCCTCTCTGCCTCTGATTTAAGAGTATCTTTTCTGAAGATAAGAACTGCAGGGAGCATACAGCACAATGCTAAGGGAGTTGAGATCTTTTCTGGGTCAATATTACAAATTATGCCTTTTCTAGTATATTGCCCATTTACTTTCCAGTTTTGCCCACATACTTCCTTGTGCTTAATAAGCTTGTCACTGTCCATTCTGTTTCCATATTTACTTTCTGCTACGTGTGACTCTCCTACAAGTATCTCCCAAAAGTATTTCTGGCAACACATATGCTTCTGTATAACAGTTTAAAAAAAATAAATGTCTTATTTATTTCCAGTTAGATCATTTCATCTTTGGCTGCTATGTTGTACATTTTCACTATGTATAATTTTCATCTAAGCATGTGGTGCTGTCCTTGTTTTCCTTACCCATCCTATATATTCCTTCTGCTGGTATTCACATGTTTTTGCAAAGTCAAGTCTGCTATTCCTTGCCTCTTTCATCATGGAATGGACATTATCCCTACTTATGTTGCTTGCTACAGTGTGCATAAATCCATACACTGTTTTACATGTTGGACCCCTTGAGTCTCCTCTTTTCTGTGACCTGGGATCCTCCCTGCATTAGTAATAGCAGAGCCCTGCCCATCCTCTGCATGACTCACTCTGTGAAGTGATTGCTGCTTCTTGGCAAAGCTTTCTTCTCTGTTAATTCTTAATTGTAAATCTCCTCTTAGCAGTTTAACACTTCATTCTCTCACTTATGGTATTTCTTTAATTTACTTTACTCCAGGTACCTTATGGTATTCGGTATTTAAATTACTCTTCCCATCTGTTCTTAGCAAGGGAAAGCAAGAAAACAAAGCAAGTGAAGATGTCATATAAATGGAGTCAATAACTCCTGTGCATTTGGAGAGAGTGGATAACAAGTATTGGCTCATTACTGTGGTTCAAACCACTTTCATTTAATGTAAAATACATGGCTGTTCTAATCTAGCCTAGTCAAGTCCCAGAGTCTCACACTGCCCTCAGCAACATCTTATCATAGATCCTTAAAGCAGCATATTAAGTGAAAGGAATGTCTAAACAGCTTGAAAAGCAAAGCCAGTCTTTGAACTGACACCAGATCACAAAGTGATAGGAATTCAAAGAATTTGCACTGTATGCAGGGTGCATACATCAACATGGGACTTAAAGGCAATGACTGTGTCAGTCATAATTAGCATGTCAATTAAGAACATGAAAACAACAAAAACCATTTATAAAACCATATCACTTAGTAACTTTCTGGAAGATAAAAGCAATGTGAAACTGTACCAAACCAAACTGGCCACAGAGCTTGTTGAAGTACATTTGCTGAAAATGCTACAGAGTTTGTAAAGAAAATGTTTGGAAGAACTCTCTAGTGTCTTCCCAAACCTAAGGAAGCAGTATATACTACAGGATCTGTAATTCCAATAGCTTTTTTTCTCACAGGAAAAGTGATTACCTTTAAATAGCAATGATAAAGCAGAATATCAGATTTTAATCTAATTTAGCTGACTTACTGAGAGAAAAGAAAAAGACAAAATACAATTATGTGTTCATCAACACCTGAAGACATCAAGACAGTTACTTCACAGACTGATTAAGTGGCCAGTTACAACTTGTGAGCAAAGGTCCTTGTTAGTATAAGATGCAGAATATATCTTTTGGCAGGGACTGAACTAGACCAATTTATAGTAACTCAGTGGGACTACACTTTTTCTAAGTGGCCATATTTTGCACTCCAGCATCCAAGACAAATTAATCTTCTGCCTTCTACAGCAGCAAAGGTATTTGGTTGGTGAAAAGGCATGAGAGTGGTTCATCATTACAATGAAGGGTTTTCTCTGCCTGCTTTTGCCTGCAACTCCTTCTGTTGATCCCCAAACCCCACCTAAGGACAAGGATAAAGCAAGTCATTGTCACAGAGCATTGCCACTGACTTTGGAAGGAGTGAAACTTTGAGCAAACACAGTAATGTGCTGGCTATGTGATCTAAGATGTCAGCCAGATGTGTTCAGTGGGCCATGGTGATGCACACAATTGAGTCAAAAGAAAATGAAAATAGAAGCATTTAATAGAAAACCAACAGGGAATCTCTTTCCTTCAAACTATGGCTGTTGCTCTTTGATTACAATTGCCCAAGGCCCCACTCCATCTGGTCCATAGATTAGGATGTCACTGCCTCAGTGAAAAATGAGCCATTGCTGCAGATATATTAGTAGTTTTCAGGAGCTCTTCTGAATACAAGATCATCTGGCTATGGGACATAAGCAGGATGGTATACAGCAGCAGCAGGATTTTTGGGTAAGCAGTATCTCAGTGTGACTATAGTTAAGTATATTTAATATTTGTGGATGCACTGAAATCCAGTAAGAATGTAAAAGCCTTAATTTCCTGCTCTCTCTCAACCAGCTGTACAACAGGGATGAAAGGAGAGAATAAGACTTGTTTCTTTTGTTAAACCATGAGCATTAATTTCTGCCAAAAGCAAATGCCTGAGCGAGGAGTCTCACAGGCTGCATCCCTCACTTGGATTCTGTGCAGAAGTGATAATTCCTGCCTGCTGATGTAAGGCAGGAGAGGTTTGGTGCTGCCAGCCTGCAGGGTGGAAGCTACATCCCTTCCAAATAGGTGCTGCTTAGAGGGGAATGCACATCCTGCAGGCAGGTCTGCACTGTGCATTCAGGTTCTCTCCTTCTCTCTCCCTCCTGCTATGCTGCTGTTTTCTATGCTGAGCCCTCTAATGCATATTAGCACCATAGTAACAGCATGAGCTCAGAGAGGAGTGACCTTAGCCTCAGTCAGCAGGACTTTATTGAGGGTAGGAACCTGTACCAGCAGCAAAATTGATGTCTTTGATGCAGCTCTCTCTGAGATCTTCACTGAGAAGCAGAGTGTAGAATTAGCACAGGAGCTGCAGGACATTTCTGCTCAGCAGCTTGTGCTGCTGGGTGAAGGATAGATCCCAGTCCCAGGGCACTGGCCTTGTTCCTCCATTTGGAGCAGGCTCAGAGGAGACCTAATTACACTCTAAGTTTGGGGTCCAGGCCTGCTCACACTAAATGCCTCAGTGGCACTTGCATTTACTGAATCCAAATGGTTTGGGAGTGAGTGTAGAGCCTTGTGAAACGTGTCTCTGCTAAAGGAACAAGTTCCTGACAAGATTGCCACAGAGCAATTTAATGGGTTTCTGCTGCTGTTGAAAAGCTGTGAATATCTCTATTCATTCCCTTGGAAAAAAAAGGTTAATAAACTCAGAGAATCAGGGAATATTTCTGTGTAATAGCTCAGATGTGAGAAGAGGGGGCAGGGTGTAAAGGTAGTGGGTTTTGCCATATAAATAGGCTAGGCATGCTCCTGAATTTTCTTCTAGGGAGGGTGAAGTTCAGGTCATGTTCTGCTTACAGAAGAGCCAAGGAAGAGCAAGGAGGGGGAAGAAAGGAGGGATTATTCTTGTGCAGAGCTTCCCTGAGTTACCCAACCAAAAACCCTGCCAATGTGATTCAGTTCTTTCTCCAAACCAGTGGAGCAGGCACTGACTGCAGACATGACTGCCCCAGGGAATCACACCTCCAGGCAGAGCTGGAAATGAGGCCAAGAGAATCCATCATGAACTTTCTCTGCTCTCACAGGCAGGAACTTTCTCTGGTTAGCTTCAGCAGCTGCAGTGCTCCTCTCTCTTACATAAATCATTGGCCAGGGCAGAATGGAGTGGGACACACTGTGGAGGAGGAGCTTCAGGCCCTGGATATAAAACCAGGAGAACACAGGCAGAGGGACACAGGCTGGGGAGCCCACCAGAGAGTTCAGCTAGCCCAGGGACACTCCTGGACAGCAAGGGAAGAGCTCTGCCTGCAGCCAAGCTTTGCCTGTGGCCTGTGGTTGAGAAAAGCCAGAGGTGGATGTGCCTGAAAGGCTGGAGCTCCCATCCCACAGCCTGATCTGGAGGAGTGTCCAGCTAGTGCTGCTCACATCCACCAAGGAAAAGAGCTCTCTCTGTTTAAGCTGTGCTGGGTGTCCAGGTGCTGTAGAATTAAAACAAAGCAAATTATAATCCCCCTTGCTGGGTCAGTGACATGGAAATATTTAGATTCTGTTTTTCTCCTCATCAGCTGCACAAAAGCCTGCAGGTTGTGTGAGGATGCTTTTCCCTGTCACTCTGGCCACAGGGATGTTAATCATGTGAAAAACAGGGGGATGTGGGCAGGCTCTAACAGACAAGGCTGCCTCGATCTGGCAGGAACACAGACTTGCATTGCTGCAGCAAACACACAGCTCCTGCAGAGCAGGCAATTTGGGCTCCTTGCAACACAAGCAGCTATTTGCATTTTACTTGTAAGAGAGCACCTGAAGAGACAGAATTACCATGATGGCACTGGATGTGCTGACAGCTCTGCTGTTCCATATCCTCAGACCATTGATAAATGAGTCTCAAACACCAGAATAAGCAGCAGGCTGAGGGCTCCCAATTCTCCATTGCTGTAAGGATGACAGAAGGACTACACTGGACTGGGGAGATCCCTTTTTTATGCAAACATAGGCACAGATTGTGCCGGAGAGAAATGGACACTAAATGATTTTCTGTCCTTATCAATTGTAGGGCATTGCCAAGCAGTAGACAAAAACCTCTCTACTGTCTCCTTCACATTCTGTGGCTGAGCACTGAGATGACTGAGGATGTGACTTTTCCAAAATAACAAGTAAGTATGTGCCTGAAGCATGGTCATGTATCTGAAGCTTCTCCTGCTAACCAGCTTGGAACTGATGGTGGAGACAGGATGATAAAAAAAAATTACTCATCATAAAAGGGTCAGACATGAGTAACCAGGATGAGGTGATCACCTGTCTTCATACACAACTTGTGAGATAATTTTAGGTGACACATGCCCAGTCAAGTCTTAAGAGTCACAGAGCAGCTTTTTTAATTAGTCTATTTTTTTACAAAAAACACCTAGCAATCATAAGAAATCAAAATCACACATTCCAGTCTCCTCTGAACAGTGTTATGAAAAAGAGAACAGGCATTTTACTTGGTCTAAAAGATTACTACAGTGCATAATCTAGAGGATGCTCAAGATCAGTCCTTTATCCTCTCATTTTCCATTGCACACATTCTAATACCTGTTTCTGGTGATCTGACATGCAGAAAACTGGGACAGCTAAAAGAGAAGTACCTGGTACATGCAGCAGCATGGCAGGTGTGATCTACCTTGAGGGTGATTAGACAGCCACAGCCAAAAACTAGGACATGCATGTTTGCCAGGAGGAATTTGGGAATGGACACTGCATTCTGAGTAAAGCCAAGTAAAAAGACAAGTGCACAATCTGTCATTGCTGCCTGCACTGTCTCTTTCTGCTAAGGAAAGCTCTCTTCAAAAAGCCCCACATCAAAAATCACCAAGCCAAAACCTGAGATAGTGTCACACAGTCCCAGAAGGGGAGGTGGGGTGGGACCTCTGGACCTCACCTTGCCCAAAGCAGGGTGAAGTCCCTCTGCTAGGGATGCTGAAGACAACTAGAAACTGAGGTAAAATTTCTCACTTATATGTGTTTTCAGGGTTATGAACATAGGAAAATTGCCATTCAACCATCTTAGAGAAACTCATGTCATTCATACATTTAAGCATTTTTTCCTGACTGCTCTGAACATGTATTAGAATATGAAAGAGGCTTTATTTTTAAAATTCAAGCTTGTTTTGGAAACATTGTTAATGACTAACTGTACTCAGTAGACTTGGTTGCAAAATAAGAAGTTATAGATGTTTGTAATTTATTAGTGTTACCACATGAGAATTATGAATTTGAAAACCATTTATCAGCACACAATCTTTTCATAAGTGAAGAAAAGGATGAGAATACTAATACCTTTGGCTATCATTGCTGTTAGAAGTTGGCCATACTACCTGAATCCTCTAAAAAAGTAGGACAAACACCAAAAGAAAAGTAGGACATTTAATCACTCCACACCACCTGGAACATTCAGCACTGCATCAAGTGCATGTACTCAGCACACTGAGGTGCACTGGACACATGAACCTGCAATATTTAAATGGGAAGCAATGGCTACTGTATGAGGTTATGCCTGATATATTCATCAGGAGAAGATAATGTAATGTTTTCTTACTTAAAGGAAAAAAACCCCAGATCTTCTGCTCTACAAAAGAGAAAAGAAAAGCCAAAACATAGTAGGGAAATTAGTTTATAGGGTTTCATCAGCTTTTCTAATCCCCTGCCAGCCTGGTTATGATGGGCTGCTCCTCCCTGGGAGATGAGGGTGCAGAACCTCAAGGGCTGCTTGAGGTAATTGAGGCTGACTTGAGGTCATTGGAGTGCTTGGTAGGGGTCACTTGAGGTTATTGAGTGCCTGGTAGAGGTTATTTGAGGTTATTGAGTGCCTGGCAGGGGTTATTTGAGGTCATTTGGGCTGGCTTGAGGTCATTGGAGTGCCTGGTAGGGGTCACTTGAGGTTATTGGAGTGCCTGGCAGGGGTTATTTGAGGTTACTGAGTGCCTGGCAGGGGTTATTTGAGGTTATGGAGTGCCTGGCAGGGGTTATTTGAGGTTATGGAGTGCCTGGCAGGGGTTATTTGAGGTCATTTGGGCTGACTTGAGGTCATTGAGTGCCTGGTAGGGGTTTCTTGAGGTCATTGAGTGCCTGGTAGAGGTTATGTGAGGTCAGTGAGTGCCTGGTAGAGGTTATTGGAGTGCTTGGTAGGGGTTGCTTGAGTTCATTTCAGGATACTTATGGTCACTGGGGCCCCTGGTATGGGTCACTTGAGGTCATTGGAGTGCCTGGTGTGGGTTTCTCCAGGTCATTTGGGCTGACTTGAGGTCATTGGAGTGCCTGGTGGGGGTTTCTCAAGGTTATTGAGTGCTTGGTAGGGGTTATTTGAGGTTATTTGGGCTGACTTGGGATCATTGGAGCCCCTGGCATGGGGTTTCTCAAGGTCATTTGGGGTCCCTTGAACAGGCAGCAGCAGTTATCACAGACACTGCCTTTGGACTGATGGGCTCAGGGGGTGCTTCAAGTGCTCCAGGGTTGTTAAAAAGGGTTAAGTTTCTAATAATAATTATGGTTTGTAAGGACAAATTACAAAATAAGGAGGGATTGAGAGAAATGCTAATGCCTTTCCCAACAATTTGATGGGTGAAGATAGGGGTGTTAACTCATCTCTGAAATGGATTTGAAGTTCTCTCTGACTTTGAGCAGCAGGTATATAAGAGATAGGAAGGAAGGGATGAAGAAAAGGTGAAGGTACAGCCAAGGATAATTGCTCAGCTTTTTCAACCCCAACAGGAAAAACTGCAGAGAGCCCCAGGACCAAAGGGAAGGGAGCAGCCACCAGGACAGTGCCTGGGAAGGAGCCAAGGTGCCATTTGCCAAGAGAACATTAGAAATGCATTGTGAGGGGTGTCAGCATCTGCTGCTGCACACAGGGCTCACCACACTGGAGCATTGCTGAACCACACAGTGACTCCTGGGACACACAGGAACTTCTCTAACTTGAATTTTATGCCAAAGGGGGAACAATTGTTCAAGTGTTCTTTTGGTGGGTAGGAAAGATGAGCAGGTGCATTTTTTTCAGCCACAATTGGTCCATGTGGCTGTGGGTATGCAAATCCCCACAGTGTGTGTTACCTCCATAGCTGCCTTTGCCCATTCCCATCAAACACACTGTACAGGGTTGGGAGAGGCCAGGAAGAATGAGACATGACCAGGAACTTGCCTTGTGTCCACTGTGTTGTTTTATACATTTTCTCTGTGTAACAATATTCACAGCTTTGGGTTTTTTAACCCAGTTTAAAACCCTGTCCTGAATGGGTTCAGCAAAATGGAAGGGATACCAAGAGCCAGGTGAGCTCCCTGGCTTGGCCAGATCCTTCTGCTGAGGAGCCAGTTCCTTGGGAAGGGGATGAAGGGAGGGACCAGGCTGGGACAGAACTTGTGGCAGAGTCTGCTCCATATCCCTGCCCCTGCCAGCCTGGTTATGATGGGCTGCTCCTCCCTGGGAGATGAGGGTGCAGAGCCTCAAGGGCTGCTTGAGGTAACTGAGGCTGACTTGAGGTCATTGGAGTGCTTGGTAGGGGTCACTTGAGGTTATTGAGTGCCTGGCAGGGGTTATTTGAGGTTATGGAGTGCCTGGTAGAGGTTATTTGAGGTCATTTGGGCTGACTTGAGGTCATTGAGTGCCTGGTAGGGGTTTCTTGGGGTCATTTAGTGCCTGGTAGAGGTTATTTCAGGTCATTGCAGTGCTTGGTAGGGGTTGCTTGAGTTCATTTGAGAATACTTATGGTCATTGGGGCCCCTGGTATGGGTCACTTGAGGTCATTGGAGTGCCTGGTGTGGGTTTCTCCAGGTCATCTGGGCTGACTTGAGGTCATTGGAGTGCCTGGTGGGGGATTCTCAAGGTTATTGAGTGCTTGGTAGGGGTTGCTTAAGTTCATTTGAGGATACTTCTGGTCATTGGAGCCCCTGGCATGGGGTTTCTCAAGGTCATTTGGGGTCCCTTGAACAGGCAGCAGCAGTTATCACAGACACTGCCTTTGGACTGATGGGCTCAGGGGGTGCTTCAAGTGCTCCAGGTTGTTAAAAAGGGTTAAGTTTCTAATAATAATTATGGTTTGTAAGGACAAATTACAAAATAAGGAGGGATTGAGAGAAATGCTAATGCCTTTCCCAACAATTGGATGGGTGAAGATAGGGGTGTTAACTCATCTCTGAAATGGATTTGAAGTTCTCTCTGACTTTGAGCAGCAGGTGTATAAGAGATAGGAAGGAAGGGATGAAGAAAAGGTGAAGGTACAGCCAAGGATAATTGCTCAGCTTTTTCAACCCCAACAGGAAAAACTGCAGAGAGCCCCAGGACCAAAGGGAAGGGAGCAGCCACCAGGACAGTGCCTGGGAAGGAGCCAAGGTGCCATTTGCCAAGAGAACATTAGAAATGCATTGTGAGGGGTGTCAGCATCTGCTGCTGCACACAGGGCTCACCACACTGGAGCATTGCTGAACCACACACTGACTCCTGGGACACACAGGAACTTCTCTAACTTGAATTTTATGCCAAAGGGGGAACAATTGTTCAAGTGTTCCTTTGGTGGGTAGGAAAGATGAGCAGGTGCATTTTTTTCAGCCAAAATTGGTCCATGTGGCTGTGGGTATGCAAATCCCCACAGTGTATGTTTCCTTCATAGCTGCCTTTGCCCATTCCCATCAAAGATTTCTTGTGTGTTCTGGAATATTTTCGGTTTGTTGTTTGTGATTTTGTTTTACTTCTGAGTTTCGTTTTGATTTTTTTAGGCCGGGGCGGGGCGGGGGGGGGTGTTTTTTGTGTTTTGGTTGGTTGTTTTGTGTTTGGTGTTTTGGCAGGTTTCGGGTTTTCTTTGGGGTATTTATGGGGGTTTTTGTTTGTTTTTTTCGGTGGTTTTTTGTTTGCTTTTGTGCGGGATGGGGCAACACCCTGAATATTTTTATTGAAGCGGAATAAAGGCCCTGCTACGCTCCATCTCCATCTCCCTCACTCCCGGCAGCCAAGAACTTACGGTCATCACTCCTCCCCGGGGGCTGCAGCAAAACAGCGAGCGCCACGACTCTGGGAAGAGCCAAAACTCTTTTCCTCTGCACTGGCGGGGGTTTCCTTGTTTGTTTGTCTGTGTGTCCGTCTGTCTCAGTGAGGCGCGGCGCGGCCCGTGCGCGGAACGCCGGCCGGGCCCGCGGGAGCCGTTTCCAGCCGCCGGGCCGGGCCGGGCCGTGCGCGGAACGCCGGGCCGGGCCGCGGGAGCCGGGCCCCAGCCGGGCCGGGCCGGGCCGGCCGGGCCCGCGGAACGCCGGGCCCGCGGGAGCCGTTTCCAGCCGGGCCGGGCCGGGCGCGGAACGCCGGGCCCGCGGCGCGCACGGCAGCGGCCCCGGTGGGGGACGCGGCCGGCGCGGCGGGGCGCGATGGCGAACGCGCTGGCAACCCTCCGGCAGCACTGGAAGAAATCCACGTTCGGAGCCTGCCTGCTGGGCTGGAGCGGACACTGGCTCTATGGGAAGTACTGGTAATGCCGGCTGGGGCCGGGCCGGGAGGGAGAGATGGAGGGAGGGGGAGCGCCGGGGATGGGGGTCGCGTCTCGCAGGGCCGCAGAGGGGATGCGTTCTGCCCTCTGCTCCCTCCTGCTCAGCAGCTCCGGGCGTGGGAGGCTCGGTGCCGCCTTCTGCCTTCCCCTTCGGCCGTGTTGTAAGGCTGGGGCGGGTTCGGGCGGGAGGTTTAAACGGAGAGGGTGTCTGGCATGAGCAGTGCTGAGGCCTCTTGGAGCGGAGGAGGTTTTCTGTGTTCTAACCGAAAAAAAGAATGTCATGAGCCGCACGCGTGCCTTCAGCTCGCTTGCTTTTAGCCCCTATTATAAGGGTCACGACTGGAACCAGACCTGCAGCATGTGCTGAGCGTGGCCCATCCCAGCGCGGTGCGTTTTCCCTGTGGGTTTTCCCACTCCTTTCTGCCGTAGCAGATGTCCTTGTCCCTCCCGTGTGGCCTGGTGTGATCTTTGGAAGGAGCCTGCCAGCTGCTCCTCCCACAAGTCATACCTAGTGATGTCATGTTTACCTGTGGAGTCCCTGTCCCTTACAGTAAAATCCTCGTTCGCGTTTTTTAGAAAGCTGAGTTCATATTTTAATCCTTGTCCTTCAAGATTATGGTTGATGCATTTGACTGAAAAGCAGGTGTAGCCAGATTATTTTTAAAAGCTGTTACTTTTTTGCTCTTTATTATCACTGTCTTAATGATTTTTAGTTGTTTTGTCAGGTTTTTAACAGTGCTCTTTTGTGCTTATATTGCAATGCTGTCAAAGCCCAGGTGGAAAAGTTAGGAAAATAAATATATTTATGTTGTTTTTATACTTTTTCTTCATGTCCTTTTGCCTAGGGACTTGGGCATTAAATCAGCCTTTGTTTTGTATGGTATATCTGCTTTAGTTGTTTGCTTCTTACATGAAGCACTGAGGCTCAGTGTCCCCTTTGTGTCAGTTGTGTCTGGGAGTTCTTGTGCCCGTGTGCTGTTGGTTTCAGATGTACATTCACTTCTTGTGTGGTAGCAGTGAAATTGTGTTTGGGTCACAGAGAAGGTGGGGCATGCCACAGGTGATGTGGTGGGGAATAAGGGGGAAAATACCAAAGGCAAACAACCAAAAAGGGAATCTTTGGTATCTAAATTTTGATGTGTGGAGGTTGTTTGTGTAGGCATGGTGCTTTAACTCAGATGATGTGCTGGGGGCAGAAAAAAATTTGCATATCCCATTCTCCAATCTTCTGATTATCTGTAAAGGAAAATACAGCATTTCCTTAGGAGACACTGAAAATGCAAGGTAGGAAATCCTGTGATGGGTGATGCCTCAGTGAGACTTTGATGTTGGCCATAGCTGCTCCTTTCAGAGTTTTAAACACTGTTTGGAAACACTGAAAACTGCTTAGCAATTTCTGGGCCATTCTCTGTGGAGAGATGTTTTATCCAGGTCAGAGAAAAACGAGGCATGACAAGAGCTTGATGGCAAGAGTGTGAAAAACAATTCAAAGGTGGTCTCAGCAGGGGTGTCAGTCAGGAGGTGGCAAAGGTTTTTCATGTGTCAGATGATTGGAGTTAGGTCTGGTTGAACTACTGTTAACTAGAACCCCATTGCCATCCTTGCCAAACCATAATGGGTCTTAAAATTATTTTTGTTCTCATAAAAGAGTATGTTTTAAAAATCCATTGTCTTGCATTTAGCAAATATTTCTGTGCTATCTGAGAAGTAGGAAGATAACTCAGTTTTGCTGCATGTCTTTAGTTTCTCTGGATTGCATGAATTTATGTATTAGGCTCATTTTAATCTATAGCATATCATGCTACAGATGCAAGGGACACTTAATTTAATATCCTAGATCAAAGCTTGCAGGATATGCCCATTGTCAATATGTGCTCATAGACAGTAACATACTTCTGCTTAACATACACAGGTGAGGTTGATTACAGATAAAGATTGTTCTTTACCATATGATTGTTCTAAAATTTTCACCGAGTTTGGAATCCCCTTTTAACTTTATCTGCTGGGTCACCTTTCCTGAATGAGCTGCAGCTGTTCTTTGTATCCCCAAGGGGTGCAGTGAGTTACCAGCTCTGTCAAATCAGCAGAAATGGAATCTCCAGCATGATGCACATCAGCAGAACTGATTGTCAGATTTGACCAGACTGTTAGAGTGATGTCACTGCATAAATAATCATCACCATGTCAGGATGGAGACCTTGGGTTCTACTGAGGCTGTGGACTCATCACAGACTTAGTTTTACTCTCTGTGTGTTAAAGTATTGACATTCTCAGTAAAAAATGCTGGCAAAGCACCTGAGCCTTTGACTGCCTGCCAGTAATCCTGAGTGGTGCTGTTATCTACAACGTGAATGTTGGTCTCTGTGTGTTTGCCAGCTGATAACTCACTTTGTCACCTTTCTGCATCTACTTCCTGAGTAGCTGACTTTATTTCATCATAACTTTGTCAAAAAAAACCAGAGTATAAATTCTGAGTCTTAGGTAAAGCTGATGAAACCGAAGATTTGTCTTTCATGCCCTTCCAAGTCCAAGATGGAAGTAAATTCTAATATCCAGTAAAGAGGATTCTGTGCTTTTGCTGTATTAGAAGCAGCCAAAAAAGCTCTCTGCTAAGATAAAATCTTTTTCAGGAGCTCTGATATAGCTCCTGAGGACTAGGTCAAGTTTCTCCTCACAAAACTCTGTGTTTTGGTGCAGTCACTGAACCTTGAACATTTTTAGGCTTCTTCATATTTGAGTATATTTAATAGTCTTAGATTTCATGCTGATAGCCCATTCTGGAATGAGATCCTGAGCTGCTTTTTACATTTGTAGTGCAATCACTTTTAGGGGAGTTGCTTTGGTTGGATCTGAGACAGACCCTTGCTGCAGCTGAGAGCCTCAAACAGCTTCAGTTCCACTTTGTTGTCTTCTGCTTGTTGCATTCTTTGCTGCTCTGGGTGACCTTTCCTCATGGGCACTGTCCTTTCCACCCTGGCTTGTGCTGGCACTTGGGCACAGGACTCAGTCTCAACTTGAGGAGCATCCTTACTAAACTGTGAGCCTTGAGGCTTTGCAGGGACTGTTCAGGCTGTGGGTTCAGCCCAGGACAGCTCCTTTCTTCCATACCCTGCTGCCACTGTTTGTTCCTCTCCGTTTCCCCATTTTTTACTGCTTAAGCAAGTTGGCCCAGCTGTAAGCTGTGTGATGCTTAATTCTCACAGCAGGAAGACAGCCCTCAGTTGGCCAGCAGATGCAATACTGCTTGTCTGTTTGGCTTTAAGGCCAAATTGTGTAGATAAGGCCTTAGGGGAAACATAAAGTAAAAATTGATTTTTAGTTTGCTGTGGGTATGGTGCAAGTCAGAAGAAGTCTCTGTGTGTTCTTTAGGGCCATGGAGCAATTTCCCTCAGCCTCCACCTGCTCATGTTTGAGCATTGCTGAAAAGGCTTTGTTGCTACCTAATAGTAGACAATACTGTGCAAAAAAATCAACAATATCTTATGTTTATTATTAAAGTCTCATCTTCTCTGGGAGCTGTTAAGCACTCATATTTTGGGAATGAATGCATGCGGAGGCAGAAAGCTTTAAGAAGTTAACTTTTAGCTGGCTTTCACATTTTTCTAGCTCTATTTTTTGATTGTTGTGACCTGCAGAGAACTTGGAGACCCTTTTGGGGTACTTTAGGTGAGCCATGTGAGGTGAGTAAATGCAACAGCTGTGGTGCAGGAGGAGGACTTCTGTTCTTACAGATGCATCCCTGTGAGTACACTTGTGGTGTTTTTTCTAGAGTTTGAAGGTAGTTAAGTGTTGACATAAAATTTTAAGGAAACAAAAAAAATTCCTATTACCTTCCATCTTTAAACCAAACTTGGGATATCCTTGACAAGCTCAGATGACTTTGAAATGTCTCAGTTGAATTAAGTGGAAATGCTATGAGCATGGCTGGGATAATAAAGGATTCTGGGTGCTGTGCTGCTGGAGAAGTGAGACAAATCACCTGGAAATTGCTGGATGCTAAATGATTCTTCTGTTTGCAGAATCTAAACTTCTCCTTTGACAACAACATGCTAACTGTTGAAGTAGGCTTCTTCTGTCTCTTTAAGTGCTTCAGTGCAGGGGAAAATCAGCATAAATGTTGACATCTAAACTGTCAAGCTTAATTATTGTGGGTAAGGCTCACTGAGGTGAATCCTTGACAGTTTTGAGGATCTTTGGGGTTGAGAAACAGAGCACAGTATCTTCTGCTTGCATTTGGAAAGTGTTGCTGGACTTAAAGGTAATTAACTCTGGTATAAAGCTGGGGGCACCAGGAAAACAGACTGGCCAACAGTGTGACAGAGCTTGACTTCTGAACAAAATAGCATCAATGTGAAGCAAACAGATAATGTGGGTTTGGCTGGATTTGTTCAGAAGGTTAGGACAGCAATTCTCAAAGACATCAACTGTGCGGCCATCATTTGATAGTGGGGGGCTCCTTGATATCCCATAATATTTCAACTTTATTGAGTCTTGATTGAGCTGGAATGAGCTGTGACACTGCTGTTGTACAGCTTGGAACACCAGCCTTTGCAGAGTTATTTTAACTGGTGCATTTCCATCACATTACTGCAATCAAACCCAAGGCTGTCGCTTCTCTAAGTGATATTGCAGGTGCTTTATACAAATTATCTACTCTCTTGGTTTTAAGGAGCAAATATGACAGCATGCCTCTGAGGAATTTTTTGCAGACATTCCAGTTACTATTATCCTGATGAGATATTATTCACATATTTTCTTTTTCCATACTTGAACTCTTGCTTTGTCTTTTCATTATTACCAGGAATAAATCTGTGGCTTTTATGCTGTAGTTATTTTCTCAGAACCCAATTTTATATTTCACCTGAAGTCACCTTTCTTCCTGTTTTATGGTGTTGCAGCATCTCTTGGTGATGCCAAAAAGAGCAGCTTGTATAGTTCCAGTGACAGATAAATACTGTAAACCAATGGAATCAAAAAGATGGCACTTGGATGTGGCCTGGCCTTGCCTTCTCTTCTGCCATTGCCACTGCAGGGTTTGGCCTGATGTGCCACACTTTGGGGCAGATATGTGCTGTCCTCCCAGTCACCTGTTCTTGTCTGCTTGGCCTTAAATCCTTTTGGTTCATTTTGGTGTGCTGACTGTACGTGGGTTTTTTTGTATGTGATATTTGGAGACAAAAATATGTTGTCTTGCCAGGTGTTGGATGGAAAGTGTTGGTACCTAGAGACCAACAAGGCTCTGGGCTCAGCAGAACAGTACTTGCCATTTTGTCTGCAAGGGGGAATAGGGTATTTTTGGGGCTGGGGCAGGAAGAGACTTTGATTCCTCACTCAGTAGCTGTGCCTCCAGTGCTTACCATCTGTATGCCCTGCTTGCCAGTGACTAGTCAGGAATGTACTTCTGAAAAGACCATCTGTGACATACCTAACACTGGTGATCTCTCTTTTGTTTTTCCACTTCACTTAAGGAGATGAGTGTTTTTCACCTCTCCCAGTTACTGCTTTGGGCTGTGCTCAGACCTAGGTGGGTGGGAGGTGCTGCATTAATGTGTGTTTGACTTGCAAACTGGTGGAGAGGGGAGATCACAGTTGTAATGCACCAAGACTTAAGTCCTCTCTAGAATCCTTCTACACTGCCAGAATGGTAAGTACCTTCAATGTAAACACCAGGCAGTGAGAACACTGGAAAAACCCACACCTGAGCTCTGGAGTACAGTTATGGAGCAATATAACAAATAAATCAGAGTTACAGTGTGCCAGAGCTTATGTAATCTCAGCATACTTGGTGTCCTGGTCTTTGTTTTCTGCTTTTCTGTAGAAAGAATGTTTATGTGTACATGCAGAAAAAAAACATGCATGTATGCGTAAGTGAGGGTGTTTCATCCTTAAAATATTTTTTTTCCCCTGTTTCTGTGTTGTCAAACTATGTGTAAAAGGGGTATGTACCTATATTTTTTAAATGGGAAAATTGTTTTAAACTTACACAACATAATGTCCCCTCTCTTTTCTGTCTTACCTGATAGTGATGACCTGGTACGAAGAGCTGCATGCCAGGAAGCCCAGGTAATGCTGTTTAAAGCAATTAAACTAGATTAAAATCTCTCTCTTATCTTGGTTGTGCAGGGCTCCTGACATTTTCCCAGTGGGTCTTTGCTACGTGACAAGCCTTACAATGATGCCATCTGTGTTCTTGCCCTCAGTGCCCAGGGATGGGTGGGGGTACTGCCCCTTGTGTGTCCTGGCACTGCTGCAGGGGAGTGCAGCCTTATCCTTGGGGTGATCTTAGTCACTGCTGGAGCCTCCCAGACCTCCATTGCTGCACATGCAATTGCTCTGTGCCTGGAAACTTCTTGCAGGAAGAGGATTTGTTGATAAGAGTGAAATCCCAGCCCTACCAGGAGGGGTGTAGTCTGGGCAGAAGCAGCACAAACCACTTGGAGTCAGTGCTCAGCTGCAGAGACCTTGTCCTTGTCTGTTTGACCCTGAGTGACTTTATCAGGGATGCCAGCTGTGATGACTGACTGACCCAGCTCTTTTGGGACCCATGTACTGGAACTTAATGGGGACAGCCTGACTGCTGATCAGTGACAAGAAGGCCACTGTTCATGGGGGAGAGTTACTCTCTCAGGGTACTGACTGTTGAATTTCATAGTTTGTGCATGGACCAACAGCAGTCAACAAACTCCCATACTGTAATATTCCCACAAAGAAATCTTGTCCTTCATAAGCAGTCTTTTGGAGGTGTAAGTGCTGCCCATGGATGACATCACTTCTGGAGGATTTTAAGAGCTTTTACCTCCCACAAATCAAGTTTATTCTAAACCTGCTTTTTTCATGACAAATCTTTGGTGTTTTGCTGGGTGTAACACTGCTCCCATCATTGCTACATACTGGGGCCTGCGTAGAATGGTGAAAATTATTTTTCTCAGCAGAGAAATGTTGTGCACCTGAGTTATCCCAATTTAAGCTTGTCTGCTGTTGAAAGATTTTTGCAGCAACTTGTGTGCAATGGATCTTCATGCCAGAATACATGTGAGGGAATGCTGCTCATGCAAAAACAAGGGAAACCTTTCTCTGAAAATACTGCTTTCATAAACCATACTTGTATTTCAGAGTCTTATGTTTTCAATATTCATTTTTACTGCATAATAACAAAGGGATAGAAGTTTTTTGTATCACAAAAAATTGCCATTAATACCTCAGAATTTGAAGCATGATGAGCAAATTAAACCAATTTTTTTAAAGGTACTGATGACGTGGTTTGTGTGTTTTGCCAAAAAGGTGTAAGTGCTAAGAAAGGACTGGTACCAGCAGGTAGTTCAGTTGTGGAAATCCTGAATTTCCCATTTCTTAAATCCAGTTATTAAGTCACAGGTTCTATTCTATTATGGCTTATTCTTAGTAATGAAAATGCATAAGTACTGTCAGTAGAGCTTCCTGCAATTTTAGTGGTTAAAGCCTGGGAAAATGTGTTGCAGAAGACTGCTGCATTAGAAAAGAATGAACCAGAAAGCCTAATAATCAATTTTTGCTGTAATTTCCATTCTCACTGATATGTCAGTGCCAAATAGTGCTTGAAAACACACAGCAGTGCTGCATTAAGGCATTAAGTGTCTGGTATGTTCTTCAGAATAACAACAATCTAAAATAGTTTCAAAAATGCTACTTGCTTTCATAATGCTGTATATAAGTATTGGAAAAAAATAGAGGAAAACTCACCAAAGAAAAAGCTTAATCTGAATGAAATGTGTGTGAAGTTATCATTTTTATATTGGATTTTTAGGTTTTTAAGCCTATTGCATTATCAGGTTGATGAGGGAGCTGCCTTCCTGTATGTCCTACAAGGGTTCTGCCACGTGTGTCTGAATTTAAATGCCAGTTCATGATGGCAGCCTTGGTGTGGCAAATGACTATGGAAAGATTCTATAATAAAGAACCCATTAATCATATTTTTAACATTTTACACCTGTGTCTCTGGAATAAGTCAGTGTTGGCTGACTTGGACTTCTTGTCAAATCAGTCTTGCTGATTGGCCTTGTTGTTGCTGAGGTCATGTTAAAGAGGTGCTGGCAAAAAATTCACTCAAGGATAGTCTTCTGTAAAATAATGTAGTTTCTTTGCTGGTATTCATAAAGCACTATAAAAGCTTTGTGTAAAGGATTTTTCATAGTTGTAGAGTAGTGATTGTCATTTTAGAAGTCCAGATATACAATACCTGGAAGTGGGCATTTGACAAGAAACTGAAAAAGGCACTGACTTAGCTAAATTATACCTTATAATTTATTTTATAATAAATTTTAGTTTATTAATATTATAATTTAATAACCGTATTTATTATATGATTATAAGTTGTCTTTACTTATGTTCTGCTCTGAAAGACTTCTAGAATATTGCATTATTCCTTTTTTATTTCCTGTCTTACAAATCAGCATTTGCTTTAGAAATGCCCCTGTATGTAACATAAATGTCTAAGAATATTACATACAGAAGCAATTATGTCATTACTAATAAAATCTTTATGAGCCTTGTTGGGTTGTTTAGAGCCTTGTTAGATTGTTTGGAGCGTGCAAATACATCACACTGTGCCCCCTGAGCAAATAATTAGTTGTTTCTAACAGCTGTAACATGCTAGAGGTCCCCTATTCCCCAATTCCTACCCAACAATTGCAATATAATAAGTTGGTCTGTTTTCCAGCTGGTCTTTGAGTACAGCTTAAGAACTACACTTTCTTTGAAGATTTCTTTACTCTCATTCTTTTTCTTTCCTAAAGAAGAAATCCGGATGTTTTAAGCAGCCCAGCCAGCTGGACCCTTCTTTAAATTGAAGTTTCCTCAGCAAAGTTTGCAAGTGTGATTAATAATAAGTTTGAACAGCTAACAACCAGTAAAATGTACTGTTCTGTGTGTACAGTATATCACCTCCTTCAATACAAAAATCTCTGCTAGGGGGTTAGCTTTCAAGGTAAAGGGGAAAAAAAGCCAGGGACAGTTGACTGGGTCATGTTCAGCACAGTAGTCTTTGGTTCCTACTCTTTCTGGGGCTTCTGGATGGTATTGCTGAATACCTTGTATGCCTTGTGTTCAAATCCAGTTTGATTTGGTATGTTAGTGAGGGTGTCTTTAAGAGACCTTCTAGAAACTTACAGGGCAGGATGCAACATGCATGGAAGTTTTACATTTCCTTGCCTGTGCTGAACAGCTTTGGAGATAGATACAAAGTGCAAAAGGCTTGGTGGAGGAACTCAAAGATTTTAAAATTGAGACACCTCTCCAGAATTGGATTAGAAGTTGAAGAGGAATTGAGTGATTTTTATAGAGAGATTAGCTTTAAAAAAAAGTGCAAGAAACAGTGGACTTGCTTATAGGTCAAGACAGATTCTCTTGTAATTATCTTTCCTGTCTTCAAAAACTGAAGCATAGAAAATACTAAAATGAGTAGAAGAGATAGAGGAATTAAAGTTCAGAAGGTGGAAGGAATGCAGAAAGAAGGTGGCAGGCAGGTGTATGAGAATTACATAAGGAAAGTAAATCCAGTAACCTTGGAGTCAAGGAGAGCTCCCTGGATCTCTGCCCATTGCAGAAAACCAGAGGCTGACAAAAACGAAATGGTGGTGGAGTTGTAAAAATGAGCTAAAGAATACTCAGTGATGTGAATACTGACAGTGATGTGAACTGCTGCTAAGAGTGCAGCTCTTTGAATAAGAGACCTGTGCAATGGCTGAAGATGGAAGTCATTTGAATGTCATGAGGCTTGAAAGCCCATTGACATTTGCAGAGATGCATTATTTTGAACTGTTTTAGCAGTGTACTTAAAAGATAAACTGAGCCCTCCTCTTTTTCTCTTTCTTAGGCTTTTGGCAACCAGCTGATTCGTGCCACTGTGCCACTGAAGAAAGCAACAGTCTTCCTCAACCCAGCAGCTTGCAAAGGGTAAAATTCCCCCTTCCCAGCACTCTCATTTGAGGCACTCTGTCTGCATTTTTGCTCTCCTATCCACTGTAAAAGCCAGCCAGATTTTTGAGCTCATTTTTGCCTCCCTCTGATGCCAAGCTGGTGCTATGTAACTATGCCAAACTTTATTTCACCAAAAATATTGGGATGAGAAATAGAATTAATTGCTTGAGGTAGAAGAATGATTTCTAAACATATATATATATTTTTTTTTTTTTTGAATCCTGTGTCTTGGCCTTTGTCATTTTTTTGTATATAAAATTCCTTTGTATTCCTTCCAAACTTTTGCATGTGATACATTTCCATCCTCAAAAACTGTAGAAATAAGGGATGACCTTGATTGCTTCAAGACTTGAAGTTGGCAAGAAGTGATCTTACTTCTGTGGGAACCTGCCCTTGAAAGGGATATGCCCACAAGCTGAGGGACTAAATATGGGCTTGGAGCAAGACTCCTGGAAGAGGTCTGCTATTTTTATTTGCTCATTAGCAGAAAAACTGTAATTTTGGATGTGATGTGTATCTGTTTCTGCTGATCAGCTAAGCTTTGGAATAGTAGCATTTTGTGGAGGGGCAGAGAGTTGTTACTACCAATATGAGTGGAATATTATAGCTGACATGGAAGTGCTTGGACTCACATGCTTTTGTGAGTCTGGAAAATGCACAGTATTAATCAAGTCTCATGTTTCTACTTGCAAACAATTTATAGTTAGTGATATAATTATTTTATTATGCAATGACAGGCATAAAATTATCAGTCCTGTAACAAAAAAGGTCAGGTAGAGTTTTGTTTATAATATGTAGTAATAAATATTTGGGATTTTAAAAATATTTTTTAAAGCCTACATGGGCCTTCTTTGTTGTCCTAAAGGCTGGTGCTTTGTAAGTCATTCATTTTCTAATAAATTTCTTTCTGGATATCTTAGCTTGTTTTAATGGGTTTTTAAAATTATTTTTGGCAAAAGTTAGATAGCATCTTGTGCATTTATTAAAACTGCAACAAAACCCTGACATCTGAGATACGGGACTAGAAATGTAACACATTTGAACCACATGAAATCTCATCTTTTCTGGCTGTCAGGTTGGGTGACTGATTGTGGAGATGGAATGCTCGGTTTTAAGTAGATTTCTTCTTGCTATTCATTTGTTTCTTTCCTTTTAATTTTTATTTTTTTTTCAGCCACATGACTCATTAAACAGTTTTTATTCTGTTATTTCTAGCAAAGCTGGGAACCTTTTTGAAAAGAATGCTGCACCAATTCTGCACTTATCTGGCATGGATGTAACTGTGGTTAGGGTAAGAACTGATAGATTCTGCTAATATAAAGAGATTGACTGCTCTTCTTTCTCCTCTTGTAGAATTGAAATTCAAATCTGTATGCATTTGAAATTCCCAGTTGTCATGTAGACATCTTATAGGAAGAAATAAATACTGAGATATTAAGCCAATATTTAATCTTTTTAATTCACAGTTAGTTTTCAAGCAGTGTAGTGAGATTTTAATTTTCAGCTGAAGCTGTACATGTGCTTGTTTGTCTGTCTAAAGCAGCCCTTCTATAATTCATCTTTGAGAGAAAACTCTCTAAATATTTGGATGCTGGCTAGTGGTGCATGCCCATTGCTGTTGAATTTGTCATTTCTGCCTGAACGTGAAGAATTGAAAAGTGAGGAGTTTTGACGTGCAGTTGAACTGTTCAGATTAATTAAAAATAACTTTTATCTTTACACTGAAATTATTTCTGTTTCTCTCCAAATAATTAAACGTTCCCACCACGAAAGCAGAGCACTGAGCTCTAAATGGTGTGAATTAACAAACAGGTTTTCTTTGGAAAGAGAAGAATAAGGAAACACTGAAGGGATTCTGATCTTTCTGGAGTTTTTCTTTTTAATGCTGTGATATGTAGATTGCTTGATAGTCAGTGTGTACTTTGTGTCAGCAAAGTACTCTGATATCCATCTTTTTGCCTTGGAATCTCTTCCACGAGGTTTAGTATTAAAATGCTGTTTTATTCATCCCTTTCTCTGATCATTAAAAATACCTAGTCCCACCCTAAAAAAAGAAATTATTTTGCAAGACTTAAAACATGCTTGATGGCATCAGACCTGACAAGTTGACAAAACAGGGCAAGGAAGTGAGGCTAAAATGGCTCAGTAAAAAAGTTTAGTTTTGTAGAAAACAGTGATGGTTTAAAATGTCAGTACTCTTCACTGCTAAATCCATTGTCAGTGGCTGGCAGGCAGTGGCCTTTTATGCAGTTGGTGCTGTGTTTCAGGAGATGCACTTGAGCACTTTGGCTGTTAAAGATAATGGGAGTTTTTCTGCAAGTGGCTGGCTTCTGGATTTGTTTCAATGTAATATTACCTGGAAATAAGATGATTGCTGTGGTGTTCTAGATCTATTAAGATTTGCTCTGATATTTCATTTAATCTGTGTGTGTGTATATATTTACTTGCACATATTATATTATGCATCAAACTGGTTTTATAAATTTAAAAAAAAAAACCCACCTTGAGTATAAGTAATATACAGTACTGTGTGCTTATATAAAAATAACTATTAGCCAGATGGATAGATGATTCTTTTTTCTAAAAAAAGAGATATGCTAAAAATAATCATTTGAGTCCTCATGTTTAGATCTCTGTTTCTTCAGACTGATTATGAGGGACAAGCAAAAAGGCTTATGGAATTATTGGAAAGCACGGATCTGATCATTATTGCAGGAGGAGATGGCACAGTCCAAGAGGTACTGCAGGAGCCTGCTTTGTTGAGAATCATGGTTGGGCTGAGGGCAGGAAGATTGAGTCTGTGCAACCTAGCAGCATCATAACAAGTGTTCCTAGAGATCTGTCCAGTTTAGTATCTGTATTTTCAGTAAATGTTACAATATTCTGGGGACAGAACACTCTGCTCGTTAGTATTAGTCTTAAAGAGAAAATGGGAATGGGGTCAAAAAGAGTGTGTGACCTAACTGTCTTCCAGAACTTTACTCTAGAATGAGCAACCTCTTTGGAGGGACATGGTTCTAACCTTTTCTTTCTGTGTAATGTAGTTGTAATGGTTTGATTTTCAAAGTTCCTTCCTTTCTATAAACTCCCAAGAGGAATGCATATTTTGCTAAGTGGGAATCAGATAATTTAAAGATTGCATGCGAAGGATTAACAAAGCATAGAAGGTATTTAATAAATGCCTGTTGTCAAGATGATTAATGGCAGGAGCAGAACTGGGGGATACTCTCTTTTTCAAGACTGTATTTTATTCAAACAGTTCCTGGCTTCTAACTACTGATCTCATAAGACAATGGCTAAGTGAATGCAATGACCTTAAGAGAAAGTGATCAGAATACATCTGCAAGTTCATTCTGGCCTTTAGTTAATTGCATTGACCAGTGCTGGTTTTGCTTTGTGCAGAGCATCATTCAGTGTTAAAACATTTAAAGTGGCATTGGTTGTGGTGCCAGCATGTACTCAGGCACACTCATAAACCTGCTGTTTCCCACATGCTTGCAGGCTGAGCATTCCTCCTTTCCCATGTAAAAAACTGCAGCACCTTCCATAAAAGAGTAGCTGCTCCTTAAATCTCAAAGAATAAACGTGGTTTAGAATTTCATAGGTTTAGAATTTCAATGTTTACTGTAATTGAAAAATACAATTCTTAGAGCTGATAATTTCCCATGTTTTTCAGGTCATAACTGGACTTCTCCGTAGAGCAGATGAGGTGAGAAGGTGTCATTTTAAAAATTGTGTTTATTTCTTGGAGTGTCTTGTGCATCCAGTGTGGTCTCTTGGCCTCAGCTGCCTTCAGCAGATATGTTGCTTACTCCTCTGGAGCCAGCTTGCTGTGCAGCAGTCCAGCTGGGCTACTGTCCTGCAATGCTGCCTGGTTGTTCTTTGTTCCCTTTCTGAGGGACTGCAGTGACTCTGAAGCCATGGCTTTGGGAAGTTTCCAGCATCAGAGCAGGGATTGTGGAGAAGCCAAATGCTCAATTTTCAAAGACCTATGGACCAGCTGTGCATGCCACTTTGTTTGGCAGAAGCATTGGGCAAAAGTACATATTTTTCTTGTATTTGTACATGCCTGAAACTAAATTCAGTTATGGTCACACTCCTGCTGCTTTGGGATTGCTTTGCTGTTTCTTCAAGCAGTGCATACCTATCTATGCAGATGGCTGTACTAAGCAAATTTTAACCTCTCAAGGTGGATCACTCTGAGTGGAAATGAGAAGAGATTTTTCTTTTTAAAGTGGAAGGACAGTGTTATTGAAGAAAGGAGGGAATCATTGTTCCCAAAACCTTCTGGCAAGAGCTGGCAGAAACTCAATTAAATGATCCAGACAAGATTATGATGATACCCTTGGCAGCTAGAATTGTATCTGTTTAGGCATTTGCTTGGGCTGAATGTGACAAGGGGGACTCTGCAACCAAGTCAATATTTTTAAAGGAAGGCTGCTTCTTTCAATTCTGAGACATCATTGTTTTAAATCTAATATTATTATAGTTGGATCCTGAGATTTTTATAATCTGACGATAGTGGAAGAAAAGTTTAGAGGCTTTACTGACTAGTTTCTCTTTATTTTTTTTGTTTATTATCTTGATGTAGCTTGGATCATTTTGCAGTAGTGTAGGAAATTCTGCATCCAGCACAATTATGGGTGGAATACTGCATTGTAGTATTGCCACTGTGTCACTTCATGTCTTTGGCCAAGGAATTGTTGTCCTTCATGTCACTCTGTCCTAGGAGCAGAGATCTGCACTCAAGCTGCCTCTCTCTCTGTGCCCTGCTTCCCTTTTCCCTCGGGGTATCACAGCACTGCCTGCATAAGAGCCTTTGCAAGGTATTCCAGAAGCCCTGTTCCTAGCAGCCAGGGGAGCAGAGCTTGACTGCAGGAGCTGCAAACAGCCTCTCATCTGCACACTGTAAAGCAGCACTGGAGGAATTGAGAGCAGGGTGTTTGAGAGTGTTAGAACTCACAGGTGACACAGATGTGCAGTGAGATGGGAATTGAGTCCCTGTGCATTGGCTGTGCCCCAGTGCTGCTGGCAGCATCTCCCAGCACGGGGATGGTGCACTGGCATAGGGGGTGGTTTACACTGGTTTGCTGACACACTTCAAGGAGCAAGGTTTAAGATGAGGTACAGGGTAATAACCTACTCCTTCAACAAGCCCCTTTTGCTGAGCAGCAGAACAGAAAAATAACATGGTCAGTGACTTCCAAAAATTAGACCTTCTGCTGCTTCATGATTTGGATGGCAGAGGAATCAATTAATTTCCTTTCCTTAAGTGAGAAAATGTCTTTGCTGTGCAAGGTTACTCTGTCAGAGGGGGATTTCTGCTGTGGCAAATGGGATTCAGAGCCTGTGATGCCACCATCAGTATTAAGAAGGATGGCAGATCCTTGATGGAATCTGTGCATTAGTTGGGATGTGGCTGCCAAAATGCATGTAACAATGCTCTTAATGATTACAGAGAGCTCCTTTGTACCCAGTTGGCAGTGGTGGCTTCACAGATTTGGGTGCCATGTTCTGAGTCATTGTGTGAGGAAGTGCCTGGCTGCTCAGTGCCACAGGGGTGATGCCAGACACAGCTGTGATCTGCACACAGGAAGCTTCATGCAAATGTTAATTTACTCTCCTTATGTGTCCAGGCTGCCTTCAGTAAGATTCCTATAGGATTCATACCCCTTGGAAAAACTTGCAATTTGAGCCACACACTGTACCCTGAGAGCACGAGTCAAGTCCAGTAAGTATGACACGTTTCTGAAACATGGTTGGTTGTTTTCAAGGAGCAGTGCTTCTTGGTAGCTTGATGCTTTTCTTTTTCTTCTGTGTTACATAGAAGTTGGCAGTCTCTGGGCAGAGCCTGATGATTCTCTGGACATATCTGAGTTAATGGCTTCCAAAAACTGACTAAAAATTAAAAGAAGGAAATGTATGTATTATTAGAAATCATTTGCTGTGGCTAATTTCTCTGTGATCGTGTGATGCTCAGAGTTTAAAAAGAAAAAGGGATTAAAAGGATCAGCCTCTTAGGAATAGCAGAAAGGGTATGACAAGGATATAGCAAGGATATGACAAAATAAGCCAAAAATAAGTCCTCTTTTCGACCCTTCTCCAGTCTAAGAATTCTAGAAACTGGTCCACATATAGCCTGGCTAGGACCTGCACAGTGAGGTATACAACAGTACGGGCAAGGTTGGATCCCATTACTGACTTTTTCAGGGAAGGACTGACTTTTCCCTGTGGTGGGACTGATGCTGGCAGTAATCCAACAACCCAATTATTATCTTCAGCATCCTGGGTATGATCCAGTCTGGTGGTGTCTGTTGCCTGCAGTTCAGTTTGTTGCAGGATTGTTTTGTCCACTTAAAAAAGAAAAGGGAGTCAAATAGTCTTTCTTTTCCCCACACTTCATTTTTCAATTCACTTTTCAATTTTTCCCTTTCTCTCCTCTCATAATAATAAATATATTTCTTCTTGAAATCTTTTCACTCTCACTCTCCCATGTTAACATTAACATTGTTCTTTGTGGAATCCTTGCTGGTATCCATCATACATAAAACCCACAAGTCAACTGGCATAGCATCCTTCATTAAAACGACCAGAGTGCTTTGAAGCTCGGGAAGGTGGACAAGGCTGTAATCAGCAGCCAAGATTAAAATCATAATTTATGTTTGGGTTCTAAAGAAGCTGTTTGAAATGGATGATCTTCTTGTCCCAAGGTAATGAACTGTGCAGGTGGGACTGCAGTGCACTGGTGAAGTTGAAGGTAATTTGGTCAATAGGCTGCTTAACAACCCCAGTAACAGAACCTGAGTTAAGAAGTGCAGAAGTGATACTTTTCAAAGAAATACTTGGGCTGTGGTTTCTTCAGCCTTCTCTTGCTTTGGAGTGTAGGAACTGTAAAGGTCTTAGAGAAAGGTAAGAGCTGGGAGAGAAGATGGGCTGTGGGAAGAACAGCTTCCTTATCTGTCTCAGTATTGTAATCCTAATGAAACCAAGGGCAGTTTCTCCCACTGATTCACATGAATATTGGGCTAGATCTGAAAACTGCATTCTTTCCTTGTCCAGGTGAGGCACTGGAAACGTATGCAGTGTGGAAACTAAATATTACCCAACTTTCAAAACAGGGAAGGGGTTTCAATCAAGTATGTGCTTCAAGGTTTGAACACAGACTATTTAGTGGATTTAGACACTTTGGTTACAAAATCTTTACAGCTTGAAATGACAAAGTGCCCTGGCTACTGTCCACAGCTTAATGGAGACCTGAATGATATGAGCACTGCTGATAGGTAGATTTATGTTGATTAAAAATTTCAGAATAAATTAGCACATACTAATGCAGTTCAGTCTCAGACATGTGAGTTGAGACCAGTCATGCTGTTCTGTTCTCTCCCAGACTGTAATACTTGCTACTACTAAAATAAAACCATGATTTGGGTTCTTAGTGTGTTAAGTATCTGAAACAGGAGGATACACAGTTGGCCTCTGACCTGCCAGGTTAGCTCAAAAAGGAGGAATATCTCAAAAGCTTAAGCTGATTATTTCCTTTAGTTTTTTGTGCATTTTGCTGTTTGTTAGGTTTTGTCATGTGTTGCAACCACCCATTTCACTTTCTGATTTCAGTTAAGTGCAGCATGTTTTTCTGGGGTTTTTACTTTTGCTGAAAAAAAGCCCTAACTGGACCTGAGCGGAATTTGCTGGAAAAAAAAAGTAATTTTTAAGCTTACTCATTTCCTTTCTCCTGCTTGTTTTTTTTAGCTTTTTTCTGTTTGTTTTGCAGACATATTACTAATGCTGCATTGGCCATTTTGAAAGGAGAGACAGTTCCACTTGATGTCTTGCAGATCAAGGTGAAAGCATCTACTTATTTGGAGCCCAGCATTCCTAAAACTTTCCTGTTCTCATGTTTTTATGTTTACATGGACTGGTTTTCTTCTGTGTATTGGTGTTACAAATTTTAGGTTATGTTTTCAGCAGTTCTGCTGGCAGCCATTTCTCCACCATGTGCTATGGCATCAGACAGGAGAAAAAACTAGAATGCCTCAAGATCACCTTTATTTGAGACTCAGAGAGTATTGATGAATCCAAAACTTAGTACAGTGATATTTCTGTAGCAATGGTGAGAGAGAGCAGTAGCTGTCTGCTGATTTGATGCATTTGTGTGTATTGTCAAGTTTGACAAACTGAAAAATATGAAATTTGACTATGCCCCATATGGTTTGTGAATATTATTTTTCTGTTCAGGTGTAGAAGGGGTGTTTCTGCAGTGAGAGCATTGTGTTGCTGTGCAGAGCTCCTTGCTTTTGGCTAACAGTCAAATCCACAAGATGAAATTGCCATTGCTAGGTGTGCAGTCAAACTCAGGCTACCTGTTCAAAACTTTACCTCTTATATTCCTTCTTGGAGCAGATGGAATGTACAATGCTTAAATTCTGCCAAGCTTTATTGCTGTTAGCTCTTTGTCATGCCTCTTCTGTGAAACTTCTGTGTAGAAATTTAACAGACGTTTTTTTATGTAGAAATGCTAGTTTTCCAACTTCAGAAAATAAAGTTGGAAACAAGGTAAGAGAAAGCAATTTTGCAGTGTTTATTTTTTTTACAGGGAGAAAAGGAACAGCCTGTGTTTGCAGTCTCTGGTTTAAGATGGGGAGCTTACAGAGATGCAGGAGTTAAAGTTAGCAAGTAAGAAAACACTATTCTTTGAAACTGTACCCTTTTTAGCATCTGTTGCCTAAAAAGACACACCCCCCTCTCTCAAGCAAGTCTTGTTTTTGAGTGTAGGCATCTGACAGGCAGAGGCACCCACTCCTGCTAGGTCTTGCATTACACACATGGGAGTGTAAGATGTGTCAGAATTCTTGTAATTTGAAGTAAACACGTATTTGGTACTGACTTGTTCTTCTAAGTTCTTATTTACTTTCTTCTTGCCTTGTGGTATCTGCTTCTGGAACTTTATTCAGATTGTAACAGGGGGGAAATCTCTCCCTTGAGTGAAGTCTAAAGTAATTGGTCATTGTTTTCATCATCTGCCAATGAAAAGCTGCGTGTGTGCTCTGAAACTCAATTCCATCAAGGGACATCAGATGCAGCAGAAATGCTGTTCAGGTTCCTGCCAGAAATGGCATGGGCTGTGCTATCTGATGACTGCTCTCTGAATGCTAAACTCATAATTATTGGGCTTTCTCCAAATGGACATTTAGCATGTCACTGTCTGTATATCAAATGACAGGCATTATCTGCTGAAGGAGCAGCAGAGCCAAAGCAGCTCACTCCCCAAACTCTTATGGAGGAAATGCAGCTGTAAGAAAATACCATGTGCTTTGTGAATGAGCTGTCTGTCAGTAAGGAAGAGGTAGCAGAGCTCTGGAGTCTGTCTGGCAAATGTTTGAGTAGGTTTGAGAGGTGGTGTGGGATGGGGGAGATGCAGTAAGTGGTCAGGTTGTTTGTCCCTGGGAGGCCAGGGACATTCTTGGTAGGCTGTGTAGGTGCTGACTTGGCTGTGCTGCAGGCTCTCCTGCTAATTGCAGCCCCCAGTTCAAGGAAGTGCACTTCTCTCTGCTCTGCACTCCTGCTGGGCTTCCTGCCCACGCCCTGGTTTTCTCTTGGTGTCAGCCTTCACATCTTTCCCTGCAGCACTTCCCTTTTGTAAAAGTCCTTCAGACTCAGTGCTAGAGGCATGACAGCACCTTTGGTACGTGAGGCACACGAACATCCTCAAGCCTTGCTTCCTTCCATAAATGTTTTTGAATGCAGAGAAACATGTCCAGCTTGGAAAGCACTTCAGCCACAAGGTGCTCGGAGTCTGCTTGGAACAAAATGCTCGCGTGATTGTCCTGTTTTTGTACTTTCCCACTTCATCCACTTTTGCTCCCTGTGAGAGATGGGTTATTGGACTAAAGACATTTGGTGTGTTCCAGTGCAGCTGATCTGAAACTGAAAAGAACTCAAAGGGAATTAAGCCATAAGACACAGTTCCAGAAGTGTGTCTGACTATCCCTCTGCTAAGGGCTGTGCTGCTGAAAAGCTGGTGCTGTTTTATGTTATTACTTTACAGACAATTTCATGGCTTGAAGGGGAGTGGTGGCACAGTTGCATGCCTTAATGGTTAATGAGATCCTTAGATCTGCAGTACTCTTGAGCTGCTGGTGTTGAATGTGCTTTGTTGACCCTCTTTGGTGGAAGACATTGATGAAAATGTGTGCCAAGCCTGCCTTAATACAGTCACATCTTTAGATTCTATACAGTGCTCTGTGGCTGGCAGGATTTTTATTGTGTAAAACCCTGATTTCGATGTGAGAATCCTTTGGGACTAATGAATGTTTGCTGATTCTTTTGTCACTGAAGCTTTTGGTTTTTTGTCTGTTTCCTCCAACCTTTGGAAATATGCTGTATTGCATGTTGTGGAGATGCACACTACCAGCTGTTAGACAGCAGACCTTTAAATCATCCCCAGTTCTCTCAAATAACAAAGTAAAATTCTGATAGTGAGATGTCCTGCTGCCTGTAGTGAAGATTATACACTGCATTTTAGTGATGTGTAACTCAGGATAGGGATGTCACTGCTAGGCTGCTGGTGATGTGTAGAAGCTATCTTACAGTATCAAAAAACTCAAGGTTGTCAGGGAGCAATAACTTAGTGGCACATGAGTCTGTGTGTTCTGACTTCATCAAGGTTTCTCCCTTTGCCACTATTGACCCCTGGATATCTAAGAAGTTGTATTTCTGTTCTTTTTTCAGGTACTGGTACCTTGGGCCTCTGAAAACCCAAGCAGCTCATCTTTTCAGTACATTTAAGGTAAACATTAGTTGTGAGGAAAGTGGTTTTGTTTGGCAAATGAACAGGCTGACTTTGCTTTGTACAATGTATCTGCAAGATTTTGTGAAGGATTCTGGTAACAATCTAAAATGGGACTAAAACTCAACTTGTTAAAAAGCCTACTGATTGATAGACTTACTTTTGAAGAGAGGAAAGGGAAGAGAAATACTTCTAAAATTTTTTTTAAATTCTTTTTGTTGCAAGACCACCAGAGAACTCCAACAACCTGCTGTAAAACTGGTGAACAGCAGTGGTGAAGTGCTAAAGTGTTCAGCCACCTTTTCTCAACAGTCTTTGTAATAACATTTCACTCTGATAGATTCTTTTGGCAGAAGGGTCTATAATTAGACTGCTCATGCACCTTGATAATCAGGCTTCCTTATGTAGTAAAATGAGCATGAAGATGAATAGCTTTTATCTCACCTTAAACTTTTCTGTTGCTTAAAATTGATCCTGGAAAGATTAAAATTTGACCTGCATGAAAGGCAAGGCATTTTCATTCACATGGGCTTCCTGTTCTCTGAACCTCATGAAAGGCACTGAAAATACCCAGGAGCTGGTACAGTAGATCAAATATTGCAGTCTAGCCATGCTGTCTGTGACAGTGCCAATGCTTCCTTTATAGCAAACTCCTGTAAAGGGGGACTTCACAGTGATTTATCCAGGAAAGTTGGGGTGGGTTTCCCCCACCCAGTCCCCAGAAATTTGATGTTATGCTTCTGTGTTCTGGCCTTCTAGGTAGAAACCTATTCTTCATTTCTGTCCACCTCCTTTCTCACTTGCTTTGAGTCCTTAGGCTCAGCTGGGGGTGGTGATAGTGGATTGCTTTGATGAGCTCTTAATTGTACATTAAAAAGATCTGTTTAACCTGCTGAAGGTTAAAGAGAAGTGCCCACTTCTTTAGCCATTTAGATAGAAAACTTTCTACCTGATCTCACCTAATTGTGGTATTCATTGCTTTATGTGCCTCTTATATTATCCTTTTAATTTCTACAAGAAGTGGCTGTAGCCTGTTGGTTTAATCTCTTCCTGGTTTGTGTTTACTGCTCCACACTTCATATTTGCTGGTTTTACTGTGGGTGTCTTTTGAAACAGGATGACCTGTAGCTGAAAAAGCATAATGGGAAATACCACCTTAGATACTGGTGGGGGCATTGTTATGAGTGTTCTTCTAAACATCTCCTCTAAAATACACAGGCTTAAATTATCACAGCATTGCTGCTTTTCCATTTAATTATTTAATATTTATTGTTTGTGTACTGCCCTACTGACACAACCTCTGTTTGTCCTGCTTATTATGTAAGTATGAGGGTGAAGTCTTTCCTCGCTCTCAGAGGTGTGAGGTGAAGTAGTTTTAACAATTTGTGCTGTATGGTCCAAAACTACTTCTGAAGTTTTGTACATAGAAAAACAATTGTACTGAATTAATGTGGGCTCTTGGCTTTGTTGTTTTAGTATATAGATTTAAAAACCAATTAAATTATTCCCTCCCTAAGTCCTATGCTTGGAGCATTTCGGAAATTATTTTAAAAGCAGTGACAGGAAATAAACTTTGTCAGCATCTGGAGATATTTCAAAAGCTAAGGTTCTTCTGTAGCCCTGGTACTGGAACCTGAAGTATCACCAAAAATAATGTATTAGTACTTTTCTTTTTCAAGATGCTTTATAAAGCTCACGTGACTTGCCTTAAGAGTTTGTGTTGCTGTTTGGAAACACCTGACTGTCAGGTCTGGATTGTTTGAGTTGCTGGAGAACAAAGGCCTGGCAGGTTTTAGTGCCCCTTGGCACTGTAGTCTCTGTCTGTTTGCACTGATCCCACTGAGCAGTTGCTCTTTGAGGTTGCCTTTGTGCCATGCAGAAACCAGCTGTGCTTTCAGACATCACTGTTGACCTGGCTGCTTCGGGTTGTTCCCTCCAGCCAGAACCAGCTGTGTCACCCTGCCACACATCAGGAGCAAGGGAAGCATCCCTTCACCTTCTGCTCATAGCAGGGAAAATGCCCTCACTTCTGTGCAGGGAAGGATTAGATTAGTGCATTTGGGAACTGTGAGTAGTCTTTTTGAAACTGCAGAAATGTCATCTCACCAATGAACCTGGAGACTGGAGAGCCAAAAAGTAGGCTGAGGCAGTGGAGGGGGGCAGGTCTGAGTAGCTCTGCAGGACTACATGTGAGTACACAATAAATAGGCTACAGGGCTAAACAGAATAAACAGGTAATGCCCTAATGCTAAACAAAATGCCCTTTTATCTTCTTTCTTTTCTTTCCATGTAATCCAAGGAGTGGCCTCAGAATCATCGAGCTGCTCTCATGTACCTGGGTCCAACTGAGAGACCTCCAGAGGAGAAAGAGGAGACATGCAGGCCTCACTTCTTTGTGAGGCTTTACAGACGAATTAAATCGTGCTGCTTCCCTCCAAAAGGTGGGCTGGATGTGTTCTGGCATAAACTCACATGCAGGCTCTACTCCTCTAACAGATCCAGGGGTCTGGTGTGTCGAGGGCATGTCTACTTTACTGCTCTCCTTTTTTTATCACTGTTATTTATTTGCTTCTTTCCTTTTTTTATTTATTTAAACTGCGATTTTTGCCAAGACAGTTATACTGGCATCTGTCAGAAATGGAACAGAGTAGTCCTGCCAGTGTTTGTGGTCTCATAAACACTCATTTGTAAAGAACCCAGGGCATTCAGTTGCCATTGCAGTGGAGGCATCCATAGAGGGTACTTGGCACTTTTGGGTGAGCTTCTTGAAATCTTTTTCCAGCAGAATGGCTTCTTAGTGAGCTGGGGAGTGAGGAGCAGCCCTTGTTTTCCAGGGTCTGGGGAGTTGCTGACACAGAGCAACAAATGTTACTTTAAATAGAACAGTCAAATTTAGGCCATAAGGAAGCCCTACATTTCTCTTAGTATGTTAAATTCTTTCTGTACCATAAACTTTGTGTTCTCTGAGCCTCTCTTGGGTTGGACTGTTGTCTGGGCAGTGCACGTGGCAGGCCACAGGAGGAAGGAGAGTGGGTATATGGCACAGTCTGGTGCAAAGACCTTGTTCCTCCTTGGCTAGCAGAGGTGATTCATGCAGGAGCATGAACCAAGTGACCTGGATATGGGAGAACTGTATGTGGAGCTGCCTCCTGTAGAAAATGTGTTACCACAGCCTCCTGAACACTGGATTTCTGGCTTTTTGGTACAAGCATTTCATGGGTTTTCTGCATCTTTTAGTTAATCCCTGGGCATAAGAACTCACAGGGCTCTGATGTACTGTGCTTGACTGTCTTTTCTGCTACTGTGTAAATGCTGATGGTGTTTTTTCTTTTCTTCAGTATTCCCATGCTCCCTTTTAATTTTTGAAGATTTTGACATTTTAGAGAAACAAAACCAGTCTGGCATCTGCTTCATAGTGATGTGTGTAATTAAATTCCACTTACTGATTGATACCTTCTCTTCCTGATATGCAGAGGCCTGTGAGGAGGTAGCCCCCGAGGACTGGGAAGAACTGAAGCTGTCCGCCCTTGAGCTTTCCATTGCAACTCAGAACAGGCAGCTTGATCTAGCAGTAAGTCCAGAACAGAATTGGATTACAAATGCTGCCTGCCCACCCTTTGCCTGTCCTGCTGAACTCCCATTCTTGTGTCTATATAATTAACATTTACTACCTCATGCAAGAAGAGGTCCATGATGGAATCCAGGAATGGGAAAGTTTCAGAGCCAGTGTAAAAGCACTGGGACCAGTGTAAATCTGGGATGCAGTGGGATCAGAAAGAATTTGTACAAGGTTTCAATAGCCAGACAGGAGTTTTAGGATTGCCCATGAATAAAAAAAGCACCAAGAAGCATTCATTTTCCTCTTCACCTATGCAAGAGTGATTCTCTTTTATCAGCTGCTGCTAGAAGGAAGCTGAGCCTGAGTGTCAGGCTGGAATTTTTGATTCTTCTCTCATTTTAAAACAGAGTGGAGATAAAAATAATTGGTACTAGGGAAAAGACAGGGGCTACACTGATTTGAAGGAAAGGAAGTGCAGGTGGTTGTAAGAATAGAACCAAGGCAGCAAAGGAACTGTTGCTCTCATAACCTTCTCAGCATGTTCATGCTGTTCATTCACTGTTTTAGAATTTGTCTTTGGCTTATACCTGTGTTTTTGTGCACTTTTACTGCTGTGAAAGCTATTTGGGTAGATGTCTTTCTTTAATTTTACAGGAAAATGCTAACAGTGATCCTATACTCATGAGCTGCATTTCCTCCTCAAGGCTGCAGGAAACCCTTACCACTATAGCCAGGTTAATAGGAGGTGTTGAACCTACTGCACCAAATTTCTTCCTTAGAATTCAGGGTCTTTAAGAACATGAAAACCTGAATTATACTGGTATGCTGTCTTGTAGGATCAGACCAAAAAAACCCAAACAGGCCAATACAATTTTTAAAATGTTCTCCTGGTTTCTCCTGAGAATATACCACATGAACTTCAGTTTCTTCTTCACCGTGGTTTATAATTTGGACTGTCAGTGGCCTAGTAATGATAGAAGCTAGACAGAGACTAGTATTTGGGTATTTTTTTGTGATTTCTAGGTGGCACTTGAACACAAGAGTTTTGGTTGTTGAACTGGGTTGGAGCCAGTGATGTAAAGTAAAAACAGGCCTTCCTGAACAGGAAGAGAAAGTGACTGCCACAAACTAGCCCTTATGCTCTTTCTGTTGTTTGGTTTGTTTTGTCTCCCTTAGGCCTTCAAGATGCACTTTAATATTGGTTTTGAAAAGAAGGAAGTGATGGAGAGTTCTCAGGTCTCTTGCATAGCCTAGTAAAATAGACAAGTTCATGTTAGACCAGTTGTGCTTTCCTGTTTCTAGAGTTGGAAGTATTTTGATTCTGCATCTCTTTTTCTACAAGTATGGATCCCTTATTGTGCTAAAGTCCCTATCTTGAAACCATTGTCCATGTAGCCTTAAAGCTGAACAGCAGCTCTCTGGAATGAATACCAGGCCATATCTGCTGCCTGCCACTGCTGTCTGTCTCACCTCAGATTCATGCAGAGGCTGCCCCATTGAAGAGAAGCTGATAAAGCCATGCAGGTGCAGCTCAGGCAGTGCCTCTGCAGAAGAGCAAAGGAATAAACCAAGTTGCACTAATAGATGCATTTATTTTTACTTCTGTCATTTTGATTGCATCTGCACTAGGACTTTTGCCAGGACAGAAATATTAAAATAAGTAAAAAAATAACTTGCATCTTAATCAAAGTTGCTTTCCTGGAAAAAGCTGTACTGTATACTCAGTTCAAGGACAGGCTGTAAATAGGAGAGAAGCTAAGTAAGGAGTTTAAAGGATTGTTACCAAGGACACTTTGATTCCAATTTGTATTGTTTAAAATTCTCTTACTGTGATGTTTGATGGCCAAATGTTGTATCATTGTACTGTTGCTTAAATTCATGAAAGACGCATTGAATAGAAATTAAGTAAACCTAAGAGGTCTGTTATTGTCTTTAATTGTAACAAGAAGCCAAATGTGTGACTCATTATTTTGCTTCTTGTGGTATTTATTGAATATTCATTAATGGGAAAAGAGTGACTGTAATTTCTAATTCAAATCCCAAACTGAGATTTGAATAAAGCATGAAATGCAGAAATGCATCTTCTGCCTCCTTTTGTGGGACAAAGGACTGGCCGCTGTGTGAACATGTTGCAGTATCATGGGTGTGGCAATTTCAAATGTTAACTGCTTGATTTCTGAATCCTTTTTTGCACAGCGCACTGAGGACTTCATGGACATTTGCATTGAAGCAGACAATATCAGCAAAGGGCAGTTTGTTCAAAGAGGGTGAGTGTGGGAAGGCTGCAAAAGGGAACAGGATCTCTGAAAAGTGTGCTGGTTTTCTTTCATGCTGTGCTGCAAAATTCAGAAGCAGAGGACTGTGAAGCACACCAGTCAGTACTGCTTCACAGGGACTAATACTTCTGTTCTTGAAAATTCTTACTCTTCTTGTTTCTGGAAACAAGGCAGAACTCCAGAACCTGGACTGTCAGTATTCAGAACCTGGAGTTCTTCCTAGCTTCTGTTTGCTGTACTTTACAGCTTTTCCCCTGTTGCTGTAAGTCAGTACTGCTTGCATATTACTGTCATTACTGAGTTTTATAGGCAGCTGTGCAGACTTAACCCCAGAATCTTTTAGCCCTTTCTGCTCAGTGGATTGAGAGGTGGGTCACAGTGATGGTATGTTTGTACCAGTGGTACCTGAGAATTCTTGAACTGAGATTTGACAGGCCCTCTTCTAAGGAAAGAGCTTCATTGCCTCAATAGCTCCTGTGAGGAATTAGGTCTGAGCTGGAAGAACTTTGGAAGATGTGAATTTAAACAGGGACTTTAAGCAAATGAATTGGTCCTGCTTGTATGTGGAATAAGAAGGCTGCAGGTATGAAGAAGCAGCATGTGGAGAAAGTGAATGTTACTGCTTCCTTTGTGCTTGTGATGTTGTCTTGTAGTGTGCTTGTTCCTCCTGCTCTCACAGGATGCAAATCAGAGCTGCCTTTTCCAGCTCCTTACAGTCCCACTCACAAATACATTGTGTCTTCAGTGCAGGTTTTACCAGCAACAGATTTTCCTGCTAGATCAAGGGAGCTCCTCTCCTTTTAATATTACCTTTTAATTTGCTGTTTTCTCAGTCTTTGAGCTCCCTCTAGTGGAATCAATGGGAGGATTTCAGTGCAGTTTTTTACCTTCTTGTTATCACCCTAATAATTCCTGCAAGATACTGGTTTATGCCACTAATGGCAACTCAGGCCCCTTATTTGAGCTTCCCAGGATCCTCAGTGGGAATAGAATCTTCTGACCTATGCATACACTCTAAGTCAGGTTACTGCTTTTAAATTGCATGAGCATGTGGACCATGGTTGGTTGGGACTGGTTTGTTTGCTTTAAAGGCTACAGAGGGAAAGGAGAAGTGGTTTTCCTATTAGAAGCAAGAGGAATCTGGTCTCCTAAAGGAGAGAGATAAAGATGTTAGTCTGGGTTCTCACTTTGCTAGCAGAAAAATGTTGATGAGCTTGTGTGACTTGAGGGAGGCATATTCAAGTGTATTCCCAGTGTAAATAATACCTCCTGTGCTGACTGGACATGCTTCCTGCAGTCGTGTGGCACATTTTCTGACTGCAGTTACAGTGTCGTGCATAAAGGCCTCTGAGGAGCATTAGCACTGCCCTGCTGTTGAGAGCTAATTAGAGGCAGTACTGAAAGCTTTGAGCTGTTCAAGCAAAGTTCAGAGAAACAAGCTCTTTTGATTAAATAGTGCCAAAAAGCCTGTAGGTAACAAAGAAAGACAAAGAGGGGTGTGGGGGGTGGGGGAGCAGTGGGAGGGCATGGTTAGTTGTACAGAGAGAAGTCACAGCAGAAAAAAAGTGCCTTGTTTTTTCAAGGCAGAATCAGGGTGTGTTCAGAGGTCCCACTGTGCCTTTGCCAGCTGGATTTGAGTTAAGCCCATTATCAAAGGCCCCCCCATTGCCTAGCACCAACAGGGTTTGTCTTTGGAAATGTGTGAAACAGCTCTTTCTTTTTTCTTCTTTTTTAGTGCATAGTTTAAATACCAGAATTGGGGGGGTTGAAAAAGGTTTTTAGGGGAAATACTTTATCAGTGCAGATACCAAGGGGTTTTTATATTGGTGAGGAGATATATATGGAGAGCTGTCGCTCCAGGGCACGAGTACAGTTATCATCTGCAGTGCAGAAAACTGGGGTTTCTTGTTAGAGGTTTTACTCTGGATCTTTTAACACTGGCAGCTTCTGGATATATGAAAACAAGGTTCCAGTTTTGTGTTATGTGCAGAAGGTGTTGTGGTTCTCTCTGTCTGTATTTTTGTGGTACAGCATACAGTGGGATGCAACATGGATTCCATTTCCACGCAATGGAAACTTGCTGTTAGACTTCTGGTCTTGAGTGAGGAGCAGAGTCTAAGGGAAATGAATTCTAATAATTTTTTTTTTTTTTATGCTGGACCACTAGAGGGGCAATCACTGCAAGTGGAGTTGTGTCTTATTTGCTTCTACCAGTGTTGTCCTTTGACTGATCTCTAATTCCATATCTTGGCTCTTTTGAGTTTACATCTCTATAAGCTTCATGTGCCTTCATTGACCAAAAAATATCTGCTTGCTCACCAGAGTATGCCTTGTATGTATCTAGTATCTAGGACCTTGTATGATAAACTCCAAGCAGGTTAAACTTTTAAGTGGGGAATCTTGCTGCTTGTTTGTACAGCACTGTATAAACTGACAGTATTGTATGCCATCAATGATTCATAATTTATATTGCTGGAGGATGTTTAATTCCCTCACAGTCACTCATCAATCTTTTAGTGTATACATATTTGATTAAAACCAAACTTTCACAGTTAATATTGCTTCTGTCCTTCTCTGCCCTTTCCTTAGCTTTTCTTCCTTTGTCTTTGATTTTCATCTCCTGTTTCAACACTCTTCTCATGTTCCTTCTCTGGGATTTTCTGTGACTTTAGAGGCGCTGCCTTCCTCGGGGCATAGAAGATTTGGTGTACAGGGAGATTGACATGCTTTTGTGAGTTCTTTTCCTAGGCAATATTTAAATACACCCTTCTTTCATATCAGCCTAGAGATGGAAATTTGGAGACAGCAGGCATTGCCTGTCAGAGAAGTACCTGTGATAATTCTACCATGCTTGAGAGTTGTGGTGTATTAACACTGAAATTCTGTGCTGTCCTCTTTGCTGTTTGTGTGTTGCTGTCTGTCTGTCTGGAGAGGGGCTGCCTAGCCAGTGCCAAAAGATTATGTGTGTGGTCAGTCAGGAGACCAGAGGAAGGAAGGTTGGCACAGCAGAGCTTGTGCTCACTCTGCAGCAGCACTTGGGAAAAGGAATCACAACTTGCTGGTGTCTAACAGCTGAGCCAGTGACAGGAGAGCAGCCGAAGCCTTGAAAAAGACCATGTGGCACTTGCAACACCAGCTTTCCAAGACAGAAAACTGCATTCCATGTGCTCCTTTTTGACACCAGAGGAAGTAGGAAAGGAAGCAGCACTTACCTAAGTACAGTACATAAATAAGAATCTCACAGGCAGCAGAAGAGAGAAACTGTCAAAACTGGATAAGTGATTTGGAACAGATAAAATGGTAGGGATTTATTCATGAGTGATAACAGAAGCAGCTGATAAGAAATGTCATGGTGATTGGTGTTGATATGAAAAATGTGGGGGTTTGTTTGTTTTTAGATAGTAATTTAATGGTTCAATGTAACTATAATTCTGTTCTCTTTTGGCTTAGGTTGTTTAGGTTTCTGGTAAGTTTAGGTGCATGAGGTATCAGGAGATGGTAGTCACTGCAGGAAGTGCACAGTTCAGCAGGAAGTGAATGGCACAAAACTGAGCTCAATGTTTTAATATATTCAGTGAGACTCAGGGCAGAAGTTGGTTGGAGGCTGTTGGTGCATTCTGATGTGCACTGGTGCAGCAGAAAAGGGAAGGACTCTTCTATTTTTTCACAGTTAAACTCACAAATATTTGTGTATATATATCTGTATAACCTCTAAGTTTACCAAATGCATAATGATTGCCGCAACAAAATGTCATCCCTGTTTCTGAGAGAAGCATGTTCTTACCTTAGCTCTCTTTTGGTTTGGACAGAAGTCAAAAGATGAGTGATCCACACATGTGCCCTGAAGGGAGTCAGCACATCCAAGCCAGCAGATGCATCTTGCAACTTCCAGAGGTGAGAAGCTAAGACAGCTGGAAAAACTCTTTCATTTTGTTTCCTGTGCCTTTTGATGCTGCACATTGAAGAAATTTCTGCTCTAAATCTGGGAGATTGATTACAGTGCAAGTGAGAGACACAGTTCCACAGTGCAGCCAGAGTCCCTTGCCAGCACTTACATACTGCAGTTCCCCAAGTGGTCTGTAAACCTGAAGGGGGAGCTTTGTTCTGCCAGGAAATAGTGGTAGATCTTTTATCAAGACAGTCATGGTGGTTCAAGGGTCTCTTACTTGAGTGTATTGCATACAAATGGGAAGTTCCACCTGAACATGAGGAAGAACTTTTTTACTGTGCAGGTAACCAGGCACTGGAATAGGCTGCACAGGGGGGTTGTGGAGTCTCCCTCACTGGAGATACTTAAGAACCATCTGGACAGAATCCTGTGCCATGTGCTCTGGGATGACCCTGCTTGAACAGGGAGATTGGACCAGATGATCTACTGTTCATTCCAACATACCCATTCTGTGATGCTGTGATATGCAGATCTTCTCCTTAGCATTGAAGGTGTGTGCATTTTGCCCTAGAAGGTATTGTGCTGTAGAGAAGAAGATAAATATTAGAGACAAAGGAGGGTAAGACAGAGCAGGGGAGCTTAGGTCAGCATAAATGAAGTGCCTCAAAACTTTGAAATGATGAAGCTGAGAAAGAAGACAAAGCTGTGCCTGCCTGTGTAATTTAGATTCATCTTTTGCTACCTCTGAGCTGTTATTGCAGCCCTGAGAGGACAGTTTCTTGTTTTCACAAGGACATGAAATCAATCTCACAGATAATTTCTGTCATCAAGTGATCTATCATTTGGCAAAATAATTCCATATTAAGGGAGAAAGAACGTGTTGAAAGGCAAAAAACTCTTTGCTACCAAGTAAAAATCATGAATTACGATGTCATGATTAAGCAACATCCTAATATTTTCACTGAATTCAGATCATGGCAGATTTGTGATTCTGAAAGAGTACTCTGCAGTGCTGGTCTAAGTAAGGGTTGTGGTATAAAATGAGCTGTTTATAGTGCAGCTGCTGCTAAGATCTTCAGAACATGGGTGCATGGTACAGAGCAATGCTGTTTGACTCCATGGCCCAGCTCCAGGGAAGGAACTGGAGACAGCCCAGATGTGTCTCACCAGCTTGTGTTGATGGAGGTGGACTGCTTTGCTGTACCTCTGACTGCCAGAACTTGAACCAGTGCCTCTAGTCTGTGCTGCTCTGGTGTCCCAGTTCCCTTGGAGCTGGTTTGAGTACCCACATAGCACAGCCCTCCCATGAGTCAAGGGCACACAAAGCAGTCACTGAAGTTGTTTCTAGGTAAATTCAGCCTGCCATTTTGATGAATGGTTTTAATCACATGGTGACTTTATCAGCATTAAATACTTGAGAAAATTCTACTGCTGAGTAATTCCTGGCCAGTAAATTACTTTGCATCTCATGTTTCAGATCAATATAGTAAAACAATGCTGAAAGGGGTTTGTAACATGGGTTTAATAGAAGTTACTTAACAGGCATTTCTGCAGATTAGTTTATGTCACCACTGGCAGACCCAAGATCTAAGTGCACATAATTGTATTTCCAATAGCAAAGAATCCTTCAGTATAAACAATGTGGGTCATTAGAGCTTCCTAGTGTTTAATTATCACTAATTAGTAACTAAGTGAGGTAACATCTTAAGCACCAGATTCTTAATACATTCTGCACGGTGAAGAATAGTCTCCCTGTGTTGTGGAGAGCAAATGGGCTGGAAGGCAGAGGCAGGGGGTCATTTTATTATTTATTAAAATACATGCAACTGTATTTTATTAGTAAAATCAGCATTACAGCCTTGCTGAACTGATGTTTGATGTTGAACTGTTGTGTGCACACAGGGCACTGAGGGATCCTTTGGCATTGATAACGAGGAGTATGAAGCTATGCCTGTGGAGGTGAAGCTCTTACCCCGCAAACTCCAGTTCATCTGTGACCCCAGAATGAGAGAGCAGATGCTGCAGGCAGCAGAACAAGGAGCAGGCATGGCAGAGGGGCAAGGCTCACCAGGGTGTTGTCATCAAGACACATGAGACCCAACTAACTCAATTAACCCCACTAGACTAATAAGCCTTTTGGCTGTTTTTATGTGCAAGCTACTTCCATTGGAAGTGTATGATTTGACTGGTCTTAAAGGGGTTAAAAATGCAAATTAAAATTCTGAAAAATACATGTTAACTTGATGGTATCCTTTTCTTCCCCTCCCCTAAGAAGTCGTCATTGTTCCATTTACAGCACTACAGGGTGAGTGCTATGTGCCAGATGCTACTGCTGTAATGCAATTGTATATTAAAGTAAAATTTAAGTATATTTATCATTGTGGTTTAAGAGTTTAGGTTTACTTTACCCATGTAAAAATCTTGCAAAACCTGGGATCCTGGAAAAAAAAAATTTGGCAGGGAGTAATGCTAATGAATTTTATGAAACATTGGAATTGCCACATTAAAACAGATAGTTGGTTATCTGCTCTGTCAAAAAATAAACTGGAGATTGGTGATACAGAACTTGAAAGCAAGTTTAAAAATTCCCTGTATCTATCTGGATAAGGTATTTATGTTAATTTTTTTTCATCTTGCCCGATTCAACAGCACAGAGTTCCAGTAATTGTCTAGTAGAAATGTATTCCATTGGTCAATTTAGGTCTATTGCACAGAAGCAACGTGGAAAACATCATTGACCAAAATCTGTATGAAGCACACTTGGAAAGACTCTTTAACAAGCTGAGTGAGTCTTTTCTTTTACAGATTTCTTTCAGTAGTATAATGCCAGTAAGGACATCCAAATAACATTTATTATTTATTGTGATTGCTCTTCTCTCTAATGTAAACATTCATGTAAATGCTCACCATTCCATATGCAACCTCAATCCCCTTGAGCCTCAGTGCCATAATTAGTTTGGTTGCTTTTATGAGCTTTTGTTTATAGCTTTAATTGCTGAAAAGAAGTATTACTGATTTAGGCAAGCTTATCTGTTGCCCTTATTCTAACTTAAAAATTCACATGATTCTGCCTTGCTTAATGGAAGAAAGAAAATTGTCCTTATTTTTCTGGTGTGATTGTCTATAGTCAATGTGTTATGCTGTGGTCTTGTCTAAGTTCATTTGTTGACTCTCTGCTGTTATCAAAATACAGACATGAGTGAGTTGGCTTCCAGCAGTTCTGTCAAGGCCTAAATCCTGGCAGCCTGTGCTCCAACAGCATCCTCTGCTGGAGAATCTTAAAGGAAAAATGCCTTGAAAGGGGAAGCAGGGTTGGGTTTCTGCATGATGCTGAAACCAAACTGAATGTTCTTCTTCCCTGGACTACATGTGGAGAGACCAATTACCTAAACTAGGTGGTCTTTAAAGTCCCTTCCAGCCCTAGCCATTCTATAACTCTTGACTGAGACTGAAGGGGGTAGAAGCCTGCTAGTTCCTTTTCACAGTTGTGGTGGTGAGAGGACCTGGTTTGTGCTGTCTTTTGGTTTGCAGTAATGGAGAGAGCCCAGTGGAGCCCTGGGTCACTCCAAGGATATGGTGGTTGTGCTTTGCTCTTTTTGCTTGCCACAGAGACTCCTGGGACATTCCTCTGCAGCCCCTGGCTCATTCAGAGTCAAGCACAGTTCTCACCACTGGAGTTTTTCCTCAAATTGATGTTTCTGTAATAAAATCAGCAATGTGTTTTTTCTCCAGTGGCAGGAAAGACAAGGCAGCAGCCATTTCAAAAAGGTAAGCTTTAATTGTATTAAAAAATACCCATGTTTTTAGTAAGCAGTTTCTCTACAGAGCCACAGGCCTATGGGAGCAACCACACATCTGCAAGATGCAAACATCAGAGCTGTTAGAATTACACCCAGCCTGCTGCAAGGGGTGAGATGGTGAGAACAGGCTCCTTGTTCTTCTGTACCATTGTACAGAGAAAATCACTAATTCTCTTCCACAGCTCCCACTGCTATGTGATTCCTTGCTTGAGGGTAACCAAGAGATCCTTTCAGAATTAGTATTGCTGATGCTTTTCTGATGTTAAAGTGCCAGTGATCATCTGAGACACAGGCTAGTATTTAAATACTCTTGTCAGCATAAGTTAGCTTGTATAAATACCATTCAAGTAATTTTTCTCCTTCGTCTCAGTTTAGAGTTCTTCCAGTATAGGGTAATTCTAGACCTCTGAATTGCAACATTCAGAGGGGAGGTGTGAGATAGACAGTACATAAAATAGGCAGAGACTGAACCTACTATCTACAGTGCTGAGGAAAAGACTCAGTTCTCATGTTTCTGTCTGACAGCAACACAAAAAACTTCCTTTGTACATACCCCAAGACAGGAAGGAGGAGTAGAATCCTAGGTCTTACTCGTGAAAACACTTATCCTGTCTTCAAGTTATGGTCCATTCTAGAAGGGCTTAAAATACTGTAACATTAATAAAAAGGAAGGATAACAATGTAATGATGGACCAGCTCAAGGCACCTGTTTATTTTGACCACATTTAAACATTCCCATTTGAATGGCATGTTGCATTAACCAAGATCTAAAATCCTGGTTCACAGGCATTTAGTACCCTCTGTTTTAGACAGATCACACTGTTAAGTCAATACATTTTAGTCCCTTGTAAAAGACATTTATGTTGTCTTTTCCCATAATTACTACACCACTGGTTTTGGGAAGGCTGGAAGAAGACAGCAACTAACTCAGAAGTAATGGCTAGGATGAGAGTTTGGGTTAGTGTGCATGCTTTGGACCTGGAATTTTGCTTTAGGATAGAGTGCCCTTGCCCTACTATTCCAGGAGCCACTGTCTCTCCACCTCCAGAGAAAAGCATGCCTGTCCTTTGCATAGACTGTGGCCAAGAGGGCCACAGCTACTGCCAGCCTTTTAATCATTAACTTTGACAGGTGTTAAAATGAGCTATCACCATAACCCTGATTTACTGAATAACCTGTACAGGGAGCTACTTCCTCTTGAAAAGGTGATGGAATTTTCTTCTGCCCATAAGAATGGTGGACAGGCAAGTGCAGCTCCTGGGACAGTTATCACCACTGGCTGGAAGATACACTGCAGTAAGTACCTCATGTGTGCTAGTAAAGAAGGTAGTAGCATGTCTGTAAGATATATCTGAATTATGATTCCATAAAGTGCCTTTCTTCTAGTATGCATTATAGTTCTTTATTGTACTTGGCTCTATGCAGCTTGGCCTAACCTTGCAGTTAGAAGACTTTTGGATTATTTAAATATCTGGCATAGTGTTGCTTGTTCAGATTGAAAACCTAGCTTTTGGTCTCTCATAAGCTTTACCCTTCAGTGCACATAGTACAAGTAGTAATAGTTCATTGCTTGATTATACATTTCTAGTGCACTTTGAGTTAAGATGCAGTTAGGAAGCTCTTGTTCTCCTGGTTAAAGTCAACCAAGTACCAGCTGAGAACCTGCACTGGCTGTCCAATGCCTTGAGTTTTGAGGACACACTGGGGCACAGCATTGACCTGGTTACTGTAACCAGCATTCAAAGCTGGGCTCTGGTCACAGCAACTGACCAGAGACATTACACCCAAGAGACTGAAGGCACCACTGTAAAGGCAAAGTACTTCAAAGGGAAAAGAGAAATCAGCCATATCCCATCTTATGCCACACTTCCCTCCCTCTTTTGATTCAAAACACACACAGTAGATGTCTCCCAGCTGCTAGTATGCAACAAAGCACTGAGTGCCCAGAAAGGGATTTTGAATATCTGTACATAACTGTTTTACCTTGAATTATGTTATTTTCTTGGAAAGATAAGAGTCAGTTAAACTGCTTCCACAGAACAGTCCTTCATGTCCCAAGCTATAACAATTTGTTTCTATTATGTACCCATTACACATTTCTCGAGAACTTTCCACATGTGACAAAAATAAAAGCAGTATCTTTTAGAAAAGGAGTGCAGGTGAAAGTACTTTTGCAGCTTATCAAATAAGGAAGGGTTAGGAGGGAGAAGTCTTACTCTGTTTTCTGCTGGAAAATTTCCTGACTTTTGTAGCAGTTGCCTGCCAAGAGAGGCTTGGTAGAGAAGCAAAATTACAAGGAAGAACAAAATTACAAGGAAGAACTAAATAGGCTGCAGCCATTCAAGTGGATGTAGCACATGGATGCTACTACAGTAATCTGTTCACTTTGATGCTTCTGCACCCATACATACAACTGCTAACAACTGAGGACCTAATTTCTGCAAAGCAGAGGCTTAATAAATGTCAGAGAGGAATTCCAGGAGCTTCTGCTCAGTGGGCTCTGGCAGTGCTGTCTACTGGACCTCATGTTCCAGCAGCTTCTAAACAGTGCTCTAATGCAGGGTGTTAGAAGCCTCTGACTGCAGTGACTTCAAATTGCAACATTCAGTCAAAGGTTTGTTTCTGTTCAGTTTAAGAACTACTGACAATGAGAATAGAAAGTCATTAACAACTGACTACAGCTAAACTATGTAACAAACCTTCAAGAAAGTGAGAAGTTGCTAGAGACTAGTTTGAGTTCCCTTTTTTTTTCCTTTTGATGTCTGAAGAAGTAACAGCAATACAAGGGCAGCTCAGCTGTACTTCCTCGGGGATTGCCACTGCAGACAGCATGTTAGAACAAGTGGAAGTTAGAGAAAAAAAGTATGGAGGTTGTGGGCCACTTTTATATTTCAGGTGTCAATTTAAAAACAAAGCCATTTAAGGAAGAGAGACTGGTCTTTCCATTAAATGATACTCAGGTGTTTTTACCTCTTTCTACGTTTTTTTCCCCAACCTTCTAAGGATGATGTTACATTTGTTGTGAGAAATTGACGTTGAACAACAGCATATTTTCTTCTGTACAAAAACATCCAATGCCTTGAAAAAGCAGCCAGGGGAGTGACTGCTCAGAGACAAGCAAATTGCAGGAACAACTGCCTCCTCCTTTTCAGAGGGAGACAATCCACAGAGGGTATGCTTGGAGAACAATTGCTTCACCTGTTTCAAAAAGGTGCTTGCCTGCTTTCAAATGAGTGAGATCTCAGTGGTTCAGGCTCTGTCTCATCCTATAAAATGCTAGGACAAGTGGATACATCGGCTACAGTTTGCATTCTTACAAGAAAGCCTCCAAGGGTACTGAAATCTGTAACAATAGAAGCAGCAACTAATCAGCCATGGCCACAGTTCAGGAAGAACAGTCAGCTTAAAGCTGATATTGCTACTGCTGGAGGATTTAGAGCAAAGCTGTGTGTCACACCTGGAACCCACAGTACCATTCTTGGATTTTACATGGCAAAGGGATTACCCTTTACTGGGATAACCTTCCTGGAAGTAAAGACTAGTCCTTCAGGAACTGAATCCAATTCTTTCCACAGCATAAGAAAACATCTGTTTCATGTGGTTCTACAGCTCTGCCAGGAAAAAAAGACAGACTTGATTTTACACATTGTTCTTAGGAGCTGGGTCACATAAGAACACCAAACTCCAAGGGAACCTCCTGCAAACTTCAGTTGTTCCAGCTGCAAGGTCTGTTCTGTGTCTCACAAGGAAAGCCAGGGATAGCAGCAGATAGTGCTGAAGGCTCAATGAAAGGAGGATTAGCAGACAATTAGTGTTAAAGCAAAGGAGCAACAAGTCCCATCAGCTGCAAAGGAAGGGCTAGTGACATTAGTTAAAGCATACTTCTACCCCAACCAGCCCAGCAGCATCCAAGCTGAGGCTGGAGAACAAAGTGACTGCAAAGTGGCTCAGTGATGCTGGTCCCTGTTAAATGGGAGACCATCTTGCTGAAGATTTTAAACCAAAGCAGCAGGTGTGATGCAACTAAAAACCAAAGGAGGTGGTGAGATGGATTGAGAAGGTGTTCTTCTCCAGCTATGAGATAGGTAGGTGTAATCTCTGCCAGTTTAGAGCACCTCAGATGCTGGAAGTGAAACTGTGCTGCTCCAATAAGCAAAGTCATCAGGTCCTGTAGCATCCCCATCCCAAACTTGCTTCTGCCATTTACAAGGAAAGGTGGCTTTACTTCAATTCTCCTTAAAGGTGGGTGAGGAGTGTTTAAAGGAGTCCTGGTTCTTATCACTGGTTTAATTGTCCCCACCAATAAACTTGGTAGGAGCTATTTATGAGACTGGGCCATTAACAGCTTGTGCTGAAGCCCTTTTCAGTCCCCAAGTGGAAGGGGGAGTTGATAGGAGGATTTTCCAGCCAAGTCTGAAAGCTCAGCTATAGCATTTCACATTGGTTGTCATCAAAGTGCTTTCCTGAAGTCTTCAGCCCTCAGGTATCCAGGCTAGGCCAAAACCTAGCTGTCACTGGCAACAGTGAGGTTTGGTGCAAAAGGTGCCACTGGTCCTAGCTAGATAAAACAAAACCACAAATGAAAGGGAAAAGGAGACAAAACCAAAAGGAACCCTACAGCAGGTACTCACTGGGAAGTTGAGTGTGAGAAAATAAAATCACATTTTGTTTTAAAATTATAAATAATCTCCATATAAAGTTATTAAATAACTGTGGCTGTGGTGAGTTCCAGTGATCCTCCTAAACAATGTCTGGTAGTCTTTAAAAAGTGATCTTTGCTCCTCATCTCTCTTGCCCTCGGTTTAAGTGCAACAGGGGTTGTCAATGACTAGCATAACATCAATGCCATACACTTCCAGGAGGTCCATAAGGAAGCTTCTGTCCCCTTGGGGATCCAGGCCCATGCCTCGTGCGTGGTCAGCTGTCAGTGTCTTGTCCTGGCTGGCTGACACCTCCATCAGCGTCTGGAATATGCGGTTGTTCTGCTCCATGAAAAACCTGCAGGGTAAAGTCAGCTCAAGTGATCACGCCGAACCTCCAAAAAGTGTATTTACCAAATGGCAGCAGAGCCCCAGAACTGCATTTAACCCCCTTTAGCCAGAGATCCCACCTGGTTAGGTGGCGCTGTAGTACTGTTCCATTCACTCTGCAGGTGACCAGAATAAACAAAGATAAAGTAACTTTGAATTGACAGCAGTGCTCCCCTCTGTGGGTGGATTTCCCTCAGAAGAAGCCACCTTATCAGCTGAAGTGTGTTCTGTAGTCATCAAGCAGGTATATCACACCCACAACTACCCTAATGTAAAGGAGGAAACAGTGCTGTCACCCATCTGATAAGCCAGTGGGTAAATAAATCCTCCATTACTGCTGCAGAACACACCAGTGAGAGCTACTTCTTACCTGCTGCTTTCCTGGAAACACACAAAGCTGTTCAGAAAGAGCTCTGGCTACACCTGTGAAGCCTCAGCAATCAGAGCTCTGTCCCGACAGCCCTTCACACAGTTTCATCCCATTACTTCTCACCTGCTGCAGAGTGTGAGTAGCAACAGGCAGGGAAGGCCTTCAGAGGTGGTAGACATATGGTTTTTATCTAATTCTGTACCTCCCACTCTACACCCAATTCTGGTTCTTCTGTTTGCCAGGTATGAAGTCAGCCACACCAGTGGGCCAATCCTCCACATGCAGGTCTTACATCTACACTGTACCAACCCCCAGCATGGAAAAGTGCCTGCTCCCCACAACCATTGCCCTTTTCAGAACCAAATGTTCTGGCAAGAAAAATCCTATACTGCTTATGTTTGCAAGGACATTCTTACATCTCTAATTGTGTTTTAAAAATTCACTTCTCTGTCTCAGCACATAAGCAACCCCAGTGGATACTACATTTTGGCTTCTTAAAACAAAAGAAAGGTGATCTGAAGAAGAAGAGCCAGTCTGTTTTTAGAATCCTAGAGGAAGAAAGCTAACTAAGGAATTATGTCAAACATGCTGTTTCATAACACGCCAAACAGAGCAACACAGAATCAGTGCAAGAGGCTCCCTAAAACTAGCAGTGTCCAACAAAGTATTAGAGGTAGCCACTCACAAGATGAAAAGGTCCTCTTCACAGGAGCTGCAATCCTCACCCACTTCTTGAGAATACATTAACATCTGCCTGAGAGAAAGGAGACAGGTTAATTGCACATACCTACTGTGAACCTGAAAGCTTCATGAGACAACCAGAACCTTCAAGAGATGAGCTGAACCACTGGGATATTTTGAAAATACTACAAGGAGGAAAGCACAAAGGAGCAGTGTCCTCTGTATTCCACATCTCCCATCAGGACCACCCAGCTGTCTGTGATTACCTTTGGTCATTGAGCCGTCTGTACTTCTCCTTGTCAGCATTGTTAATTTTCAGGAGTGGCTGCAGATGTTCATGATGCGTCTTCACATTCTGGTTGTCCACATAGACATCATAGAGATCCCGTTTCTGCTCAAAGATCTTCTCTGTCGTACCTGCCAAAATCAGAGAAGATTTTCAGAGCAGCATGTTGCTTTCCCAGCAGACCAACTGTTCTCTCCTGCTTGCATAGTTAGTCATTCCATGCACAGCCTATTTCTCATCAGTTCTATTCCAGAGTCTGGTGTCTCAAGACATTTTGCAGCCTGAAGCTAAAAACAATCATGCCTAATCCATCATACTTACAGGCCACGTATGATACTTCTGTCTCCAGCATTTCTATGTCTGCCACATTCACATAGAAGAATGGTTTGGACTCTGGGACAGTTCCTCCAAGACCAGGCAGAGAAACATTTGCAAGACAACAGCAGCAATACACTGTGAACAAGAGAAGTACATCCTGAGATGCTTTTGGTTTCCCTCAAGGGCACCCTGAGCCCCACTTGCCCAGTTCTCCCACAGGCCTCTATGAAAACAATGATCAGAGCTCTGAAATGCCCTCGAACATCAGAACTTCTCAAGTGATGTCATCCTGTTTTGCATAGGAAATAATCAGTTCTCCCACAGGAATCCCACAGTCTAGAATCCAGTCAGTGCTCTTCTAGTCCTGTGCTGACAGGAAGTGAGTTTGACAGTGCCAGATGTGTCCTTACTCACGAGGCCTGAAGAAAAGCATTTGGTAGGAAACGTGTAAATGCAGACTGAATGGTATCTTCACGAAGCATGGCCACAATGGATTTTGAAGACCTGCACTAGTCTGTCCCCTCAGTACCAGCAGGCATTTCTGCAGTGCTTCAGCCTGCTAGATCAGAGCTCTGCAGTGTCCCTGGAAACATACCTCTGTAGCAGACAACTCCAACTGGGGGCGGTGAAAATATCAGTATGCGCTTGCGCAGCAGGGCAAACTTCCAGAGGACCAGGATCTGCTCACCGAAGAATTTGATGAACTGAGACATACAGCCAGCAGGGTGTGTGATCTGCAGGTGGAGCAAAAGGGAAGAAAACAGCTCAGAGGTGAATCAGGGACACACGCACAGATGCTAAGTCTAAATGTGGGAGCAAGACCAGCACACAGCTTGCAACGGTCCAAGTAACAAAATCTTATCTAAAGCAGCCTACAGAGCGCAGGAGTGACTGCTTACATAAAGGAGTATGAGGCACCAGCAAGGAGCAGCAGCTCTCTGCCCATTCCTGCAGGCCTCAGGCACCTGCCTCACCTTCATCTCTGGGTACATGTATCTGTGGATGGAAGGCAGCCAGTGGACAGGTTGCTGAGAGCTTGGGGTGCCCTTGCTATCAGGGAGAACTCCTTTCTTGTCATCGTAGAACGCCTCTAGATGGGAGTAGTGCCCTGGCATCTCCAGCTGGTGTCTGAAAAAGAAAAGAGAAAAGGGGAGATCTGAGGTGTCTCCAGACTATTTGCTCAGTGCCTTGCCCCCAGCAAACATCTGCTCTCCCAGCTACAAGGCATCCTGGGTGCCTCAGTTGCACAGACTCATCCAGGAGGGCTGAAGAAACACCAGGATTACCAGCTCTCAGTGCAGCCAGAGAACATGCACAGGACTGAGGCAGCAAGCTGGGGTGTGCATAGGACTGATCCTGTTATAAATACACTCAGGCTGGAACAGTTGTCTTTGCTACCATCACCCTTTTTACTGCTCGATCCACTCAACACAGCTGAAGCCCACAGCCAGCCAGGATCACCATTAGACAATTAGAAGCCTTTTGTAAGCCTGCAGAAGGCAAAAAGGGGAATTTCTTGTTCTCAACTCTCCTTGTGACACTGATGTCTGCCTACAACAACTAGGGTTCAACTAGCATTTGACTGGCCTGTTAGCAAGGAACAGACTGCTGCTAATCAGTTCCTTGTCTCCTTCACTGTGTGAACCTGTAACACTTTCTGGAGAAATAGCCAGTGGAGGAAATCACAGCAGGGCACTGTCACTGAATTCTCACTTGCCTAAACCTGCTCTCCACAGAAGGAACATTACCTCTCCCAGGTGGGGAATGGCCAGGCTCATTCCCAGGGGAACTTACCTGACCTGGTTCTCCAGGAAGTGCATGTACCTATAGAGCAGGGTGTAGGAAGGGGAGAGGATGCCCACGGACTTCATGCGGGCACCACGCTCCAGCTCGCTCTCCACAGGCATGTTGGCAAAGCAGGCCAGGCCAAAACAGAGCCCTTTCCTGAAATAACTGGGGACAGAGGTGTGACAGAAGGGTTAACGTTAAAAAGGAGAAGAAAGAAAGGTAACTGAGTGCTAAAATTACTGATTTGTGAACATTATTTTGTTCTGTAAGGAACTCCCTGAAATCCCACTCTGCTAGCTGAAGGGCTGAGAAGAGGCCTTGGGTGCCCCAGTCTGCTCAGCAGCAAGACAAAATACTTAAGGCAAGAGTTTCCAAGAGTTCCTACTAAAGTCACGTCACACACTGATAAGGAATGCAGATAAATAAATAACTTGGAAGGAAGACCAACAGAATGCATGGTTCAGTCAGTGCAGAGCCCTTCTTCCAAGGAAGAAGCCTGCAGTGAATGAAGTTCTGAGTACAGTACAGCTACCTGGTCATATTTTGGGTGTGCCAGCACACTGAAGCACATTCTGACTATCAGACTGCAAGGGTTCAGTTCACATGCCTTTAAGACAGGAACTGTTTTTCCTGACCAGAAGGAATTGTGACACAGCAGTTCATTGCAAAATATTGCTGCATTGCAACATTGGGTTAGCAGAATGCAGAAAATTCCTCTCTTAAGTGTATCCACTGAAGGAGCTAGCAAAGAAGAAAGTGAGTGAGACCTGCTTGTAACAACACTTAAAGGAAACAAAAGCCCTGCCAGAATTACGAACATTTTTCTAAGTCCTGTTCCTCCAAAACACTTCCCATTTCAGTTCTGCCTGCCCTTCACCCTAGGCCTCTGCTGACAGTCTCAATAGTGGCAGTACAGATCATTTGCCCAGTAAAATTAAAATTTGCACACCAGTAAGAGACTGGCCTGCCCCAGTGGGCCTCCACAGGCAAAGAGCAGATCCCTGCAGCCAGCTGGTACTTAATATGAAAGTGTCTGAAAATTATCTCTGGCTCAGGTAGAAACAGTTTAGCAGACAGGTTTCTGCAGGAGTCTAGCTTCCTAGATAGTATTTTCCTTTCCTTAATAGCTGGTGGTGTAGATGCACAATTAAGAAAGGAAGAAGAAATACAGCTCAGATGTACTCACATGAAATCTGACTGGATTTTGTGGGACCCGCTTGCCATGGATTTGAATTCCACACCTTCCAAATCTATATCTTGGGGTAAACACCATTCCACCATGTTACCTGCAGAGAAGCAAATTAATTTGGGTAAGTTTGGATGCAGTACTCATTTCTGAAATGCACACATCGTCAATAGGAAGCTGTTGCTTTTCTCACCCTGGGATACCTGTAACAGTGCCCTAACACAGTTCCTGAACTCCTACACTGTCACAGACAGTAGGTGACATACAATATCCCACACAACTCCTGCAAATGTTACTTCTTGTAGCACAACATGGAGACACTGCAAGACATTTGGGGCTACTTCTGAAGCTAGTGCTATTTTGTGGGTTTATCCTTGATAAAATTAATCACAGAGCAAGTATGATTTTACCTGATGGTGGATAAGCTTTGGTCTACACAGGTATCCATTCCACACAGAAAGAACCAAAGGACAGATTATTGCTCTTTAGGATGAGTTTCTGGGATAGTTCCACACCACCACCAGTATTGTTCTTTGCCTGTGCTTGGCAGACTGGTCAAACAGAAACCCCTAAGCCATCATCCAAGTCACCACTTCTTCCCTGAAATCTCTCCTATTTTCTTTAGGATAGGAGGAGTCAGCTGAAGCTTTATATGGAGGCTGAGGTGATCCAAGCGCTGCAATGTGTTTGTGTATGCTAGAATAACCAACAAAAAAGTACATACATTACAAGCTAGATCAAGATCAGCAAACATCTGTCACCTGCCAACCCAGCCAGAAAGCATGCATTTTTTCAGGGGAAAAGGCCACCTGAGGAGCCAGCCTGATCCTGGAACAGATGATATCAGAGAAGTCATAAAATGTCCCTAAAGCAAATGAAGTCCAACAAGTTTACCATGGACCAAAAAAGGGGTGACTTCTCACACTTTCCCATGCCAGCACTTCAGAGCCCAGCCTGCCCACCTGGACATTCCCACTGCACTGATGATGAGATGTGCTCCAGATTTACCCACTGAGCTTCTGTTCTGCCAGTCTGCCCACAGCATTTGAAGTCACTGGCTTAGTTTTAAAAACAAGGCAAACAAACCAAAATTCTTCAGGATAATGCAATGGCAGATGCAGCACAAAGGTGCTTCCCACTGGTTCACTCCTTTCCCTGCCCTTTGGGGTGTGCATTCCGGCTGTGCTTGTACATTTGGAAAGGACTTACACTCAGCCCAGATTCTTGGAGATATTTAAATCTGAGGCCTCATTTCTGAAGCCTGTCTTTTGTCTCATTACTCATACTGCACAAGTATATGCCTGCACAGGAATAGGGCTTAGCTACTGACATTTAAATAGGCTATTTTTCTTCTCACATAGATGCTGTATTCAGCAGACCTCCCCCAGCCCTGCCTGGCAAGGACTTCAAAAAAACCCAACAGCGTTAGGCATGGCAACAGGAGAAGCTGTGCATGCAACTGCCCACTTGCAGAGCACCAGCAGAGCTCTCCCGCAGAGCCAGGCTGGCCAGGGAGCAGCAGCAGCCTCGTGACCCCTGCACAGCCCTGTGCACTCACACACAAAACCACAGAGCTCTGCTGTGCAGCGCCTTGGCCTCTGAGGCGTGTGAAAGGCTGGCAGAGAGAGCCACTGACATCATAGCAGCCCGCACACTCCCCTGGAGGGCTGGCAGAATAGATACAGATGGTGGCTTTGGTTGGTTGGGGTTTGTGTGTGCCTTGTTTGGTTTGCCTTTTAAAGGTGCAAGACCCTTCCTTGAAAGCATGAGGAAGCCAACTCTTGAGACTGTTGCCTCATAACCACCGAACTGTGGTTAAAAGGCCAGATATGCTTTTAAGCCTTGCCCCACAGAGGATCCCTTATTGGTCATTACCTGTAGATTAACAGATCGATAGGTGAGAGTGCCAGCAAGAGCAAAGGAAGATTGGCTTTGCTCACTTTAGTCACAAACACTGTCAGGTGGTGTTGAGGTGGATGTGGCTCCCTTGCTGTAGCAGCAATAAGGAAAGGATGCCTTGACACAGATCTTTACCCTGCATGTGGTCTCAAAGCCAGCTCACTTATCATGCAGCTCTTTTTTTTTTACTGGGATCTGTCAGGAGCAACCTGCACCTGTGCTCCTGGCTGTTCCTCACGCCACCCTGCCCTATGAACACACGAGCGACGTGGCAGTCGGAGAACAAACGCGGAGATTAAAAAGTAGGAAAGTCAGTCTGGCCAAACAGGAGAGCAAACAAAGGAGAGACTTCACCCAGATGTGACACGACTGCCAGCCTGACCGAGAAACCAGAGGAGGGAGGAGGGAGCAGTGCTGTACAGAAACAGGAAGCACTGCCCTTCCCCGTGGAGAAAGCAGCTCTCGTGCCTACAGGAAACTTTCCAAGTGAGAGTCACCCAGCCTTAAAGAGCAGGCCAGTGATTTTGCTGGGAGATCTGCAGATCCTGTCTCCTGGAAGCTGTCTCCCATCTTCAGGTCAGGTCTGAGCCAGCACTCATTTTCTAGTGTGCAATGTTAAGGATGTTCTTCCTCTTTCTCTTGTGTTTTCTTTCCACTGGATTTTCACATCCTCACAAAAAAAGATGTTGGCACCAGCATTTGGGGGCATCACCTGGCCCTCCTCATTATTAGATGTTTCCAAAGGCTTTTAGGGTCCCCAGCTGTGCAATGCTACCATGTTGTGCCAGGACAGGAGAAGTATAAAGTGTAACCTAAACATCACACTCCATTTCCTGCATGGAAGAAACGTGGGACAGAAAAACAGAATATTTGCATGTTCACTGGTGCAAAACACATTACTTCTCTCTCTTCCCTCCTTGTCTCTCTCCATTACTTACAGACCCTTTCAGCTAACAGACTGGGACCTCCACAAAGGTGACTGTTACCAGCTGCCCCACAGCAGCAGTGAAGAGAGCTCCTGCTCAAGTGCCACAAGGTTCACTGTGCTGCAGGTGAGGCCAGCACCGATTCAGAAGCTGCCTCTGGCTCTTACATCAGTCACTCACATGAACTGACAGTCACAAGGACACCAGAACTGTGACAGTGACCTGGCAACCTCGTAACCTACCTTTGGAAACTCATCACATGCAACTGCTATACACTGAGCTCATCTGCTTCAAGCCCTTCTAACTTTAGGAGGGAAGCTGTTATGTTCTTTATCAGCATGGTCACCACTTCATACTTCTACAGTAAAACCTCTCTTGCAGACACTACCTGGCAAAACCACCTGCACAGCCACCACCAGAAATTTGGCTGTTCCTGTGCCTCAGCAAGCTGCTAGAGGTGCTCTGCTGTGCTTTTCCTGGGCAGGATCAAGCAGGTTTCCAGCTCAAACACTAACTTGATGATTTCCTTTAAGTCACACACAATACAAACATTACAGAAGTCATTCACACTATCTGATGTGATTCCCACATTCTCTTTTTGACCCTAGCAAGTTCACGCCACTGCAACTTCATGATCTTTTTGCAAATCCACACCCTCAGCAGAGCACTTTGCTCCCAGCTGTAAAGCTGACATTTGCTGGTATATTGCTCACAGTCCTATCATCCATGCTGGGTAGCAGCAGGAGGCTGAATCTTCCTGGACTTGACAGACTACTCCAGGCTGATGACACCCAGCATTAACTGCACATCAGATGTGAGAAGAGCTGTTGCCCAACTTTCTCTGGACTTTATTCAAAGCAACAGCTGGTTCAGAAAAACTCCTAAGAAAGCTCAGCTTTCTGCCAACTCTCAAGAAAATCTCACTATTTCATAGAAGGCATATGCTGTCGGATTGAAAGACAACCTGCTGTTGCTGCAGTCATCCAGACTCTTTCATGTTTTGCATACTTAGGAGAAACACCTCCATTTTCCATCTCCTGGTGGAAAGATGACATCCAATCTCATTTCAGATTTTTATGAGTGAAGAGCCTCTGACCTCTAGACTGAAGACACTTCTCTCTGGTGCAGTATGAAGAGGTAACTTCTCAAAACCCTTGGGTGTTTTGGGACACAGCAGCCATGCTGACAGCACATCACACCAGCAGCTGCATCCTGTTCACTGCTTCCTTAGGATTTTCAGTTCAAGACCAGCATTCAGTCTTCACTACCAAGGCCCTCTTGTGAGCATGATGTCAGGTACTTTCCCCTTCCACTGAATAACCAACCTCACTGTGCTTTACAGACCTCTTTCCTGTCTCTTGGGACTTTTGCTGTGCATTTGCTAAGGCAGTGCCTGTCTAGAGGAGAAGGAGAAGTTTGGTCTCACATCTGGATGCAAATGTGCTCCTAAATCTCCTTCTCTTGCCTTTGAACCCCAGGCTGGTGCCAAAAGACCCAACAATGTGTCTCAGGACATCAGCCCCTTTTGCACAGCAATACCTGTGTTCACAGGTGCAAGGCAGGTGCTAACTTCATATCTGTGTCCTAGCATCCTGTTTTGTGGATACTGTGGGAGCAGCAGGATTGGGAAACAAAGTTAAGACATTTTCTGAAACGCTGATTTACAGGTTTGAAATTAATAACCCTTGGCAATAGTGATACAACACCACAGTCCAACAGCACTGAGAGAAATGGATATGGCAGTGAGAAGTGAAAAATACATTCCCTTGCCCCTCTCCTCTGCATCGCAGCACTCCTTCAAAGCACTAAGCCCCAGAGATCCCACCAGAGGCCAGCCTCTAAACACACTGGTCACCAAGAAGATCGCAGCTGAGCTGCCGCTGCTGCTGGTGATCATGCCCTGCGAGCCGGCTGGATTTACGCCTGCCACAAACGCCATCCATCACGGATAGCTGTGGGCTATCTCTCCACAGAGACACAAGGATGCTCTCAAGATGCTGCAAACAGGTTGGTGCCCTCCGGGCAGCGCTGGGCAGAGGCTCGGCCTAAACCGCGGGCACAGGGGATGCCCCAGCGCCGTGCACAAACTCCCTACACCCGTCCCTCTGCTCGGAGCGGCACCAGACGCGGCGCCTTCCTCCCGCCACAACTTCTTCTCGGAGGGATGGAGACCCAAAGCCATCCATCCCCCTCGTGCTCCGTTTGCAAATGCCCACGGCCCCCGCTCCCGTGCGGTGCAGCCGGGGGAGCAGAGGGTCCGGCCACGGGAGGAGCGCTCCCCGGGAGGCGGGATGCGGGGGGAGCATCCCCCAGGGATGCCCGGTCCCGGCCGCATCCACCTTCCTCCCGCGGCACCGGGAGAGCCCCAGGCCCGGCCCGCCCGCCCCCGGCGCCGCTCACCCGTGCGGGGGTCGAAGGTGACCACGAAGACGGCCACGATCTGGTCCTCCTCCGCCTCGGCCCGCGGCGGCCCCGCCGCCTCCGCCGGCCGCTCGCCGTCCCACGGAGCCGCGCTCCAGCCGCCGCCGAGCCGCCGCCCGCAGCTGCCACTGCCGCCAATGCCGCCGCTGCTGCCGCCGCTGCTGCCCGGCTCGGCCGCGGGCGGCGGCGCCGACACGGCGGGGCCCTCGGCCCAGAACAGCAGCGGCGCCTCGTCCGAGCGCTCCACCATGGCCGGGCCGCGCCGCCGACCGACCGAGCGCGGCGGAGACCAGCCGGGCCGAGATGAACCGAGCCGAGCGCGGCGGAGACCAGCCGGGCCGAGATGAACCGAGCCGAGATGAACCGAGCCGAGCGGGGCAGAGAGCAGCCGGGCCGAGCAGGACAGAGATCAGCCGAGCCGAGATGAGCCGAGCCGAGCCGAGTCGAGATGAACCGAGCCGAGTCGAGATGAACCGAGCCGAGTCGAGATGAACCGAGCCGCGCCGAGCCGAGTCGAGATGAACCGAGATGAGCCGAGCCGAGGCGAGCGCAGCCGCACCCCCGCCGCACCGGCGGGGCGCGGGAAGCGAGGGGCGGGAGCTCGGGGGTGGCACCGGCGGGGCGGGGCCGGGGCCGGTCGGCGGGGCGGGGATGGTGCCGGGGCCGGGGCCGGGGCAGATCCCGGCTCGGAGCTCTGCTGGAGGGGCACCGGGAGCTGGGACAGCCCGGCTGCCCACCTTCTGTCCCCGCCAGGCTGTGACCGCAGTGCCGGGCAGCGGCTTCTCGCAGCGCGGTTAAAGCCATCCTGCTGGGATAGCCACGGGAATGGGGCAGAGCAGCCTCGGGGCCAGCAACCCCCTCCAATGGCTGGTGAAAGCTGCGAGCTGCAAATCTGAACGAGCCAGGGGTACTGACCCAGTATATACTCGTATGTGTGTGTATATATATAGAGATATTTATACCTATATAGCTCTATATCTATATATCTATATATCTATATATCTATATCTATATCTATGCATGTATATGCCACAGGAGGATGTGAAGTTTTGGGCAGAACAAGCAGAATCAGCTTGAGGTTGGAAGATGGGGCCCCAAGCATGACCACGGCATCTACAGGCAGCCAACTTTTTGTGATTACTGTCCTCCTTATGCCACCGCCAATGTCATTAAGTGTCATTAGGATTAATTTGGTTCCCTAGGTCTTTCTGATTAATTGAATCACCCAATTAAGCAGACCACAATTAAAAGGAAGATATTGTCATAAAAGCCTTAATTGTCTAACTTTTTTCCTGTTGAGCAGTTCTGAGTGTTCAATACCCCATTAAGAAACCCATCATCCAGTTTCCTCAGCAGTGGGGTTTGGGCTTTTTCTCTTTTTTTTTGGTAACATTAGCATCCATTTGCTGTGAGCTTCATTTCAGACAGCTCCAACACTGAGTGGGCATTTTGTTTTGCAAAGCCCATGCACCAAGTTTACTTTGCAGAGCAATAGACCAGAGTAGGTGGTTTTTAGCAGATGGAGTTTTTCATAGAAGGTGACTGGTAAAGAAAAAAAGAAACAAACCCTGCACAATATTTTGTTACTGTGTAAAGAAAAGCCAGATTCTGCAAATACTTGGCCACATGCTTTGCTTTAGCTGCATAGACAGTGCCAATCTTCATTTGGATGAATATATTTTTGCATGTTGGTGATGCTGAAGTGACAGCTCGTTTCTATCTTGCTTTCCACAGTAGCGCTGCTACAAATGTCAAGTCTCTGTCCTCCAGCAGTCTAGGCAGGAAACAAACCCCAAATAAGGATTCCTTCATGACCCACACAAGCTATTTGTGGTGCAGAGCTGTTCCTGGCCCCCTCAGCAGTGCAGTCACACCAGCATTGCCCCAGCATGAGGGAGGGGATGCAGTGGGAAGAGCAGCCAGTGACAGAGAGCAGGGGCTGCCAGTGCTGGCTCTGAGATGTGTGAAACATCATCATGGTCTGAGCTCCCAGCTTTGCTGAAAAAACCCACGGGACAAGTGACCTGCTGGTATCAGAGCAATTGATATGGCTTTGGCCAGCAATCTGAGCCTGCTGAGAGCACACTCTTTGTTGGATATCCACAAAAACAAGAGGCCACATTTTCTACTGTTTTATTATTCACCAAAATTGAAAAGATTTAGGCTGGAAGAGAATATTATCGTTTTAAAAATAAAAACTCTACTTGAAAAGAAAATGAACACCTTTTCCCTTCAGCTGAGGGCTCAGGAAATTGTAATCAGATCTTTGAACAGTCCAGGCTCCTGGACCTTGCTCAGGGTAAGGCACAGGGAGGTGCAGCAGCAGCAGAGAGACCTCAGAGCAATGTGGCCCAGTGTGTTGTGGTGGGAATTGCCCCTTTCCTGCAAAGGAAAGCAGGTGCTGCTTCTGCCAAGCACCCATCTCCTATGGGCTGCAGCCACTTGCAGCTCTACCCCAGGCTAAGTAAAAAGGCTGCTGTAACCTTGTTCCCAGTTAGTTAAAACTTGCTGTAGTCCCACTTTGAAACACAGGTTCCCAAAGGCTCAGAAGATTCCTTTTTCTAACAAAGAGGTGCAGTGAGGGGAGACACTGACCTGCTCCCAGGGAGGGCTGTGTATGGCTCCTAACTCTCTCCTGAAGTCTTGTAATGATACATTCATTCATAAATCTCTGCATTATAAATTAGGCTAATGACCTCTCCATGCAGGCTGCAACGCTTGCCCAATGCAGGAAGTGAAATTCAGATTTAAAGAAGGAAACACAGGGCCCATCATCCCAAGAAAAATTACTTATTCAGGTAAAGCCCACAAAGACTGGATCTCAGATGGGATTAAGAGCAGACAGGCTGTCAGCAAACATCACCCCCCTGGCAGGCCCCAGGAAGCTGGAGAAGGGGTGAGCCTGCAGGAGCAGGGAGATGACTCAGACTGACAGGGAGTCCTGCAGAGCTGGTTGTTGGCACTGCAGATCCAATCCAGAGGGAATCCCCCATCCAGCAGGCAGCTGTGGGCAGGTGCTGCCAAGCTCCAGGTGTTTCCCATTGGCATTGGCTCAGGTGTGGTGTGGTTATAAATGGTCCAGGGCAGGAGGGAGGTTGTCTCTGGGGTGTCTGCTGACTCCTTGGGCCACCCTCTGCTTTTCTAGCTGTATGTAGCATGGAATTGTTTTCCCCCCTCTCTGGTAGAGAAAATTAATGCAGAAAAGAGTGAGTGGGGGCTGTGTGTGTTTTTCTTTAGGATGTGTTTCCTCGTGTAATGAGAGTAGTGGATGGAGGAGTTCTTTTGGAAACTTACTGGGAAAGTCAGTGACTTCTGAGTTGTATCTGACTTATGCCAGTAAGGCAAAAAGCAAAATCTGTTGTTATGTGAGCTGCATGACTTTGTACAGATACTTTGTATCTGGTAATTCTGGGGTGCTCTTCATTAACTAATGCTGTCTAATTACGCTGATGAATGGCCAAGGTTTCTGTGTCTGTGGGATTGAGGAGTGTGGTAGCAGAATGGATGCCTTTGATGAAGCAAGGAAGAAGATAGTTTATCTGTAAATAATGATGTTTTTCTCTCCCTGTAACAAAACAGGCCAGTATCAGCTCTACCTGCTCTGTTTCATGTGCTAACATGGATGACTGGGACAACAGCAATGACTTTATTCAGCAACTGGACTTTTCCAGTTGTGGTGAAGAGAGTGAAGACAGAAGTGTAAATGAGGAGGACTCCCTGAGCTTGAGCCCCCCCAGAAACTCAGAATTACAGCAGTGGCAAGAGAGCAGTCCTCTGCCAGCAACCCCTCAGAGAAAGCTCAGTGAGATTTTCCTGAGCAAGACAAAAGCCTGGATGAGTCCCACCCTGAAGTCTTCCCCATCTGTGAGCAAGAGCTGGAGTAAACCTGAGACCCCACTGCACATCACCTGGAAAAAGCTGCAGCTCTGTGACACTCCACACACCCCTAAGGTAATAGCAGCACTGTGGCAGCTCTGTAGGAGATAAATGAAGTTTGTTTTCTGGGGGGGAACTTGGAGATAGGCAGCTTCTCTTGATGCTCTGTACAGCACATTTTTGAATGCAAGTGAGTTTTATCTCGAAAATTGGAAGTGCTGTTATGGCTGGCAAGTGTACTTTGCTGGCAAGACTCATCAGCTCCAACCAGCTTGCTGTCTGGTTGCCACAGTTTCTGTTTAAAACAGTTCCTCAGTGAATCTGAGGAAAGCAGAGCTTTGCTCTCAGAGTAGCAAATCAGTGTGTGTTTGTGGAGGTAAGTTAGCCTCTCTTCACCTGTGTCACTGTCCTGAGATGAAACTTAGCTACAGAGCCAGCTTGAAAGAATGGTCCCAGTCCCTGTTTTATGTGTAACTTCTTGGAGAGGGTGTAATATAACTGCTTTTTGTCTTGAGTGAGCACAGGTGGAGACTTGGCACCAGCTTCTCTAGGTAACTTCTGGTGTGTGCATGGCTCCAAGCAGTCCAGACCTGCAGTGAAGTGTAGCTGTTGGTTTTCTCTCAGTGTTCCTGCTCTACTGCTCCTTTGCTTAAGTGGTACACAGGAGATCAGTCCTTTAATGCTTCTGAGCTAGGATTTGGCTTCAGTCCTCCTCCAAAAAACCTGATTATGTGGAGAGAAGGATGATCCTCTAGCCTTATATGATAGACTGTGTGCCAGTATTTACTGAGGAATGGCCTGCCACTCTCCAGGGGAAAGCAGACTAAAGGGCATCACTCCCATTTCCTGCAGTGACCCTTGATAAGAAATCTCCCTAAATCTCACCTTGATATGGGTGAGAAGTTGTCCTTGCTTTGGATGGAGTGAATTTTCTCTTGGTAACTGGTACTGCACTGTGATTTTGGGCTGAACTTAAGGACAGTGTTGCTAAAAACACAGTTGTTGCTGAGTAGTGTTTACCCAAAGTCAAGGACTTTTCAGTTTCCCATGTTCTGCCAGTGTGGCTCCATAGCCAGGACAACTGCCAGGAACAACAACCAGAGGAAAGTTCATACTATAGAATGTTGTGTTCAATATATAAACAGAAGGCAATTAGCCAGGAGGGGCTGGTTAGGGCCCAGGGATGGGTTGGACATCAGTCACCAGGTGGTGAGCAATTGTTAATCACTTGTCTGTGATCTGTTACTCACTTGGATTTTATTTCTCTTTTCATGTAAATAACAATTATTATATTTTATTTTAATCATTAAATTTTTCTTTTCTCTACCCACAGGTGTTACTTGTTTTTCCCTGTTTCTGCTCCCCATCCCACTGAGGCAAGCATTGCAGTTGTGAGGGAAGGGTTCACAAGCAGAGGGCTTAGTTGCTGGCTGGGGTTAAACCATTATAGAGGTCTATAAAAATCTTTTCCAGACCAGATGGCCTGCAGGTAGTGAAGGCTGCTTCCAGGGTGTGCATTGTGTAGGTAACATGTTGTCTGGATGATTCAAAACATGCTGCTTGTGGTTTGTCATGTTGTAGTTCATAAGCAGCAATTGCATGAAATCAACTATTTATTTTCCTTTCTCTCCTGGGATAAAGGTCTTGTTTTCCAAGTATGCTGCAAAAAATGGGCTCCAAGGGGCCTAAATCTGCTTTTAGAAAAAGCTGGGAGCATTGGCCTTGGACCATTTGGAAGTGATGGAAAGGATGAGAGAGCAGAGCCCTGTTTAAACTGCAGAGAGCCATGAATGTGGCTCCAGGATCATAACAGTGAGACCACTGTGGGATTGAAAAGATGATATAAGACTACCTTGATCTTCAACAGGGAGAATTCTGTTAGTTCTCTTAGTTAAAGGGCTTTTAAGTAGAAGAAACACAATGCTAAATAGCCCTTTAGATTTTATACCACACTCTAGAAGCTGAAACAAGTCAAACCCAAACTTATTATTTAAAAGCTGAACAAGTCAAATCGGCATGAGTAGATTTTTGTTGTCAGCTCAAGACTGGTGTCTAGGCTTTCCTTGGCTCAAGGTTCTGGAGTGGTGAGTGGAACACAGTGGTCTGTTCTGTGGCAAGGTTCCTTCTGAACTGAAGTTTCTGAAACTCTGGTTTTTATTCATGAGGAGAAGCGGGTTCTTTTTGCTTTCCTAGTAGCTGTATATAAAAAAAATATTTCCAGCAACTTCCCCTATCCTAATGCTGCTTAGTGCTGGCAAACTTGTGTGGTGTTCTAGCTCATCTCCTGACAAACCTGTCCTGACCAAACTGATGCAACAGTCCATGCCTGGCAGAACTAGGTCTTCCATATTAATGCAGCATATGATGCAATTTCCACCTCTCTGTAGGAGGGAAAGGGGAGCAGCTGGCTCCTCTTGAGGACTGTGCTTGCCAAAGTGGCTCTGCAGGCCTCACCCAAGTGAGCAGGGAATAGAATATGAAAGGGCTTAACAAAGAATGAAATGCTTTGTGGAAAATGAAAACTGTGGGGACTAAACTAGGGACACAGGGATTTAATGATTCAGCTATGCCAAGGAAGGGAGCTGAGTGCTCCTCGATTTACAAGAGAACAAGAATTTTATTCTGAAATAACAGCAACAAAAAAATTTCCTGGTTTATTTGCCGCTTTTTTTTTTTTCTTCTCCACACAGAGCCTGTTGTCCAAGACAGCTTTTCCTTCACCTGCAACAAAGGGCCCACCCAAAGGCTTCAGACATCTGAGACTCACTCCTCGTGCTGACTCTGATGATTCCCAAGCTTCTCTTGTCAACATTAATCCCTTTACACCAGAGTCCTATAGACAAATGCTCTTCCATCCCAATGGCAAAAGGAAGGCCAGAGGAGAGCTGTAAGTGAGCTACTCCTAAGCAGCAGACTGAAATCAGCCTGTTGGAAGGAGATAAGTGATGGAGATGTTCAGTTTCTGGGCTTATTTGCTAACAGTGAATCATCTACTTCTGTAGTGTTGGTTGGTATAGAGCAAATGTTAGCAGATGTATAAAGGTAACAGAAATACAAATAAAAATCAGTCCTTGCCTTTGTTCAGGAAGGTAAGTGGGGGATCAACAGCTCTCTTTAGTGCTGTGGCTGCTGCTTCACCAGCAGTAATGAGGCCAGGAGGGTGATGCCTCTGGACAATGTGTCCTGTGGGCAGTACTGAAATTGCTTTGTGGAGACCTAAATGGAAACAAAGAATTCCTAACCTGGGACTGCAGCCTTTAAAAGCTCAACTAAAACTTGTCTATCAAGGCTATAAAATACATGATTAGGCTGTAAAGCAAGGTTTGGAGGTTCCTTTGAAAGATGTTTTCATTTCAAATTCATTTGGATTGCTGCAGTGAAATGATACATCAGACTCACCTAATCCTCTGTTATAGGAATGATCCTCATCCAGCAAGCCAGATTAAACAGGAGCTACCTACAAAGGTGAGTGTCTGCACATTTTCCTCCCACAGAATGGATGTTTGTATAATCTTGGTGTTTGATGGAATTTATTCTGTTATTGGAGTATAAACCATGGCACCATGCCAGAGGGTGAACACCTAGGACAGAAAAGGTCCAAGCTGACCGTCCTGTTTGAGGAAAAGGTGGGATGTTCTGTGTGACTGTGCCATAGCCAGGTTTATGGCAGGATGCTGGTACCCTCTAGCCGAGGAGACTGGGATTGCAGGCACATGGTCTCCGTGGAAAAACTACACCCACAGAGCAAATCTGCTCCCAGGCAACATCCAGGGCTGCCACAATTATTGCTGTACCTAGAAGAAAGCCTCAAGTAACTTGTCAATTACTGAACTATTATTCTGCTTGAGTGCTAATTAAATTGAGTATGTAATATAGGTGTAAAATTGTGTACTAGGAAGTATTTTTACTGCCAAGCTTTCTAAGGTAGCACAAAATACAGCTGCCTTAGGAAATGCAAGCTGTTGGGAAGGGCTGCTGTTTCATGTGAGCCACATTTTACTGGCTGTGAGAACCAACTCTTACCTCCTCCTCTGTAAGCTCATGTACCATCGCCTACAACAATCAGAGCAGTGGTTTCTGTGGAAACCACTGTGCAACATGAGCTGCTGTCCCTGTAAGGGATACAGGAGGATGGAGAAAAATCGCTTAGTCCACTCTTGTTGTTCACTTCATGCTCCAGTGCTTATCTTTTCTTTATTTTCCCTGCCAGTAGGCATCACTGTACCAGCAGTTCCTAGATCCCTGGTGGCCATTATTGTAGCAATAATTATGTTCCAGCAGTTCTGCCAGCTTTCAACCCTTTGTGGAAAAGTGTCTCCAAGTGAGATGTCAGTGGGAGTACAAACAAATACACTGAGAGCAGCTCATCTGGTCTGGCTTCTCAAGAGAAGGGATGTGATGGAAGTAACCCAAGGAGCCTTAAGCACTCACAGCCAAACAAGTTTTTCCTTAACTACAGTTTCTACCTCAATGGCTAACAAGTCCTGGTTTTATAAAACCAACCAAACAGCCTTGCAAACTTGGCCAAACCACTGGTCACAAAAAACACACAACAAGTGAAAGGTAATTCCAGTAATTGAAATTACCATTTCAGGACCTGGCCACAAACCTGCACATAAGCTGCATGAACATCCAGAATGGGACAGGGAGCAGTGTGGGTGCTCAGTGACAGCAAGTGTTACAAACCTCTAGAACAATGAAGTCTTTCAACCCCTCTTTGTCTTTGCTGTTTTTGTGACTTTGCAGAGATACACTCTGAAAGCCAGCAACATGGTTTCCCGCTACAAGAAGGAGTTCCTGGAACTAGAGAGAATCGGTGTGGGGGAGTTTGGCTCTGTCTACAAGTGCATCAAACGCCTTGATGGATGTGTGTATGCCATCAAACGCTCCAGAAGGCCTCTGGCAGGATCCTCAGATGAGTGAGTGTGCTTGCTGGGAGCTGGCAGTTGAAGTGATGGGCATGTTCTTGAGAGGTGTGATGGGAAGGAGGGAGTGTGGATCTAAAGGCATCTGATGGGTGGCATGAGCAAGAACTGGCTGCTGCTGCACATCCAATTAACAGCTGTGAGAGTGGGGGAAGATGCCACTGTACAACTATTGGATATAAATGTCCAGGGAAGAAAGAAGTCACATGCACTGCCAAGTGAGAGGATGGCATACCTGAGCACCTTGGGTCCATCCAGATAGTTTCTTTACAATAGCTGTCAAGAAGTTTGACAAACATGCAGCTGTGCCTGCCTTGCTGTATGGCCAGCACTGCTCTCATCTGTATTGACCAGCTTGTGGTGTCCTGTATGCTAAAGCAAAGTCTTGGAAGCTGCTGCTGCCTTTGCCTCTTTAACAAAAGACTTGCTCAGTGATTTTCTTTAAGAGCAGCTTTGTTTCAGCAGCTGTGAGAGCCAATCTGTCAAAACCCGAGAGAAAGGGGGAGCAGAGGGGTTCAGGGCTTTGAGGCTGCACACCAGGGCTCCTCTCCTGGTGCCAGGCAGGCTCTGGCAGGCTGTCATTGTGCTTTTTCTGTGTGTGGCTCCCTAGGCAGCTGGCCCTGAGGGAGGTTTATGCCCACGCTGTCCTGGGGCACCACCCGCACGTCGTGCGCTACTACTCAGCCTGGGCAGAGGACAACCACATGATCATCCAGAATGAGCACTGCAATGGTAAGAGCTGGGCAGTGCCCAGGGCTGGCAGCTCAGCAGGGGCAGAGGTGCCTTCTGGTGTGCTTAAATGTGGGGTGGTTTGGCTTGCAAGGAAGCAAACTGGGGCTGCATCTCCGTGGAGAATCCAGTAAGGGCACGTAATATTTAGATGAAGCTCTGAGTGGTGCTAATGTTTTAGAAGCAGTGAATAACCCTCATATTTCTGGGATTTGAGGACTGTTTGTCTGCTTAAAGCATTCCCATTCTGATGCTCAGAGCTGGGACTGTCCAGGTAACACCTGATATGAGTGATTCAAGAGCTGCTGACTCAAGGGCCATGTATCTTGGCAAGAACCTCCTCATGATGGAGGTGAGTAGGGACTGGTTGAGATGAAGGGACCTTCCATCCTGACTAGAAGAAGGGGCTGGCAATTGTAGAGAATGGAGCAAATGATGAGGCACAGTATAAATGGGGTGCTGCAGGCAAGGTGGTAAACTGCTAGCTGAGTTTTCCCTTGGCAATACCATTGCTTGAGAGAAATTGCAAAAGCTACCTTTAGCTACCAGAGCTGCTGAAAGCAAAAACCTAATGTTCATCTTTTGGCTGCACCTGTAGCCTTGGGCCTCAATGAAGAGTGGTGACAGCTGTTTGGAGAATTGCTTTCAGATGTGGTGGAGGCAGCAATGAAATGTGGTGCTCCTTGCTACAGGATTGATCAATTGCTTGTGTTCTGTTGGCTGAAGGTCTGAGACTAAAAGAGAGGTGGGAAATAGTATGGAGACAGAGGCTATGATATCTTCTAGCTCTGAAATATCCAAAGTGTCTCAATGGAGATGGACAGAGCTGTGTTGAATGTTAATACTTTTCAGTCAAAAATCTGCTAGTGGGAACTTAACTTCCTTGTTCCACCATTCCTATACCTGCTTTCTGCACCTGAGCACAGCAGAAACCATTTTTGTTGTTCACTTGCAGCACCACCATCATCATTAACAGGTCAGCCCTCCTGGCAGGATGTAGAGCTGTAGGCTGGAGGTAGAACTGGAGTTGTTCCTCCTTGTCCCAGGCATTCCAGGGCAGTGGAAAGGCTGGAGCCAAATGGTGATGTCCCAGTTTGCTCACTAGAGCACACAGCTGGTGGGGTTGGGGTTTGTCATTAGCTGGCCTCTAAGTGTTCTGGGCAGCTAAGCTGTTTCAAATGTGCTGTTCCATAAAAGCTGTGTGGGGTCTCAGACTGGTTCTTTTCCCTAGGTGGGAGTCTCCAAGATGTGCTGATGGAAAATGCAAAGCTTGGGCAGTATTTCCCAGAAAGAGAGCTGAAGGAAATATTGCTGCAAGTCTCCATGGGACTAAAATACATCCACAACTCTGGCCTTGTGCACCTGGACATCAAACCTAGTAAGTGTAGTGCCATCCTCCTGTGTGGAGGGTTTTCCTACTGATCCCTTAGGTGTGGGACCTGTAGTAAATCCTTCTGAGTGGACTGATGTAGAGCTTCAAACAAGAGGACCTTGCCCTTGTCTTGTGTGTATGGTGTTTTGGGGCTGCTTTAAATTTTTTTAAATTTGTTTTATGCTTTTATTTTTTTATTATGATTTATTTTTGTTTACTGCTGCTCAAAAATTGCACCTTCTCTGATAGTTGGCAGCATTTCACTCCTGTCTCATGACCTTTGTGTAATCCTGGCCCATGGGAATCACCTTTGCACTGGTGGAGCAAGTAGGGCTGCCAGGGAAGATGGGGATTTCCCTATTTCCTGCTGTCTTGTTGTACAACACTTGGCTTTTGTGAGGGTACCTACCCTGGATGGTCACCTCCAGGGCAATGCTCCCCCCATCACACAGTTAATTTTCTTATCCTAGTTCCTGCTGGAATTGTACCTCTATCCTAGAGGGCAGGGCAAGGTTGATTTCACTGGGATATTTTATTCACAAGGTACAAATGGCTTATGCCAGCTGTGTGCCTGGATGTGAGCTGGGCAGAAAGCTGACTAATGGGTGGGAAGCATGGGAAGCCAGTTCCTCTGGCTGCAAAGCTGAGCTGTGACAGGTGGGATTTTTGCAGAGTTGTCAGGCTGCTGCAGCCTGGCTGCTGCTATCACCTCATTGCTGAACTTCTCTGTCTTGCAGGTAATATCTTCATCTGTCACAAGCTGGCAGTTTCAGGCCATGCTGGGCAGGAGGAGAGTGACAGTGAAGATGAGTTCTCTCCTGGTGTGGTGTATAAGATTGGTAAGTTTTAGCCTACTTTACAGCTGGCCTAAGATTAGGGCTGCCCATTACTGCCTGAGACTGCCATATCCTGAAGAGATGGGCACACAAACTGACTGGATAGTCATGAATGCCCCAATTACTCACCAGAATTAATTCCCCTAAGAAGACAAGTCACAGAAACTTCATGTGCTGGTTTCCAGGTGCAGATTCCTGAGTCAGGAGGGAGCTTGCTCCTCTTACTCAGATTTTCTTTGTTGGTGCTTATACAATGCAAGCTTTTATTGCAGAATGACTTCAGTTTGCCCCATTAGATTTAAGTTGCTGGTTCTTTGTCTCAGGTGACCTTGGACATGTGACATCAATAACAAACCCTCAGGTGGAGGAAGGAGACAGACGGTTTTTGGCCAATGAGATTTTGCAAGAGGTACAACTGCTGGAGCAGGGCAAGGGGGAGAACAGGGTGGGAGAGCAAGTGGGGAGAGATCAGCTGTAGAGCAGTCATTAGTGTGACTTGTTCCTCCCCTCATCTCCTCTTTCTTCTGCCTGGTCTGGTTGGGAAATCTGTGAAATTTGCACTTTATCATGAACCATGGTGGTGTGTGTCTTATCATGTAATTACATACTTGGTGTGTAAATACTTCATAAGTAGTTACCATTGCAACTATCAGTGGGACAAAATCTTTATCAGCTTGAAGACATTTGATTTGCCTATCAGCTGAAATAAAACTATAGGGGATATAATTATTGAGGAATATTTTTACCTGGACAGGTGCCTTGTAAAACAAACACTGAACAAGTGGTGGGAAGGTGGGAGCACCCTCTTGATCTGGCCAACCAAGGAAAAGGGCATCAGTGTTGAACAAGCAGCTTGGGTGTGTTATTCAGTTCAGGTGGTGACAATAGGTGTTATTCAGTTCAGGTGGTGACAATTAGGTCAATATCTGTGCTGCAGGTGGATTTGAGAACTGTTAGATCCATATCTCAGGTGCAGTATTTGGTCTGAGCTGGGCATGGGTAGCTTACTGCCTTGTGTGAAGGATGGAGCAACTTGGGAGTTACTGCAGTGACCCCAACATGGCCTGCAAAGTCCTTATGGCTGCCTGAAAGCCAGCATGGTGTTGGTCAGTGGCTCTGCCTGCTGCCAAAGTTCTTCCCCTGAAGAGGATACAGCAGCTCACGGGGGTGGTGGAGGCAGAACCATGTGCACACACCGGCTTGGCTGCTTCTTTCTGAGCTCCCAGCCCACCTCTCCTTGGCCTGGTGTAGCAGGATGTTCCCTCCTGACCCTGTCCCCTCTCTCTGCAGCAGTACTGCTCCCTGCCCAAGGCTGACATCTTCGCCCTGGCGCTCACGGTGGCGCTGGCGGCCGGGGCGGCGGCGCTGCCCCACAACGGGGCCCTGTGGCACCACATCCGCCAGGGCAACGTCCCACACATCCCCCAGAGGCTGCCCCAGCGCCTCCTGGAGCTCCTCAAGGTGAGCCAGTAGCCCTGACAGGATGGTGGCTTGTGCAGTGACAGCAGTGTTTAATGCTGAACCCCTTTGCCTTGCAGCTCATGATCCACCCTGACCCTGCGCAGAGACCTTCTGCCACAGCTCTCACCAAACACCCTGTTCTCCGTCCCTCATGTGGGAAAGCTGTGCAGCTCCAGGAGCAGCTGAACGTGGAGAAATGCAAGACTGCCATGCTGGAGAGGTAGGGCTGGCTTGGGCACAGCCCTGCTGGTCACCAGCTTTGAAGGGAGGGTGGTAGTGCTGGGGGAGTGCACGTGTAGAAATCCCATCAGAAATCCCATCAGCTCGTGTGCCTGGGGCTGTAAAACAGGGACCTGCAGTGCCCAGGCAGCAGCTGTGCTTCAGCTCTGCCTTGGAGGAGCTGGCTGAGCTACAGCAGTGCAATCCTGTGCTTCCTGCAGCCACTGGTGAGGCAAGATGCTGGTACAAGCCTGCAGCCAGTGGGCAGATGAGGAATTGATAATGCACTGGGATAGTACTCCAAGCACAGAAGGAAGAGGAATATTAGGTGGTGCCAGATAGGCTTTTTTTTTTTTTTTTTCCCTTGTTGCCTTTCACTGCTGTTGGCAGTAGTGTTTTGAGGTGCTGGGATCTAAGAACTGCCCCAGAGCCCCTCTAAGTGCAGTAGTCAGCTGGGAAGTCAGTACATTTTCTGTTTAGACAGAAGAGTGAAGGCTCTGGAAGAACAGCAAGTAGCAGAAAGGGAAGAAAGGCAATGGAAAAGAAGCATATACCTTTATTTAGATGTTTATGGATGAGATGGTTCTAAATTTCAGCATCCACAACTATCTGAAACAATGGCAGGAAAACTGAGCCAGGTGTTCTCATACTGGTGCCAGCGTGTTGCTGACCTGATACCTTAGTTTTCTTCTGGTAAATCTTCAGAGCTCCGACCTTTTCAAGCAGAAACATTAGAGACAGCTACAGTAATGCTCATGTTACCCTCTAGGCTGAGAAGTTGCCCCCTTCCAGCAGCATGGAGTATTACAGTAACCCTCTTGTGAAAGATTGTTGATAGTTTGCTTCCATAGCTGGTGGGGATTCATGCCTGACACGCTTTTCTTCCTTTGCTCTTCCTTCTGTCTCCCCCCTGCAGGGAACTTAAAGCTGCTCGCCTTGCCCAGACCCTCATGGACGACCAAGCCTTAGGAAGTGCCAAGTTACAAGAGGCTGAAACCTCTTCTAAGCAGAAGAGCAAGCGTCTGGTGGGAGGGAAGAGCTGTCGCTCGTTTAGCTTTACTCTGGGTTTCTGAATTTGTGTTGTCCAAAGACTGGCCCTGTGAAAGCAGAGGGTCTGCACAGACCAATGCCCCATGTTGTCTCTGTCACTTTGCTTTTATTGGTTTTATCTTTTGTTCCCCTGTTATGAGCTGTTGGCTGAGAAAACAATGACTGGCTTAAAAGTGCTGGATAATGGGATTTAAGGTTGTTCTCAGTCTTTTACCTGTTTAATTTTTTGTGTAACTGGCCTTGCTATAGACTCAATGTAACCCTGCTGTGACAAAAGGATGATTTCTCTACTCACTTCCCTCTTACTGGAATTTCAGCCCTGTTACTGGTGACTTTGTGGTCTTAACAGTTAGATTGGCTATATCTTTAGAGGGTGATAATGGTGTGCAGGGAGACAGCATCTACAGCTGTCTCCTCCTAGGAGCAGGCAGGCAGAGACTATGGCAGCCAGTTTTAGCTACCCATAGGAGCCAGGCTGGTTACACAGTGCTCCTGGGGGGGCTCGGGATGCAGCTGGAGTCATGTTTCACTGTGGGGGGACACAGTAATAGGAAATAGTTTGAGTTAAGCAGTGGGAGTTGAAGAAAAAGATTCTTTCAAGTTTCAGCAACAAAACTTTTCTAACTGGGCGTGCTCTGACTAGTTAGCCCCTGATGGCTGACGTGTTTTCTGTCAGCTGGGGAGGATCCTTTGTTCATGTGGGGCAGAGAACTGCAGTGTGTTGGTAGCTGGGTCTGTCTGCTCCCATTTCATCTTCAGTGTCTCACAGTGGTGCAGCTCCTGTGAACTGCAGACTCGCAGCAAAGATGAGGGCAATTAGAAAGAGCTTTTTCCAGCTTTTTGCAGTTGCCCGTGTTAATGGTGGTATGTATTTTGTTTTTGAGACCTAACATACCCTTCCCCCTCTCCCCGCTCAACGTCCCTTTGGGCGTCCTTGTCGCTTGTTTGTGTTGGTTGGACAGAGCGCTGCACTGCTGTGAGGGGAGAGCCCGGTACCTCGCTTATTTCCAGCTTTCACTGGTTTGGTTCATGATGCACTGCACATGCTGGCTTTTAACTGTTAGATCCTATCGTTTCGTGCGAATAAAGCTTTTATCATTTTTTTTAACCGATGACCGAGTGATGGAATTTTGTTGGGGTTTTCCGGGCGGACCGCGTTTCCGGGCGGACCGCGTTTCCGGGCGGACCGCGTTTCCGGGCGGACCGCGTTTCCGGGCGGACCGCGTTTCCGGGCGGACCGCGTTTCCGGGCGGACCGCGTTTCCGGGCGGACCGCGTTTCCGGGCGGACCGCGTTTCCGGGCGGACCGCGTTTCCGGGCGGACCGCGTTTCCGGGCGGACCGCGTTTCCGGGCGGACCGCGTTTCCGGGCGGACCGCGTTTCCGGGCGGACCGCGTTTCCGGGCGGACCGCGTTTCCGGGCGGACCGCGTTTCCGGGCGGACCGCGTTTCCGGCGGACCGCGTTTCCGGGCGGACCGCGTTTCCGGGCGGACCGCGTTTCCGGGCGGACCGCGTTTCCATTTCCTGTTCCGGCCGTGCGCGGGCGCAGCGCGGCGGCCCCGGAGAGGTGCGGAGGGCGCGGGGTCGGGCGGCAGGGCCGGGCCGGGCCGAGGCTCCCTGCGGCGCTGTTTCAGCTCTGCTTTTCCCTCCGCAGGCTCGGTGGCAGCATGTGGCGGCGACCGGCGTGGCAGGTAGGGCCGTGCGGGGCCGCGGCGGAACGCGGGCCCGGTGCCGTCGGGGCGGGGAAGGGGCGGCGGAGGAGCAGCAGCTCCAGCCCCTGTGCCCCGCCGCGGGGCTGGCAGCGACTCTCCGGACACGGAGCTGCCCTCGGCCGCTGTGCCGGGAAGGGGCGGGCAGAGTCGAGTGGCCCGGAGCCGTCGCTGGGCCGTGCCCGCAGGGCCGGAGCCTGGGCGCTGGGTCTGCTCTTGGGGAGGGAGAGTTTGAGCGCTCCCACTGGCCTGGAACCACGTCTGGTTCTGGGAAATGAGCCTTTTTCTAATTCCTGCACATGGGCCTCTAGCAGAAGTGTTTCTGGTTTGTTTGTTGGTTGTTTTTTTTTCCCCTTGTCCTTTGTTCTCGGATGGAATAATGATAGTTCCTTTACTGCCTTCCCACTTGTGTACTAGATTTACCTTGGGAACATGGGTATTAGTGCATCCACTGCTCATTCCAGTGGATGGATGTACTTTTTGGGACACAGTTCATCTCCGGAATGTAGCAGAACTATCAGACCTGTTTGTTCCCATAGACATTGAAACAACTAAACCCCCACTCTGCTATGAACCTGCTCTCCTATTTATGCATTTTAAAAAACCCAGTAGTTACTACATGTCCCAGAAGTAACTGCTGAAGGTATATGTTTGGGCCCCACTTCCTTCTAGACAAGTTTTCAACCTTGATTTAACCAAGTGTTCTTTAAATAATCTTACTAGCTTCATTTGGCTGAACAGGTTTCTTTCCTTAGCTCCCTCATTAGTTACCTGGAAAAGAACATACTTGCAGAACCTCAGCAAACGTTCAGAAAAAGAGCTGTCAAGGCCTGTGCTCAGGAGGCACCTAAAGTTGTGATCCTGGCTTTTGAGATAACCTGCTGACTGATAGCTTGCCATGCTTAGAAACATCGTAATTCACCTGTATGTGTGTTTGGTCTCTCTTGTTTCAGCCATGAATCGTGTTCACCTGCTTGGTTGGGTTGGACATTGTCTATTATAAGGCAAGGGGAAGGACAAAATCCTGTTACCATATTTTCCCTCGCAACCAAGGAGATGTGGTGGACAGGAGATAGTGAATTGGGCCAAGTGAGTCTGCATGAGCAACATGTCCCAGGTCACGGCTGCAAGGTCAGCAGCACCACACTTGCAAATCTCTGGGGTGCAGGAAGGTTCCTTTGAGGTCAGCAGAGATTCTGGTGCATTTATGTGTGCCTTACTGATTCCCAGCAGCATATACTGAAGAGAGATCTGCTGTTGACCTTCCTCAGGAGGAGAGGAGAGTGTTGAGTGGGCAGTTTGTCACTGGTGGAGTTTGTCAGAGGCATAGCAGGTTCTGTACTCTTACTTGTATTTCAGGATGAGGAAAATAAAGATAATTTTCTCATTGATTCTGTCATCAGTTTGTATCTACAGATGTCTCATTCTCTGAATTCTATTCAGTGTGGAGTGTCTGACAGGAAAAAATTATTTGCATGAGCATTGTCTTACAGAAGAAGCAATGTCTTGGTTTGAAGTGTGCTTCTGCAAAAGAATTTGTTTGGACATGGATAAGTGGAACATTTAGTTCTGGAGTGAAATGGGAGATGGAGTGCTAGTGTACTTCTGTTTTCAAATCACTTCTCATAATTTGAGAATACCAATATGTTGAAAGTAATTTGTGAGTCTTGTATCACAAAGAGGATTTGGCATCCAGCTCTGTCACTTCTGTGTACCTCAGGTGACATCAGTCAGAAGACAACATGGCACAGGATCTCTGTCTTCAGACCAGGCCTCAGGGATGTCACCTATCAGTATGTGAGGAAAGGGTAAGTGAATAACAAATGTGGGTGAGGATCTAATGCCTTAGTAACAGATTATTGCAGTCGTTGTGGTGACCAGGACCTGTTGTGAGATATAGGTGCCATAAAACAAGTTAGCAGAACTACAAATAACTGATACAAAAGCCTGTGTGCTTTGAATCAGATTCTGAATTCAGCCTTTTCATCAGGAAGTGTAGTGCTAAGGCAAGGAGTCACAGGCTCCAAGTGAAAGAGGGGAAGTTTGGGTTGGACATGTGGATGTAATCCTTACTGTCGAGGTAGTGAGGCCCTGGCACAGGCTGCCCAGGGAAGCTGTGGGTGCTCCATCCCTGGCAGTGTCCCAAGTCAGGCTGCACAGGGCTTTGAGCAGCCTGATGTATTGGATGCTATTCCTGCCCATGGCCAGGGGTTTGGAACGTAGGGTCTTTGGGATCCCATTTCCACCCAAACCACTCCATGACTACCGAGTGGAAAACAGCAGCACAGTTCTCTGACCCAAATCAAATTCTTGTTCTTTTCCAGCTCTCGAATCTTTGTTGAAGGGAAGATAGATTATGGTGAATATACAGATAAGAACAATGTGAGGCGACAGGCCACAACAATTATAGCAGGTAAGGAGCAGAGCACCAAGGTGCCCCTTGAAAATGGAAGGGGCCTGGAGGACCTCTGACATGGATCCTCAGTGTCCACACTCAGGCATTTGGAGAGAATGGATAGTGTATACCAGATTTCCTCTGGCACTGCTTGTGAACACAGGGAAGATGAGATATACAGTTGCAAACTGTTGGTGTTGTTTGCTTACCCCACAGAATGGGTAGGGAGTAGACTTGTGCCTTGGGTTGGAACAACAAAGAAAACTAGGAAACTCAACTTTTCCTTGAGCCTTAAAGTAGCCTGAGCATCCCACATCTTTACTGTGGATAGAGCTGCTGCTGTGTTTCTTTTGAGTGAGGGATAAATTAATTGGGTAGTGGAGTAAACATTTCTGTTACACAAGTATGTCTAAAAAAGACTAGGACAGAGGAAAGGAGGGGGGGAAAGGAAAAGGACAGTCATAGTCCTGGATGTTTCTGCAGCCTCTTTAAAAGCTAGCAGTGCTATAAATTACTGGAAGGGAGAAGCAATTCTCTTTTTTAATGAGTTTTCTCCTAATGGTTTCTTGTTCAAAAGGCCCAGTCTCTAGACACTTTAGAAATTCCTTTGGAACTTCCCATAGTCCTATAGGCTGTGGCATGGATAGTGCAGACTGAACATGACAAAAGAAAATGGAATTGAGCTGTAACTGATGGAGATTGCAGTCAAGAATTAAACCATTATTTTAAAATTATTCTAGTGTTTTCATCAGCTTTAGCACCCTTGTTTCATAGTACATATGATCACCTTGAATTGTCTGCTTTCAGGGGATGTAGAGAAAGAACCCTGTATTGGACATTGTTTTGTTTTATGAACTATTATTCTGTTCCAAAATCCACATTAGCAACTTATTTTAACACAAATAGCTGGGATTCATGGTGTGAAGGCTTGCAACAAGGCAAAACAATGCTCAAGGTGATTTTTTTTCGTTTCTTTTCAGATAATGTGATTTTTCTGAGTGACGGTTCGGTGAGAGACAAGGTGTGATGTCCTTGCTTGGATCCAGGTCATTTCATTCCTTTGGTTTCTCAATGCTTCATAATTCTGTAATCATGTGTATTGCTGTAGTTTCTTTAAGAAATAAATAAAATGTTTGTACCTAGAGGCTACATCTGTGTGTTCTGTTTTCCCATGTACTTTCTTGTTACCATCTTTTGGATTCCTGTTTTTTTCTCCTTAAAAGGAAAGGTACCCCAGGCAGCTGTACCAGTTCTTGAGCTGATGAATATATAAATGGGAGTCACTCTGTGCACCTTGAGCCATTGGCTGCCTCTCCTGACTGCAGGGACTGCCAGCCTGATCCCCTCTCACTGTTGACATTCCTCCTTTGTTCTATACGTGTTCCTACTATCAGCTAGTGGACCAACCACCTATTTTCCATAGATTTTCATTACACCTGGTGGCTTCTCTAAGAAAATTAATTTGTGTAAATAAAAAAATATATATAAAATTAATTTGTATTTTATTATAATAAAGGAGATCAAGATTAAGTTTCATCTAATACCTCTTTTGGATATTCACATTTTGGAGCATTTCATAAAGATCACATAAAGTTTAGGTGGTGTTTGGGGGTTTGTTTTTGTTGTTCGGTGTTTTTTTGTTTGGTTTTGGGGTGGTTTTCTTGTTTGTTTATTTTTTGAGAAGAGATGAAGTGTCCAGATGTTCACAATGAGACAGCTGCCCGCAGGTAATTATAAACATTTTCTTACTGACTCCTTAAAACATTGTTCTCTCCAAGTGCAGGTGTTGATTAGATCAGACAAATGCTCTGGTGGTGGGCAGCCTAGGTAGAGAGTCTTGTTCTTTTAACATCTGGGTTGGTTTTCTCATCCAAATTCAAATTAATTCAAAAAATTCTGAGGAGGATCAAACCCCTGTGCATAACCAGGAGTTTGGTGGGAGGTTTTACATGTACAAGTTGGCATTACCTTCTGCAATACCAGATAAACTGGCTGTGCTGCATTGCTGGAGTCAACCAGCCAGCGGCCCACAGATTTGACAGCAGAAACTTGCCTTTCACATCTAGGTTGTAATTTGATTTTGACCTATGTTGATCATGAAAGCCAGTCTCTGTAAAAGGTGATGATATCAATTACCAGTAGATAGCATTTCACATCACCAAAAAATAGCTACAGTTGTTAATTATTTCTCTTTCTTCATGATGCATCAAGTAGAGAGACCAAGTAGCCACCATGTGAAGGAATAGAAAATTCCATTTATCACTAGGTGGGGATTCCCCCAGTTTAAAAGAAAGTATAGTAGGAATAGTAAATTTTTGTCTCCTTCCTGCACAGCAATCTTTTAAAGTAGTTCTTAGCTGTTCTGTTTTGTTTTTTTAATCTCATGTATTTCAGGATAGAACTCTGCTTTGGAGAAGCATTGGACATTACTTCTCAGTATTAGAACTGCACCTCTTCAGTGAAACAAAATGTGATAAAGTCTAGCAGAATTCTAAGTGAATGAAAATCTTCTGGAAATTATCAGAACCTCAGAAGAAAGGGACCCAACACTGCTAAAGGCAATGGGAAAGGTATTACAGTTTACAGACTGATAGTCTAATTCCTCTGCTAGGGTTATGGGCTGGACATAAATTGCTTGGGGAATAAAAGAAGGTTATGTCTGTGTTCTGGACATTGAGATGAAATTATCCCTTGGTATAAATTTCATGGGAATGAATGGATTTACTCTGTTAGTTAACCTCTATTACTCTGTTGGCTTTTCCACAGCAGGCTCTGTGCTGGGAGAAGCATCTCCTATTACCTCTGCTGCCTTTTCCTTTAGAGATGAGAGATTTGTCCCAGTGTTCAGTCCTCAGCCTGGGTGTTATTTTCCAGAGTTTATGTGCATTTTTTCACTACTGTTACTGCATAGCAGGAATTGCTGATAATTATTCTCTTCATTAATGTGGCTCTAGTCACAGGAAACTCTAGGCTCCTTTATTAGCAAACATAGCCTGTAAAAAAAGTCAATTAAAATCCATTGAAATATTAAATTGAAGTTGCATTTTTTTTACCAGTAGTAACACTGCCAGTATTGAACTGTATTTGAAATGCTGTTCCACAGCCATGGCCTGCAGTGTGAAAGGTGAAATATAAACCTCAATTCTCCCACCAGCATTATTACACTAAGAGCTTGTGTGGTTACATGTTCACAACTGAAGTGAAACAGAGATAAGCATCTTGCACTTGCAGGTTTCAACCTAGTGTATTTCATCTAGCTGGCTACCACAAAATACATTGTTAGAGCAGCCTTTCTCTGCAGTCCTGCTGCTGTTCTGGTCCATCAGCTTTTCTTTGCAATGCTCTCCAATTTTTTTATTTACAGTGAAGACTTCTTCAGCAGGAAAGCTTGACCCACCTGATTGTGCAGGTGTTTTATGTGTGTAAGCAGTATTTCAGTGGGTGTGGCATCCAGGGATTAGACACAAGTCAAGGTTTTATTTCGGATGGGAGCACACGGCCGCTTTGGGGACCGATGGCACTGAGCACAAGGCGGGGAGCAGCTTTGGGGACAGCAGGGTTTTTCCGGAGGATTAGAAGGGATCCCGATGTCTGCTGGGCCGGGCCCGACCCTCAGCTTGGAGCATCCTGTGTAAACAGAGCACCAGCTTGGGCAGCCAGGGCCTGGAGTGCTGTCAGTGCAGAAAAGAGCGATCTTTGATCGATCCCAGCCATCGGGTTACCTCAGTAATCACCGGGGCTACAGCCAGCAGCTTAACAGGGGAGTTTTGAAGGCGTTTGTCGCCGCCGCACGGCTCGCTTTTGTGAGGATTCACCCCACAGCCGCAGCGCTGCTGTTTGCAGAGGGATGCCCGGCATCCCACCCCTTCCCCGTTTGAGTTCCGCCGGCACCCTCGCTTTCCCCGCTGCCGGGAAGGACCCGCAGCCCCCCGGCAGGGGTGTTCAACCCGACCGAACACCGGCTGTGCGCGGGGCTCCTCCTGCCCCGCTTCCCGCCGCCGGGCCCGGCCCCGTGAGGGCGGCGCCGCCATGGCGCGCCCGCGCCGCCAGGGGCGCTGCGGCGGCGGCGGTGGGCGGGGCCAGAGGAGGGGGCGTGGCGCGAGCCCACGTCCGAGTTCCCAGGGCGACGGGGCGGTCGCGCCGTGACGTCACGGTGCTTCCCGGTGACGTCAGGCGAGCCCATGCGCCGTGGCCGCGGCGATTCTGTGTGACGTCACGAGGCCGGCCGTGACGCGGCGGCGGCGGCGCTGGGAGCGGGCCGGGACCGCGCTCGCCGCCCGCCCCTCGCACTACGGGTCGCGGCTGGGGCCGCCCCGGTGGCGGGGACGCGGCCGCCCCGGCCCCGCCCTCGCCCCGGCGCTCCGGCCCAAGATGGCGGCGCTGAGCAGCGGCGGCAGCGCCGAGGGGGCCTCGCTCTTCAACGGGGACATGGAGCCCGAGCCGGCCGCGCTCGGCGCCGGCTACGCGGGGGCGGCAGCGGGGACCCGGCCATCCCGGAGGAGGTGAGGCCACGCGGCCCCGGGGCTCGGGCCCGGCCGTGCCGGGGGCGGCCCGTGCTGGCGGGGGCAGGGAGCGGGGCCGCGGCGGGCAGGGCGCGGGTGCTGGTCCGGTCCCGGTCCCGGTCCTGGTCCGGTCCCGGCCGGCTTGCGGAGAAGGCCGGCTCGGTGCATCTGCGGCCGCCGTGTCCGGCCAAGGTGTTGTGTGGGGGTTGGCCATCGGTTTCCTCCGATGGTTTTGAAACACACGAAATGCATTTAAAACCCAAGGTTGTGTTCGGTTCGCTTTGTGGATGTGCCTTTTGTGGAGGTTTTTTGCACAAAGCGTCTTAGGAAATGTTAACGGACAGGGCACCGTGGAGGCAGCGAGGATGTCAGGCCTTGGTTGGTTCTTTCTTACATACTTCCTGTGTTTTTTGAGGCTTATTACTTAACTTCCCAATCCCACGGGGAGCCAGCGGTACTACCTGTTTTTCTGGGGCTTAAGTGTGAGTTGCGGATGCTTCCGAGATGTTTTCGGTATGGGCAATAAACTGTGCGGCAACAACACAAGGTGCTTCGCAGGTGAAGCACTGTAGGCAGCCCAGCCTGGGGGATGCCGTGCCTCGAGTCCGTTCTGCAGGTAAATACACCTGGCAGAAGCTCTGCTGTTTTGTTCTCAACCTCTGAGCAGCCCTGCGAGGAGCCCAGCCCACCTGGGAACCTCTGCTTTCCAGCCTCCAGCAGGGAAAATGAGCTGGCTTGGACCAGCTGCTCTCAGAGGGGTCCAGTTTGATTCCCGACTCCCCAAACACTGAGGTTGTATCAATTTTATTTATTAATAGCATACTGGATTTTAGCAGAATTAGTGGGTTGAGAAGTTTGAGGAGTACTAGAGCTCATGCTGGGTAGATGGCCAGAAAGGAGAAGTAGGGAAAGAGTCTATCCCTATGGATGTTTGCAAGATGTGAGGTTGTTTCCCTCATCTTATGGAGTTCCTGACTTACTTGCTGAAGGTAGGCAGAACTCAGCAGTACACATCTATTTTACACCTACCCAGCATGGTGATTAAACACCTTGAGTAATGCCAGTCCAGTCTGAACTTTCCTGAGTAAGGACAAACTCTCAGCTGGTTGAGAAACCCAAACACCTGAAGAGTGGGATTTTACTGACACACACTTTTAGAAGCAAAGTGAGGTTTAAAAGCTTCTGAATTTCTCAATTATTTCTGTCATTTAAAAAAAAAAACCTATGGAATTAATCTAATAACTGGTTTATATTGAGAAGAAAGGGAAAAGCAGTGGCAGGAGGCAAGAGATTTTTTTAAAAACAATTTTCATACTGAAGGGGGTGTTTGTGCAACTGCTCTAAGTCACTTGAACTTCAAAAATGTTTTAGACTGCTTCAGTAATTAGATTTGATTCCAAATGGTAAATTGCATAGTATGGCTGCTTCTGCTTCCATCCTGAATATCTTCCCTGGATGAGGCAGAGAGAAAAGTGGTCCAGCATGTGACACACCTGCTGAGCAAAAAGGTTGAAAGGTTGTTGGTATGGGTGTAAGTATGTAGGAAGTGTGGGGGGGATAATCTTGTATTATTTAAAAGCAAACTCCTACACTGGAAATACTGAAACACATGGGTCTCAAGGCAGAGTTGGTTGTAGAGTTTTGGTTTTCTGATGTGGTTTTGTTCTGTAGTTAACTAGCTCTTCCTCAAGTTGTAGGTAATTAAGTTTTGTTTACTGTATAAGTACATCTATTACTTCACCTAAACCTGCACCTTAATGAAGTTCAAGCCCAAAAAATTGCTGACACAGTTAAAATGGAAACTATCCTAAATACTAAAACAAGCTAACCTAAAGTGTAATGCAAGTTCAAAGTGACATAAGTCAGAAAAATACTGAAGTGCTTGTAACTGACTCATGGCTGTAATGTAAGTACATGTTCTAGTGTTTTGTTTCATTGCTTCAAGACAAGGTAAATCTAGGCTTTAAAAATAACCTTGCTGCTGTAGCCTGTCAAGGAGCAGACCTTACTTATTTAAGGCAATACCTGAAAAGTTTTGAGTTCCTGGAGTCTTTAGGGAAATGCAGGCCTGATTTCCAGATGGCAAGCCTTCATTCCTGCACTCAGTTTCTGCTTTTAAAAGGGGAGCAGACAAGAAGAATTTCTGACAGATGTTGAAGTCATCTTAAGTGGGAAGCTAGGTTGTAAGCATAGTGCAGAAGGCAATCTTTCCCAATGGATTCCAGCAGTACTGATTACCAGAGAGTAGAAACAGTCTTGCCTGCCCAGTAAAGTTGGGTGTTAGAAAAGTGTGGACTAGCTGGCCACAAGTTGCAATTGGAATTGGGGACCCAGAGTGTGCTGCAGTTTGGGATGGAGTCTGCTGGCTGTGCTGTGAGGAGGTAAGGGACAGACAAGGCAAGAAATGCTGTGTGAGAGACACAGAGGGTTGGGTGGCTGGGTAAGGGACAGATTGGGGTTTAGCCAGTCATGCAGAAAGAAGGAGGAAACTTGCAGAGAGGAGAAAAGGAGTCAGTGCTGTGTGGAGCTGCCTATCTGAGAAAAGGAGTCAGAGTTGCCTGAAAGAAGTCCATTGAGAGAAGGCAGGAAAAGTTTTTAATAAAGGACTGGTGATAGTGCCAGTTGTGTCTATCTTGACATAATTACTGCTTTCTTACACACTTACTTGTATGTTAGAACCCTCTGGTAAACAAGATGTTCTGCATTGAATTTGTAACTGCATGTTCCGTGTTGGTTACAGCTACATCACTGTCCCTTATGAATTCTCAAGGGCTGGGGCTTTGAAAAACAAATTTAAGCCATATTGTTCAACTCATGACCAGTTATCAAATAGTGAATTTATGTCTTTGGAAGTTGCTTTGGTAGCTGAAGTGCTGTTCCTAAAAATCTTCTAATAATGAGTATTATAACTCTTTGAATAAATAGTATAATAATTGCTAAATCTTTTTTTCCTATATTAAAATTCAGAGTTGGTAAGGGTCGGTAAGTCATAGAAAAGATACAGGAAATGGCTACTTCGTGCAGACAGAAGGATTTGGGAAGGGTAGGGGCAAGTGCATTTAGAAGAAATTTGTTCCTCTTGCCCTCCCTGTTTGGTTGCTGGTGCTGGGGGCCTTGGGTGTGAGCTGGCATCCGCAGGCACCAAGGTTGGCTTCTTCCCCAGCATGAATTCTCAGGACAAGAGATTGTTTGGATGGAAGGTTTTCAGAGCATTACAGGGTTGTTGATATAGTAAGGAGTGTGTGACAGCTGGGAGGAAAGGTTCTGCTCTTGTTGCTAGAGATTATTTACACCAATATTAAATAATTCAAATGGGATTTTCTGTACTCAGAGCTTTGTGCCCTAAACTGCACTTTTGTAAGACAAAAATTACTTTGAAGGCTGTGAAGTGAGGGCCTGAGCTGCTGGATGGTTGTTTTCTAGGCAGCAATGCTGGAGTTTATCCTGCATGAATATTATTTATAAATTTAGAAACCATAATCCAGTGAAACAGATTTTAGAGTAAAATGGAGAATGGGTGAAAAGATATGTAAAATGCAGATAGAATGAAAAGGCACCTCTAACCTTAAAATATGAAGTAAGTGATGATAATGTAGGTACATGAAGTAAAAGTGGGGTTGATTTCATTGCAGTAACGTTTAAGGAACCTATGGTGCAGGGTATTCAAACAACTTTCCTTTGGAGTGCCTATTTCTCTAAAGAGTTTACTATTAACTTATTTGGAAACTTAAAACCTTATGAGTGGTTTTTTACTTCATTGCTTTTGTAGTTTTGGGAATACATTTTATGTTCAATCTCAGTTACGTTTCCTTGCATTTGTGTTCAGTTATTGAGCTAACTTCATAGTCTGTGAATGACATCCTGTTTAATTGTGAGGACAGAGCTGGATGTGAAGCCCCTTGTAGCTAATATTCTGCAGTATTGTATCTCAAAAGATAAATGAAATGTTTCTTTTACATAGCATGGGAAAGGCCATGGCTGAAGACTGTCTGACTTTGGGTCACAGCTTCCAGAAATGCATGGTTTGGCTGAGGGAAGTCTAGAGCAGAATATTATCAGTGATGTAAAGTCTGGAAGGTCAGAGCTTTGAAGAAAGACTCAGTAAAATTTGAAGTTGTTAGAAAAAGAAATGGAAATTGTCAAATCTGATGCAAAGAAGAATGCAAAAAGCTTGTTTGCCAGGCTTGTGGTGATTCCTGCCAGAAGTAGTGAGTTGAAGTGGTAGCAGAGGAGATGGTTCCATGTTACTATGAGATGTTTTTCTTTATGGCTAGAATAGTGAAGCATGAAAATAGACTTTCTGAATTTATTTATAAGCTGTTCATTATAAGACTGTCACCTTAACAGGCAAACCTGTGTCAGGAATGATGGGGGAAAGTCGATCCAGGTGTAAAAAAAAAAGACTATGACTTTGGTAACATCTCATTTTTTTTTTTTTTTTTTTTCTTTGTTTTTAGAATTTATTTCTGGCAAGGTGGATCAAACATTAGAACACAACCTTGAAATACTTAGGTTTAGTGGGGATAGCAGAGATTTCTATTTATGATGTTTTTCCCAAAGGGAATAGGATTAACAGCTCTGTCCTGTGGCAGCTTGTTTGATTACACAAAACTTGCTTCTTAATAGAGTGGTGGCACCTTCTGGAAAGTTGTGATGTCTTGGGAGACTTGTTTCTTATCTCTGTAGATATCCACAAACTGGTTGGGAACAAAATGTTTAGTACTGATTTTTTTTTTCCCCTGACTTACAGTCTTGCTTCTGAATTCCTATTTGTATTTTGTTGTAGTCGTTATACTCAAAGACACCATATTTTTAAAGCTGTTCTAATAATACCCTTCTTGACACTTGTTTAGCCAGGAATGGCAACTCTTTTGTTGCTGGAAGTTAAAAATACTGTAGACTAAATGCATTTTGGGTTTTGGCTGTGTTTTTTCTTTGGTTGGGTTTTTTTTTAATGCAGATATCTTTTGATTGCAGCTATCTTTTAACATAAACCAATAATTCCCAAGTTTTCTTAAGGCTGCAATATTTCACTTGGTAACAAATCTGTAGTTCAGTTTAATTGATTATTATATCTGTCTAAAAATTTGAAGGAGGGAATATCTTGGAGGGAATTGGATTTAGAAAGAAATCTAATTTTTTTTTTGTACTTACAAGGGAAACAAAAGAACGTTTTGATTGCTCGTGGAATTGCTAATTCTATTCCAGTCCAGCCTTCCAAGGAAGGTGTTGCAGGTTTAAAGGAGGGGATTTTTTGAAGCACAGTTTTGGCCAAACGTAAATTTTATTTTCAGTTTGAACCAGTGGCTTCTGAAAGGTGATGAAATGCACAATGTATCAGAAGTCCCCCGTCATAATTGTAGTCCCTGTGGCTGCTGCTGCTCCCTGTGGCTGCAGTTGGAGCCATGTCAATCCAGTGGTGCTCTGACACCCAGAGCTGGAGGTTTTGCCCTTTGCTGTGCCTGTGTCACACCTCTCAGCCAGGTCTACTCCCCTGTGTCCACTTGGTAGGTCCTGTCCTCAGTTGGCTCCACTCACTGGTACTAAAGAAAATGAGCATTGCTTTTGCTGGATTTGTTTTCTGCAAACCCTAGTTGAGTGGAATCTCAGCATGAGGAGCACCCAGTGACTTCCAAAATGCTTGTGAAGTCGGACACTAAAGGAATGTGGTTAGGGGGAGTAGTGGTAGTATGGTGTGTGTGTTCCCCCTTTTCTATTTGGTTATTATAAATAATCTTTGTCCCATAAAACTCCATTGGAGCCTTATTTTTTTATATTTGAGTGAGAAGTTGTGCTCAGATGAGACCTCCTTAGCTGAACTTGGCAGGTTTAGGTGCTGACACCTTAGACTTTATGGTCCTGAGCTTCCCCTGCCAGGCTGTAACAATCCTCCTTGGTGTCTCTGGAGCCCTTCTGTGCATGCCTTTTACAGAAATAGGATTGCATGCCATAGCTGTGCCAGGGTGCCAGGGATGTGAAGGTGTCTGAGCTTCTTGTGTAGCAAGTGTGCGTTTCCAACAGCCTGACCACGTGAGAGTTTTGGGTGCAGTAATTTCGTTTTGTGAGGTGTGAGATGCTTTTCATCATTTTCAACCGTTCACACATCTGTGTGTGAACACAGTTACTTTTTCACAGCTACTGCAGGATACAGAAGTCAGTATGCAATCTACGTGTTCCTTTGCTTCAGTTTTTTATTCCAGTTGCTCTTGAGCTTTTGGGGAGTACAGTGGAATCCTAATCTTCCCTCCTGTGCGCAGCTTCTTTCCAAAATGTTGATGCAGAATTACTTACCTTTTATTCTTTTTTCTCCTGCTTAAGTCCCTTGTTGTAAGTGTTTGGTTTGTTGCACCTTTTTAGCATTTGTGAGTTTTGGAGGAGCAGCAACAGTTTCTGTCTTTATTCTGTTTCTGATGTTTTAGCAATGTGGACCCTAGCAAAAAAGAGTAGAACAGGCAAAAGTCTGATTTGTAACCCTTCTGTTTGACTGAAGGTGCTGCCAGTTCAGGCAGGAGTTTTGAGGGAGTAGTGCTGCCAGTTATAATCCCACCGTGATGCTCCCCAAACACCATGAACATTTAACATCAGAAAACAGAACCTCTCTTCAAAATGGAGCTTGTTGTGCAGTTCCAAATACAGTGCTCAATATCAAATGAATTTTCCACACTATCTGTATTAAATTCTGGAGATCGTATGAGTGTATTTGAGCACTGAAAGGCACTTTTATTTTTCTAAGGTTCTGATGGAGTGAAATATTTTTGTGGATTCTCCCAGTATACCTGCACAAAGCTTAGCGTGAGGGAGCAATTCAGTTTCTACATGAAACATACCAATTTTGTTTAGTATCTTTCTTCTGGGAGACAAGCAGAAAAGGCTATTAATGAACAATTGAACTTAGTTTAAAAATGTGTTGCATAACTAAGTGGCTAGGAATTATTTTTTTACCCTAGAAAGGGGAATACTAGCTCTACTGTCTTGATCTGTTGCACAGTGAGGCCTCTTAAACAGTATCATTATTAGTAAAGCTATTGTTAAATGCACTGGTAAGTAATAAATACTCTCCAAGTGCAGTTACATTGTGTTCAGGCACAATGTAACTTTGACATTTGAAGCACAGACACCCTAACTAAATTTTTTTCCTCCCCTTTGTCTCAGATAAAGGGTTTGTTTTGAAGGTAGACATTTCTGGAATCAGAATAGCATCTGTAGGTTTTTTTCTCTCTAGTACAAGTTATTCACTAATGATGCTTGAAAAGCACTATAAAATCATCCTGAAATAAAATACATTGTTATGACTAAGAAGTTGGTAGTATCTAGATGTTTGGAACTGGATGGTTGTATATTGGTGCCTCAATCTTTGGTCTGGTTCTGAAAATTTATTCATTAAACTTAATAGGTCAAATATGCTCTATAATAGGTCTAAGCAATGTAGATTTAAATGTGAGTCTTAAGTATCATCTGAGGTAACTTTCAGACAAGATTTCTTTAAGCGTTCCATAATTCTGCTAGAATACAGTTTGTACTGTCTCTTTTGACATTTTAAAGCCTGTGTAAATCATTGAAAATTGATGTAACTTTTCCCAGTTTCTAGATTAAGTAGTTAGTGTGGTTTTTTTTTTAACTCTCCTAGTTCTACAATGGGTGGCAAGGAGCCAAATCTGCCTTTTAAACTGTTTCATTTTCCAAGGTGATACTGGGATTGCTGAGTAGAACATAGAATGCTGTTTAGGAGAATGTGGTTTCTGTGTCAGTTCCTATTTGACTGTTTCCTTTGACTAGGAGCACATAACTTGTGTTTAAAAAAAAAAAAAAAAAAGCAAGTACATTTGCTCTATTTCAGCTTTTGAGATCTGTTTGTGATAAAAATAGGATACCTTAGTTACTTTATTGGATCACAGATATTTCTAAACAAGCAGAGTATATTTGTACTTGACCAACAAATCCAGCTGTCTTTTACATTTTCCAGTCAGTTCCTGGGAGACCATGCACAGTAGTCACTATGTAGTAACAGTTTAGTGGTGGAATATTGCAAAGTTTATAACAAATTATTTTATGGATTAATATGAAGTTTTATATAGGTCCTGACTATCTTTTCTGCATAGTGTAATTAATTGTGTGCTCTGGCAAGGAGAGAGAAGAATTAAGTTCTGTAGTTCAACTGAAACTGAGTTTATTTGTTTTGTCATTTTAATTAATGTGACCCAAGCTGTGTAAGAGCTCTACTGGATGAGCATTTGCTCCTTATAGGCAATTATTGTAATTAGCTGGCTGGCTGCTTGCTTTCCATCACAAATGTGACTTTTCAGCTGAAGGTGTGCAGAGAAATAGTCTGGTGTTTTCATGATAATCTTTCTTAAATGTCACCGATGCATGGATTTAGTGTTACTGAGATTCAGAGGTACTTACCTGGCTAAAGCAAAATTGCCTTCTTAAGTGGGTTAGAAAATCTAGATAGTTTATTTCCTCTTTTGTTTCTTTTATTTTCTTTTTTTTTTTTGTTGGTTTTTTTTGGTTTTTTTTAAACCTGTTACAGTCTAGGGAGCGGTTGTTGAATTCATGAATGTAAATACAGTGAATTGTTCCCGAACTCGGTCTGTGCGTGATCCTCGTGACTACTGAATTAGTATCAAAGTGAATAAGAGGGACTAGTAGTACTGCCACACAAAAGCCATGAAAAGTATGGAATTAAAGATTTAGCTGTGCAACTGGTTAATGATTTAAATGAGGGATATAGGCAGCTCTTATTTTTCTGCTGTTCTACTGTGGTAGAGAACATTTGTTAACTTTCCTTTTTATAGTGCTTGGAGGCAAATTCTACTTAGCAGCAAGCAGCAAAGATGGCAGGTGATGGGAAAAGTGGGAGAGTGAAAGGGAATTGAAACCTAGATGAGAAGGCTGCTGCTTCATGGTAGCCTGAATCCATCTAACTGAGCTATAGAGAGCAAAGGTGACTTTTTCACCAGCTGAGGTGATCACCGGGTCCTTTGCCAAGCTTGTTTAAGCACAGTAGACTGGCAGAAGGCTAGCCTTGACAAAGAGAGGAATTTTTCACTTGTTTAGCTGCTGAAAGGGTTCAGCCAGAGGTTTATGTTATGGAGAAAGAATAAAGAAGAGTAGGGGTAAATAGCCAAGGACAATATGACAATTGCATCCACCATCTTGTCTGGTGAGAGCTGCAGAGCAATCAGTGCCTAAGGCTCTTGGTGGCTTCATTCTGACAGAGAAACTGCTTGGTTGTGTTACAAGGATAGACCTCACTGAGCTTTATCCTTTACAATTTTTTTATTGATTTTAAAATGTATTTTTAAATGCTTGCAAGGTGTAAAGAGCATTTAAAGTCTGAATTCCTTTGTTAAAGAGAAGGCAACTTGAGGGGCAAAGGCCTGTCAGACTGAAAGGCTGTTTGTTTGGCTTTAAGGGTGAAGAGCTGAATGATCCATTGAGTTTGTGTTTAGAATTAATGAAAGTAAATGAAGAAATGAGAGGTAGTTTCTGCTGTGAACTCTTTGAAGATGGTACTTTGATACTTGAGTGTGAACTTAGTCAGATGTTTCCTATTTTTTGGAGAGGGGTGGAAGTTGTTGGGTATTTTGTGAGATGGTTTTGTTCCACTGGAGTGGTGTCAGATGCAGCAGGAACCTGCAATGCTGGTTACAAGTTAGCATTTGCTTCATAAAAATTGTTACCTGTAAAACAGAAAATAGATTTTAATCTTGAAGCCTTTTTAATATTTAATTGACTGCTGTGCTTACAGCAGATGCTCACTGATCACATTACGGTATTAATTGACCTGGTTATGATCCTGGTTGTCAGACAGGATGGTACTGAAAATGTTGTACCTCTTCTTGAGGATTTTCCTTCCTAAATGTAGTCTGTGCATCTTCCCTAAGGCCATTTGTCCTGAGTCTAGAAAGATACATTCATAGGCTTTTGTGGAAAAAGATAACAGATCCTTTTTTTCTCTTGGCTAGAGGTACTTCTGTAGATCTTGTTGTCTGTAACTTATTTGCTGGTCTGTGGCTGTAAATTTTACTGACTCATTTTGAACTGCCTGCATACAGACTTTGACAGTGTTCCATTGTTGGCTATCTCAGGCATTTTAAAGGACCTATAAATAAAAATGATTCACTGAGATTAGTGAAAAGTTGGAAAATATGAACTAGGAAAGGCAAGCTTGATGTTGGCCTTCATGTCACTTGTGTAAACTCTCATGTGAAAACCATTGCAAGCTGGTTTTCAATTGGGTGAAGTTTTTCAGCTGTTGGTATTTGTCAGGCTTGTTTAATAAAAACTTTAATTCCACTGTTGAAAATGTAGTAAGCAGGAAGAGCCAGGAGAGTAGGAAAAGTGGAAAAATTAACACAGTGGATGCACAACTTGTGAGAAGCTTCCACAGAGAAAGGGAGAGGAGCTATAGCCTGGAGTCCTGGAAGAATGAAAGGACTCTCCATCCCACATTGTGCTTGTTCCAGCACATGCCTGCAGAAAATGAGAAGCAAGCTTAGTAAGAGTTAAGAAGAGGACTGGGACCGAGGTGAGTGAGGGGGAAAGAGCCTGAAGGAGGTACCAAAGTGCAAGAAAGAGATAATAGTGATTGTCAGCATAGACACTCAAACCCAGATATTCTGCATCTTGCCATGCAAATGGGTTGGTGGGCTGCTCTGGTAGTAACCCCATTCCTGAGTCCTCTTGCCTATCTTTCACCCAAGCATCTCATTTTCTAGTTAGTTAGTATGTTAGTCCATCTAAGGACAGTCTCATGCATGACAGCATTAAGTGTTTTTTGACAAAGTGGATCCTTGCTCAGGGGACCAAACATTTGAATTGGTCGTGTAAGAAAGAAGCCCTAAAGGACTGATTAGAATAGTATTGGATAAGTATGATTTTATCCTCTTAGTAAAGCAGTTTCCAAATGAAATGCTTAATTTTTTAATTGGTTTATTCTTTAATTACATTGTTAATTCTATTAGAGTATTCTCTGTCATCACTAAGTGTGATAATCCAAATGCAGGACATACTGTTCCTGGACAAATAATACAGTTGTTTTTTTTTTTTTTACAGAATGGATTTGAACTTTCAGTATCTTCTACCAAGTATGAATCACACAGCTTAGAGTTGGGATGCACTGCAAGATTTGAGTAGTGATGCCAGGTGCAGAAAGTAAAAAAGATATGCTTGCTTTGTGATGTCTCAGGCACTGCACATTTTGACAAGCAGCAAGGGATGTGAAAATAACTTTGTGGCTTAACCTTGCATGGTACCTGAGATTATTGTCCAAAGGCTGCTTGAGCTCTCTCAGGCTTGGTGCTGTGATCACTTCCCTGGGGGCCACTGGAACAGGCTCCTGGAGAGGATCCTATGCAGGGCAGGGAGTTGGACTCAATGGTCCTTGTGGGTACCTTCCAACTCAACATATTCCATGGTCTCTGCAGCCATAGCCTTCCTGAATAGAATGGATTTAGGCTTCTACTGTGTCTGCCTTGCCTCTGGCTTGAAATAGGTCATCGTCTTTATTGCATTGTAAGGGAGTGCTTATTTGCAAAATTAATGCACAGTTATCCACAATAGGCAGATTCAAGTTGATATATTCCAGTATATCTGGAATATTTCCAGTTGTCTGGCTGCCTGTGTCTGTGTTAACCTGCGTCAGCTTCCTTGTGTCAGCAGCACTAAAAGGAGAATCAAATCTAATCTCTTGTGATAGAGAGTAACCTTAACCTAATGCTACAAGATAGGCCAGAAACATTTATTTGATGCTTTTTTTGGAAAAATGATGTGGTTATCCAAGCTGTAGAGGATTCATTACATTTTCATGGAACTCCAGTTTAAAGAGTTTCTCAAATGGCTGTTCTGTTTCCGTGGAAAGGGACCAGACTTGCATGTGGGCAGTACTGGATGCACTGCAGGTTTACTTTAGAATGCATTAAGATTTCCAGCAACTGTCTCTGAGGCTGGCATCAGTTTTTGGATTTCTGTAAGATACTAGACAATTGTGCTTTTATGGTTTCCCTACAGGTGTGGGTTTCATAAATATAAGAAAAAAATAGATCTGTTCTTTCTTAATAACTTTCGGACAGTTTTCTTTTACTTCTAAAAAAGTGTGAATGAAGAGTGGATAAAGGAATTACTTTAATTGTTAAAAACTTGGGTTTATTTTGTGGTGTAGGAACAAGCTCTGCCACTTAGAAGGAAATTGTGAAGCTTGGAAATTTGTTATGGCATATGTGCTAGAATATGTGTTCTTGGGCTAGAATATGTGTTCTTGGGCTAGAATACGCTAGTCAATACTAGATTTGTGAAAGTTCTCATCTTGTCAGAAGACTTGAATCTGGCACACAAAATAGCTTTTCCATTTCTATAAGCAGCAAGTAATTATTTGTTGCTATGGCTGACTTTGATAAATTTCCTTCTGCCTTCAGTGTACTTTTAACTGTATGAGGAGCCTTTTGAAGATTATAGAAATCCATATTGAAGTTTGCCTGTAAGGTTCAATTGTGGAAAGGCTCTTGGTTTACTGCACAGATATATACTAGGTAATTCAGGGCAATGTTTTTGATTCCTCTGAGAAATTTTGTCTTCCATTAGACTGTAATTTCAGCTTCTTCAGATGAAGATATTTTTATTGTAGGCCAGCAGCTGGGAGCACGTTTAAGTTTTGTTTCATCAAGCATAGAAGGGTTTGGATTGGAAGGGGCCCTAAAGATCATCTTACTTGAACTGCCCTGTCTTGGACAGGGAACCTTCCACTAGACCAGGTTGCTCAAAGCCCTGTCCAGCCTGGCTTCAAACATTGTCAGGGATGGGGCACCCACAGTTTTGCTAGGCAGCCTAAATTAGTCAGGTTCCACTTGTCATGATACTAACTTTGCAGGAAGATCTCTGCCTTTGTTGGAGGCTATTTGGTTCTCTTGCCAACATTTCCAAAATAGCATGCTTCCATTACTCATATTGCTGGTGATGTTAGATTTGTTATTTGATATCTGTACTGTCAGAGAAGAGAGAAGCAAGGTTCTGGTTATGGGCACAAAATAAAAAAGAACATGAGCAGGGAAGTTACTTGTTATCGATATTAAAAAAAAAGTATTTGGTAACTCACGTGGCAGGGGTTCATTCTTCTTAGCACTGGTGAGGCCTCACCTGAAGTGCTGTGTCCAGTTCAGGGCTCCCCAGTACAAGATAAACATGGCTCTACTGGAGGGAAGAGCTGTGCTGGCTGGACTATCCAGTGAAGAACTGCAGAGATGATGGGCAAATGGAAAATGGAGCCAGGCTATCTTCAGCAGTGCCAGGTGACAGGACCAGAGGCAGTGGACACAAAATGAAACACAGGAGGTTCCTTCTGAACATCAGGAAACATTTTTACCCTCTGTGAGAGTGTCTGAGCACTGGCACAGCCTTAGGGAGGCTGTGGACTCTCCATCCTTGGAGATACTCAAAAACCATCTGGACATGGCCTGGGCATCCTGCTTGAGGAGGAGCTTGGACCAGATAACCTGAAGAGTTTCCTTCTAACCTCAAATCCTTCTGCAATTCTGTGTTACTTTGTTGGTGAAGAATCTTCCCTTTTCACCTTCCTCATTACCAGGCAGTTAAGTGTAGCAAATTCCTCATTTAGATGAGGAAAACCTTTGCTGCATAAAATTTCCAGAATAACCAAATAACAGACACTTCCTTAAGTACTAATAAACCTGTTTCTGAAGGTAATCCTGAAATAATTCCTAATTCCCTGCCAGGAATTGTCAGTACATGCAGCCCAGGTTAACACCATGTTACCAGTTACATGGTAAGCCAACATCTTAAGCCTTGTATTGAACAGATTAATTGTTATGGTGTTGCTTAATGCTTGTTCTTTTCACCAAGGATACAACTAGGAAAAACTAACCAAATACAGAAAACCTTCTCTAGATTCACTGATAAATGATAGCAAGTTGAGAAGCAAGCTGACTCCCACCATTGCCTCAAGGGAATTTACATACAGAATACTTGAGTAGCACATTTTTTGGTATGCCCCCACTCTCACTCTTTGTAGTTTGGTTTGCTTGTTCCTGAGCAAACTATTTTTGTTCAACTGCAGCTTCTTGATGAAGTCTTTGTTCTGGTATCTGTTCAAAAATTGGGCTAGAAGCGAATCAATCATTGGTTTACTTCAGGAAATTGCTGGCAGATAACTGATATCTAGAAATAGAATGGGTGAATAAGATGATGTGCAAAGTGCAAGTTCAGTATTTTAGAGTTTGTTTGTGAACTTCTCAATTTATGTATTAAAAGTTGTTTTGATCCATCTTGGATTGCATCCTATTATTGGTGCCTACTGTAGATTCTGAAATTACTTGCATGGTTTTTTTGCAGAGGTAGGTTGTCACAATTTCTATGTTGAGACCTGATCTTGAAACTGTGTATTATAGATTATAATCCATGGAGTAGAGAAAAGATAAACTGGAGAAGGTATCAGGAATCTTTAAACTGTTTTTGGAAGAAACACCCTGGGGATGCTTTTTTTGAGCGTCCTGACTCTAAAAACTTGATTGAATTTTTTTTTCTGATAAGTAAAAAGGCTGAATAACAGTATGTATGAAGAAGCAATTCTCCTCTCTTCCTCCCTTGTCTCCTGCTATAGATTTCTGATTTTGCTTGGTCTTGCTTCTTACATCAGCATAGCATTATTGCTTTAAAGGTTTGCTTTTGTGCTTTGCTACCTTTTTTAGGTAAAAATTCAGATTCATAATACTATTCACCTACAGTAGTGTCCAAGTCCTAAAGTGAGCTTTGTCCAGTTGTGAAGAATGAGTAGCAACATGAGTGGTTTCACAGGTACAATGCTGTAGGTCATCTCTCTGCACAGGAGGTAAATGTTTGGTTTAGGTCATGTCCAAGGTCTGTAGCTTGCAGGGTAGACTGAATATGGAAGTTGAGACATAGAAGGTGCTCTTTAAAATCAAGGCATCCTATTGCAATGTAAATAGAACTCTAGGTCTGGGTTTCTGAGTATTTGTAGCATCCATTGCTAAGGTTTAACAGAAAAACTCCTCCACTAAATTTAGTAGTATTGTAGAAATTGGTTTGCAAAGTCTTGCAAGGAAAATACGTAGTATGATTGATGAAGAAGAAAAGTGAACCATTCTTAGAAGTTGTTTATTCAATGGGGCCTGAATTTTAGGCCTAAATATAAGTTTTTTCTGTTTATTTCAGAAGCAAACTAATACTGACACTAGATGAACAGAATAGCCTTTTGCACTCATGTATTGATACAGTTTTTATTCTGAACTTTTCTTACTAAATATTGGGAGATTCTTGTTTTGTTCTAGCACAGATTTTCTAGGCTTCCTTTGACTAAAAATTTTAATTTTCTGTTCTAGGTGTGGAACATCAAACAGATGATTAAATTGACACAAGAGCATATAGAAGCACTGCTAGACAAATTTGGAGGAGAGCATAACCCACCATCAATATATTTAGAGGTAAGTTGACATTCAAACAAATGTGGTTAGATTAATATTGTGTTATCTTAATCTTATGTGAAGCATTTGAGGTTGAAATTGAGAATAACTGTAGTAAAAGGGAATATTCTCCTTGTGCATTACAAATTGAACTTTCTTCTAAGAGATAGAAAAGAGCTGTATGGGATTCCTGGGATTCAGTAGGGGAAGATCAGTGGCATGGTATAATAATAATATTGGTGCAATAGAAATGTCAAGCCTCTGTGTTGGGGCCAGGGCAGAGAAGATTGTGTTTATAAGGGAGAAAGTCACACTCTGTTAAAACCAATAACATGAAAACATTTTGTAAGACTAACTTTGCCTTTAAAGCAGCTGACTTCCCTTTTGTGTCTCTGGAAAAAAACATGTATAATCAAAAAAATTGCATTAGTAGAAGGGGACTTCTTACAGAAATATGTAAAATTATGAGGTGGAGTAAAATTTTTAATTTGTAAACTAACTCCAAATTCATTGTCTGTGTTCTTTCATCACTCCAGATTCATAGAGTTGTGCTGACATAGGACCATTGAGAGCTTAAAGAGCTGCATGCCAAAGTTACTTCTATTAGGAATTGAACAGGTGTCATGTGCTTCAAACCTGCCCTTTTTGTACTTCTCTCAAATATTGAAATAACTGGAGGTCAACTAGATTCCTTTTGTAGTCCTTTTATTTGTAATTGCTGCCTAAAGGTACTGGGTGATTAAAAATAAAGATCTCATTATTTTAGGTACTTCTGAGCTTTTATCTTAATATGTCAGAGCAGGGCACTAGGTTGATTATACAAACATTGACATTATGTCCTTAACAGTTAAGGTCAAATGAGGCCCTTGGCAGTTGCTTTACTTATTGCTAATGTGGAATGGGAGTATTGAATCTGTGCTATCACTGTTTTATCCACTGTGCTATGTTGAAGCACACCTGTGTTTTCACAAGGACTGGTTAATTCCATATGTCTGGATTTATTATTGCCACATGCGAGTGGGTTTTGTTAGATTGTGTATCAAACCACAATAATAATTGATTTAGTCTATACTAAGTCTGGATTTAAGGTAGGGAAGTTGTTAGTTCATCACAGCTGTTTGTCACCTGATTTTACTAAAACCAAGATCCATTACTGGAAGGTCTGTATTTGTTCTGTAGGAACAAACATTGATAGGGAAAAGGGCATTTGCAGTGATAAATAGGTACTGGGAAATGATTATGACAGCATGGAGAGTAAGTCTGAAATAGCTGGTGACCACAGACCATGAAGCTGAAAGCAGGTTTGCAAGTTCAGTGGATCCATGTGCCACTGAGATGAAGCTCCAGCTGTGGCTCATCAGTGTGGTAGGGCAGCCCTGTGAGACAAAGCAGAGCGTTCCTATGCTGCAGTGAATTCCACTGGATCATCAGCACTTGGGACAAGTAGTGCTGGTACAGACTGGGGAGCCACAGGCCTTTGGGATGAAGGGGAAAGGGGCTGACATTGTGCTTTTGCAGTTGTTATCCCATGAGGCAGTCCTGTGGAAAGAACTCACTGTGGCTGAAATGAAAAGCTTGTTCTTCCCAGCTCTTTGCTGTGTGGTTCCTCTACTTCCTTTGTTCAGGTACTTGCAGTACTGGCAGTGACTAAGCCACTACCAGTCACTAACCTGTAGGGAAAATATCCTGGTTTTGTTGGATTACCTGACCATCCAGGTAGTAGTTTAAACCTGATCATGATGAAGTCAGTGAGCCCCAAAGCTGTGGTTAGGATCAGGGAAGGGAAAGGGTTTGCAGCTGTGAGCTGAGAACTAGAAGATGGTGTGAGAGAGGAAAGGAACTTTTTATTTGGATGGTCACTAACATAGATTAGATCACCCTCAGATGCATTTATCAAGGTGAACAGGATGAAATGCTGCAGACCTGTAATTTGTTTAGTGTGTAGACTTCCTGTGGTAGAACTAAAGTGTGAAAGGAAAAAAGAAGTAATCTATTACTGAGTGCCAGATACAGTTAGAAGCAAGATTACTCTCCACCTTTGACTGTTCATTTCAGTCCAGCAGCAGTTTGATAGTGTGTCCTTTCTGTGCCTTTCCCACCTTTTGGCTTGGTCAAGACAGGGCTTGCTTTCTGTTCTCAGCATTTACTTGGCATCAATTTATCTGAATCTAACCTGTCACTACTAGAGCTCATGTTTTGACTTCCTGTATTCCATCACTTGTCACAGAAAGGGCCAGAAAAACACTGGTTGCAGCACAGAAGGACAAAGCTATATGTAAAAAGTTTTGAATGTAGTGTGATAAAGTGTGAAAAAACATGTTTGCCTCTAGCAAATGCAGAACTAAGGAAGCACAGTAGTTTTGAAACAAATTTTAGCCCTTGTTCTGTACCAGCAGGCCCTGCTAAAAAGTCTGTCTCCATCTTTCTGATAGATCACTTGAAATATCAAAAGGCCCTTTAGCTATTCCAGGCTGAGCAATCCCAGCTCTCTCAGCCTGTCTTCATAGGAGCAGTGCTCCAGCCCTCTCATTGTCTTTGTCACCTTCCTTTGTACCCTCTTCAACATGTCAATGTCCTTCTCATGTTGGGAGCCCAGAGCTGGGTGCAGCACTCCAGTGGGGTCTCACAAGAGGGACAGAATCACCTCCCTTGACCTGCTGGCCACGCTGCTTTTGATGCAGCCCAAGATATGTTTGGCTTTCTGGACTGTGAGTGCCAGCTCATGCCAGTTCAACATTCCATTCACCAGTACCTGTTCTGCAGGGTTGCTCTCAATCCCTTCATCCCTCAGCCTGTATTGATGCTAATTTTCAAATCCTTCTGCTGCTCTGACCTCTTTGCATCTTCCATAAAATGTGAGTGACTCTTAAGGACTCCTTAAGAGAGTAGACTGTGCCTCTTGATCATCTCTTGAGGTTGCTCTCAGCAAGCACGTTGTCTCCTTTTAGCAAAAGCTGAAATTAGCCAAAACTAGAGGCTAAGTGAGCATCTGCAAATGAACACTTGCTTTCACTCATATAGCCTTTCAGTAGAGTAAGCATCTAGTTTTGGCTGTTTTTATTCTTCTGATGAGTTTGACAACTATCCATCTATCCATCTTCTTCCATTTGTAGAGTTTCAGTATCATAGGTTTTGTTTGGTTCTTTTGTGTTGCTGCCTGGCTTTACATCTTTGACTACACTTCTCACTGCCTCCTTGTATTCACAGAACTTGCAGCACCCTCTACACCAGCTCCTGGCCTGTGTTGGAGCTGCCCCTGAAGGCCTGTCAAGTTGTGGTTGAACCTGGTGGCAGCATTGCCTTTGAGTTAAAAGTGAAAGGAAGGGTTGGGGGGAGCAGAAGCTTGTGAGAAAGGTGAAGAATTCAACAAGAAAATAATTCTGAAAATTGAACGTTCTAAGTTTATAGTAAAATTATTTGTTCATTCAATATAAAACATACATCTGATTTAAAAATCAAAAGGAATTTATGCCTTAGTTACAGTTGCTCAAGAAATAGAAGCTTTTGTTTCTGTGTTCATCTGAGAGTGAAGACAAAATTTTCACACCCCTCAGTTTGGTTTTTTTTTCCCAAATTCAGGAGAGGGTGTCAATGCATTTTACGTCAAAAGAACTTTAAAGCTGACAGCTGTTGTTGCAGCCATCATCTCAGGTTTCATCAACTGACTACAAAAGAGGAATGCTTTTCTTGAAATACTGAAAGTGATTGACTTGTGCTGTGTTGAGTTCAGCATATATTTAATTATTCCTGCAAGAGGGGATGCTCAGATTTAGGGGTATCTCCCTGCCTCACTCCTCAGTGATGGCCTTAGAAAGGTAAGTGTGCAGCAGGGGGAGTAGAGCAGAGTGTGCAGGCCTGGGTGGAAAGTGTAGTGTGAAGGGCAGCAAGTTGCTTGCCTTGATCCTCCCTGGGCAGGAAAATTAGGGTTCAAGAGGAGACCAAAGCTGCAGAGAGGCTTGTGTGTATGTGGCTAAGGTACAGGGGGAGCAAACAAAATGTACAGAGGAAAGAAAAGAACATTTGTTGTTAACCACACAATTTTCTTGTAATCACTGTAATTAGTAATAGCTTTGAGAATCTCGTCAACGTTCTCTATCTAATATGATGGTAAGAAAAGCATTTCTGTTGGTTCTGTCTGGAAGAAAGAATAAATCTAGTAAGCAGTGACTGTAGTAAAATCCAAAAATGGCTTGTAGCCAAATTTCCTTCTTATATAATCTTGGCTTTTATCTTTGCCCATTTGCTGTGTGTGACCTCAGCTCCAACAGCCCCCTGGAAATCACTGTCAAGCCACAGAATGGTCTGGGTTGGAAGTGACCCTAAAGATCAAGTTCTAATCCCCCTGTCATGGGCTGGGAACCTTTCAGTAGTAGAGCAACTTGCTCAGTGCCCCATCCAGCCTGGCCCAGAACAGGGGTGGATGGAGTGTCCTCAGTTTCTCTGGGCAACCTGTTCCATGCATGACCACCCTCACAATTTCTTCCCAATATCAAATCTAAACATCCCCTCTTTCAATCTAAAGCCATTCCCCCTTGTCCTGTCACTACATGCCTGTGTAAAAAACCTCCCTCCAGTTTTCCTAAAGGGCCCCTTTAGGTGCTGTAAGGTCTCCCTGGAGCTTTCTCCAAGCAGAAGAATCCCAACTCTCTTGCCCTGTCTTCATAGAAGAGGTGCTCCAAATATTTGAAATAGTTGCTTGACTAGGTAGATATAGAAATATTTTTAATTGTATTTTTATTTTCTCCTGGAAAAGAGGCTGCAGGGCCTTCTCAGTAGGTTTTACCACACTTTTTGGAAGCACTCTGTATCTCAGTAGCTGAAAACATCAATGATTTTTGTCTTCCCACATAATTTCTTACTGCGTTATATCAGTCCTTGAAGTGATGTTTCCCAAAATACATAGTTTGTGAGTCACCATGGAAAAACCCTTTTCCTAAGGGTTTGTCTAAGCATTGTAAATATTGGAAATATTTACTGCAAAGAAGGCTGCTGTTACGATACTGGGAAAACCTGGGATTCACTTAGAAAAAATGGTTAAAATATGCAGTTGGGTATTCTTTAGGACATGCATCAAAATTTATATTTCTTTTGTCTCTACCAACAAAATACTGCTGAACGGGATAAGCTGAGTTAGGGAAAGGAGAATAAAGGTCTGTATATTGGTAACAAATGCTGTGTACAAACTGGAATGGGTTGCACAGACCCAGGCTGGCCAAAGGCACCTCAAATTTAGAAGGGAGGGATCGTGCTTAATTGACTTAATCAGATTTGCCAGCCTTTGTAGGATCTTAATGACTGTTCAAGGGAGGTGTTTCCTGTTTAAACTTCCCAACTCTCATGTGTCCTTTTTGCCCCATAGTCATGTGTACAGTATTAGCCTACCATCACTTGTCTGTGAGAACTGAAACAGTGTTGGCCCATTCGTGTGTAAATTGTTGTCTGGGATGGGGTTGTATTCTGGACCTGTTATTTCAGTTAGCAGTCCAAGTCTGAGCTGCCAGGTCCTTTGGGGTTTGTCTGGTTTGGTTTTTTTAAATTTGTACTCCACACAAAAATGCAACAGTATGCACATGTATAAAATTACAGTGGTATCAAAGTAAGTTTTAGAACTTGGTCAGCTTTCTAATACTGTTTTGAAAGAATCATTCTCTTTCTTACTCCTACTCTTGGAAGCAATTTAAAATGAGAATTGTGGAGGTAGAGGTATGTTTGCCCCCAGCTACCGTGATTTTTGGGCTTTTTTTCCTAGCTTTCTCTTTGCCTGGGCGTGTTTTATTCAGAGGCATTGCTGTTCTCAGTTTTGAGAGTTTGGCTGTTGAATGTCAGGAGAGTGTTTAATTTCTTATTCTTGTATATCTGAAGAATCCATGCAGGAGGTCAAATTAGTTAATTAAAGAAGATTACCTCTTTGCTGATCTGAAGTATGCTTATTGCAACAGCATGCAGATAGAGTCTAAAATAGATCTTGGTGATGAATCTCAGATTGTTCCAGACTCTGGGATTCCAGGAAAATGCTAAGGCTGTGTATAGACACTGGGAAACCTGGTTGCCCTCTGGAGAATTTCAGATTGGTTTTTACCAGGCTCCTAGCAGATGCTGCTCAAATATGTTGGACCAAAACTGGCATGTCTAAAGTTAGACTAAGTACAGATTTAGGAGTCTTACTAAATGAAGAAATCGTGACGTGTGTTACTGTCTATCTTCAGCTCCCATTTAACTTAGTGGGATTTGCATTCGATCAACAGCCTAAAAGGTCAGACATCTTTTAAATAGAAACACAATCTCAGTTTGAAAGACCAGGAACATGTAGTTTAGGCTTTTGAGTCTTGCAATGTGTGGATATTATCTAAAGTTGATTGAGGAAGAGAGAGCATGGCAATAACAGTTACCTGCTTGAGTTTGGGCTGGTGTTCTAACCAGATGTTGTAGGGGGCAGAAAGAAGTCCTGTTTTGCTGCTTGGGCTTTTCACTACCTTGTGGCTTTTTATTTCCTTAGATGATTTCACTAAAATAAATAGCCTGATCACGGCCTAAGAAAACAAATTTCAAATATAATACAAATGATATGTATGAAAAAAATACACATATTTTTGAGAAAATCTTTTGTCCTCATCAATGAAACTCTTTTGGTGCATCTGCATAACATCTCTCAAATTCTGTTTACTTCTGAGGTCAGTTTTTATTTTGTCAGTAGGTTGCCACATTTAAGAAGTAACTTTAAGGCTGCTGCTCCTGAGTATATACAACAGTTAAAACTGCAGAATATAAACAGCAGGACAAAAAAGCAGTTGTATTTTGGTATGTGTGCACGTTGTATATAAACATGCCATCTTGTAAAGCTTTAGTTGGACCTTGCAGCTTATCAGGCCCTGATGCATTTTACTTAGCTGAAGTCTCAGGGGTGTTTTCACATGTGTGAGACTATTGTATGATGTGCAAATATACTGATATGCAATATAATCAAAATTCACTTTTTGTTCTAATTTTGGTAGCCATAGGATTAGTGTAGATTGACAAATTGTGATTTTAATCTAATATTCAACTTTTCAAAGATATACTTTGTGAAATGGAACTTGATAAATTCCCACTGAGTTGGGAGCAATCTGAGCTGTCAGTGACACACCCTCACAATACCTGCAGCAAATCAAGAGACACCATCCACTCATGACTTGTGTGACTGCTTTGGGGTGGTGCTCAGCACAGGGAAGAGAAGCTTCAGGAGGGATCTGCAGGCTCTTTGAACCTCAAGATAGAGTTAGACTGTTCCCAGACCTGCACAGCAAATGGGAAGGGGCAATGTCACAGACAGTGAGCATCAAGTTCATTTCATAAGGGACAATTCTTCCTTATGAGCATGGGGTTGGAGCTCTGGAACTGGCTGCCCAGAGATTGTGGGCTCTCCATCTTTCAAGACTTGCAAAGAATTATTTCTGTGCTAAATGTGTGTTAGGACTGGATGACTTCTGCAGATACCTTCTGACCCTTTTTTCTCTGTTGTGATTCTGTATCAAGCAAGATTTAAGTTTTGTGTAGAACATTACTCCTTAATGGGCATATGTAAACTGATAGGGTTGCAGTCTAGATTTCCTAAAGTCACCCTTCTGAAATGCCTTTAGAATCTTTGATTTAATGATTTGTTTGAATATTTGTCTTAATATTCATCACATTATTGATTCTCTACTGACTTATTGTAATCTTTTTTGTTTGTTTTTGAAAAACACTGTCAGAAATCAACCTCATAGTTGACCCAGAGGGCCTTGACTGACTTGAAGGTGTAGCTATTGATGCCTGTGCTGCTGCAGATGGGTTTAGTAGATAGGCCAAACCTGCAACATGATCTTTCTTTTAGCTAGAAATACTTGCCATAGGTCAGCTTTGCTGATGTAACAATCTTTGACTTGAACTCCATAGAATGATTCTGTCTTGACTTGACGCTGTTGTCTTTGTAAGGTCTATTGGTGCTAAGCATCAGATGAAACTTAGTTTGCCCAAAGAACTTAACCTTTGTAAAATTAAATTTTATTTGAGATACTGTTTCTGCTGTATGTACTGTAGCTCCTTTTGTATAAGAAGAATTTTTTTAAAAAGAGAAAAATGTATTTAAAGTCTAGCAATGCTTTTCTAATTCCTTTATGTTTTACTGTGGGATCTTCTGCTATGGCACTGAATAACTGTATGGTACTTGAGGGCTTTTGTTCTCAGAAAAAATACAGAGCTTTTTGCAGAAATCAGTGGAGTAGAACCCAAAGCCAGCTGCAGCTCCCAGCTTTCCATACTCCTTGTTTATTCCCTTAAGATAAATCATTTGACTTTGGATTTGCATTAGTGACAGATTAAGCTGCCAATGTAAACATTGTAGGATGGAGTATTTTGAAAGCTGTGTGTAATTTTGTGAAGGAACTAAACCCACGAGTGTCCGGAAGCAATCTAATGTTGCGTGTGTTTGAATAATATTTTGCAATGTTCATGAGAAGAGGAAGTAAGTATTTAGAACAGTATTGGTGAAATGGTAACAGTTTATGTTTCCTAATTTTTGTTTACTGAAAATAATTCTTGACACATGGAGCTTTTACTCAAGTTTCCATGCAAAGTTGATCCTGGAAGTAGGAGAGACACATGTGTTACTGTACAGCCAAAAAATGCCATTATTTATAGTTGGGTAATCTTTCAATTTATTTTTGATAATACAATTGTGTTGGAGTGAAAATGTTTTGGTTTTAAGTCTCAGAGTTTAGGGTCTATTTATTAAGTGCTAGACATCTTCAGTTTTTAGAAGAAATATTAAATAGTTCTCAGTTTCTTGCAACTAATGTATGTTTATCAGAAGTGGAACTTGTAAAATTTAGAATTTGCAACTGTGGTGTTCACCACCGTTCTTTAAAATGCTTTTCCTTTCTTAGTTCCTCACTGCCTAATTATAATTTTCTTTGTTAGGAGTGTAGGGGTGATAACACATTTTGAGCATAGGTCCATGCTGAAGAATGCTAGGCTTTCTTAAAAAGGGAGGGATGCACCTCTGTTTACACAGCAAGAGCAGTTTGGATAAGATGAGCTGCACATTTAACCTAGAAAAATAAATTCTTAATAAAATGTAGTACTTGTGGCTGCACTACAAATTGTTGTTTTTTCTCTTTATTTTTCTTTTTCCACATGTAGAGGCTGCAGACTTTTTGGTCAGTTCGGTTCTCCTGTAACTTTAATTAGTAACAGTTATGAACAAAAAAGTAGGAAAGCAAGTAGAATAAATAATTACTCAAAACCAGAACCAGAAAATATTTTTCTTTTGTATAAGTATACTTGAAAATATCAGTGAAGAATGTATGCATATTGGTATAGATCTTGGTCTTGCTGTAGAGAAGAGTAGAAAATTCCATTCCCTGCTACTTAGGTGTTAGTTTGGAAGATCTTTGCTTCTTCTTTTCTTTAAATGTCTAAACAAGGTCCAAATATGTCAGTTAACACTGTCATGCTTCTGTAGTGTGAAACATACATTGCTTAAGTGATTCAGATTTTTAAAGATATTCTACAAATTTATATACTGAAAAAATGGTTCTAGTGTTGGATACCAGTCAAAAGTTTTCATGTAACAAAGTTGTGAATAACAAACTTTAAAGAAAAGATTATGTATTTGTTTTATAGATCTTGGCAATAGTGTTTAACTTGACTACATTTAACAAAGACTTAATGAGCAAATTTAATATTACTGATGTTTTTGTTTGTTTAAAAAACTGGATTTATGTAAATATGCTGAAAATACATTAAAAAACTTTCAAAGTACACTTTGTATGTTTATGGATGGCTTTGAAATGGGCAAACTGCTGTGTTGTGTTCTAACTGAGAAACATTTTTTGTACTATTTGATATGAAAGGACAGTGCCAGCAGGTGAAGGATAGCAAACAGTGAGCTAGGTGAGGAGTCAGATACAGGTGATAAAAAGCAGATTTGAGCTTTCTCTTCATTATTGCATTAGAAATATTTAACTGTCATTCCAACAGAATGATAACTTTTAGCACAGTAATTCAGCAGTGCAGCTGACAGTATTGGTTGAAGATTTCTGTCTTAAGTGGTTGTGAATTAGAGTCTTCAGTGCAGGTGCTTTGAAACTGTAACTTAGGATTTCTTCGATCCTTTTTTTCCATTTAATTTATTAAGACATTGCTTGGTTCAGAACATTTAACATGATGTTCTTCATTGTATCCTGAAAAATTTGACCAGACCATTTTGTTCAGATTCCTGGGAAATTTGTGTCCGATTTGTAGCTGTTTTGTTTCACATTTGTTCCAAATTTAGGTTTCTGGTTTTGTCTGAGGCTACTACATGATTAAAACAGCTGCTGTTCCTTCCACAGGCCTATGAAGAGTACACCAGCAAGCTCGATGCTCTACAGCAGAGAGAACAGCAGTTACTGGAATCCATGGGGAATGGAACTGATTTCTCTGTCTCCAGTTCAGCTTCAACAGACACAGTTGCATCATCCTCCTCCTCTAGCCTCTCTGTAGCACCTTCATCCCTTTCAGTTTATCAAAACCCTGCTGATATGTCACGGAATAACCCTAAGTCTCCACAGAAGCCTACTGTTAGAGTCTTCCTGCCCAACAAGCAAAGGACTGTGGTGAGTCAGTTTCTATTCACATTCTTATAACCTCAGTATTTCCTGTATCTCACTCCCTCTGTATGCAAAAGTTGATTTAAGAGCTGAAAAAAATACCTGGGTGGAGGTCAGAAGTGTCATGATCACTGTGCTCTGCCACACTCAGTTGTTTTGATCTGTTGAGTGTTGTTGCCAGGATTCACTCAAAAAAGTCCATTATAGCAATAATACAGAATACAGAACATTAAGAAATTTTTTCTAAATCAGAAAATCTTAAATCATCAATCTTAAATTGGATATTTTTCTTAAATCAGTTTATTGGATAAATAGTAATTCATCGTTTTACAATATTTAGGAAGTGACAATAAGCTCTATTTCTTGTATTATACAAAACTATTGATTAGTTTAACAGGGCAAGATGGAGGAAGTATTTTCTATGTTGTCAGAGTTACTAGATGCATTGAATGCTTTAGAGCAAGAACAGCCTCTTGCAGCTAAGAAGGGCTGTGCAGGATTGCTTGGGATTTTTTTTCTTTTATTTTTTCCTGCCCACTCACCATGGTGAGCATTTGTGTGGAGACCACCATGCTTTCAGTACTTGTGTAGAGAACAGGATAGGGGGGACATAATTGCAATTAGAGGGGTCAAGAAGTGTTGCCCACAAACTGCTTGAAACCTGACATTTATCAGTTTTGAAAATGTTAGAGTAATTCCTAATGTCATGGAAGAGTTCACATTTTGCTGCTAGAGAAGGGATTTTTTTATCAGTTCAGAACTGCCAACTGAAGAGCCTTGATATGTCCTTTAGAATAATACACTGCAAACTGTGATACATTAAATGATTGACAAGCATAGTCCAGGCTCTGTTTTGCAAGGTGGTGCATAATCCAAACTTAGCAGGGGAGCAGTGTTTTCAGAGAAGATGGGAAATGAATGGACAAGTGTCCATGTCAAACCAGGACATGTTGCAGCAGTCAGTCAGGTGTCGCCTATCTCTGGATCGTTACTGTCTGTTGAATTTGAGTTGCTAGTAAAAAGAAGAAAACATCAACTGAATAGTGCTGGGTGTTGGAACATTTCCTTGCCTTTCCCTACTGCTTTCCTTTCATCCTTCCCCCACCTCAATGAGCCAAGGACTTATAGTGGGAACAACATTGGAGGGCAGTTGTTTTCACCTGACCCTTTTTTTTTTAAATATTTCTTAATTGTTCAAGATATTGCTGAAGATGGAAACTAATGCTTGGGTTTTGATCTAAAGAGTGGAAGTTTAATGTAGACTGTGACCACTGTGCAGAATGTGCAGTGTGATTGTGTTGTCTGCCTGTTGAGGAAAGTCTGAGCACACAGTACTACCCACAGAGTGAAGTCTGGAGAGAAGGTCCTAGATTTTGGAGGGACTCTGGTTTCTTCATGTGTTCTGTCACTCCCTGTCTGGTTTTTTGCAGCCCCTGTCATGGGTCTCATTAGTTGGTTTTGTTTCTTTCTGTGAAGGATCACAGCATGTCACTTCCTGCATTGTTCTGATCATTACCTTTTGTCTCTCCTATGTGTTCTCCATCCTCTAACCCACATAGTGTAATTCTACTCTTACTCTTTTCCCCTCATCTGCAATACTCTTGTTCTGCTTCGTCTCTCCATTTTTAGCTCCTCCTCAGCCCTGTTTTATTTTTCAATCACTAGATTCTCTTCCTGGGCTATGGGAGACAAACATGGATTAACTTGGCTGTAGTCAGGGAGAGGCTCTTGCCTCTGTCCCCAGTTTTCTAGTGGAGGCTGAACACTATTTGCCTTTACAGGTCCAGCTCTGCTGCTAGTTTCCAGCTTGCTTTGATTCCTTTTATTTCAGTTTTACACACTGCTTGTATCAAGTTGTGTTACTAAGTTGAACTTTCTTATTTTGTTGTCATATGCTAGGAAAGTATCTCTGGTTTAGAGCTGAGAAATGGTGCTTATAGGAACTCTTGAGTTTGGGGGTTATTGGCCTTGGAGCTGAAGTTCATTTCTCTGAAATTTCAGCTGGGGCTCGTTTTATTGAGAAAGTCATGAATTTCTTGTATGGCAACTCTTAATGTAATTACATTGTTTTCAGAATTTGTTGATCCTACATCTAGTTCTGTTGGGAACTAAGGAAATGTCAGGGGCAGCCACAATCCAGAAGGAACTGCAGCAGCTTTCTGAATCTTGGGATACATCAAGCACAGCATCACTAACTAGTTGGGAAAGGTGATTCTCCTCCTCTCCTCGAATGTGGCCTCACCTTGGGCACTGAGTGCAGTTTGGGTGCCACAATATAAGATTCTGTAATTCACAGTGAAGTTTTAATGGCCAGCAATCAGATGATGGGTTACTAACTTAAAAAAGCATCCAGCATTTCCCAGTGAATGCTGAAACTGCTTCCTTCATTCTCTCAGTGGATTGAGAAGTGTTGCACACTTTTATAACCGCTGGCTTTTAAAGCAGGCTGGTTGTGTCTCACTTGTGCCCATTAACTGAGCCATTTGCTTATGTAGCTCTGATGGTAGTTCAGGATGTGCAGGTATACAGGGTGGCTTGTGATAGGTTGAAGCAGGAAGGAGTTTCCTGGTGAAAATACGTGGTACCTGCCATTAGAGCCTTCCTCCTGCCCTAGTTCACATCCCATATGGCTGTTAAAGCAAGACTGATGTGCTCTACAATCAAGCAGGTGGCTGGGAGAGATATTGTTAAAGTAGCAGTGTTGCAGCAATCTCCTCCCCACCTCAACCTCAATTGCTTTCAATTGATATCTCCTTCTGACAGAAAATCCTGTTAATATCACAATAATAATTTCAGTCTCTATTTTCAATTCACATCAGGAGGGGAGAAATGTTGTCAGATCCTAAGGAGTCTGTTTTTGTCTGGGAATGCCATGACATTTCTTAAACCGACTTAAAGTGACTGGGATTGAGTTGGTAATGGAGAGCCAACCTTGTTATTTATCTTTGATCACTCAGAAGCAGCCCCAAGTACTACAACAGCCTTCTGCTATTTGTTTAGAGCTGCTAAAAATGCAGGAAATGGGGGGGAGTTGCTTGCATATCTTACATTTTTGACTAGCAACTGCCTTAGTTGAGAGTTCTCTGCGTGTTATTGTTTGTGTAGGATCAAGCAAATACATCTGTTGGAGCTGACTCCAGTTCAAAATATAATTTGAGGAAACTGGTGGAGTACAAAGAAATGAGACTGGTGTTCAGTGTCAGTGGTTGTGGTGCTGAGGTCGTGTCGCTGATGGGAAGTTTGTTTGTGTGTGTCATGATGAGGCAGAGCCTCAGACAAACCTTTTCCTAATGGGGGACAAGGTGTGAAGGTGCTTTCCTGAAAGCCTGGTGGGTCTGTGGCAGAGCCTCCTGCTGCTGATCATTTGCAGTCAGCATTTTGATTCAGCTGGCTACAGCACAGGGTTCAAAAGTAGCTTTTTTTTGAAAGCAAAACCAAATAGTTGGCTTGGTTAGCTGAAGAGAAATCAATGAATACGTAGTGTCAGAAATAAAAGATGATTGTCCTTGGCCTGGAAAGGGATGAAGAGAAGTTTTTCTCTGAGCAATTTCCTAGAAGAAACAACAGATTGTTTTGGTTTTTTTTTTTTCTTCTCTGTGCTGGGGTAGTTTTATCCCCTATAATGCAGAGTGAGAAACATGTATACTTGTTTCCTTAGTGGCTTTGTTCAACTGGCAAGTCACACATCATTTGGGGAAGCATTCTGCACAAATGTCACCCAGATAAGTCTGTGCTGGTGGGTTTGTTCTACTTTGTTCTAGGCCAGAGAGAAGGATGCTGAAATCATAAAAATGTAAGATGGTGCAAGTCCACCTCAGATGAAAAGTTGTGTAGAAGAATACTTTGTAAGGATAGTGCAGAAGACAATCATTCCCAATGAATTACAGCTGTGCTGGTTATCAAGGAGTGGAAACAGCCTTGCCTGCCCAATGAGCATGGATGTTATAAAAGAGTGGGTCAGCTAGTTGAGAGTGAGTTGGGCACCCAGAGTCTTGCAGTTTGGGATGGAGTCTGCTGGCTGTGCTGATGAAGGGACACGTGGCTGTGCAAGGGACAGACAAGGTGAGAAGATGCTGTGTGAGGGACAGACAGGGTTGGGTGGCTGGGTAAGGGACAGGTTGGGGTCTAGCCAGTTATGTAGAAGGAAGAAGGAAACTTGCAGAGAGAAGAGAAGGAGTCAGTGCTGTGTGAAGCTGCCTCTGAGGAAAGGAGTCCAGTGAAAGAAGGCATGTAAAACTTTTAATAAAGGACTGATGATGGTGTCAGTCTGGTCTGTCTCAATGTAATTACTACAGTTTTGTAGAACAAGTTGATGAGGCTTATCCAAGCAGTAGCAGAATTTAGGGAAATACTAGTTTAAAGCTTGTTTGGGTTAGAAATTTAAATGTCTGTGGTGTGCATTGTAACAAATCTGCTAATTAAGGGAGAGCTTTTGGAGGTGGAAGGAAAGTATAAAAACTCTGATCTCCTGCTGGTTGCCAGAAGTCTGAGAGATTGTTGCATGCTTGGGCTTGGTGTTGGTGGAAGGGAGGTAGTCTTGAATGGAAGCAGATGATAGTGTGTTGGAATAAAAGCAAGTTATATTATTTACTGGTGAGATTTTTGAGAGAATGCTTTGAGCTGGCAGGGAACACAGCCTTGGGCATTCTTAGTTGTGGTGTGGATTAGGATGTTTTTTCCAAATTGTGTGATTGATTGTGCATGTGGAGAAAGAAAGAAGACAGTGCTCATGCAAACAAACAGGAGTAAACACATACCTGGTTGTTGAGAAGGGACAGTAATTCAAGGAGAATGGTATGGGACAAATAGGATAACTTCAGGTTTATGTAAGAGGAAGAAGACATTGAAAAAGTTTAAAATTAACTGAAGGAGTTTGGGCAATGAGCATAAAAAGCTTTCTAGGAATGTAAAGAATACAGGAATATGGTATTTGCACGTAGGGCAAGATTTAAGAATGCTTCAAGTTGTGTGATTTCCCCCCCCTAGTTTTTTTTTCTTTGCAGTTTGCAGGAATGTTTTTTGAGGACCTGGGTAAAGTATCTTTTGCACATGAACTTGTAATGGTAGGTTTGGGATAAGTAAAAAACCTCCATTTCCAACTGCAAAACCAGTTCCAAGCTTTGCTCTGTGAAAACTGACAAAATAGTTAAAATGATTTAGGGATTTCTCCAATTAGATTGCTTCCTCACTGTAGACCTTAAGGCACTAGCAAAAATTTTTAGGCAGTTTTCCTGTGGCCCATTAGGGTGAGGCAGGTTTCCTCTCTTGGAGGAAAGCTTTCTGCAACCTGTAATGGAGTAAACATTTTGTGGGCACATCTGGAGTATCTCTCTGTCACAATGAAAGAGACCAAGAGTAGGTCAGGCATGTATGATATTTTCTATGGGTTGTCTTCCAAATTTGAGTTATTTGTCACTCAGGAATTTTATGAGTTTAAGTGTTTTCTATTTGGAAACCACCATTAAATGCATGCTATGGATACTAGAAATTTGTGTCTTGTGGTTAGGAATTCCTTGGGCGTGGTTAAGTGTAGTGTGAGTAATCATGTTCTGTGCTGTCTTTAAATCTGCCACATGCTACTTTATACTGAGTGAAATAAGGACTTCTGAGAAAAGCCATTTAACACAAGGCCTGGTATAAAAACAAGTAGCTAAAATAATGGTCATAACTGCAGAGGAACAATACTAGGAGGTTTCTGATGGTGTAGTGAAGTCCTAATAAAAAGGAAAGAGGAGGGAGTTCTAGGAAAGAATGCAGTAAGAGGACTTCTAACTCAAGTACTTTATGAACAAGATCATACAACTTGATGAATAGCAGCAACACCTTGATGAATGATTTTGATTACCCAAGAAATCCCTTCTGGACAAGTACTTAGAGTGGGGGGAAATAAAGCGGTCTGAAAGCAAATAAACTCTCCTGAATGATGGTATGGAGCATGGAAAGTTACAGGAAAGCAGTGTGCAAGTGTAAGAAATGATGGACATTTGAAAAGTGTAGGGTGATGGGCCTTGTGTTTGATCTCTGTGGTCTGTTGCTGCTTCCAGAGGAAATGTTCCCTTCATGTCTTCTGGTCTTCTTGATGGAGTGGCTGTGAGAGTGGTAAGGAGTCTCCATGGCTCTCCCCAGTTGCTTTTATAAAAATCCTCTCCCAGTTCCAGTGCCCTTTCTCTTGTCAGCATGAGCAAGGAGTGCATTTGGTCAGTTTGAATTCTATTTCTGTCTATAGTGGTCTGAGTGGGGACAGTGGAACAAGGGGGAACAAAAAAGAAAGAGGTGCTGTACATGCTTTGGGAAAGCTTGGTGGCCTCCAAATACTTCAGTTGCCTGCAGATTCTTGATAGGATCAAATCATTGTGTGTTATCACCCCACCACAAGGTCAAAAAATTTCCACAGTAGCTTCTAAACCGAAAGTAATACTCTGGGTAACAAAAAAAGTTACTCTTTCTTCTATATTCAGCTACAGAATATTGTGTGTGTTTTGGTTGTTCCTTGTTTTGCTTTATTTTGAAGCTTGAGAATAATTAGAGGTGCTTTATGTAAAAACTCAGCATAAATCTGGGCCAGTAAAGCTTTTTCATTTGGTTTTGTGTTGGTATGCTCCATATGCATCTCATAGTTACACATATATTGGAAAGTTAATGGAAGTTCTCAAAATGTGAATGTGAGACTAAGTTTTTAAAAGTGACAATTTCTATGTTTAGAGTTAAAGGAGCTAAACAGGACTGAGAATGCTGTGCATGGGGACAGTTCTTAAGTGTCTCATTCTTGTCACACCTTGGTTTATTAGTACATCTGCCTTTTAATTAGGCAAGCAATCATGTGATCTTCTCTGCAGTCATGAAGACTAGAAGAATAAGCTATTTTTATTCTATGTAAATTCCTAGCATAAATTAATTCATCATGCATGCACAACTGGGATCCTTCAAATATTCTGTTTTTAAATCTGGTACTTGCTTCATTTCTTTTGAGTTCAGATTTGCATCTTGCTTTCTGTAGTTTATGCTGTTTGTGCCTCAAGCTTGCTGAGTAGTAAGCACTGGATTTCTGTAGGCATTTAAGCTGCCCTACCAGTTTCACCTGTCAAGTGTAAGGAAAATTCAGAGAAGGGATGTTCAGGCAGCTGAATAAACCAGTTTCTTGCTTTTAATTACACACCTGGTTTGACATGATTAGGTTTTTCTAATCAAAAATGCAATTAAAACCTCCCATGTTATATCAAACATGCAACAGAAATTGAGTTTATTTTTAGCCTATGCCAGTGGCTGGTTGCTGAATGTATCTGAATACTTTGGAATTTTATGCATCTTTTTAACAGTCTGGTGATATGAAATACATGGTAGTTGACTTTCAAGTGAACTTCATTTGATATTTCTGTATCACTAGGAAAATTTATTCTGTCACTTAGTAAATTGTCTTTTATCTTTCCTCGGGAGTTTTCTTTCTTTTGTCCTTCCAGTTCTCTTCTCTCCTCCCCCTGAGGAGGGAGTGAGCAACCAGCTGGGTGGTGCTTAGCTGCCTGCCAGGGATCACTCACCACAAGCTACCCTCAAATGCTGGATAAATTCAAAGGCATAGGTGTTGAAAAGTGAATAATTTAATCCACTGCAGTTTTATTGACACACTGTTTTAGATTGCAAAGTGAAACAATATTGAAAACTTGCCATTGTAAAACTGATGACTTGTCATCTGGAGTGCCATGTGCAGCACTGATTCAAGTAAGGAGTGTTTAGTGATTCCTTATGAGATGGAAAGTCTGGCTGTAGAAAGGAATAAATGCTAGGAAAAAAATACTATTTGGAGCATGTTTCTTTTACCTCATAATGTGCTAGGCAGGCACTCAGTGAAATGGAATGCAAGTCACAAATCTGAAAATGGTCATAATAAATGTTTTAATTCCATGTCTAGTAAGTCACACTTAAATTCATGTTTCTTGTGTTGTTTCAGCAAACTAGCCAATGGGAGTTTTAATATTTGAAGAGAGTGTGTGTACTACCTGAAGATGGAAGTATCCATTTGGTTTTAGGATCAGTTGCAATAGTTTAGAGCAGGATGTGAATTTTAGCCCTTCTGCTATAGTTTCTTGCCCCCATGCTGCTTTTAAAGCACTTGGAGGGTGATCAGCTGAGACAGAACTCTACTAAAGTGAGCTCTGGGTCTGACCTGTTACAAAGATTTATTTAAACTGTTTTGTACCTTACATTTCTAATGCATGTGTGTTTTGGTTTGGAGAGCAGCCAGCTGACTTTTTTTGTCTCTTAAACAGAAACCACAAGGTCCAGGGGTTTCATGCCCATATAGTAGCTACAGGTATTTTTCCAGATGAGCATTTCTTGCAAGTCTGAAGTCTAAAGCTGTGTTTTCCAAACTTTATTTTACTGGTAGGTCATTGTCAGCCTTCACTGGTATTCACCCTAACTAAAATTTGAAGGTGGTGATGTGCTCTCTACTGTCCCCTTTAAAATGATCAGTGCTCTTCTGAGCTCAGTTTGGGAGCTGTTTCTCAAAAGCTTTAAAAGTTATATGTGGAGACCATTGATTAGGCACCACAGGTTTCATCCAATGTGGTTGAGTGATGATGTATTCTTGAGAAAATATTTCTGCACTGACATAAATCAGTCTGTTGTGTTCTACAAGTGAGTACACTTAATTGCATTGGAGGTGCCAATGTGTGCTGGTAACCCATGTCTTTGAAAGTTAAATGGAATGCATTTGATTGAATGGTAACAGCTTTGTAAAATGGGTAAATTCTGTTCAATTTCCCTTGGAAACAAGATTTAATGCAATGAAACTGCCTCTCATTTGTCTCACTAATATCCTTCATTAAGAATGTATTTTCTTGCTGCTTTCTCCTGAAAGCTGGACAGAGTTTCATGTCCTGGTATCAGAACAGCTGTTTCTGAAAGCTGTGCTCTTAGTTTTCTAGAGGATGTTCAGTGATGTTCAGTGCCATCTCATGTCCTTTTTGTCACAAAGGAGGGTAATTTTGTCTGTTAGTGCTGTAAGAAGTAGCTGACTGATTTGGTGAAATATTTGTCCTTAGCAGCTAAGATGAGAAATTAATTGTGGATCTCATGTTTGGATTTTACCAGAAAACTTGACCTGTTGGAAGGCCAAACTAATTATTTGGCAAAAGTATAGTTTGTGGCTTAAATTTTTTTTTGTCCTGTGTATCAGGTATGGGGAGGAAAAGTGTGGTCTTTCAGGATGTATATGTTGTGGTAAACAAATAAATACTTGGAAGTGATATTTCAAATCCTTTCTACTTGGTATATTTCCACTCTTGTACCCAGTAGTCTGCTTGATTGTTTGGAATTGCTCTGAAGCTCTAAGTTATGTTACACATACCTTACATACCATACATATGTTACACTTGGCTAAAGTGAGCTGAACCACAATGGTAGGCTGAGGGAAAAATAAAGCCAGCTAACTAGTTTGGAGAAGTATAGTACTGGATATTCAGGGCTGAGCAGCTTTCACTTTCAGAGAATACCTTTGCATTGCTTTTTTTGGAGTGCTTCAGTCTCTTTATTGCTCTAAAACATTGGAAGCTACAATGGTGTAAGGAAGCATTTTTAGCTTACTGGGACTATGCCAGTTTCTAGTCTGATGTTAGAAAAGTGATGTAAGAGTTATTTAGGGACATAGCCCTGAATTTTTACTGAATTGGGAATGACCTGATTTACAGAAATAAATGATTTATTATGCATTGCTTAAATACTTGTGACTGCAGTACTAAATATATATCAATAATATTGTTACAAATACTGTCCCTAGAAATAGTTCAGGTGAGTAAAAGAAATGAGGACATTAAAGGCTGTAGTTATGTTTAATCTGTCTAGGTAGTAAGACTGCTTTGAGAATTTCTGCCATCTGGAATAATTGTCAATTTTTTTTCCTTGGGGCTTTAACATTTGCAAACTTGAGCATGTGTTTTGGTGTCGCCCTGAATTGCTACTTGCCCAATTTAGGATGCTCAAGTAAATGATCTTCTCTGGTATGTTATTAGTCTACACACTGAACATACCTTGCAGTCTGTTGGCAGCTTCTGCACTGTTTCTTAGTGTAATATAGCCCACACTTTCATACTCTTCATTTTTCAAAGTTGCTTGCTGAATCAACTTTCTAATTGCTATAAAAACCTAAGCCTTTTCTGATCTACAAATCTTATGTATATAAGTCACCTAAAAAGAAACCCCTTAACAATCACAATTTGGAAGTACATCCCCTAGCTCAGTAACATGAGTTTCTAGGTGGTAACCATTGTGAAACATTTGAATTCTCTTGGTTACAAAACAGAGGGATCAAGAGATAAAGGATCAGTGCAAACAAAATGGGTTTTAAATATTAAACATTCTATGTTTCAATAAAATGCCAACTTTGTTCAGTGTTATTGGGTTGCAGGCATGAGAGTGCTGTGTATTTTGGAGTAGATGAGAAATTTTCTCCTGGGGAAGTGATTTTGTTAAAAAATGCTGATGTGATTCAGTTAAAAGGCTCTGTGGGAATCCTGGCAAAGCTCTGATGGAATTGATAAAGCCTCCTTGGTGCCTTCCTGCCGTGCTGGAGCTGGCAGCACTGGGGGCTGCACCATGCAGGGCTCCTGTTCCCCTCCCTGGCTGTGGGGCCACACACCCTCCCTCTGCCTGGGGCTGACAAAAAAGCTGTTCCAAAACTCCTGCTTTGGAGTCAGCAGGAGTCTCTTAGCCAAGAAAAAAGAACTGGTTTTGGTTTTTCTAAAGACTGAGTTGGTCTCCAAATCACTTTCTTGGAACTAGCTTTTTCTTTACCTTCCCCATAATTTGAGGGTGAAAAGAAGCTGGGGGCAAAAAGAGGTTTCAGAGGGAATGCCTTGCAGGGTGAGATTTCTGCTTTACAGCAGGGACTGAAGGAGGGGGCTGAAGGGCTGCATGCACAGATGGTGATAGACTGTGCTGTACCAGTCTGGGAAAATGATTAATCAATACTACAGGGACTTATTCTAGCACTAAGTTCTTTTAATTTGGCCTTATGTTTCTCTGCTCAGGAGTTCTGTAAGAGAATGTTCTAAATGTGATGCTGATTCAGGATCGTGATGGTTTTTGGAAGTAATAAAAACAGTTCTTTGGGTTTGAGCTGGATCTTGATGCAAATGGCAGTGATGTTCTACCCATGTTTATAATTGCAAGTTGCATAAATGTGGCTTGGATTTTAATGAAGGGGTTTTGGGATAATAATATTGAGGAATAGCAAATGATAAGTGAGAAGGATGTTTAATGCACATTTTTCTTAGTCTTACTGCATGTATCTTGCTATAGGTAACCTTCATTCTGATACTTAGCAAATTTTGAGAGTTTGCATTCCCAACTTTTTGCTCTCTTAAAAGAAACTCTGTAACTTCATAAATCTTATCATCTTACTTTTGACAAAATTTAGAAGGAAAAAAACCCCATCAGTGTAATTAATTAATAGCATTGGAACTTTGAGGTTCCTGATGCATTTCTTTGCTTCATGAGTTACTGAAGGATGTCGCCATCATTTATGGAGGATCAGTGCTAGAGGAAGAAAATGTTTTCCAGTGACCACAAGACTGCTCATCTCTTCTTTAATGTTAGTCATCTTTCCACTGCTTGACTTTTCCTCCTTGTCCTGTTCCACTCCCTCACACAGGTCAAGATTTTAGTAACCTGGTTTCTTTTGCCACTTAGCTCTGTTGGAGTTTTCTGCCTATGCTAGAGCCTCTTTCTACTCTCTGCTGGGTTCTGTTGCTGCTCTTAGGCACTTGCTTCCCCTGATGTTTCTTGTCCAAAAGAATAACTTTTTTTCCCAATCACAGCCTAAAAGTTTCCTGTTCAGGATATACTCCCAGTACTTCCCCAGGTGTTGGCAAACAGTTCCCCCTGCAAGGTGCTTCATCACATCCTTTTTTTCTGCCCTCAGCCTCAGCTCTTCAGTCTGTTCTCCCTCAGTCTTGTTTATTTAATTCCCACCAACCTGCTGATCACGCTTCCCTCTGCCAGTATACACATGCTTTCCCTGCATGTTCAGTTCTTGAAATTTGTCCTGACCCTTCCTCCCATTTTGCTTTCATGCCCAACTTCTTTCCTGACTCTTTTCATTCCCCTTTTTGACCCCGTCATCTGTCTGCCACCTTTGCAGTATTTCAATTTCTTCTGCCACTGTGGATGTCAGTGGTGAAGTGACTGAGTTGCTGGAAAGGTGAACCTGAATTGTCTGTGGGGACTCAACCTCAATCCAGCAGGAGCTATACTTAGAGGAAAAATACTCTTGAGCTGAGGAACACTTGCTTCCTCCATCAAAATGGCTCATGATTGGATCTCATGGGTATGAGAGTGTTTGTAAATGTGTATGATGGAGGCACATAGGAGGACACTGAGGGGACAGGCAGGTTCTTTTAGTGATCTTTGGCAGAATGATGATGGCACTAAATCATAGGAACAATTGAAGAGTCATTTTCTTTAAAAGGTATTATGATTAGTATAGAACAGAATTTACTATTGGAGTGGCACGTGAGTTCCACTCAGCAGAATCAATATTGTGCAATTTATAATTAATACAACTTGACTTATTTCTAATCACCTTTGCAGATCAAGACAAATCTTTAATACATGTTTTGTTGTATCAATACAAACATCATAATTTAGACTCAACATTTGTATGAAAGAATGAGTCACCCTCCATCCTTGGAGAAAGGAGAGGAGTTCCTTACTATGGACTTACTTAGAGTAATAAGAAGATGCATTAAAAAAGAATGAAAAGTGTAAACCAAAGTCACCTAAGGCTGGATATCAAGACTGTAAAGTAGTATGTTATAGCATGTTTTTTTCAAGGAATTAAAAAAAATTATCTTTTTTTCAATGTTTGTGTTGACCAGATTAAATGCATAAATATCCTGTAAAGCGGCATTCTCATGTTAATGGGAGGAAGATGGTGAAGCAAAATATTCCTTTAACTTGTGTCTTCTGAAAGCACACGTTTGAGTTCTAGAAATGCAATATATAATGTAACCTCAAGTGGTTTTCACAAAGTTACTTGAAGCAGGCTGCTACTTTGCACTGTCATGCTTAAGTAGGACATAGAGCCCCTAAATACCCGTGGAAATTTAAATGCAGGGAACAAAAACTAGGCTCTGATCCAAAGCCAGTTGAAGCTGATTAAAAGACTGCTTTTGGCTACCGAGTGCTCTCACTTAAGCCACTTGCAAGCTAGATTTGAGTTTCAGGTGTTCAGAGAGACTTGTCAGGTTTAAGTTTGTGGTTGTTTCTTCTGATTTGTGTTTGAGGTACTATCCATGATTATAGGAGATATCCCAGTGTGTACAGTGCCTAAAGCCTCACATTTTCACTACTGAGCTCTAGAAATAGTTAGTAGATAATATTCAATGCCTTAACTGCACTTAATCACCAGATCATGTATTCTTCTTTTTTATGGCTTGACACTGTACACTGTTAAATCACAGGTATACCTAGAGATGATCTACTCACTTGTATAAGATATGCCTAGAATTAGAACAGAGGTGAGGAAAATACCTTTTCATAGTATGCAGTTCTTGATATGGCAAGTTTAAATGTGCTCCTCCATTCTTCCCATTCTGTTACTTATCCAAACTTTTCAAGCCAGGAAACAGAAGAGAGCAATATGTTTTTCATATAAGAAGTATCTGTAGAATTACAAATATAGGTTAAAGTGAGAGGTGATGGTCTGCCTGACTCAGATGACTGTTTTGTTTCACTTGTTTGCATGCTTATCTTCTGTTTTAGAAATAGAAAATAAAATATTTACATTTTATAGTAATGCTTTTTTGAGTGCAGTCCAAGTTAGTTCCTTCACTTAATTTCACTTGGCATGTTTCCCCACTTATGTTCAGGCCAGCCTGTAAAATTAAAGCTGTATGTACTTCTCAGCTATCTTGTGTGCTCTCTCTCCAGCTTCTTCTAGTTGAGGAAGTTGGAAATTTGCTTTTGGACTTGAGTGAAGATTGTGTTCCAAATTAATAGCAGTGTAGAGCTTGTTGTCTCTTCTAGCTGAGCCCTTATACGCTATTCAGCAATAAAATTTTCCTTGGTAGAAAAAAGGTTTTGGAGAGCTCTGACCTACAATTCTGTAAAGCATCCTGAAGAGTGGATTTCAGCATTTGAGGGTCAAAATGTTTGCATCATTTTGGGGGGGATGAATTGGAAGTTGTTTTAACTCATTTCTTTTGTGTTTGACCTCTAGGTTCCAGCAAGATGTGGAGTGACAGTCCGAGACAGCCTCAAAAAAAGCACTGATGATGAGAGGTCTTATTCCAGAATGCTGTGCTGTTTACAGAATACAAGATGGGTATGCTTTGTGTGGGATGCATTTTTGGTCTTAGAATCTCTTATTGGAGCTACCCAGTATGGCCAGATCCATCCCGAAATTGTTTACAAAGTACAGAATTTTTTAGTAATCTGCACGTTGCAGGCATGTTGAAAAGAATGTCTAATTCCTAGGAAAAGGCTTGGGCATAATATTGAGTAATATGAGATTATGGCAGAACACTCATTAATCAAACTCATGCTAACCAAACAAGTATTAAATAGGTTGTGTTAACTTCTTGGTTTTGCTTCATTTGGCAATAATGCATTCTTAACTAAAGAGAGTTCCCTTGGGAGGAAAAAAAGATTTCAGCCCTAAAAATTTGTTTGTTATCTTCATGTGCACAATTAGCCAACTCTGTGGAACTCTTCCACAACAGGTACCTTCACGAACACTTTATTTGATCAAAAAGCCATCTGCCACATAGGAAACAAGGAATTGGCCACTACTGGAGCTGGTTGAAAAAGTGCATTTCCTTCCTGCAGTTTGTCCAGGGAAGGTGTGCTTTGTTTGCTATGTACTGAGCCTAAGGTCTTGCTTCTAAAATTTCCTGCAATTAGGCTGGGTAGCAACCCCCCACAGTGTAACTTTTTAGCTGATCTCACAACTTTGGCAGGAGACATGCAAGGGCTTGTGTGCTGATGCTAATGAGAGGCTTTATTTGCACTTTAGAGAGAAGAAGCCAATTGGCTGGGACACAGACATTTCCTGGCTCACAGGAGAGGAGCTGCATGTGGAAGTTTTGGAGAATGTGCCACTCACAACACACAATTTCGTATGTACTGGCTTTTGTGAGATGTTACATCAACTTTATGCTTTCGAATTCAAATTGCCAACTTGGAATATTTTGCATCTGTGGGATGTGGTGGGAGTTTTTAATCACAGTAGCTTAAGTGAATTAGATAGAATTGTATTTGAAATAAGTGATGCTAGAGTACTTGATCACCCTTAAAACGTTCACATTTTGTTGGAATACACCCTCTAAAATCTATAAATGTAGGGGGTTTATATCAGCACTGCATTGCAGAGCTGTAATAATAATCTACTATTTTTGTATTGCTGTATCTATAAAATGTATTCTGCGCCTCCCTGCTGGCTCTGCAGCAGCAATTAACTAATGAACTAACTATTCCCAGAGCAGTGCTGACATCATCAGTGATGCAGTGCACAAATATGTTTTGACCTGATAAGGCACCAAGTAAATGGAAGCTGCTAAACAGAATCTGTCTAAATGTTTCCAGCTACATACAAAGTCCTGGTAATAATGTTTGTCACATTGGGAAGAAAGACCTTCTATTTCAGCTTAAAACATAGCAGAAGTCTCTCTGCAAGCTGATTCAACCTATTTAGCTCAAACAAGCTGTTTGGGTTGTGGCTAGTTAGGTGAACTCTATAGGCTTAACATTTTTTTATATCCCTCTGAAACTCTGATTATTACATATAATAATAGAAATAAGGTGTTTTTATGCTAGGTATTGCTAAATTTGAAAATTAACTAAATAATTTCCCTTATAATTTGGGGAGAGTGCATGATCACCCTTCTGTGATTCTGAATGTTTCTGAGTTTCAGTTGTCAAAATTACAGCTGTATGTGTAACCATACCTTGAAGCCCTATGTGTATATATGCCAGTGTGTATTTCCAGTCCTGTGATTATTAGAAATGTTCTTTGGCTTCTGGAAAACTTAGGATATGAAATAATATTTCAGCAGCTTTTGTTTTTATAGGTTGTGTCCAAATAAATTCTCAATGTTTGTGTCTAAAATGATAATAGTCAAGTTTTGCTTCAGGTTTTTTGCTCTTATTCTTACTGCTAGTGAGGTGAAGCATTAGTTGCAAGATACAGCTGAAAGAAAGTTTTAAAGCATGAAAACTGTTTCAAAAAGGAGAGGATCTTTCTGATAAATCTGTTTGATGCATAAAATTGTAGCTCCATCCAGCATCACAGAAGAGGTTTGTAAGTACACTTGAGGGAGGTAAAAGCAAACAGCCTATTGGGCTTACAGGACTCTGTATAAAGAGGTAACTGGGACTGTTTGTGACAATGTAGGTACGAAAAACATTCTTCACGTTGGCGTTCTGCGACTTCTGTCGGAAGCTGCTGTTCCAGGGGTTCCGCTGCCAGACCTGTGGCTACAAATTCCACCAGCGCTGCAGTACAGAAGTGCCACTGATGTGTGTCAATTATGACCAGCTTGAGTAAGTAATCACAATTGACTCTTCAAGTTGAGCCTTTTAATAAGTATACAGCTGTCAGTGATTCTTGTGTTAAATCTGTAGTTGAGGAAGTCATAGGAGATGCCTAAAAAAAAAACTAGGAGCTCACTGTTCTTGTGAGACTGCTTCTTTTCTGTGCTAGCTCAGACAACCAGTTCATATTTTTTTTGCTGGTCTATGAAGTGCTTTTTTTGAAGCATGAGTAGGGTTGCTGAGCACTTGTGTATCAGACAGACTACTCATTGTTCACAGTTGTTATTATTAATCAAAACTGGTTCTTTATTGCGTGATCGCTAGGGCCCCATTTAAAATTTAGCTGTGGGTTTATTCTCTTCAACCTGGAAAAAAGTTAGAAGACACTAGTTGATTGAAGTGATATTGCAGTTGGTTATACAATAATTGAAAATAAATCTGCTAGCAAGATTAATGTCTAGGTAAGAAACATAAAAGAGAATGACCCAAACAGTCCAGTGTTCTTGGATTGAGTTACTGATCTATTTGTGTAAGTCTTTGATGTAGATTTAGGATCTGGTGTAAACTGGCTCTGTTCTATTTGATTAGTTTCAGCAGAGGTTATTAAGTCTTTTAAATAGATTTTTGTATAAGGAATAATTTAAAATGCTATTTTTCTCCCCAAGGATGAATTTAATTTCAGTTTATTTTGGTGTTTGTAACTGTTTCCATTGGCATCTCTGGAGTTTGTGCTCAGGGTGTAAGTTTATGTACTGTTAGATAGAAGTTGTGCATTCTTGAACAACCAGATGTTTACAATTTCAGCAAAAAGATGAAAAAACTGATTTCTACAAGGTTTCTATTTAAAGCATGATCTTTTGATCCTTTGTTAAGTAAATAATACTTTTAACAAATCTTACAGATTTAATCTGTTAGTGTGATCTTTATTTTCAAATTTAGAATTTAATCAATGAGGTTTATGGTGTTTGGGGTCTTTTTTGTAGATTTTGAGTATTATATTGTGAAACTTCTGGGTTTTGCACAAGTTAGGTTGTTTTTATTTTGTTCTTGCCTCACAGTTTGCTGTTTGTCTCCAAGTTCTTTGAACATCACCCCATACCGCCAGAGGAGACCTCCTTAGGAGAGACCACCCCAGCATCTGGATCATACCCCTCAGTGCCCCCCACAGATTCCGTTGGGTATGATCTTATTCCTGCTGTTTAATAACATAACATTTCAGTACTGTGCTAAGAAACACTCAAAACACTGCTTTGCAGCTCTGCATTGTTGTAATCTGGCTTCTCATGCAGGTATAGCCACCTATGCTGAACTTAAAAGAAGTGAATGTCTTCATTCACACAAATTCTATAAATTAGTCATGAGCCTAGGTTAAATGTGTGTGTAACTGTCTGTAGAACTGGGGCATTACCTGTTAAACTGATTTCTTCTACATCATACCTTAGACCTGGTCTAAACTGGAAGGATTTAATTCTTAATATAAGCCAAAATTATAACCTCACAAATTCTTTTATTTGGTTACCAAATTAGAATTTATATGCCTTGAAGTGACATACCTCAGTTTCAGAATAACCACATTACTCTAAGGCTGATGTGAACAGGTGCCAGCTCCAGGTTCATAATACTTCTTTAGTATCCTCCAGATCAGCTGCCTTCTTCCTGTTCATGTTGGGGTGTACCAATAGCATGTTTGCTGCAGCTCCAGGTTTTGTAAAAGTACACCTCTAAAACTGGCCATCCCCCAGTATTTCCAGCAAAGACTCTGGGCCCTTTCTCCATAAAGAGATAAGAGATCATATTTAAATTATGTTCCCAGTAGCAAAGAGATCAGTGACACCATCCACTATTAGGTAGCTGAACAAATGTCCAGGGAACACAAACTCAGGGATGTATATCATGCTCAAGAAATCTGCATGTTTATTAAGAACACCAAATACAGAAGCCTTCAGAAAACCACTCCCAGGACTTGTGTGGACTTGAGCTGAGTGTGGCAGAGAAATTCTCTTGGATTAGTGAAAATTGTGCCTAAACTGAAGCAGAAACATACTGGAAGCTACACAGGCACCTCTGGACTCTAAACTAGAAGATAAATTCCCTGGACAGCCAAGACTATGGAAGACCAAATAAAATGCCTCCTAGGGAAGCAAATTGACAGTCCTGCAGAGGGAACCTCACTTGGTAAGTACAGAGATTATGTTCTTACTTGTACTATTTTGTGCAGATTCAAGTGAGTTCAAAAGTACTTCTTCAAGGCAGTGAATGTTGCCTTTAGATCCCATGGGTACTAGTACAGCAGATTTTGGGCAAGGCCACTTGTCAAGTATTTGTCAAGGTACAGCCAAAATAATAACTGGACTAAAGCTATTAATTGATGAAGAAACTTGTTCATACCAATTGTGTTAAACACTAGTGGATGTCAAAGGCACTATATAGCCCTAATTCTAATATTCTGAATTGCTTTTCAATTGCCTTTGCCTCACATTGGTCCATTCTTACCAGCTTGTGAGGTTACAACAATATGGATTATCTTGATGCATGCACTATTTCAGGCATTCTTAGTTTTGTGAAGTAAAAACAGAAAGGAAAAACTTGAGACCAAAGCTGGTTAATGCCTTGAGATCTTTAACTTCCCATTCATAAAAACGCTAACATTTAAATATACTTACTCAAGCTTTTTGAGTAAGTATAGTTAAATGTTAAATATATTTATTTTTTTGAGCTTTTCTGAAGTGTTGCATCTATAAATGTTTGTAATTGCAGATGCAAAAGGTTTCTAGCTTTCTCCTTTCTGATTTTTTACTTTGTTGTAGACTTTATTGTTAAAAAAAAGCATACATTATGCTTGAAAAATTTCATTTTGAAAATTATTTCTGATTATAAGCTGGTGTTCATATATAATATGCATGTCAGTCATACAGTATTCCCCCAGCATCAGTGTATGTAGTATTTTCTTTCCAGAAGTATCTTAGATATTACTGGATGAACATAGAGCATTGTCCATACCTTTTTCCAGTTACCTTTATTGCCTTTCTTTAATAGTACTTCTCTGCTTTTTAAGAGCATAATTGTGGAAATATTAATCTGGCTGAATTTAAGAAGCTGGCTTTTTCTATAAAAACATGTACTCACCTGTAGTTTTGTTAAAGAGAACTGCTACAATATGGGACAGCAGCTCAACTGGAATAAAAAGAAGGCTGACATTTGAGCCTATCTTGTCTGGGAGGAGAATATGGGATTGAAATTTGAGAGCTGAGCAATGGGATGTAAAATATGAGGAACTAGAGCTTTAAATCAGTCTTCCTAGATTAATAATTGTTCCTTTCATTTCTCTGTTCTTCTAGCATCTTGTATGGAGCAGCTCACAGAGGAAGGGATGTTACTATTCATTTGTTAAACCTAAGGAAAGAGAAGGCAAACATCCTTCTTCATCTCTAGCCTTGTGAAGGGATCCCAGCAGCAGGCAAAATGCCCAAAAGAAGGAAGTTGGTGTTGCAAGACAAGTTTAAGAGCAAAGGTGTGTGTGGCATGCCGAGGCACTGCCAAGAGAGCAAATGGAAAAGTTTGGAAGAGAAAGGCACATCAAGGAAAAGACCATTGGACATGGTGCAGAAACTGCTGGACATGCTGGAGAACTGTTTCACTTTGCTCCTGTGCAACATCCTAAAGTCTGCAGCCTTTTATTCTTCCAACTCTGAGCCGTAGGCAATCCCTTCAGGTTTTCCACCCCCAGATGGGGGAGCACACATTGTCCCATTTCACATTTCTGAACTCTTTTAACATTGTGTCCAGCCTCCACATTAGGTTGTGTCCCATTTGGGTGCTTTCCATTTGCACTATCCTGTTGTGCCAAAACAACCATTTTAGTTACAATCTGCAGTTAACTGGAAAGAAAAGCATAGGTCTCCCTGCTAAGAGCTATTTGTAATAAAATTGAAGTAAGGAAACTGTACATCACACATTGTATTTGTTTCGTTCATTGCACTGTCATGAAGTTTCTTGTCCATCTTAGCTCGTAAAATATGAGCACAGAATTTCTGTGAACTCAGTTCCCTCAGTCTCAAATACATGAAAAAGAGAGACATAAGCAAGTTGGCAACACCTTGGCTCTTTGAAAAACAACATTTCTCAAGATGCTTCGTCTTCTAAGTTGGAGGAAGAAAAGGGGAATGTCTGGTGCACCATTCTTGGAAGCTTGCCAGTCCTTGCCTTTGAGCAGGCTCCAGCTTGTGATTAAACACCTCTGTTTTCCTTTCTGTCTTCCAAATGTTCACTGATCATTCTGCTTCAGCTGAAGATACTTGAATGTCTAGAAAAGCTTTGGAAAAGCCAAGGAGGCAAAGATACAGTTTTAGATTATTACATTTTATGCAACAATGCCATTTAGATCCTGTGGTGTGTGACAAAAGCTTTGTGTTTTAGTTCATAAAACAATGAACTTTTCCCCTAAAAGTTCTGGCACCAGGCCTCCTACAGGTTTCTCTGTGTGAATGTTCTCAGTGTTCCTACAATATACAAGTTGAGTTGATATGCAATCTTGCTTTGCAGAAAAGGTTTGGTGTCCCAATCAGAAAACTCTGTCAGTCCATACAACAGGTGAGGGAAACCTCTTGTTCCCCAAAACTTTATTTGCAAAAACCTGCTAGTGAGCTGGACCTGGTTTGGAGGACTAACAGCAACAGTGTGCTTCTCTTGATAACCCTGGTTTATGAAGCTGTTGGGAATTTTAGGCTCATCAGCTTACATCTGGGCCCAAAGGTCATTATAAATGGGTGCACAGTGTTGTGGTAATCCTGGCAATTGATTTTCACCTATAAGCCAACATGGATGAAAACATGTGGAGTAATGACTGTTATAGATGTGTCCCATGATGGTTCTAGACTGACTTCACAGGGTGCTGCAAGGAAGTTTTTGAGCTTGTAGTTACAAATTGGTACTGCTGTCCTTTTCTCCAAATTGGCATTTGATTTGGGATTATTGAATATTTTCAGGCTGCAGGGATGGAGAAAGGAAAAATTTGTTTTCTGGAGATGTCCATGGAGTACCACAATAATTAAATGAGAACCTATTTGGCCTTCACAATTTAAATTTACCTGCTTGCTGCTATAGCTGAAATACTATTGTGTCCCAGATCCTTAGCAGTCCTTAGAAACTGCTTGGAACTGGAAGTGCACTGTGTTCTTCATTAACAGCAGTTAGAACAACCAAATCCAGTCTGGTGTTAACACTCTGGTGCAAACAAAAAGAAAAAAAATCAAGAAAAAAGCCTTGATGCACATTTTAGCCTGTAGGTTTGGTTTGGTTTGAGTGTGCAGTTGCAGCTTAAGAGGTAAAGAGCCCAGTGGCTAAACTGAGATGGACTTGTTCAGGCTGTGAGGAGGAGAAAGCAAATCTCAGTCCAGGAAAGATGCTGTCATTTTAAAAAGAAACTGATGCATCTCTTATAGTTGAAGCTAGGTAAATGAGAATTTCAGTTCAAGCACTTGCTCAACTATAGCAAAATAAAAATATAGTCAACAAAAACTTGAAGCCCAAATAGATATATTATCATAAGAAAAATTTCAAGAAAAATCTTTCCTGCATAGACCAGCTCTTAAACACTTATGAAACATCACATTGAGTAAAGGCCATTAAGGAAAATCTGTATTAAAGTTTTCTTTTTCGTTTATAAAGTGAACTAATTTATATCATTGCAAGTTCTAAAATCCAATAGACATACTGTTTATGATTTTAAATAATTGTTTGTTTATATATAGGAAAACACATGTAGACACTGTTCTGAGTTACCTTACTCTTCCTTGTGGACCCAGTTTTGTGGAATATTAAATCTGTAGACACATGGGCATTTGCTGTGCTTGGTAAAGGGTATAAAAATTTGACATCTTAGCAGTTATTCTTGTTTCCTGATAAAACATCTTTCTGTTTTGCCTGATAAAAAGGGAGGGAATGATATGCTAATCCCAAACATATGGTCTCAAGGTATAAAAGCATATTCTGTCATGATGCCAGGAAAGGTTATAACATTAGATTGAGATTTGGCAACTATGCACTTGTTGCCTCAGAAGCTGAGAATGATTTATTAAAAGAATGCCCACATCTAGGAGCTGGGAGAAAGTGATTTATCTGCTTAATTGCAGAAGGTCTGCTTTAGCAAGGTGGCTGTAAACTGTTCACAAAGGCCACAGGAACAACAGAAACTCAAATCCTGATATTCAAACTCATGTTCCTTCAAGCCTCAACCTGTTATTTTTGGGGGTGGGGGTTGGTTTTTTGTTTAAGTGTTTTTTGTATGATTGGTTTGTTTAGGGGGCATTTTTTGTTTGTTTGGGTTTTGGTTTTTTTTGTTTTTGTTTTGTTTTGTTTATTGCAGTGTATTTTGTCAGCACTATGCTTCCATAGCCTAAGAACTAGTTTTGGAACTGGCTTGGAATAGACAATGTCACCCTTTTCCCAAGGATAATATCTGGCCCCTTTAGCTCCAGTGTTACTTCTCCTCTTCTTGAGTAATTACAATGTAGGAATACTGTAGGAATGGCCTTTTGTAGCTCAGAGGAGGGCTGTGTTCTTTGTAGTAATGTGTTTTTAATAGAACAAGATCTTGATGCAGATCAAGATCCAGCTTTTGCCACACACAGGCAGAAACTGGTGGTAATATTTTCTGAGCTTGTGATCTCAGTAGACTCTTAACTAGCAAACCTCTTGCAGCTTTTACTTCACTAGTTACCTTTTCCAAGAAAAAATTTTATTTAGGAAAAATAACCTACTTTTTTTTAAAGTGCCTCAAGGACACCCATTAATAAAATCATAATGGGGCATGTGGCTAACTGCTTATGAGGTTCCCATCTTTGCATTCTTTGTTGTCTAAAGAGTGATAGCTTTTAGAAAATAAACAAAAGAAAAAAATATAATTTTTTATGAGCCTGTAATGATTTTCTAAAGATCTGGACTTCTCCCAGTAAGAATTTAATGAGTAGAAAAAGCTGCTCAAGTTGTTTTCAAACATGGTATGACGTAGCATGCTGTCTGTGTTAGCAACACGATGGACATGATGACCTGTGACCAGAAAAACAGAAGTAGCAGATGACCATTTATGACTCAAAGGAGGATGTAATTGAAAGAATATTGCCTCAATCTGGTTTTCTGTCCCTTGGCTTACTCATGAGCACAGAATATCTGATTGCTTCTGTTTTTGTCATGTGGCAGAGCTCAGATGGTGTGTCACAGTCCTGGTGCAATGTTCTGATGGATGTTGTGATATATTTCCCTTCATTTCCTTATTACCTGAGAACTCTCAGGAAGTTTAAGCAGGAGTTAGCTATCCCAGCAGTGGCAATATTGGCCTGGTTGAGACACTTTTTCGACTTCTCATACCTTTTTTTTCTGCACCACTTGACATGCTTGCCTTAACATGAAAGCAGAATGCCTTTAAATGTCAGTCAGGTCCTGCATTTGGTTCTGTGAGGTGTCCCATCTCCTGGTTTATGTTCTAGTTGCATGATGTACTTAGGAAAACATTCAGGAGTTCAGAGCTTCCTGATGTACAGTATTTTACCTGAAGGTACTTGGGTAGCAGTGAATGAAAACTTCAGCTTATGTGTATGTGCAACTGCATTTTAAAAAATAGTTCTCAAATTATAAACAACTTCTGAAATGCTGGGTTTTTAAAGGCCCTTTCTCAAAGATTTTAGTACAGTTAGTTCTGTTTCATTGCTTCCCAGTACCTTCCCAAAATCTATATTCTGTCATGTGATAGCAGGTAACTGCTTTTTCTTTTTCTTAAAGTTAAGCAGGGTTAAGCCCCTTGCCTTTTCTCTCCTGCCCCACTTCCCAAACATATTCAGGTATTTCATTGGAAGACTTACAAGACTGTTACTTGAATGAATTCACAAGCACTTTGTTTTGCCATTTTCAATTGTGAGATTGTTGGCCAGGAAGGAAAAGATGACAGGTAGTTAGGATAGAGGTAGCACTGAGTTCTGGGAGTAGTGCCAGACTGGATAAACTCTTTAATGAAAGGTAGGATAGTAGGCTGTAAAGCAGACCTGTTTCTGACAGAATGCCAGGATGTCCAGTTGAAAATGTTAAGTCTCCCAAAGGGTTTTTAAAGAGAGCATGGTGCATTGCTTACAGGAGGTGCCATCAGGGCCTGTTGTTGCTTTATGCTGCTATCTGTTTTATTTCTGAAGCTTCTCCCTGTGGACATTGTCTTTGTGGGCATAATAATTAATCCATGAGTCATTGAATGGCTGGAGGACTCCACTCCTCTTTTAGAACCTACCAAAAGAAACCAACTCTTAAAAGCCTTGTGTCACATACCATGTGTATTTTAACATGAAGTTTCCTTTGACAAAGATGGCAAATGTTTCCCTTAGCCTTTTGCCTTATATCCATTAGATTGAATCATTAGGCTTAACAGTGACTGACCTTGACCAGAGTAAGAGATAATTGCCAGTTTATTGCACTTTAACAAAATTAATGGATAACCAAAGAAGTGACTTTTTGCCTTTTTACAAACAAAAACCCCCAAGTGTGTAGTTGTTTTGTCTTTTGAATATTCAATTCATATCTACATTTATGACTGGCAGCATTTGCATTTCTTCAGGAAGCTTGTTTATCTATTCTGAACACTTATCTTTTCAGTCAAACCTATTGTGTTGTAGCACTGTAAATAATGTTTGAAATGTGCTGTTCAAAGTTATTTCTTAAAGTTGAGGTTAAAAGGGGGTATGTTTATTTTTAGTATCAATAATACACTGGGCATGTTATTTTTAGTATCAGTAATACATTTTTATTAATCCATTAAGTTGAATGACCAGATGTAGTTTTCAGTCTTTCTTTGCTGAAAAATAATCCCATCCATACATTTTGTTTTATGACATTTTCTGACAGTAACATTAATATGAGGTGTTAAGCATTTTTACTTCTCAGTTGGTTACCATTAAAATGAATGTATTGCATTGACTCAGAGGTGAGAAAACTGCAGAGTATCTTACTGTCTGCAATGCATGTTGGGCAGCATGGGTTTTTCAGATCAGGATTTATTATTACTAGTTTGGTATGGTATGGTTTTCTTTGTTTTAACTCAGAACACTTCACAGCCATGTGATTAGGTAGTTAATGCAACAGAGAGTTGTTGCAATTGCTCATAGGGGAGTAGAGACCATTCATTATAAATTGTTTTTATTCAGGGCTTTAGATCAGTGTTTTTGTTACGTATTAATATAGTTGAAAAGGACTTACCACACCCACTATGCAGCGTTTGAAGCCATTTGTAGACCTAAATCCTCTTTTTCCTTGACTTTGTTTCTCAGACCACCAATTCTCCCTAGTCCTTCTCCTTCAAAATCCATTCCAATCCCACAGCCCCTCCGACCAGCAGATGAAGACCATCGAAATCAATTTGGGCAACGTGACCGATCCTCTTCAGCTCCCAACGTCCACATCAATACAATCGAACCTGTCAATATTGATGTAAGTATTTGCTGAGTATTCCATCTGGAATAGTAGATTGGATGTGTTCCTTGTGAAAAGCAGTTTGTTAAATTCATTGGGTACACACAAGTGCTATGTTTGCAAGATAATCCTCAGTGGTCTGTCAGAATCTTCAAAGATCGTTCTTTTTTTTTTTTTTCATAGATTTTTTTTTTTCCAAGAATACAAATAATCCATTCTCCAAAAGCAGAACTGCCTTTTAATAGTCCTTTTTCATTTTCAAAGGAACATTCTCCCCCAAATTCTGTCATTAGTCCCAAGGCTCATGCTGTTAGCTGTAGCCACTAACCACTCTTGCAAACCACTCTGTGTTAAAACACATTGTTATGCAAGATAGAGACCTTTTAGTGTTTGTATTCCAAGTAGTATTTTTGCTATTGAAGAAAACTAAATAATTACATTAAGCTGAGTTCACATATTCTGTTAGTTCCTTAAGAGTTTAAGACCCCAGTATGTGTTGTTCCAAGCATTCCTTTGCTCAGAAACTGCTACACTTAAGGTTTTTTCCACAATTTTGAAATCTCCGGATGGTGAAATGTAACTAATAATAATGCTTGGTATTACCATGAGGACAGTTAGGACCTTTCAAGATGCTGCCTTTTGCTAATTTTGCTAACATACACAGTTTGTGTTTTGCCCTCTAAGTCTGCTCTCTAGAAATTAGTCATTTGTCAGGTGAGCAGTCTTGAAATCTGCCTGGCCACTGAGGCACAAGATCTGTTTTGCATGGGAGCTGAGGGAAAGGTGAAATGTTAATTTTAAGAGTGTGGCTATATAGACATTTGCATATGGTGCAGCTGAGGCATAGCCAGTGCTTTTGGCAAAGCAAAGATGTGTAAGGGAGCAAATATGATTATTGAACAAGAAGGGAATAAATACAGTAGTGTAACAAAAAAAAAAGCTTTATTATAAAAATGGACATACATAAGAAAACTGCTAGAATTTTCTACTTCTGTTTATAAAATCCTTAGTGCAATTTGCTTTTAGTCTGGACTTGTTGCAAAAGACTCTCAGCTCACAGAGGATTGCAAGTGAAGAAAGCCTTCTGCAGTTAGTATTTTCTGAGAGCAGCAGTGTGCCTGGCTATGCAAATCAGGTGTGTTGTTTAAGAAAAAACAAAGCAGGATTCATTTGACTAATGTACCTCAGTACAGGAAATTGATGTCCCAGGTTCTGATATGACAATTCAGATAATTTGTGCTACTGTAAGAGAACATTTGACTCAATATTTCTTTCCATGTTTTGACCATATGCGTTTGTAAATCAGTATTTTCTTGTCAGCATCTCTTCTGGGTGGTGTACATTTCACTTTACTACAGAGAGATGCTGTTTTAAAGCAACTCAAGTTTGAGAAGTGTAGTAGTTATTAGGAGTTGCTGTTAGTAAACTGTCAGGGTAGGAAACAACTTTTATTTCATGGGCAGCATATGACAGTACAAATTCTCAAACTTATGAGTCTCAATTGATTCCAGTATGTAAATGTTAATACCTAAATTAAACAGAGCTTTTAAATTTTTTGTAGGAGTTGATTAGAGACCAGAGTTTACGAGGAGAGGGAGGTAAGTAGCATTTGAACTAACTACTGTGTTACATTTAATTACACAACTGCTTTGTCCCTTCCTGTTAGCCTACTTCCTTCTACAAAACACAGCCACAATGCAAAATATGACTCGAACAAAAAAAGTGAATTTACATTTGCTTGTCCATGAACTTAGTATTTGTTTCACAAAGATTTAAGTCATTTGCTGGTCATTGTGGGAGTGGGGGAGACAGAAGGAGAAAAAGTTTTGAAGTAGTGTCTAGTTTTCTTAGTTTTAAAATTACTTTGCACTTTTACTTTTTTACACACTCACACGTATACATACACACTGATTCACTCACATGGCTGCACACAGATAGACTATAACTTCCCAAAGATTTTCATGCCTGTTGTTACCTTTGCACCCATGGAAACAACAGAGGTTTTCAATGAAAACCATCGTGGTAGATGGGCCTTCCATAGAAACTGCTGCATCCTAAAGCAGCTTGAAATACTCCAGTTCTTCTCCCCCTCTACCCCTGCTGAAGTTGCTGCTTTGCTCTACTGCATGCCTGTGCTACTCTTGGAAAAGCAGATTATTAGGATCTTACACTAAAGCCAGGTCTTTTTATGTTTCCTTCAGTAACTCACTGCCCTAATTCAGAGTTGAGTCAGAACTATTGCCAGGAGGTTTATTTTTTCTTCAGATGTTGTGCACGGGCCTCTTAGGTCACTTCTGCCACTGGTTGTCAAGGTCCTAAAGAGGGTTTCTTACATGCTGCATTTATTCCTATGAATGTAAGAATAAAGCAGAAATATTGAAAATAGAGAAATACCAAGTATGGCAGGCATATGACAGTTTTTCCAACTCCAAATCAGTAGCACAGTTGTCTCTGTTAATTATAATTTGCTTCAGCCATAAGGATGGGTCTGCATTACCATAGTGTACCTTTCCTGAACTCAAAGGTTTTGTACTGTAGGCTTTCACTGATTTTGTTTCTCCCATGCAAATCTGGTATTTGGTAGGATGTGTTGTGTTTGATGGAGTTGTCTTTAATAATGCCAGCAACAGGCACTTTTAAAAGAGAAATTTCCTTTAACCCTACAAGCTACTAATTGCAAGTTGCCAGTTTTAGCTGTTTTTGTATGTGTTGATAGGTGTGGCACTCCAGAGTTTTGCCCATTTTGTCCAACATTTAAATGTTGTGCAATCATGTTGGTTTTAACTTTTGATCATAAACTGTCTGCTTGGCATCTGAAAACAATTGGCTATTTCCAGTCCTGAAACGGTTTTCTTGGGAATTGACTTTTTTTTTTTTTTTTTTTTTTTTCAAAGTACAGAAGCAATCAATGCTTAGGAGTCAAAGCATCCTAGTTATTTCCCATGACTTCTTTCATTTCTTCTATGTGTCTGTCTTTCTGTCTCTGCCTGCCCGTCTCTTTCTCTCTAACAGCCCCTTTGAACCAGCTGATGCGCTGTCTTCGGAAATACCAATCCCGGACTCCCAGTCCCCTCCTTCATTCTGTCCCCAGTGAAATAGTGTTTGATTTTGAGCCTGGCCCAGTGTTCAGAGGTAGTTGGGCTCTTCTTTCTTGTTTTCACCCAAACAAAATAAAGTAAAACCACAGATGCTGTTTGTGCCTCACCCTCACACCGTGTGTATGTAAGTGTGTGAGTTTATCAGAACACCTCTGTTTTTTGCTTGGCCTGGCTGGAATGCTTTGAATGTGCTTTTCACACATATTCACTTTCACCTTTACACCCTTGAAAATGATTATAAATTAAGTCTGACTTAAATTTCCAAAAGCAAGGAATTTCGTAGTTGAGGTTTTTCTGTGGACCTTAGCATAATTTTTCTAAACAAAGGACATTGGATTGCATTGCAGTGATTTTAAAGATAAAATTATGTCCTTAACTTAGAATTTCCTTGACTGTTCAGTTTAAGTCAGTTCAGTGCTATAACAGTCTTCTATATTTAATGTTCTTTGTTTTGAAAAGTGATGTAGGAAATCAAATGTGAATTGCAAACATTTCCATTGATATCTTGTTAGGTCTCAAGTTTTTCAAGTAATGTGTTATGTCAGCTTTCAACAAATACTTCATTTTGACAATGTGCTATTGACACCACATCGAGGCTCTAGATAGTTTTAGTAGTTTTTATTTAGTCAGTAAATTTGACTGAAGTAGTATTTCTGTCCTGTACTGTGTAAAATAAGACACTCAGATTTTCATGTCATTGACCATGGAGGTAATTTAGGCCTTAAGCTGTCAATGGATCTGTTGTATTGCACAATATAAAAAAATAAAAAATTGTGGGATTTCGTATGCTGGAGAAACCAACTATTGAGTAATAGCATGAAATGTTTATACTTGTGTCTCTGCATAATACGTGTAGGAATGGTTAGTTCAGTGCATGTAATGTGGTTTTCAAATGCTACCATCTTGGCTGTTTCAAAGACTTTGGTTTCAGAATATATTAAGAGCAGTTCACCTTTTGAACTTGTAAAGATCTCTGAGAAGTCTTTGTAAGAAGACAGGTGTTCCAACAAGCAAACTGGCTGCAGAATGAAATATGTTATGTACAGCTCCAAAGTCCAAGCTATTGACTTAAATCCAGCATTATCTGAAGTGTTCTACTCTAATAACTTGGAAAACAGGCCATCTGGTATTATTATGAGCAGATTAACTACAGTGTTCTGCCATGTGCTGTAAGCATTTTTGGTGAAGGGTGAATATTGTGCTAGTGTTCCCATGTTGCAGTATTTGAAGAGGACACTTTAGTTACCTCAAAGAAAATGCATCCCAGATTTTTGCTATTGCAGAGGAAACCTGTAGCCCAGTCAACTTTTGGAAAATTGCTTGTGTTCTGAGAACATTGTACATTTAATTCCATGTATGTTTGATTTCAGATTAATCATATACTAAATGAATGACAGCATAGTGGCTGTAACATGAACACAAGTCCATCCTTCAGGTCATTGGCTTCCAGCTGCTTATAAATGCAGTTAGGATGCCCAATATACATCATTATTGTTGGTTTAGTATGTGGGACAGAGTTTACAGATGCTGTGTCCTATTTTGTATCTGTTGGTGTGTTATTTTGTGCATCCACTTCCAAGTGTATAGATTTTAGCTTACTGAGTCCAGTGATGGATTCATGTAGTCTGATAAATTAGCATGAGTGACTGAACTTAAGCAACACTTTTAAAAGTCACAAGGTCAGTTTTTGACCTCTAGTTGAAATTAGGAGACCCTTTTTGCTTAAGAGGGGAGCTTCTAAGAAAATATGAGTTGGGATATTATCTTCCACCACTTCCCAGGGCACTGATGTGAGAGAAGACACTGCAATGTGAGAGGTCTTGTTCAATGACATACATTGTTTAGCAAAGCAGCCTGAATTTAATTAACAGTTGACCCTATTTTATGTCCTTTGCATTGGAAGGGTCAGCATAACCTTGTTAGGAATAATTGTGATGTATTTTAAAAAGCAGTGTCTAGGTGAAGTGCTCTATTTGAAAAGGGCCACTGGGGCTCTGAAACAGCTCTCTTAGTAACATTTTCCTGCATAGATTTGTTTAGATAACCTACAGGCTACAGACATACTGTTCTTTTTTGTGTTTCCCAGAATACACTTCAAATAGCTAACTAAAGTACTTGTTCTTTTTTAGTCCTTTCTAAAATCTAATATTTATTTTAAAATAATAGTTCTCTGCTAACAGAGCTTTAAAACAGCCAAATGATTTTCAGGTGGCACTTGGAGACTCAACCAGAAAACATTTAAATTATTTGCATTTAGTCTATTTTGATTTCAAAATACAGTAGTTCAGCTATTTGTTGGGTTCCTAGAAGTTTAGCTACAAGAAATATCAGAGGTAAATGTTGCTAACTGAAATGCTACTGTTCTTCTCAAAGAAACTGATAGAATTTTCAAAATACCTTTTAAAGTATTTTTTTTCTTACTTAAAAAGGCACTGTCCTTTGCTTAATTCACGAACAAGAGACTAGAGACTATGTATACAGGGATGTTTGCTATAGACTTGTCTCTTCCTGAAATCTGAGACTTGAGGACTAATCTAATATTAGGGCAATATTTCTGTATGTGTTTGTTCTCTCTTAGCATTCACGTTGATGTTTAGAGATACTGCATCTTAAACACAGTTCTTGCACCTAATATCAATGCATTCTTGTAAGCTGGATTCTTACAGATAAAACTATCCTATTTCTGAAATTTAGGCTCAGCTGCAGGCTTGTCTGCAACACCTCCTGCTTCTTTGCCTGGGTCACTAACCAATGTGAAAGCGTTACAGAAATCACCAGGACCCCAACGGGAAAGGAAATCATCCTCGTCCTCAGAAGACAGAAATAGAATGGTAAGGGAAAGATCAGCTGTTTTTCTTTTGTAGAACTATTACACAACCATATTCCTCTCACTTTTCTTTCTTCCAAGTTTTCTAAATTATTTTAAAGATGAATATGGAAAAGATCAAGGACTTGAAGCCGATAAATAATAGAGTGGGATAACCACTTTCAAACCACTTAAAACCAGTAATTAATTAACAATTAACCAGTAATTGTGGGACTGATAAATAAATAAATAGTTGACTAAATTCACTTTGGCTGGTGTGCCTCATATTGTAATGCCACTTTGCCTTCATATAACATATATAACTTTTCCCACATGATTCATAAACTTCAAAAGTAACCAATGTAAGTAACAAATTTTTATGTAGCAATACATGAAACGTAAAAACATCCCCTTTTTTTTTTAATTCACAGTTTAGTATTATAGATGACAATTTAAAATCAAATACAACTTTCTTTTTGGCTTTAACACTGCCAAAAAGCTGTTGCAAATATTTCATGCCAGGTAATGATTTGGCATACCTGTGTCCTGAGGTTTTGTGTAGGGCTGACTTTAAAAGTCAAAAGACAACATTTGAAAAAGATATATTTTTAGGACATTAATGATGGGAAATGCTGATGGGATTTTTTAGCAAAGGAGCTGTTTTCAGAGAAATTAATGCACTTGTTTTCTTCCTTCTTATTGTTTTTGCACATATGTAAAGAAAACTCTTGGTCGACGGGATTCAAGTGATGATTGGGAGATACCAGATGGACAGATCACAGTTGGACAGAGGATAGGATCTGGATCATTTGGAACAGTCTACAAAGGAAAGTGGCATGGTATGTGGCCATGATGGCAAACAGCTGTTCTTGAGGTCACAGTGCCTGCTAAGGCACACCCAGTAAATAGGGTTTTTAAATTAATAAGTAGTGTGCTAAATAACTAGTGTGAGAAGTTTGTATTGCTTACAAACTGCATGCTCTTCTGAACTGAGAAATTATTAGGGTAAAGGTGAAACATTAGAAAGGCAGAAGTATCCATCTTGATGAATGAGGATTTCAAATGTGTATTTTTAATAGCTTTGGCCTGGCTATGATTTCTCAGAGTCAACTAAGAATAGTATTTTTACATTCTTACCAAATACTGACATAGTTTAAAATTGTAGTGATTTATTTCGTGTAAGCTAAAAAAAAAGTGCGTCCCAAGATTGCTGATGCTCTTTCTAGCATTTTCTAGCATTTTCTCAGGAGAGAAATAGTTATCAATGGCACTTACTAAAAATTGCTGTTTTGAAGGTGATGTGGCAGTGAAAATGCTGAATGTTACGGCACCCACACCTCAACAGTTACAGGCTTTCAAAAATGAAGTAGGAGTGCTCAGGTAAGAATATTTTTAATGGCATGAAATGATGTGTGTAGATTTGTGCTTCATTAATCACTGAATTTTAAATCTCCATTAGAACACATTGGTCTCACTCCTACATGATGATACTTCAGGCAGAAAAAATAACCATTAAAAATATTTCTTTGTACCCACTGTATGTGTTTGTCTGCACACCTGTGTTGTCAATACACACACGTCTAAACATTCAGAACTAGTTTTGCTGATGTGCTACCCCCAGAGCACAGTCAAGCCTAAGTGTGAGCTGTAGGCCTTTCTTTTCTCTCATTCACATTTTGAAATTGTAGGAGAACATGACTAATGGTTTTTCAGCTACACTCCTGCCTATATTATGTGTTGTTCGATAGTTCCTGTTCAGTGACATTAATTTCTCTAAACCTTTTTTTTAAATGTAATTCTCATAAAGTCACTTCTTGATTTCCTTTTCTCATGTCTGTTGCTGCTATCTCAGAGGAGGTATTTGGTTTGAGTTCAGCTCTTGAAAGAAGATCCATCAGCATGATATGATAGAATGTATATTGTAAAGAAATGTTACATCAAAGTACAGTCTTGAGCAGTTTCCAACATAATGCTATTTTAAGAAACAAAATAGCAAGAAGGTTTTTGTCCATGGAAACCTGTGTGTTGAGCTGGGCACCTATTCTGCAGAAGCATCCCAAATAAGCTACATGGTGAAAGGGAATGGTCAGCCTTTTACCCTAGGAAAATATTAGTTGGAAAAACTCTATGCTCATAATTGTGGAAGTAGAGGCTTTCTGGGGTGTGCTACTTTGGGTATCTCTTCATTTTCTTGATAGAATTTTGACAGAACTTAATGAAATCAGACATCTCAGTGCAGCTTATTCTGCAAGTAGTCCCACAGATGGAACCCAGCCTGTTTGTTTGTGTGTTTGTTTCAGAACATACATAATCAATTGTTCTATCCTTTGACTCAGACAAGGCAGATTTACCTATAGTTGTGCCTTCTCCATTAGGATTCGTCATTACTTTGCTTTGTGGTAGGATTTGCAAGAAGCTGCTTATTTTTGTTTCCTCAGCAGCTACTCTCAGCATCACTTGACAAATTCTTGAACCTGAAACAGGCACAGTCACATAGCATAGAACTGTCCTAGTCCATATTGCTGCAAGGACAAAGACTCACATGCTGGGATCCCATGGTAATTTTTTAATATAAGAAAATGCAAGAACTTTGACATTTTTTACTTACCCTGAGTAGTTATTCCGTGTTAGTATGATAAGGAAGTCTAACTTCAGGAACAATTAGTTAAATTAATCTAGCAAGAGATTATTATGCTGTCATAGTAAAAGTTGAGATTACCCCAAAACCTTCTGTTCAGAAATATATATTTAGACTGTGATAGATCTGCCTGGGTTTTCCTGATTTCCTGATCTGATTTCCTCCTGATGCTATTTTTTTGTAAACAGGAAAACACGGCATGTGAATATCCTGCTTTTCATGGGTTACTCAACAAAACCCCAGTTGGCTATTGTTACACAATGGTGTGAAGGGTCCAGTTTGTATCACCATCTACACATCATTGAGACCAAATTTGAAATGATCAAGCTAATTGATATTGCACGACAGACTGCACAAGGCATGGAGTAAGTATTGAATTACTTGTCTGCAAATGAGTACTGGGGCAGTGTTTACTTATCCCCTTCACACTCTGGCTGACATTGGCAGATAAGGCCAGCTCTCTGCTCACTTTCCTGAGCTCAGGGTCTTGTCTCAATCATCAAAGCATTTGGTGAAAGTATCAGAGCTCTCTGAATAATAGGTTTTAGCATCTGAAGAGAACATACCTATTTTGTTCTAAGGATTGTAAATAATCCCTACTCCCATAGAGGGCCATTGAGTTAGAATTTACCAAACTAGCCAAATATTGTGTGTCAAAATCAGAGCACTGCTGTAAGACCAGAGAAATGACACTTCAGCTGAAAAGCCACTATGATGATTGCAGTTCATGGTGCCTTTTTTTCTGCTCAGTATTCTGTTACATTTTCAGTCAAGAGGTATGGAGGTGTTTGCAGCAACCAGCCTTAGCCTTCTGTTAGCTTGTGCATCTCCCCAGGCTCCATCTGTAGGTAGGGGAGATGCAGAAGCTGTTTTGTGAACATGATTCAAAGCAGAGACACAAATTGGGGCTTTTCCAGCACTTTTGTGCCAATCTCATTGACTAAACAAAGAGCCACAGGAGACTTATCCAGGCTGTATCTGCTGTGGCACAAGTACTTTCCTCTGTGTTCCCTGCCATCTGTTTATCCAGGCTGCAATCAGGGGATCTTTTTTCCACTCCTCTACTAAAAAGCAGTCAGTGTACCCGAGTACACATTGAGACTGGGAAGCACATTTTGCTCCTGCAATTCAGAAACACCTTATCTAAAGCTGTGACTATCTCACAAAGTCTTGACAGTCCCCATTAAGGCTAGGAGGCAGAACTTTCAGCATGGAATTGCATGAAAGAAATTACTGAAGTTCTTTTTACTGTGAATATTAAGTTAGAATTGAAAAGCAGAAGTTGGAGCATAATTGTTATTCATTAGCATTGTATCATAACTGTCATTCAGTAGCATCAGATTTGAGCTGGAAATCTAAGCTTTTTTTTTTTTTTCCTGTGAATGTTGTAGACTGTCATGGGTAACTGAAGTTTTACTGCCTGCATGAATGTGCAGTTTGAGTGTCAACAATTTATGTTTCAGTAGTACAGTGAATTTTGAGTTATTGATTGCTGAAGTATTATCTAACCCACCTAATCTGTGATATTCCTTTTCAGTTATTTGCATGCCAAGTCAATCATCCACAGAGACCTCAAGAGTAATAGTATCCTTTCCCAGAGATGTAATTTTGCAAAGTGAAAGCATTCCTGTTGTTTTTTTTCTTTTTTTCTGCCAGAAATTAACTTACTGGTGTGAAAAGCTGTTCATGTGTGAATATTTGCCAAATAGAAATTATACTGAGAAGGGGTAATATCACTAATAAGAAAATAGGAGATGCTTACTGTGTCTTTTGATTGGAATAACATAGGGAATTTTAGTTGACATCACAAAGATTCCTTTTAATATTTTTTTTTATCCTTTGGTTTCTTCATGTAATGCAAGATTACGTGAGTTGGCTCATGGAATGTTTTCAGCTTTTCTCAAACTTGGCATTTCATGAAAGCCACCTGGCCGTGGTCTGTTCAGCACTGGCCCAGTCTTTACTTATGTAACACTTGCACACCATAATTCACCATGCTAGGTGCTTAAAACCTGTGTGATGGAAACCATTTTCAGTGATGGTGGGTGGTTAAAACTGTCATGTTCATGTTGAAAATGTGTAGCTGTTTATTGTTCTTTTAGGACAGGGCCAGTCTGTTGTCTGTTTTCCCTTAACATTCCCTCCCTTAGATATTTTTCTTCATGAAGACCTCACAGTAAAAATAGGTGATTTTGGTCTAGCTACAGTGAAATCACGATGGAGTGGATCCCAACAGTTTGAACAGTTGTCTGGTTCCATTCTGTGGATGGTAAGCAAGGAGTTTAACACTCACCACACAAGTGGTGAGCTTGTTTCAACAAATTTATCAACCTTTGGCCAAACTTTCTCCTCCTGTCCCTCTTGGCACACTGACATATAAAAGCTGGCTTAAGCTGGAAAAGACAAACAGTAATAGGAAGTAGTAAAAGAATGTTTTTCAATTCTTCTTTAAGCATGTATTTTCCAGTAGTCAGCAGAAAAACTTTAGTGTCTCCATCTTTTATTCTGAGGTTTATACTGAAATGAAAATGGTGGCTAAGGAAAATAACTGTCATTAATCTGGGGTTGAGGAGAAGGTGAGAAAAGCCTTGCAAAACGTCCTGCAAAAGAGTAGAGGAACTAGCTCAGCAGAAAGTAAGAGGCTCTTAAGTTTTAAGGATTCAAGAAGAGTTGCTTCATACTGCAATCTCCTGTGCAGCTCCACTTCCTCCTTTTCTCCCTGGACAAACTTAAAGTTCTGTTAGCTGGCTTTGTTTTCAGTGTCATTAGAATTCCAAAAACCTTCTCAGCCTCGCCAGGGTCATTTTGCACTGTCATAGAGAATTGAAAGGGATCCTAAGCTTAAATGAAGCAATGAATTTTGAGGTTGGTGTCAGCACTCACTCTGAATTAGGACCCAGTAACACCTGAAGGCAAGAATGAGCCTTGCACCTGTACCCTGGATAAGTCCATGCTTTGTTCCTGGTAGGTGAGGTGCAGCACTATGTAGAGAAATAAAAACTAATTCTTGCCTTTTCTGATGCAGGCACCAGAAGTTATTAGGATGCAAGATAAAAACCCATATAGTTTTCAGTCAGATGTGTATGCATTTGGGATTGTTCTCTATGAATTGATGACTGGACAGTTGCCATACTCCAACATCAACAACAGGGACCAGGTAAGGGGAAGTCTGAAACAGATTGATTCTGCTTTGGGTGGTGAACTTTCTGATGTTCTGTGTGTTTGATGTCTCTAATTCTGATGCTGTGAGATGACATTTCTGCATTTTCTAGATCTGCCTCAGCCACATAGCAACAATTTACTTAGTTCTCTTGAGGGTTTTTTTGTGTTCTTTTTATTTTCAATACATTTTCAGCTTCTGAACTGGTTGCCAGGATACTTATTAGTGAGAGAGCAGGTTACTTAATGGTAATCTAGTTTAGAATAGTCCTGCAAAGGCAAAATGATCCCCCATATATGTGTTCAGTTATTCTTCTTGTTCCCCCCACCCCTCCACTTGCAGTGAATAATAAATAGTGCAGCTACAGGACTAACAAAACAAAGGGCAGTCATCTCACCAAATGTTTTATATTCATTTCAACTTTGAGAGAGCATGCACCATCTTAGTGAATTGCAGGATATCAGTTTTTCTCACATCCTGCTTGTTGGACTATATAACTTGCCAGAGTCTGGGGATCCTGTAAGAAGATTGCTTAATTGTGAACAATTATTCCTTAAATCTTAATGACCCCACACACCATAACACATCTCCCTGGGATAGGCATGTTTGGGAAGGCATACCTGATTTATGACTTCTGTCTAACCTGAAAATAGTACCCGTGCATCAAGAACTTGAGTGTAAGCTCTTCTGTGTCTGAGCAGTGATGTATTTGTTGCTTGTGTCCTCATCCCTTGTTTTTTCACTGTCAGTACTTGAGAATTGAAACCATAGCAACGTTCATCTGTGAATGCCATTTTATAAGGCTGCTTCCATATCTGCCAGAACACTTCATCCCAATTCATCAAACTTGGAGTGACTCCTTTTTAGGTTTTTTTTTTCTTTTTTTATAATTTTGGTTTGGCCTTTTGGAGGAAGGGAAATGTCTGGATTCCTGGCCAGATGGATCCAGCCTTCTAAAAACAGCATTTGGCCTTGTTTAGCTTTTACCTTTTGAGATCTCAAAGATGAACCCAGTGATGTGGGTGCTTTAATGAAGTGCTGAAACAAATTTTAAAATGCAAGTGAAGCCAACATACGTGATTTAATGTCTTGAGTTTGTCACTCCTTGTCTATTACATGGAAAGTTGTAAATATTCTTCACTCTCTGGTGCATTTACATCATCTACTATGACACAACCCAGATTCTTATGAGCATTCTTGTTATACCTGAGTGTTTCTCTCACTTCAACAGATTTTTCTAGACTGTTCTTGCAGTGATACTCTCTTTTCTCTTGTCTAAAATAAAAGTTTAGCCCATACATTATTTGTAAAGAAACTATTTGAAATGTTAATAGTAATGAATTTTGAATAATTTCAACTTTTAGAACTATTTAGAAAATACCAACTTGATTACCAATAGATAATGGTAAGTCTGATTGCAGCAGAGGTAAGGAATGCAGTACACAAGTATCTACTAGGAAATCCTGCTCTGGCACATGGGGATTTCTAAAGAAACCATATGGGAGTTTTCTGTTCCTCCTTGATGCCAGCACAGATGTGACTGAAGCAGAAAGTTAAAAAAGGACCAGGATTGTGTTAGTATAAATAACATGTATAGCATGCTTGAGATGTGAGGATTTTCTGCTGGGTTTTTTTTTTTCCAGTGTCAAGATATGAAATAGTTACACTTCATTAGAGAGAAGGTGAGACACACTTGCTGGGTTGTCTGGGTACTCAGAAAAGGCAGTGATTACTGCTGCTGCATGAATGGATCTTTGATTAGCTGGTTTGGAAGTGCTTTTCAGTGTCAGTGCTACTGCACTCCTCAAAACACATTGCAATTGACCTTGGCTTGACATGATGATGTTTAATTGTTTTTTATATATATAAGAGGTGATTAACTGTATTTGTGGTTTTTCTTCCTGCTTCCTATCAGTTTACCTTGTTTTATGCTTAAGTTTTATCCTTAGGGGAATATATAAGCTTTCCATGTTGAAAGAATTACTATTAAAATACTAAGCCTGTCTGTCTCCTCTTCTATAGAGAAGAGGCAGTTTCTCTTTTTCTTTTGAGGCTTTTTTTCCTTTTTTTTTGTGAGTGGGGGAGGTGGTCAGATGTCAAGAATAAGCTTTTGTGTTGGAAAAGTATATGATGGAATCAATTCTCAGTAGGTCAAGGGTTTTAATATCCCAAGTCCATGTGTTTCTTAAAATACCTTTCAATGTGAAGTTGTTGTTGATTTGTAATATAAAACAGAAGATTTCTTTTTACAGAATATTTATTTTTAGGCATTCTGTTCCTGCCACAGAGTTTCTTGTTCTTGTTTTTGTCAGTTTTTGACACCAAAGAACCATTCCTTAGATGGTTATTGCTATAAATGGTAAGCATTTACTAGTGTTCAAGCTTCACAGAAATCTCTCTGAGGAGGAGGAAAGATCTAATTTTTTCTCTGTACTGAATAGGTTAGCAAGCATTACTCTAAGAAATTTCTCAATTTCAATACCAGATAATGCTTCCTGGGAGCACAAAGCTTTCTGCTGCAACCAAAATAGTCTAGCAAAATATTCACCTTTTGTTACTGTTTATTTTATCAACTCAGCTTCTTCCTCTTTCATCTTTTTTCTGCTTAAATAAAGATAATTTTCATGGTGGGACGAGGATACCTATCTCCAGACCTCAGCAAAGTAAGGAGCAACTGCCCAAAAGCTATGAAGAGACTAATGGCAGAATGCTTGAAAAAGAAAAGAGATGAGAGACCCCTTTTTCCACAGGTGAGAAATACTCCTCTTTGGCTCTCAACAGACTTTGCAATTCAAAGTTGTGAACTCACTGGCCAGTTCCAAATTTTTTTCAATAGAAATGTGGCAGGATTTCATGAGGGACCTCGTTCAGTACCTGGTTAGTTCTGTTTAATTAGAAATGCTCATTTTAATTTCAAGAAGCAGGTATTAAAATCACCTATTATATGAAAAGTTGTAAATACTTGAAAACAGTTACAACTAAAAAAGTTGTAAACACTGTGTATTTGGAAAAGTATTTACATGATGGAGAAAGTTTCAGCTGAGAGATAATGTAAGTAATAGTCACAGTTAGACACACAAATCAGTACTTGGTGTATGTGCTCAGAAATGTCTACACTGCCCTCCTTGCTCTCCCCTAAGCTTCATGAAGGCAAATGGATAGCTTTGCCACTTAACTTGATTTTTTTTTTTTTTTTTTTTTTTTTTTTTTTGGTGCCTGCTGAGGAAGGTTTGGGTTCAAAAGGCTTGAGGGGGAGGAGGGGAAAAATCTGATATTTTTTTTGTGTTTTGAATGTAACTGAATCGTTTTCAAAAGACGAGGAGCTCCCCCTGCTGACTTTTTGGTAAATGTTATTAAGCAAAATGCTGACAGAGCTGGGTTGGTTTGCAGCAGTGGCAGATACTGGTACTAGGGCTTAGACAAGGAGCCCAATAAAAAGCAAGTGTTTTCACAATGCTTAGGGGGAATCAGTGTGCCTTTAAAAGGGGGAAATTCCCCAGCCTTCCTTTTCAGCTTCCTTAGGATATAAACTTAAAGAGTGCAGTGCAGCAATATTTTAAAAGTCCTTTTTTTAATATGTGTTGAAATATTTTTCTATAGTTAATTGACATTGTAGCTTTGGTTTTAAGAGAGAGTTACAGCTTTGGAGCAAAAGGTTTGATCACATATTTTCTGTGTTTTAGATTCTTGCCTCCATTGAGCTTCTGGCCCGGTCATTGCCAAAAATTCACCGCAGTGCATCTGAGCCCTCATTGAACCGGGCTGGCTTCCAGACAGAGGATTTTAGTCTGTATGCTTGTGCTTCTCCAAAAACACCCATCCAAGCAGGGGGATACGGTGGGTTTCCAGTGCACTGAACCAAAATGTGAAAGCATGTGCCTGTGTGTCTGTGTGCTGGTGTGTCCTGTGAGTGCAAGGGCTTTGTTCTCAGTTCCTACCAGCTCTGGTTGTAAGGTTTGCTGAGGGAACAGAGCCTCACTTCCTAACACTGGGCATTGAGTGTTCCCAGCACAGAGTCTGTGTTGGTAATGAGTGCCCTGGGAACAGCTGGCACAAGGAGAACTGTAATGTCATGTAAGACATGGGAAAAGTTACTTCAAAACAAGCAAAAATCTTCTTAAGGTCATCAGGTGTCATTTTTGCCTAGTTTATTGATTGGAATTAGTTACTCAGGAGTGTATTTGATTTGAATCTACTCAAGCTGTGGTAGTCTGTTGTTTTGGGGGTCTGGGGGTTTTTACTTCATTTGAGGTCATTATATTTGAGCAATAAGTTTTAGAGTCTTCATTTAGTAATGCTTATTCATGTGGGAAACATTTGGAAAGATAAACTTAGCCTCAAGGCTGAACACAGTCAAAACTTTATTGTGGTCAGCAGAAGTGAGCAGATACAACACAGAATCCAAAGAAAGCCCTGACTGAATAACATGTGACTCTTATCTTGCAAGTGGAAGTTTAAATTAGTACAGTTTAAGGAACATCTACTCCTGCAGAAGAGTGTTGAATGGGAGCTTTTATGTTACATTTTTCTCTAAATATTCTGACCTGATATAGTTTACACCATCTCCAAATGTTCTGTTACAATGCAACACAGAAGAAATTCTGAATCTGCATTTGCCAAGCTGCAAGGCTATTACTGGTAATGGTGCCTGTATCCTTCAATTAGTACAGATTTCAAAATTTATTAAAGCATTTTAAATCTCAAGCATGACCAAATGCTTTCAGAGGAAAAATGCTGCTAACACCCATAATAGGAAAAGAAGATTTGAAAAAGCAGTTTTGTTCATGGAAATCAGTGTTATACCACAAATTTTGTTAAGATGAAAGGTGTTCATTATTTTAATGTTGTTAAGAATGCACTGAACATGCTGCTCTTCAGTGACAAATTGATTTTTTCACTTCCATGTAAAAGCTGCTAGTTTGACTTGGCAGAAGTGAATCAGTTGGATTAGATATCTAACTGAGAAAGTTAGACACCTTACCTGCCAGCTCACTTTGGAGACTGTGTTTTTCTCTGGAGCGTTGCTCTGGAACAAGTGCATCAGAGTAGTAGTTCAGGTTATATCAGTCTTTAATGTCAGATATGATAAAAAGATGTACAGACAGTGTTCTGCATGTTTTGAGATGAGTTATGTGGTTTTACTTGGTTAAACTGCTGAACTGTTAATTTTCACAGATTACTCTGTGTTGGAAGCAAGCTATTGCTGCTCTTGTTAGGACTTCAAGGGCCAGGAGTGTTCCTGGTGCCTTCTGATTTACACACTCATGGAGAAGTTTGCCTGTTATTAGCAATATATTTTTGAAATAGATCAGGAATTCCAAATGTTTTTGGTTTACTGCTGTCTGGCAACTGAGCCTTTTAAATTGGGAAGCAGATTTAGAGAGCTTGAAGAGATGTAGGCAATTTTTACATTTTCTGGATGGATTATAATGATCTCTTTGGCTTCTGCTGTTGGAATAATTTGGGAACTAACTTTTCTCCTTTTCTTAGTTAAGAAAATTTAGCTGTTGAGATCTCTCTCTATGGAATTAGTTACAGAGGACAAAAGTTGTTATTGTTTTAGAAAATCTATTTCCCATTTCCCTGGTAGCTTCACCTCATTTTGGCAGGTTTATCTTGAAATGAAAACAGGGCTTAAGTGTTGTTTTCCACTCTCATTCTTTATTTTATGTATCTGTTCTAGCAGTGATGAGGAAATGTTTCCAAAGCTGTGGGGTATGGTATTCAGTGCAGGGCAAAGAGGATGCTACTGGGTCTCCTGCAGAATCTAGAAATGGGGATCCCACACAGAAAAGTCTCACCCACACAGGGAGTTATAGGGAGTGCAGAACTATCACCCTGCCCAGTCTTATTCTTGTTCAGGTCTACCAGATCAGCTCAAACCAGTTATTCCTTGGAGTAGTGTTAATGTTAAGATTGTTCATCTGTGCTATCAGAGCTACAGTTATGGGGGGAGAAGTGCTGCCATCCTTGGGCATATTTGGCCCCATTTCCTGCTGTATGGTCAGTGCATTCTTCCTGTGTCACCTGTTCTTACTGAGTATTTTGGGTTCTATGGCCATAATGTGATTTTAGCTTCTCACTAAACATTTTATGAAGCCTAAAAGGAGGCTGCTTTGTGGATCATTAACTTTATCTGACAGAGAGGCATTTAGAGGTCTCATTTCTGTAAGTTCTAATTGCTGCTTCAGTGAGATTTTGGAGTATCTGTGGGATGAAGGTGCCTAACTACACCTGTGAATTTGGACCAGAGTTCTCAAAGGTGCAACTCAGCTATATTGTTTAGAAACAGATACCTGTTGGTGCAGAAAATATGCCTGTAGGATCCTAGGTTTTTCTGGAGGAGTAATTCATACTAGTAATACTAGTAATTCATATTTTACTTCCCTACTTATCAGTACAGAAACACAATCTGTCTTTTTACCTTCAACATGTTCCAAATTTTTACTTACCCAGTGGATAGTATCCATACAAAAGATCAGCATGAGATCCAACAGTAAACTACCTCCTTTTTGTTTTTTCTGTGTCTGTGGATGTAAACCAGGCAAGGTTTTGCAATCTGATATTTCCCTGTGATAAATCAGTCTCTACTTCAGTAGATAAGGCTGGCAGAGTCCTGGAAGGGAACCATTCTTGTCCTTATGATTCTTCTGAGAAACATGGCATCTACCCCAGGATTAAGGAGAACAGTTAAGATGATATGTGTATCCATTAGTAACCTTGTGAATTCAGGTAGCTTACAAATTTGTGAGAGTACAGAATGGTAGCTGCATCTTAAATCCTTCCAGAAATCAGGGGCAGCAGGTTCACTCAGAACATTTGTTATTACATTGTTTGGAGGCAACATGAATTTGAAAGTGTGCATTTAAAAGTTTCCACTTGCTCTGCATGAGATGAGCATGAAAAGACTGTAGTAGCTGACTTGAGAGGGGTTTTTAAGAAGTGTGCACTTTCAGCTGCTATCCATCCTTTGGAAAGAAATGGCTTTGCTACCAGTCAAAGCAAATATCTGCAGTTCTCCTTGATAAAGAGCACCTCAGATGTTTGGCTCATAGTGAACATAAATATCTGGGGTTTTTATTGTAGGAAGTTGCTAAGCATGTGGTTTCATTGCTTGGTGTGGATAGGTGTAACCATGTACTTATACCTAGGGAAAGCTGTTACTGGCAACTGCATTTTACACATGTTCAACCAACATAATCCCCTTATTAGATGACCATTCCACCTATTTTGGTCTCCTATTGATTTGAGATCAGATTAACACTGGAACTTTGAAAGGGGTGATTTAGCATTAGCTTGTCAAAGAAAATATGTTTGTTAAGGTTTTGTTCAAATGTCAGGGAAGTCTGAAAATTACCTTTTTAAGGCTACCATTCTAGCTCAAATAATTCTTTATTTCTGGTCCTGTTTTTTCCATTGCTCTTTGCTAATTAAAGGCTCTGGGGTTTTTTTATGAAATCCCTATATGACTATTAAAATCTGAACTATTACCAGAAATAGGCAGAAGGACAAGATGAGTAATAAGGGAGCGATCTCTTTTTTTATAAATTGATCCTTAATCACCAGTTTAGGAAGGCAGACTGAAAAATAAATTAAATAGAGCATATTTTGAAAGTGTAGCTAAGCATAAATGTCACTTAAAAATTGGCCTCACAGGCAATACTTGGTGACTTTTTTGTCCTTCTCTTAAAAGAAAACATGTACAAAACTTGAGGTGTTTCTAGAAGACACTGTGAAGAGAGTTGGGAGATCAGTGAATTGTAGCAGGAAAAAATTATCCAGTATTTAGAGTATTTAGAGCAGGAGTTTCATCTGGTGGTAGAACTAGTAAAATATGCAATTAGATCCATCATGCAGTTTTTATTCTACTGTTGTTATAACTTAAGCCTGCCACCACAGTCTGTAAAGAGACAACTCCCTGTGCCACCCTTACTCTGGGCTTCTGGTGCGCTCCCTTCTCAATTCCTAGGAGAGACAGAGCCCTTTCCCTGCTTTCTTCAAATTCCTTAGAACTGGGTCAGCTCTTCCTCACAGGCCTTTAGATGCTTTTTCTTCCCCCTCCTAGTGCAGAAAACTTCTTGGTTTTCCTTTTTGTAGAGCAAGACATTGCACAGAATTAACACCATAAGCCTAGAATTCTGTTTGCTTCGCTGTTTCTGTTTTGTTTCTAGTATTCAGAATAAGAATCTTGAGAAAAAACAAAGCCAACAATACAGTCACTCTTGAAAAGATGGAAGGACACCAGATAGGGAGCAGTTGTTTTGAGTGTAATGGCATTCAAAACACTTCTGTTGAACAGAACAAAGGCTCTCTTGTGCCTGCTTATCACTCTTTCAGTATTAGGAGAGCTCTGAGAAGTGCTGTCAAGAAAGTGGCATAAACTAACCCAAAATGCATAGGAACCCAACATGAGGAAGTTGTATGTGTATTTCTTTTCTCTTTCTCTTGCATTTTTTTGATTATGCTTAGACACCCCTCACTAAAAGTCCTGTAGAATACAATTTCTTTGTGGGTGACAGGGAAATTTTTTCTTGCTAAAGTATAAGATTGGGAAGAATAGTATCTTAGACTTAGCTTTTATTCAGTCTTCAGTCAAACTCCTGAAAGACTTTGGGCAGCAGTTTTACTCTGTGCCATAGTTGCATCCCCTCAGAAGTGGGACTACAAGTCTGTCTCACAGCATGGTGACACTAAATAAATTATGTAGGATTTCAGGATGAAAGCACTGCCTATAATTATTTTTTATTCCATATTTCTGAAGGAAGTATGGAGTTGCTTTATTTGTTATGGTTCCTGTTAGTGAGGCCTGATTTCTGGTCTGGGATTGAGTAGATAAGCTCTCCATTCTTTTTTTTTCTGTCAGTGGGTTGTTATGTTGATCTCTAAACCAAATCCTAACACTCTGTAACACTGGTTTTCTATTCAGGCACTTTACTGTATATAGTCTTTAAAGGGTAATGGATGTCTCATCTCTTTGTTATTCAAGTAGTTTTACAACAGAACAGAGTGGTTTGCAGTTGGATGCATTTATTGAAACTGGTGCTTCTCAGGAGGACATATGTGCAATAAGCAATTTAAAGTAAAGTTAAGCTGACACATTTAATTTTCAAATGCATGATGAATTAGACTTTGCTTGAACTTTCACCTTCTTGGGAAGAATGGGTACAGCTTGCTTTCAAGAAATCCTTTGTTGGTTAAATATGCTGGGTCTGTATTCAATGTTCTCTCACTATGTGTTCTCTTGTGCTTTAATTTTAACAGTTTGCATTTTTTAACATCTTTTATATTCAGCCTGATGTTCAACTAGTCTAGTAACTGAAATCACCTTTTTAAACCAAGCTCTTGTCCTCCCTCTACAGGAGAATTTGCAGCGTTCAAGTAGCCACAGCACCACGGCAGCACCCACTCTGTTATTTAAGTCTTGTGTTCCTACAGTTTCTTAACATCCAAACTCCATTCTGCTCCACAAAACCTAAAGTAATCTAGAAAAGATATCCATAAGCTTAAAAAGTGGAGCAGAATGGAACCACCAGTCCAACACAATGGGAAAAAGTACCTTTTTGGGAACCAGAATCCTCTGCTGCCAGTGTTTCTCCTTCAACACAAACCAGCACGTGCATTTGGAGACCTGCAGTGGCTGCCTGTGCCGTTGGCATCATTCCCAGGAGAGAGGAGAGGGCACTCGTGGTGTGACTGTGGTGCTGGGCGCGAGGGGATGGAGCTGCTGCTGCTGCAATTCAGGAGATTTGCTTTGGATGGTCTGCCACGGCTTCCTCCTCTAACAGCGTAACCATCAGAGGCTGAACGTCTGATGAGTGCTCATTGCAGTGAATCATTCTCCATTCTCATCCTTTTTTTTCCTGGTGTACCTATGGGCAACGCAGTATCCCCTTTTCACTGTATTGCAGTGTCAGACACCTCAAGCTGTCTGTGTTACTGGGGTTTATTCCTTTAAAATTAAAAGTGTGGGGCAGTGGGAGCTGGAGATGTTATTTTGAAAGCAGAGAGGTTTGTTTGAAGGAAAAGGGGATGCTGCCACACCTTTTTTTCACATTTACTTTGCCACTTCCTAAAAAGAACAAACAACAACCACCATCCTTAACCTTTTTCCTTTTCCAGTATTTTCTTGGTGTGTGCATATACATCATCTTTTTGAAGGGTTAGGTCGATCCTTCTTTTGTTGGTCCAGCAACAAACTAAAGTTTAAAAAAAATGTAGCGAGATTGTCCTCTCTTTTATTTTTCTTTGTATCATATGATACAACGTATTTATCAGAGATGCTACTGCTGCATCTAAAGTCTGTAGAAATCCTGATACAGACTGTGAACCGTGTATGTACCTACTTTAAAAGTTTTATTTTAAACGAGGGTGCAGGTTAATGCCAGGTACCTTACCAATATGTAATGTTTTCTTAAATGAGGAAAAAAGTTCTCAGGTTGAATTGAATACAAATACAATCCCCCCTAGAATTAGACATTCCAAAAATTATGTTTTGGTACTTTCAAGAGCTTTTTTTAAAGGATTTTTATCCTGTTAACTAAACGTCCTCTGATAAGTGTGTGTGTAAATGTGGAGCATCTTGTCCTAATGGCAAGTTGTTAGATCAAAACAAAACGGTACTTGCTGGATCCACACTGACTGCTCCTCCTCTCATTGCTTTCCTCCCTGTCATCTCTTCTCTTCTGTTTGTCTTTCCCTTCTGTACACTTTGCAAACTAGGATGAAGGTGGCGGTGTTTCCATTAGAGTGCTTTGTTTTCCTGTCCTCCAGTCCTGGTTTTCAAATGATTAGTAGCTTTTTGTCATGTTAGCAGTCAGGGAAAACAACTCATCGAGTTCTGCACATCATTTACCTCTAGTAGAATATCTTGTGATGTGATCTGCTTGCAGAGTTCTCTGGTATGTGGTATTACCTGTAAATTATTTGTACAGAGGAAAGGCAGACCACACTGGAAAGAAACTCAAGCTCAGACAGAAGTTTCCAGAATTTGATTTGTATCAGCCCTGTACCACTCCAGGTGAGGCAGGAGAACTGACCCCCCCTGTAGCAGGGAGGTTCTTGCTTGAGAGGAGGTGGGGAGTGCTTAACAAAATCCTGACAAATAAATGAAGGAGTTAAATGTGTGTGAATGAGGTGTCCATGCTAAATGTGGATGTACCGAGTGAGGGTGCTGTCCTTCCCTCCCTGGGGAAAGTTGGACTGTTCCTGTCTGCAGAAGGTTGCTCCCAGGTGAAGGGAGAAAAGCACATGGGAAGCAGAAGGTGCTTTTAATACCCTGGAATTTTGCAGTGTTGCTGGTAGTCTGTTACGTTTGTCAGTAAATATTTACTGGGACTATAGGGACCAGGCTGATCTGAAGTGGGAATTAAAACTGAAATACTGTGTATTCTTATTAATTCCACAAACATTAGCAAGATAGCAATAGTGAATGACTTAATAGTCACTACAAGAATGAAGTGATTCATGTTGGTACATGAACAGAATTGATTTTGTGTACAGGACACATTTTAAAAACGAAGGAAAAAAAAAGCACAAATTTTTTTCTTGTCTGCTGTGGGTCTTCAGATGCTGTAAGGTTTTTTCCTTAGTGAGGTTGGCAGGAATTTTAAAAGTAGCAATAGCCACTTTGCAGCGTGGAGAAGCTGATGCAGAGCAGGGTGTGCAGATGGTGCAGAGTGCTCCCTGGTGATCATCTGAGGCCAGGCCTGAGAGGTGGAGGGAGCCTGGGGCTGTGGTGGCAGCAGGCAGGTGCTAGCATTTACCAGATGCAGGCTCCCAGAGGGGGAAGGAGTCACTGCTTCTCTTTTCACCCTGTGCTTGGCTCCAGCCCCTTTATGGGCTATGGTTCCATTTGTACGTGTCAGGGATGCTGAGGTAAAGGTTCTCTCGAAAGAAGCTGTTAACAGAGCAAGTATGGACAGGTGGTTCAACACTCATTTGTTTCACAGAGCTTGTTAAAAGCTCCCATTTCCTTCCACAAAGTCATGCTGGCTGAAGATTCTCTGTTAGGAACTTCATTCTATCTTTGCTTTAAATGAATTTGGTGAAGATTCATTACCCATTAGTCTACAATATGCTTCTTGAGCCCATAGGAAAAGCACAAGGAAAATTGCTATCCTTGTCCATGCAAAGCACTTTATAAGTAACACATGATCTCTGGGGTTTTTTTTAATTGGGGTTTGTTTGTTTGTTTATAGTTTTGTTTTTCTTTTTTGTTTTTGTTTTTTTGGGTTTTTTTTTTTCCTGAGGAATGTGCAAGTTGTTTGGCTGCTGTTTAGAGAAGTCCTTTCAGGATGCATTTCTACTGGTTTTCTCCTTTGTTTGTTTCCCTCCAGATAGCTGTAGTAATGCGTGTTTGTCTGTAAAAGTTCCCAGGTAATGCTCATGCAAAACTTCAGAAGAAATGTGGTTTGTAAATAATTGGGATTATTTTTGGTTTTATCTTTTCCTCCAGGAGTTTTTCTGGATGTCTTGCATGCCATCAGAGCCAGTCTTAAAGATGCCCTGTAGATATTTAGTGAATGGGGAAACAAGAATAGATGAGAAGTGAGTGCTCTCTGTAGCAGAGGGATGAAGGAAGTAAACTGAGATGACCAATACATTGATGCCATGTTATCCCAAATTCCTTAAGCATACACATGCCATGGTATGGAAATGTGAGTACATACTTCATGTGCACCTGTTGGGACAAACACCTGCAGAGTCACACTGCTTGTTTTAGCTCTGTAGTATCTTGTACTTCATAATCATTTGCAGAAGTACCAGTATCCAGGCCCAGCTATTCGTGTCCTTATCAACCAGGCACAGACCTTCCCTCTGCCTTTCCTTTTCCATACAGGTAACAGAGGCCTGTTTCCTATTACACCTTCCTGCTCTGTATGTGATTGTTTCCCCTAGCATATTTGCCAGAACTGCAACGTTGTGGTGGAGCTCAGACCAAATGGCAGGAATATATAGGCCAGGTTACATTGAAAGTAATTTCTCTGTTAGTTAAGTCCTACATAGCCCCAGATACAATTAGCCCAGTCGTTTGGGTCTTGTTTGTTTGTTTTTTGGTTTGTTTTTTTTTTTTGCTAAACTCATGCAGGATATTAAATGAATTCACTTCTGCTTTTTATACTTACCCAAAATCATCTTTTCTTGTACTTGAATGCTCTAGCAGCTGATGATGATGCAGCATGTTTGAGAACAAACACTGCCATTTTACCATGGTGTCTTAGCATCACTTGGATTAGTATGTGCTCATTAGAGGCAGAATTTGGTCTTTGTGACGTAAAATGAAATTCTGATTGTTGATAAATATCATGTCTTTCCATAAATGCCCATAAATAAACTGGGGGGAAAAGTACCCCAAGATCAGACATAAATAGTTTTTATTGTCTGTTTGCCTGGTGGTGTAAATGCATCCAGCATTTTACAGAAGGATGAGAAAAGCCAGATGCCCAGACACCTCACAAACAAGTACGAATTGAAGCTTTGATATGTGGAGGGGCTAAATTTAGGGAAGGAGCTTGTAGACATTTCACACTTTTGCAGCCTCTAGATTTCATTCCCTTCTGGACTGTGAGTGCAGCATGTGTAGCACAAACTCTTCATAGTACTGGTGTACTGGACAGCAAGGTGTCCTCTGTTGATAAGATGTACCACCAGGAGCACAGTGGGACAGGGAAAGCTTCTAGGTACAGTCAAGTTAAAGAGCAGCTGCATGAGTGGGCTCTTAAAGCATCACTGTGAAGGTGCTGAGTGTTCTGGTTTTCTGTGATGCATTTTTCATAGAAGTTTGTTTCATAAACTTTGTTTACTGCAGCCTTGTTACTGTGCATTTGCACTTGGTGTTTGTTTTGGCATGCATTTGAAATACCTTTCTTCACTGCCTCATTGCTTCACACCAACTCCATACCCACCATGTGAAGTTCAGCCAGGGCAAGTGCTGGATTCTGCACCTGGGGTGGGTATCCCTGGTTGTGTGCATGGACTGGAGGATGAGAGGCTGGAGGGCACAAAGAGACCTGGGGGTTCTTGGTCCATGGCAAGTTGAACATGAGCCAGCAGTGCCCTGGCAGCCAGGAGGGACAGCCCTGTCCTGGGGTGCGTCAGGGACAGCATCTGCCAGGCAAGGGAGGGATTGTCCCGCTCTGCTCTGCACTGGGGTGACCTCACCTCCAGTGCTGGGGACAGTTTTGGGTGCCACAGTGTAAGAAAGACACTTACTATTGGACTATTAGTAATAAACTGTTAGACAGTGTCCAGAGGAGGGCCCTGAGGATAGTGAAGGGTGTGGAGGGGAAGCTGTATGAGGAGCAACTGAGATCTCTTGTTGTGCTCAGTCTGGAGGAGACTGAGGGGAGACCTCATTGCAGTTACAGCTTCTTCATGAGAGGAGGAGGAGGGGCAGACACTGCTTTGTGGTGACCATGATAGGACCTGAGGGAAAGGGAATAGTCCAAAGTTGCATCAGGGGATGTTTAGGTTGGATATCAGGAAAAGGTTCTTAATCCAGAGGGTGGTCACACACTGGAACAGCTCCCCAGGGCAGTGGTCACAGCACCAAACCTGACAGAGCTCAAGAAGCATTTGGACAATGCTCTCAGGCACATGGGGTATGATTTTATTCTTGGGGTGTCCTGTGCAGGGCCAGGAGTTGGACTTTGATGACTCTTGTGGGTCCCTTCCAACTCAGCATATTCTATGATGCTTAAGATAATAACCTGTGATTCTTACTTAATAAACTATCAGAAGAGCAGAGCCAGGTTGTTAAAATGAAAAAGTATGCATTTAAGTTTCAAGAATGCTAACACAGAAGCTACTGAGGCAGCACCATGACAGCAGTAACTATGAACCTGTGGAAGGAGGAAGCTTTAAAAGCTGCAGAATACAGACTACACCAAGAGTGAATTCAGATGAAAAAGAATTTCTCTTTTGTTTGAAGAGAGAGCTACCAAGACCCTCTGTTCAATGGTTTACATAGGGATCCCCCAAAACAGTTTTTGTAGTTTGCCAAATGATCATGTGCCTTTGCAACCTTAAAAAGTACAACAGAATGTAAACCAGGTGCTTTGTAACTAGAGCAGTGTCTTTGGTTTACATCTGCTGCAGTGGTTTTGTATATAGTTATCCCTGTAGGTAGGTAGTTAGGACACGGGGATCTTGTTAAAGAAAGCTCTGAAATGGCCCCAAGGTACACTCTCATAGCATCTTGGAATGAGAGGGTAGGTGAAAAATAAGAGCTAGATGAGGAGAAACTGATGGCTAGCACTCATGTCATCAGGGTTCACATACATCAGACCATGCAATTAGTTCCTTGTCTCAGATGCAGTAAGTTTTGTTTCTGAAATATCAGCAGGTTCCCTCACTTCTTCCCTGGGCCTCTTGCAGTTGCTGTTCAGTGATCACATCCTGTTGTTGCACATTGACTGTGGGAGATGGTAGGTGTCTTGTCAGCTGAGGGACAGCCAGTAGGTGTGAATTTGATTTGTTCAAATTTCAGACTGGTTATGTAGACTTCTGGCAGCACCTGCATATCAGTGTCATATTTAACCTACGTGTCCATGAAGGACAAAATAATGGATTTGGATAGTAGTGCTTTTTCAGATCTTTTCCTTTTCTTCCCTGGGCAGGACTTTTGGCATAACTGTAACTTTCAAAGTTATGTCTTAATGCACAGTTCATATGAAATATCAGACCAATTTTTATTTGGGTTTGTTCCTTTTAGAAAACAAAGTATAAAAATGTTTTACTTATTGTCCAGGAGCTATCTGGAATCCTTCTACCTACCCCAAATTCTGCACTAAAAGTACATGTGATGGTTATTTTGCCTCTTGTTTTTTGCTTGCTTTTCTTTTTGGGTTGGTCTTTTTTGTTTTGTTTAGGAACTTCTAAACTACCTAGTATTTGCTTCATAGCATCCAGCAGCAGTGTGTTAGCTCACCCATCCTCCTCAAGAGCCTGTCTGGTCATTTTGTCTAGTTTGTCATGTTTCAGCAGCTGTACTTTAGAATAAGCCTTGTGTGATACTTACTTTTGAGCAAGTAAACCACAAAAAATAACTGTTTTCTTATTTTGTTGTTTATTTGAGTTTGGAAAATGGTCAGGTTTTGTTTTGATAAATAGCATTCTGTGTTGCATTTGTGTGTTCACCCTTGTTGAAGAGAAAATCCATCTGTGTCTTTGGGAGTTCAGTGGAACATTAGGAGAAGAAATGAAGCCCATCATCTGGGCAAGGATGTTTGATCTGGGGGGAAAAATGGACCAAACTTGGGTGTTGGGTTATTTGGGGATGGTGGGGGGTTGTGAGGGCATAATTTAAATTAACTCTGTCTAAAATAAAGTGTAAGTGCAATAAATGTGCTTTTTTATTCAAAGCTGTGAACCTTTTAGGGGAAAAAAATACAAAAAAAAAAATTAACCAAAAAAAAAAAGCACATCATTCTTTCATGAGCCTTGTGTCCTACCTGCCTCCCCCTTCCTCCCCCTCTCTATACTTCTCAACTGACAGAAACCTGACAGTGGCCAACTTGCATGTGTTGGCAACCCAAATTAACATTGCTGTTCTGATCTCGTTGTTGGGATTGGGGTAAGTCCTGCCCCTTAATTCTTCTTGAAATCTTGGGATTCAGTACTGCCCTGTGCCTCTAGAGCAGGGTGTGCCACTGCCTGGGATGGGCGAGCCAGCCCATGGTCTCTGTGGTCATTCTGACTCCAAGTGCAGAGCTCCTCCTGGCCCTCCATTCGAGGTGTAACCCTCCTCCCCACCTCACCAGGGTGTAGTGAAGGGTCTCCCCAGGCTGAGCAGTGACATTCTTCTTGAGCAATTGCAAAAGCAATCAGCCATCAGCTGCCTAATGGGATCCCTCTTTCCCTGCCCCAATACACATGCAGGCTGGCCACTGTTGCCTTCTGTGACTCTGCCTTGTTTTGCAGGAGCAGGTGTAGGTGTGTGTAACCTGTTGTGCATTACTTGCACTGTCTCTCTTTCTTACTTGAGCACAGGCTGCTTTTCCTAGATTAGGAAAGGGGCACAGGTCTCCTGAGCTTCTCCTGAGGAGAGCATGATGCATTGAGCAGTGACAGGAGGGGTGGCACTCACTGGTTGGACCCTCTGGGGGAGTAAGAGAGGACTGGCTTGTTTAAAGTTTATAGATACCCAGATCTATATCCTTTAAACTTTATTATTTTTATATATAGTCAAGACAATGGCATTACCTCATAATACAGAGGCTTGTTTATGAGAGGCAAAGTACGTAGTAAGGAGAGGAAAGGGAAATTTATATACAGATTTGATTTCTTTTGTTTGTTTGTTCCTTAGTGCAATGAAATGTATGTCCCACCACTTTATACTCTGTGCTAACACATTCCTTTCAGCTGTGTTCTTTTTGTTTTTTTTTTTTTTGACCACCAGAGGTTTGCAAGGGGCTTATGACTGCAAAGTAGAAGGTCCAGTCTGGTTACTTAAAAAAAAACCAAACCCATTGTGTTAGTAGATTTCCGTAGCTGCTTTTTAAAATCTACAATGGAGTAATTGTTTTGAAACTTGTATTTATTTTTAAATTCATAACAAAATGTTTATTTTTGGTTTCCTGTTACGTAGGTCATGGCAACTCCCCTTTGTTCCTTCTCAAGTTTCCCCTGTAATTGCCAATACAACTTATTTTTCTTGTTCGTTCCTTCTCCCTTTACTTTTGTTGTCCCTTCATTTGTACTTCGGAGTTTTTCTCATGTAAATTTGTACAATGGGAAATATTGTCCAGTTTGGTTAGAGAGCATGGAGACTTAAAACATATTAAAATTTGATAGCTGAATTCAGATTGAATAAAACTATTTCAGTGTAAAGTTATTTAAAGAACTCTGTATTATATGAAAGGCAAAAAGTTCTATGTACTTGATGTGAATATGAGAATACTGCTATAATAAAGATTGACTGCATGGAAAAGTCTGAAGGAGATTGTTTATTGTGTCATGCATGACTCCTCTTCATGAAGTTGGAGGGGTGCAACTCAGGTGGTTAAGAGGAGTGAAAAAGTTACTTTAGGGGTATAACTCTAGAAGAAGGAAAAAAATAAAACCTAGAGCCTCGTGCAGTGCAATACCCCCCTCATTATCTTCCTTAAGCTGGATCACTGCCTCCTTGACTGCTGTACTGAGCCCTTTTTAGACATTTTTACCTTTACTGTTCTGAACTTTGATACACCCAAGGGGAATTCTCCTTCATCCTGGGAAAAGCCTGGCACCAACTGGTCTGGGTTCTCTTCTGGATAAATTCTCCTGCTTCTATGGCAATTTCCCCTCATCTCTTCATTGGTTATTTGGCAGAGCCTTTATTGGTAAGACTGTTACCTGCCATGCATTCATGGACCTTACTTCTTGGGGCAAACACGTTCAAGAGGGCATATCTCTCGTGTACTCAAGTACTACAGCTTCAAAGCTGTCATGGTGTTTTCCAAAAATTCTACTTAAAATAGAAAAAACACAGTTCAGCTTAGATTTTGTTTACAGTTTTATTGACATAAGGACCCAGGAGCCAAAGATTTGGTTCGAGGGGCCCAAATTAGTTCCAGGAACCTGAAATTAACAGAAGAAAAACCTGAGAACCTTGTCACTCATTCTTTTTTCACCATGCAGAGCAGAAGGACCTCATCAATACTACTTTCAGCAGTAGTTGAAGATTTTGGTATAAAGCTGTGATGTGTGACACAACAGCTAAAAAAAGACTCTGTAATTAAAGAACTGGAAACAAACAAAAGGACATATGGACAGATCTCTAGAAACAGAGCCTGTCTTTGAAGGCTGGGTCTACAGAACAGCATGAAGAAAATTTAGAACTGGTACCAGGTAAGCTACAACTCATAACAAACTGGGTTGTTACAGTGCAGCTTTATTCACCGAAACTGAGCTACCTGGTCTCAGGCAGCCGAGACGCGTGTGTGCAGGCAGTGAGCAGTGCGGGCCCTGCCTCAGGCACCGCAGACACTGGGCAGTTTCCCCTGGACAGCGTCCCTGGGCCCCTGCAGCGGGACCAGCCGGGCACGGTGCCCGGGGCTGTGTGAGGAGGGGCGACGGGAGCCGTACCGGTGTGCTGCTATTCCTCATCGTCCGGAGGGATGCCGAGCTCCTCGTCCGTCCAGGCCGCAGGGTCGGGATACGGGAAGTGTCCCTGGGAGAGAGGCTCGTCAGAGCCCGGCCGGGGCCCGGCCCGCGCCCCCCGCCCCCGGCCGCCGCGCCGGCCTCACCAGCACCATGTCCGAGTTGTGCCAGAACTGCCAGAGGATCCAGAACCACATGAAGCCGCTGAGCACCTCGCCTCGAATCACCTGCGCCCGCGTCAGCTCCGGGTACTGCCGGTACCGCGGCGGGATGTGCACCCCGCCGCCCGCGCTGCAACACAGCACGGCCCCGCCTCACCTGGGCCCCGCCGGCCCCGGCCCCGGCCCCGCCCGCCCCGCTGCCCGGCCCGCCCCGCTCACCGCCGCCGCCCGGGCACGGCGGCCCCGGCCCGCAGCAGCCGCCCCGCCGCCCGGCCCAGCGCCGCCACCACCATGGCCGAGCCCAATGTCACCCGCACCGCGCAGCAACGGCCCCGCCGATTGGAGCCGCGGCGCCTTCCGGGGCGGAGACAGCCTGGGGAGCCGGGAAAGGGAGGGGACCCGGGGCACGGGGGAGCCGGGAAAGGGAGGGGACTGGACCCGGGGCACTGAGGGATCCCGGGGCACAGATACAGCACGCGCTGCCCCCGCGCATTGCCCCCTCACTCCCCTCAGCACTTGGGAGCCCTGAGGCGGCACCGAGGGCGGGTTCTCTGTGAGTTCTCCCAAAAGTTGGCATCGCCTACTGGGGGCGCAGAGCGGGGCGACCTCCCCAGCCGAGCCGCTCCTTTTTGGAGGGGCGGGGAGACAACACGGCTCCAGCTGCTGGTGTTTAAGGAAAGGGCGAAAGCAGCAGCGCGTCCCCCTGTGCCAGCCTGGGCGGCCCGGCAGTCCAGCACAAGCAGTGCGGTTGCAGAGCAACGGGGCACGGGCAGCGTCCGGCGGCGGGGCCGGCATGAGGGACTCGCCCTCAGATCCAGGGTGCGGGATTGGCTCTCAGGGCCGGGGTGAGGGACTCGCCCTCAGGGCCGGGGTGAGGGACTCGCCCTCGGGCAGAGATGCGGGACTCGCCCTCGGGGCCGGGGTGCGGGACTCGCCCTCGGGGCCGGGGTGAGGGACTCGCCCTCGGGGCCGGGGTGCGGGACTCGCCCTCGGGGCCGGGGTGCGGGACTCGCCCTCGGGGCCGGGGTGAGGGACTCGCCCTCGGGGCCGGGGTGAGGGACTCGCCCTCGGGGCAGAGATGCGGGACTCGCCCTCGGGGCCGGGGTTTCGCGAAGGGAGCACCTGGTGCGGAGCCTCTCCCGCTCTCCAGGCCTGCTGCCGGAGCGGGAGCGCAGGAGTGACACCGCGGCACAGAATTGCCGCCTGAGCGTCTGAGAGAGTTTTGTTCTTCTCTCCCTTTTTCCCTCTCCCGCAGGTGCTACAGCGGTGCTCTGCCTGCTAACTGCAGTGTTCCTGGCGCTGCAGCCTTCGAGGGTGATGGAAAACCCATCCTGCCGGTGGGTGGATTTGTTCACCGGTGTATGCCAAAGCAAAAGTCGGAGGAATTCTGCCAACTTCTTGTGGGGAGCCAGTTGCACCCGGTAGTGCCCATGATATGCCTTCTGGGACATTGAGGTCATCACGAAGGAAGCAAGCAAAAAATAATGGAGAAAGTAGCTGGACTACCAGGGGAGTCCTTTCAAGGTATCCAACATTCCCCTCCTCCTGACAAGGTATGATGCCAGCATAAGATTAATCCACACTTGTAGCTCCTCCTGAATCTTTATTAGATAGCACTCGACAAAGAAGTGGAGAAGAGCTTCTGCAACCCTCCTGAACATATTTTAAATAAGCAATAATATTTTCTCCATCTGTTAACATGCCAAACACCTGATGTCCTCAGCTGAAACAGCTGTGGATAGCTGTGTAGTTAAGGAATTAATTAATTTCCCTGCTCATCTGAACCTTGTAGCATCCCTAATGCATTTTCAGTAGCAGTTTACAGGGAATAGCAGCAAACTTTTCAACCATTGTTTTTACTTACCAAGGGCAACATGTTGCAACCTTGCAATGTGCTCCAACTGAGTTTGTGTTTTTCCACTGGCTGCCCACCCCTCCTACATAGAATAGAATAAAAACCAGGTGCAAGGGAGGGATTATCACATAGTTTTTAGGGTTTTTTTTAATATATTACTTCTTTTCAAACTTGATTTCTCAAAATCAAAACCATTTGTGATTAATTCACAGATAAGCAGCATAGTACTACAAGATATGGTAGAATAATTGTGAAGAGAAGTAATAAACTGAAAGTAAATTTCAACTTTGTAGGCAATATTCCTGTTTAAGGATTTAAGTGGTCGAAAATCATGCTCATTTTCTGCTTCCATCTCCTTCCCCTTTCCAGGTAAGCTCCACGTCCATCTCACGTGTCCAGTGCTGCCACACAGCTAATAAGGATTCCTGTAGCTCTCTGCTGCCAAGATATCCAGTAACACAGTAAGCTCATAATCTGTAGGTGGGTCACTGGAAAAGCAGAAAAGAAAAAGCTGGGAAACAAAGACAGTTATTGCAGGGTGGGGGTTTTGTTTTGTGTTGGTTTAGTTTGTCTGCACTGCAGTAAATTGCAGAGTATCACTTGCCAAGGTTTTCATTACTTCTTGTATTTTTGTTTTCCACAGATGTCCTGTTTGTGCATGGAGCCCAGGTCCCTTCTGCAGGCCCTTGATACCCTCTACCAAAAGGAGTTTCACTGGTTCATCTCCAGAGGCTTCCCATGTCCTGAGGGGGGCTCGTGTGTTGGCAAGGAGAGACACTGATGGCTTTTACTACCTGGGCCACATTGTCCAGGAGGTGAAGGTAACAGATTATTGGGAACTTGGCTGTAAAGACATGTATGGTTTTTTTCTGTTCTTTCCATACCCCACCAGCCCCCAGCTCTTGTTCTGGGGTGGCCTTCCAGTGTCACAGTGCACTTCATAGCCACAGTTGCCTCCCCACACTCTGTTTTCATCTGTTATCTGGTGCTGTCTGGGTGTTTGCTGTGAGGAGCCCTGCAAGTAAGAACAGCCTGGAGATCAATCCATTTTTGTAGTTATAGTGAGTTTTTATTCCAAGACAGACAAAACTGGTCCCTTGTCCCTATTGTCTACTTTTGCCCAGCCTAGCAGCAGAGTTAGTTAGCTAAACAGCAGCTAGTAATGCAAAATGTTTGTCTCCAGGCTCCACTTCCTCTTTACCAAACTGAGAGCTTTCCTCATTCTTTTCCATCTGTGTTTCTGGGATTTGCGAGATGATTTTGGATGCCAGACGGAAAATCCCCCCTGCAGGTTTTCTTTTAAAATCCAGTTAATTTTGGATTTTGCAGGTTAGTTAAATAGATTTTGGTGCAAGTGTAGGTGAGGATGTCTGTAATCTTCAGTGTGGGGTAGAACTGGAGCAGCTGGAGTAGGAGCTGACAGTATTATTTGTGTAAGTGCACTCAAAGATCTGCAGAGAAGGCTGAGAGTCTGCAATAGATCTTGCCCTTGCTCACTGCTGAAAGTTTCAATTAAAGTATTTAAATTTATGACAGCTGTGACTTTTTACTGCTTTGTTACCCTTCTGATTGCTCAAGAATTGTTTGTTATCCTTCTGATGGTAGTGAACTGCATCATACATGGTTTCTTTTGGCTGCTCTTTTTCTGGTGGGAGGTTTTCCTGGTAGACTTCTGCCTTAGATTTTAGTAACAACACAGTTAGCAGGCTAAGTCCAAAGTGAAAGGAAGAGAAAATCTGTCAGCCCTTTAAGCCCCTTTATTTACTTTTAAAGTGGTACAGACACAGTACAGTGAAACCTTCGTAGAAGAGGAAAGCTGCATTCCCAGATCACATTCCACTTCCTGAGATTTCTGCCACTTCCCTTTTAGCACTTAAGCTTGGCTGCTAATTGGACCTTGCAAATTGTCTTGCAAACCACATGTTTTACTCTTCCAGGGCTCCAGGGAAGGCTTTTTAATTGAGTTTGACCAAAGCTGTGCTCTGAAGGGCAAGGTCCAGCGTGGCTGGCAGGAAACACCTCTCTATGACATTCTGCACTACGAGGACGCCCGGCGACACCCTCTTGCTCCAGGGGACAGGGTCTTGGCACCATGGGAGGCTCCAGCCAAACGTTTTGGCCCTGGCACTGTGCTAAGGGTTGTGGAGAACACAGAGGCACCTTTAGGTACTTGCTTTGGGTGTTTTGGTTTTCTTAGCAACACTGGATTCGCCTCCTGCTGCCTGGGTTCTCTGCATTGTGTTTTTATTGTTGGCACTAAGCCACTCTTTCAGGGTTAGAATTAACACAGCTCACAGAATTTGCCTTTGCTTTGTTCTGTGGGTGAAAGCTTCCTAAAAAGTTAGGTAGTAGCATCATCCCAACACAAGTCAAAAATTTCTGATCCTCCTGAGGGTCACCTGATTATCTGTTAGCCTGCTTTCCAGCTATTTCAGGGTAAAATCCCACCTGCTGTGGCAAGAGATTTTTTTATATCTGCTGTCTCTTCACAAGAAATTCAGGAGAAAGTCAGATTTTAAACCTGTAAAGAATAAAATCATTTGTTACAGAATTGTCTGAAACAGAAGTCATTACTTTTACCTCCTGCTCTCTAGGACATAAATCACACAGATTGATACAGTGCTGATACATTACTTGGCTTTTTTTTTTCCCCAATATGTACAGCACACAATGAAAGGGGAGTGCTTGTGAATTTCTGGAATGGGCAGACTAAGGAGGTGTCTTCTGTCCAAGCTCTGCGGATTCCCCTGCCCCTGAGCGAACGCATCATCCTGGAGCTGCAGATGCCTTTGGCTGCCCGGCAGATGGTGGTAGATTCAAGCTTGGATTACCCATACCTTGTGGCACCAGGTTATAGAGCCTCAGGGCAGTGCAGACAGGGTCACCTGGAGCTTGATTGCTGCCCAGGGGCTCTGAATTCCACTCATCCCTGTGCGAAGTGCAGCTGGGGGTGGACCTCACTTCCCCAGTGCTGCCTTGGAGCCTGGGAACCCACACAGCCTGCAGAGGGCAAGGTGCAGCAGGAAAATGCCTTCATCCCGGGGGTAAGCTTGTCTGAGTTAAAGCTCAGCAAGAAAATAGAGCAGGAACTGTCTGAATTGAGGATTGCATCTTCAGAAAGTGTTTCCAGAGAGGAAGAGAAAAAAGAAGAGAAGAGATTGGAGACAGAAAACGTTCCAAAAGATGTTAGGTCTTGTTTGGAAGAGGACTGTGAGGCTATAGAAACTGAGAAGGTAAAAAGTGCTTCACCCTGGCTCTTCTGTTAAGATATGGTCTGCTGTTTGTATAAATATCTGCTTTGTTACTTCAAGTTTACTACCCTTGGCACCAAGGAGTTACTCAAGGTTTAAGGCCTAACCCTGTTGCCTGCCTGCTAAAGAATGGAGAGACTTTGCACTGTCTTCCTTTAGGATAAGGGCTATAATCTCCCATTGTCCCTGTCTGGAGCAGACTTCTAGGATATTTTCCATGGATGCAGAATATGGGAAGTGTTGCATAGCCCAGTCCCTCTACATTCTGCTTCTGTGAAGGAGGTAAAGGCAAGAAAAGCAAAAAGTGTCAGACTTGATATTGGATAAGGAATACAGTAGGGATTGTTCCTACCAAGGCAGTCTCTTGCATCAATCTTTTAACATACTTCTCCACTCTGTTAGAGGTGTCTCCTCTCCCAGTCAAGGATCACAAGAGACTTAATGCAGTCCTCAGCAGCTGATTGAGTGCTTGTGAGCAGGGCACTGGGTGGGTATCAGTAAGGAGGAGGTTCATGTGCACCAGCTAGTGCCACACTTAACTCCATTGCTCTGCGAGGGTTGGAATTCAAATTGTGGTGCATGCCAGAAGCAAGGCTGTCTTTCAGCCAGAGCTCCTCTGGCCTGTTCTCCTTTGTACCAGTTTGGACCCTTTCAGGCAAAAGTACTTTAGGTCATTTGGAAACGTACAGAAACTCAGGAAGTGGTCAGAAATTACCTATTAGTTGTTTCTTTAGTAAAGAGCTCCCCCAGAATTTGGTTTGGTTTTTTTTTTTTATTCTTTCTTAAATTTCTGTTACAACATAAGATCTTTTGCTGTAAATTAATTAAATAAATCTATTCTTTTCCTTATCAGGTCTGGATTATAATTGCATTTCTTGTTATTTCTAGGGCCCTCAGAGGGGGATGGCTCATGCTGTGGTCGATGCTGCTGTCAACACAGACAGCTGGTTAATGGAGACACATCACAAGGAAGAAGCAGAGAGCAGACAGCAGGATGCTGTAACTGAAGCTAATTTTGAACATGAGCATGGTATTAGAACTCTAACTCTTATACCCAAACATAAAACTTAGCACATAATATCAGGATGCATCATGTATAACATCTGTCACCATAATTCTTGATGCTTTACAAGAAGATACCATAATGCCATCTTTATATATAGATATTAATGGTGCCATGGCTTTAGAAGTTATTAATCTTCTCTCAAGGTGAAAGAATTTTCAGATGGAAGTTTAGATTTTCTGGCTTTTACATCTCAGCTACTGCAGTAACAGCTTTTGGAGTTTTTTACCCTATATCATACAGCTCAGTAGGAATAAATATTTTCTTTAAGAATTAATATGTAACATTAACTGTGACTGTGTATAGCAAGAAGATTTTACCAGGACAATTCCGCAGAACAATCCTCTTATCTGTGCTGAAAATTACCACTTTACAATGTCACTGAGTACAATTTTGTTCCCTCAACAGCCGAAAGGGGCTGGAGCATGATTTTGATCAATTTGTTGCTGTTTTCAGCTTTGTGACAATTGCAGGAATCTAAGACAGGATTCTGAAAGCCTAAAGCTTTTTCTTAACTTTGTTACTACTTTGTTATTACTTTGTGACACTGCTGGAAGAGAGAGAATGAAAACTCAAATGAGAGTGTGAATTTCCTCCCAGCTGGTGTTCCAGTATCATTCCATGCAACAGTTGCCACTCAGGTCTGTCCTGCCCTTAGCTGAAAGGTGTGAGCAAGCTCTGCTCATGTTCTCAGTTACCCAAACGCTGTGTTAGCAAGATTGTGCCCATGCTAATGTCTCCTGTCTCTCAGCAGGATGTAGAGCTCAGGCTTTGCCCTGTCAAAAGATTTATAATTTTTACTGATCTCAGAGAAGTTCATGCCTGTCTGTGAGATACCATGTAAACAGTCCTTTAGTCTGAGTAGCTGTAAGAAGGGTCAGGCAAAACTCTTGCCTAAATGCAATGGCAAGCAGCTTTTTTCTGAAAAGCTGGAACCTCTTCTGTGGAGACTAAAAACTGTCCCACTTCCTCAGAGGAAAATGTTATAAAATCCTTGTTCGAATATATTTCATATTAGCAGAACCTTTTGTTCTTTTAATTTGCTTTCTTTTTATGAGCTTCCTATATTCTCATATGTCCTTGCCCTAATTTGTTTGAAAGGCCTTTTCGAGTCCAGAGTGCCAGAAGCTCCAGTCCAGCATTCCCAGAGAAGCCCTTCCCTGGGAAGCAGTGCTTTGGTTCCTTTCAGGCACCAGAGCTTCTTTGCCCAAGTGAATCAGTCCCTGGAGAAAGACAGCCTGATCATCAGATCAGCCCTTCGTGTGCAGAGACCACACAGTACCACCAACCTGCTGGCTGGGAGATCCACACATCTCCCAAATTTTCTAAAGGACAAAAGCATCCCAGTGAGTATTTGGTCCAAACCAGGTTCAGTTCTTAGGATGAAGAGATTTGTTCATGTCATGTTAGAATGTTTTCTCCACTGATCTTTCACAAAGGTTTTTGCTGCAACAAAAATGATGTATGTGTAGAATAATGGTTGTGCATAAATAGAAACTTAAGGACTCCACTTGGGAGCCCATGTTGTGCAGGGCAGGGCATGTGTGGTATTTTTGCTCAGCACTTTTAACAGAATGTTTTTGTATGTTAGATCTAAGCTCTTCTAAATAAGCTTCTCAGCCAGCTCTACTAGATAGCAAAAAAAAAAAAATTTTAAAAAATCCTGTTTTACAGATACTGAAAGCAAAAAAGCAAAAAAGAGAAAGTTTAGGCAGTCATCTGAGGCCCACAGCAGAGTGCATGTTAGGGCAGGGTGGAACCAGAAGTCTCCTGATCCTTAGGCAGGTACTTTGTCTGCTGGAAAACATCATTTGTTCACCTCCCATGTATAAAACACCTTTAATTCTGTCTTTGATCTCTCCTTGTGTGTGTCATTAAACACAAACACCCACAAGGTACCTTTTTTTGCTAAGAATAGCAATACACTGGAGAACAAAGCTGTTTACAACCCCTGGGAAGCCATACAGATGAATGTGTTAAGAGAAACCAGTCAAAATGCTGTGTAAGACTGGCAGAAACATTGTTTGAAAGTCCTGTAGTGTTTTCCAGCTTGTGTTGTTTGAGTTGTCCCCAGGAAAGCACTGGAAGGAGACATTCTGTTTGCAGAGGAGCAGCTGATACAGCAGGAGCATGCTAACTGCACCTGGGAATAGGAGGAAGGAGGATGCATTTGACAGAGGAAAATATTCTGGGGGAGTTCTGTTCCAGCCCTAAACAGCTCTAGAAATGTAAATTGGAATATGTGTAAAGGTGTGGTGGTGGTGGTTACTTGGAGTTCCCTCATAAAGGGCACTGTAAGGAGTACAAAAACAAATATTTCACTATGGCTGTGAAAAGAGGCCTTTTAGGTGCTCCTTCATCTCTGTACATGGCACAGTGCATTTAAAAACACAAATCAGCAACACTACAGCATTGAAATGAAGCTACTACTGTAGTGAACACAAAGATTGCTTGGGCATGGGTAGAAAACTCAGGCAACAAGAGGTGAAGAGTTGAAACACCTGCAGAGAATTCCAGAAATGTTCTGAGTTTGGCCAGAGGGGGGCAGGTATTTCTCTTGCTAATAAAATCTGGTATGGAATATATAATAATGTTTTGTGGTCAGGACCTGGATTTTCCATCCAATCCAGAAGTTGACCCAAAGACTGGGGAGCTTTAGGCATTGGCTCAACACCAGAACAGCACAGCCTACTCACCTGTGGAGAACTCTTAAGAGCAGATTTTCAGGCACCTCTTTGTTGATTAAGCCTAATGTTTTTTACAGGTTTGAGTATCATCCTCAGTGTTTTCGTGGATGGGAATCAGCACTACAGTATTTGTGAGCCTTTGTAGCTTCTAAGCCTCAGGAGTGATGTTAAAGCAGTGCTGTTCTGGTTTTGTGTGTTTACAGTTTGCATTAGAAAATACGCTGTTGGGACTAAGGGTTCAGTTTGCTTTTTTCCTCTTAGAAATCAGTCCTCAGTGGTGCATCTCAGAAGAGGTGGAAAGAGCTGGACTTGAACAGAGCCAAGATTGAGCACAAAAGGTGGCAAGAGGAAAAGAGGCAGCAGAAGAGGGAGCAGCAGCCAGAGGCAGATGGCATCCAATGCCAGCTGCGCAGGGACAGCCAGAGGTGATGCTGGGAACTGACTGCTTTTTGTGCTAACTGTTGGAAGGTTGGTAACATCTGCTCCCTGCTGCTCTCCTTCAGTCCCTGCACATCCCATGTTGTGCTTTTTGCTGGACTCTGCGGAGGGGTCACAGTGGTTCTCTACTGGGAATAAAATTGGTGCTTGAGGTGTGCGGGAGTGGGTGCACAGCATTATCCTCAAGGACAAATTCCCTCCCCTCCTGTTCTCACACCAAAAGTGCTGACATCAGGCACCAGCTCATTTGGGGCTTTTGCTACCTCTGTTCCGGACACAGGTTTAATCTTCATAAGCTAACAAAGAGTTCTGCAATATTAACTGAACGCAGATTGCCAAAATATCTGCTTTGTGTCTTATGCACTGTCTTTCTTTTTTATTACTCTTTCTTTATGAGAAATTTGAGAAATTTTGTTTTGGAAACAGGCAGCGATTGCGTCAGAGAACATTGCAAGGGCTGGAGAAACAGCTGGAGCACAAAGAGAGAGCTTTGCAGCACATGGCCCTGCTCCAGGCTGCTGGGGCTGAGAGGAGCAGGAAGGAATCCTTCTTTCAAGAGGAGGAGGAGAGGAAGGCAAGGCAGAGGCTTCAGTTCTTAAAGGCACAGCGTTTGCAGAGAGAGGAGTTGCAGGCAGAAAGCAACAAGAGGAGCTCTGAACAAGAGAAAGAAAGGCTGGTAAGGGCAATTCCAGAAGTTATTTTCCTCTTCTGCTGTGTTTCCAGCAGTGTCAGTATCTGGAATATTTGTATATGTCACCTGTTTTACATCCAATATATCATTTAGAGATAAAAAGGGGTAACATTTTTTTGGCATGTGTATAAAGATGAAAAGTGAAAAGTAAAATTCCCAATCTCTGCCATAAAATAAGTGTTTCTGCATGCAAGGAATGAATTTCCATAGATTATATCTGTTTCTGACTTCTACTAGTGAGAATCATAGTACTGGAGGATGATTTGGATTGTATTATTCCAGTTCCAACCCCCTGCCATGGGCAGGGACACCTGCCACTATTCCAGGTTGCTCAGAGCCACATCCAAGCTGGCCTTGGACACTGCCAGGGATGGGGCAGCCACAGCTTCTCTGGGCAACCTGTGCCAGGGCCTCTAAACCCTCACAGGAAAGCATTTCTTCCTAATATCCCATCTAAGCTGCTTCTTTTTCAGTTTGAAGCCATTCCCCCTTGTCTTATCACTCTACATCCTTGTAAAAAGTCCCTCTCCAGCTCTTGTAGCCCGTTTAGGCACTGGAAGATGCTCTAATGTCTTCCCAGAGCCTTCTCTTTGCCAGGCTGAACAACCCTAGCTCTCTCAGCCTGGCTCCATAGCAGAGGTGCTCCACCCCTCTGAGAATCTTCATGATCCTGCTCTGGACTCACTCCAGCAGGTCCATGTCCTTCTTGTGCTGGGGGCCCCAGAACTGGACAGAGATGAAAAGTGAGGATGAAATTTGCCATCAAGACTGACTGTACAGTTTTGAATGTCTTCATGTAGGAGTTCCTGAGGAGCAGAATGCAGTCACGGCAGGAAGTGCTGGAACAAGAATCCCAGGAGCAGGACAAACAGCAAAACCAGCACCAGGCTGTGGACACCATTGAAGCCCCAGGCCGAAAATTGTAAGGCCTGAGGCCCTTTTCCTTTCTCATGCTAAAGAAAATCTTTCCCAGGCCTGAGACAGTTTCTCTGCTCCTGCCTGAGTCTTCTCCTCCAGCACCTGCTGCTCCAGCTCCCTCTTCTCCATCTCCTTGCGGAGCCGCTCCTTAGCAGCCACTGCTTCCTTCTGCAGGCACGCAGCCTTCTCCTGCTGCTCCCAGAGCTTTTCTGCCTGGATCCGCTCCTGCTCCCTCTTCCTCTCCAGTTCTCTCTCTGCAGCCAACTGTGTCTCCTGCTCCTGTTCTGCCTGCCTTTGCTCAGCCATCTTCCGGGCACGCTCCGCTCTGCGCCGCTCTGCTCCAGGTGGCTCTGCTCTGCAGGACGCTGGGGCTCCGCGGGCTGCTGGGACTCCGCGGGCTGCCGCTGCTCCGAAACGAGCCGACAGGCTCCTGAGCTATAAGCTCACATTACCTCTCTCAGTGGGAGAGGAGAAAAGCCGACGATTTTTCACGGGTTTTCCATCCTGCCGTAGTCAGGCTGGTCTCCACGATGTCCCAGACAGCTCTCTGACTCTGGCCGTCTCACAGCTCCGGTCTTGGCCCCAGGTTCGCAGTCCTGGTTTTCTGGGATTCAGCCTGCTCTGCAGGCTGTCTGCTCTGAGTTTTTCCAGTGCTGTTCGTCAGTCAGAGATCGCTTAAGGCAATCCCGGTTCACTGGAGTAACGATATCTCGGTGGAACCTCCAAATGCTGCTGCCTAGAGGGTTACGGAGCGGCGAAAGGAAAAACAGCAACAAGGCAACTCCCTTGCTTGGTGCAGGAAAGCAAGAAAGAGCAGTTTATTGAACAAAGCCATTGCTTTTTATAATACAGTTCGTGCAAAACAAAATACAGACAATTCATTGGGCAGAGAAAGAGACACCTCTTGTCCCAGGCTTTCTCACAGATTCAGCAGGTGTTTATCTATTGTTATGATTCTTTCTCTTGTGTTTACAGTAGAGACAGAGGCCCTAGCTTGGGAAAGGTCCCAGCTAGGCCTGGGAAGGTTTCACGGCCTGAGAAACAGACTCAGACCTTGTGAGAGAGGCCTGGCTGAAATCTGCCTAGGCCTGCAGCAGTGTCCACACCAGGCTGCCAAAGTGAGAGTGTTGCAGAGGAGAGTTGGTTCTAATTTGAAGATGGAAAAAGAAGGCCAGGAACTCCGTGCCCTCCAGCAGTACCTCAGGGAACAGAACCTTCTGCTGCTGCGGACATCCCTGCTCGCATAAGGAAGCTGCACAGTGGGTGAGCAGGGCCTGGAGTTCACAGACCTGCTGTGTCCTGTCAGGTGTGAGTCAGTGTGCCAGAGCAGAGTTGTGACAGGTGGCATTAGGATTCCTGGGAACGACTTTAACCTCCCTTTCACTGCAGCCAGAGTGCACTTCCACTGCTCTGTCCTTTACCTGCCTTTCTTCCTGCTGAGAGGAAGCAGCAGGGCACATCTAGAGGCACTTTTCTGCATCAGAAAGGAGGGAGGGGTTTTCTAGTGCATTGCACTATGGTGAGTGAAGGTGACAAAGGAGGGGAGGAGGAGGTTAAGCTTGTCACACCCTGAAGTGCTTCCCCTTCCTCACATCATCTGATGTACAAAATTCCCTGTGGCACAGCAATGGATAACCAGAAATTTCAGAAAGGTATTTAGAAAAGGAGAATGGACATGGCACAATTTATTTGCTGAAACAGTCAGAGCTATATAGAAGCCTATATATATATAAATATATATATATATATAGGCAGGAAATGCCTTTATTTTACACAGAATTATGCTAAAATGAATACAATATATGTGATACCTTGTTTCAAGTAATGCCTAGAACCAAACTAGATACAAAATTTAAATTCAACCTGACTTTCTATGTACACTTAGAAACACCATACACATTTTCTGGCACATTAGAAATATGTATGCCTCTTACTAGAATACAGCACCAGTGATAATGGCAGTTGCTTAAAAAAAATAAGAAAGTAAAAAGTAAAATTAAGAAAACTTGTAAAAGGGAGCTCCTTTGAAATCCTGCCAAATCTTCTGAATGCCCAGCAGTTTCCTAGCAGTGTCAGACTGCATTCCTCCAGGGATAATGGAGAGGCTATGCCTTGAGCTTTTCCCTAAAAAGACAAAGTTAAGTCTCTCATCCAGATGTTTACAAACTACTCTGAGACCTTAATAGCTAAAATGGGTATTTTTAAACTTAAGTATCTATAAAGTGCATGAGCCATCCTCAGATATTTGCTTAAAGAAAAAGAGGGAAAAGGAAGGATGGACTTAAATAGAAGGTGAAGGCTTTAACAAACAAAATGTCAAAGTTAAGGTCTAAAAACATGTAACTTGCTTCAGATTATGGAGGCACAGTTTTGCATTTTAGACATGAAATCTCATTATTTGGAACAGTTTCCACTCTGTTGAGTGTCTGGAAAAGCTGGCTGGAATTTGCTCAGCAAGAGCATGGATGGTTATGCTCCAGACCTGGCACACATCCTGAGGGAAGGTGGGTGCTGGTGGCACATGGAGATTTTCTTTAGTTAATGTTTGGGGTTGCTTGCTTCTCCTCTTGTTTGAGTTCTCTTTAACATAAAATCATGTGCTATTTAGAACAATGCTCTGCCTGCTTAAGACTCTAAGTAGACTTAAAGAAACAAGCCTGAAAACTTACAAGGTGATAAACTCTACTCCTGCTTTTATCCTTACGCACTTGGAAATGGAATATGCAGTGATTAAAGGAAAGTACATGAAATATACTGAGCTGAATCTAAACTTATTTTTCAGACTTCATTTATATGCTATTCATCATAAAACAGCAGATTGCTTTTGCACATTCTCTTCATTGCTTAACCACCTGAGAGCAGACCACTGCAGAGACCCTGCTCCACTGCTGTTTCACACAGGGTATGTTTGGGAATATATTCAGTACCACACTATGTCCAATCATTCTCACTGTATTTCTCACTATTAAAATGCAGCCATAAAATCATTTTAATACTTCCATTAAAATAACTGACTGTAAATGCCACATGTAATCCAGCTCTTCTGCTGGCTTTATTTGATTTTAAACATTCACAATGTGGTTTTGATCCATCAGAAAAATGCTTGGACTCTAGTTTGAAACCTGTTGGAAAAAAACCCCTAAGTATCTGCATATCAGTTAAGGTTTTGAGTAGAGTGAAATGAGGGGAGCACCAGGGAGGGTGGTAGAGAAAATCACAGAGAGGGGAAAAAAACACAGGACAAAGATTCCCAGAAGTTGTTTTTTATTATGGAATTAGGTTTTTCTGCCTAGGTAAATATTTTATTATGTTGTTTATAATCCAAACTCCTATCATAATGTACTAGGTACAGAAGTTTGAAAACAAATTGAAATAGTCTGGTTTTGTCATCCAAAATGACTAAGAACAGACCACTACATGCAGGATGTTAGGACACTTCTACAATAAAAGTAGAAGTTAAAAGTACAAAAGTTTTACTGGCTTTTTCAGCCTGAATGTGTTGTTTAAGTGATGCTAGAACATCTTTTCTCATACCATAGTGACAGGTAAGTCAATAAATTAAATATTTAACCTGATATATTTTAAAACAGACTTGATCAATGACCATCTTTTTGAAGATATTTTTAGAAACTACCCGAGCACATTAGCTCTTAGAACTGTGCAGTGGTTGGGACGTGTCCAATTGTGCAAATTCTTCCTCCTTTCTGGAATAGACCTTCTGATCATCCCATGCCTGGAGCTTGGCTGAAATGACTGAAGGCAGCATTAGTGGATAGCATCCACTACACACCACATCCCTGGGGTACATGTGACTTCTCACCTTGAGCTTCACTCTGTGTCAGCTCCCAGGCAGCACAGGTAACCCCCCACAGCGAGAGGGCAGCAGCCACACGACTCTATTTGAGGGCAGAAGCTGCAGTTTTGATGAGCAGTGGCTTAGCTGCCTCCAGGATGTCCAGTTCAGGGTCCAGTGAACGTCCCAGTCCTTCCAGAACCATGATGGCAAAGATGATGGAAGCAAAATTGCTCTCAAGCTTCACCTAGAACCACAACAGACTGAATGGACTCAGTGGACATTATTTTCTTCTGTTACACCTTCAACCAAGGTACCAGCTCTGCCTAAGCTGGGAGGGAAGGGAGGAAGCTGGGGAGAGCATTTGCACACCTGAAACTACAATGCAACTCCACCAGTTGGATGTGCAGCTCTGTGGCTGACACCCCTAGTTCAAGCCACCATAGGTCTTTTGATTTCCCAAGTTGCTTGCAACTGTGGAAACTTGTCCCCCAAATAATCAGTTATAAGGAGCTTACCTATAGTCTATGGAACTATAAAAAAGGTTGGAAAAACTATGTGTTAAAAAAATACTCCTTTTAGTAAACAAGATCAACCATTAAATGAAGTATTGTGACAAAAAAAGCAGAACAAAACAAAAAAAACCAAAAACAAACCCAAAGCAGAAACTGGGCTTGGCAGAGTCTGTATAAGACCTGAGAAAGAGCATGCCTGCAACACTTGGATGCATTGCTGCAGTTCCTCTCCTAGCAGTCGATTTCAGAAGTCAGTCCTCCTCCTCCTTGTTAGCTCCTCATGTTCCCAGTAGTTCTCCCTCCCCACAGGAACTTCCAGCTATTAAAGGCAGACAGGGACAGCACCTCACCTTATGGGTCATCAATAGTTTGAAGACACTCGAGAGGAGATTTCCCACCTGAAGCTGGAATACACAAGGAGAATTTAACAGCTGACCAAAAAACCTTTTTTTGTATTCAGTGCCAAGTTGCACTGAACTGCAGCTAAGTGGGACTGTGACATGGTGCACTTGCCTTTCCCAAGGCAATGGTGTTCCCCCGGACCTTGGTCACAAGCTCTGCCATCTCAGCCTTGAAGCGCTCGATGTCCTGGCACTGGTTGGCACGGGCGTGGTGGAGGATCAGCTCTGCCACCCTCTCCCCCTGGGAAACAGGTTGAACAGCACAATCAGAGCCTGAGCACTGGTGACTTGCAATCAGATGTTTGCAGTTCTTGCTTTTAGTAGCTGAGAAGTGCCCGTGACACAGCACAGGATGGACCTGGATAAGGGGGTTTAGCACAGGTTCTTTGGCATGCTTCAGCAGACCAAGACAAAATGTGTCCCACTTGAGGTGTGTTAGTGAGTCCTGCAGCTAAGACACAGCAACAGGCAAGTATGAGCACAATGCTTGTTCTCAGAATGAACAGGAGACACCAGCACTGGGTTCTCTAGTTCATCTAACAGTGAGTTTCAAGGGGGGAAGAGGATAATGTGGTTCCCTTCACATGGAGGAGCTTTGCAGAGGTCAGACCCCCTCCACACACGCCTGTTATCCTTCCTCTCCTCTATAGATGCTGACACAACACCAAAATGGAGGAAGGTGTATGGGCCTTCCAGCAGCAAGGCTGCAAAGGGGAACCTGTGTGGCAGATCAAGATGTTAACCCATTCCCTGCTCGTCTCTAGCAAAACCTGACAGATTCTGCAACAGTGGCTCCCAGGCAGCCCTAACTTGCAGCAGAAGGACTCCTAACCAGGAAGGAGCAGCCAGTGCTTCCCATTTAGCACCTTCTAGTTCCTGGGGCCCTGAAATTGCTCTTCTCTTGCAGCCTCCTTGCTGCAGCTGAACAGCTTATCCCTGTGTTTGGAGATAAGATGCTACCAGGGGTCCTTGCCTCTCCTAGCATCTTAAGGAGAAATAGAAAACTCTCACTTCGTCCATCAAGATTGCACAGCCACTGTGGAAGCCTCAGCTCACATTCCCTTGTCTGAGAGGGGCCAGCTCACCTGTCCCTGGACCACGGCGGTGAAGACGGCGCGGAAGTTCTGCATGTCGGCGCTCTGCAGCTCCGCCACGATCCCTGCATCCAGCAGCACCAGGCGCAGCTGCCGCGGGGGCGGCCGCACCTCCAGCACCAGCGTGTCACACAGGTCCAGCACCAGCGCGTCACACGGCTCCAGCCCCGCCTGCTCCGGGGCCGTGCCCTGCACCAGGATGTTCCCCGGGTGCAGGTCGGCGTGGACAAAGTTGTCAACAAAGATCTGGAGGACAGGTAAGAGTGAGAAAAGCTCGCTGCAAGCAAAGCTGGTCACGCCTAAGCCTCCAGGCAAACGGCAGAGGGTTGGTTGTGGTCTGTTCTCTCCAAACAGAGCACCACATGGAGGGTTCACAGCCACCTCTGGGCTCTACAAGATGCCCCAGGCACTTCTCTCTTGGGGACACAATGCAGGACGTGTGGATTATCACTGGTCTTGTAAACTGGGGGAAAAAGTGCCCAAGAAGTCATGGCCAAAAACATGTTATTTGAACTGATTCTTTACAGCAGTGTTTTAAAAGCATCTGCTCTGTGATGGGCACAAAACCTAGCTGCTCTCTCAGGATGTTATCTCAAAGCCAAAGGCATACCTTGTTACTAAAATTTTATTTCCTTCTTAATGAAATAAGCAGTAATGTTAACTAAAAAGGACTCAACATGATTGAGAATTCTGCAACAAAGGTGAGAAGAGTGGCTTGAGATTACATAAACTGCTAGAAGCTCTGAAGTGACTTCAAAATGATAAGTGACTAAAATTTAGATGTGTGGAGAGCTGCTCTCCTCTCTAGCAAGTTCACAGAAAAAACCTATTTACTAGCTATCTGCCATTTGCCTGGAAGGTAATAATTCTTATTAAATGGGCTAACTATCCATAGCAAACTATGGGGCATCACCCTTGGCAGCACCACAGCAGGTGGTTTCTGCTGGAGACCAGCTCTAGTATTCAGGAACTCAGCAGAGCTGTGGGAAGCAATCCAGTGTTTGCTAGAGGTCAGGTAGGACAGCCAGGAGTCCCAGCAGGGAATGGCAGTGCCCTTTGGCAATTAGCCTTAAATTGGGGCACACTGGTGGGTGTGTCTTTTGCCTTAGCAAAGACTAATGCAGTAAGAATAGGCTGTTTGCCATTCAGTGGGAAAGGTGACAGTGAATAGTTAAATTTGTCTAGTGCAGGACACCAACCCACATTACAACTGTATTGAAAAGTAAGGAAAACAAGAGAAGAGGAACTAAGTCTGTGTAGCTCTCCTCTGACTCTGCTAGCAGTTAGTACCAGAAAGGACTGGAAAGAGGACAAGAACAAAACAGTAGTTCCCCCCTCCTGGTGATCTGGGACTGCAGGATTTCCTGCCCCAAGGAGATAATCTTTGTATTTAATGGATTTTTCCTATGAATATGTTCAACTGCCATGTAAATAATTAGAACTGTGTGAAAAAATATGGTTTTGGTGTTGCCTGAAAAAAATTACTTCTGCTGATTTTATGTCCTCCTTATTGAGAAACTCTACACAACAGATCCATATTCATTCTTGTGCACTCGTGACTGCATAATCTCTGTCATAAGCTACTCATCTTTCTGCTTTCCAGAACTGAGAGTCCAAATTATTTCATCATTCTGGTATGGAAGCCATTCCACAGGAGTAATCATCCTATCTGCCTTCCTCTGCACCTCTTCCAGTTCTACTACAGCCCTTGAAATGGAGGGTACTGGACAGCAAGGGACTTGATCTGCAGAGTACTCAAGAAAGAGGTACTTGTTTTACTTTATGCGCATCATGTTGTTTCTTTGCCCTATTTTTTTTTTTTTTTTTTTTTACTCCTAAAATTTGAAACCAATCTTAGCATAAAACTATTCTGGTTCCAGCACTGCTTTTCTGAGTGGTAAAAGCTATTTCAGAGCCTGTCATACTACCTGGAGCCAGAACTGGAGGTTCACTATTGCCCTAGCACAATGCTGCAGTTAGCAGGAGCATTTCATCTGACACGCACTGCCCACACACTCAGTACTGTCAGAAGCTTCCCTGCTGTTTCTTGTGGCTCCTCACAAGACACTTGTACCACCCTCTCAACACTCCTTTCCAGATTATTTGGGATTATCTCAGCTACAGAAGGACTACATAGCCAGAAGCTGAATCTGGCCAGGTTTGTTGTCTTTATGCCAGATTTAGTTCTCCCTGAGAAAAAGGCAGTTTTATAGGCATTGATAAATGAAGAAACCAGCTCATTGTTTTCCCTCTGAGTCACATCCACAATCTCTGCAGAGCACATGACATTTGCTAATAATGTTGCAGTTTAAGGTACTTGGGCAATATGTGAATATTGATTGAGTGGATTAGGGGGTGTCCTGAGCCAAGGCTGACCAAGGTGCACAGGCCAGTCCTGCTGTGTGCAGGCAGATGGCCTCTCTGCAGTGGCAGAGCCCTGTGGCAGTGCCTAAGCAGGGGTGTATCAGCTCAGGCTTTACCCAGAGCAGCTACAGATAGGAAGGAAATGGATTCTGTCTTTAGCCACATTGTCTTACTATCCAAACTAAACAGCTTCTGCAGGAAAATAGCCTTCACTTGCAGCCCCAGCCAAGTGCCTACCATCTTTAGCAGCATGTCCATGCCCATCTTGGCCAGTCTCTGCCGCAGCTCTGTGCCAATCTCCACGTGCAGGTAGTGTGAAATGGGCTCACTCTCCTGAAACAGAGACAGAGCTGCAGCCAAACACCCCCTGCACCCCACCTTCCAACACACCTTTACCTGGGTGCCACAAGTGGGGGCAAGGTAATGAAAATACCCTGGGAAGGACTTGGTAGAAAGAGCCTGTACCTAGTGTGATGGAGAATGTGAGAGAACCAAGGGTTTGTTCCTTGGAAAGATAGATGGGATTCCAGGGACAGAAACACCCTTGCCAGGGTCACATGCAGGAAAACTAAGCCTGAGAGTAGCTTTGGGAAGGGAAAGGGAAGTGAGGCAAGGATCAGGAAGTGTCAGATTGCTGAGCTCCTTGCTTTGACCCACCACAGAGGAGAGGTGAGATGTGGTGTTGGTTTGCAAAGCACAGGCAAGCACAAGGTGGCTGGACACACTGCTGGTCTGCTTGGTTTCAGGCCAAATGTTCACTTCTATATGGAGTTCTCTGCTACCTGTCTTCTGGGATGCACTGCTTGCAAACAAAGAGAGTGGAAGACACACTAAGGAAGGACATCAGTCTCCTTAAGCAAATTAGAAAAAAGCATCCTTCTGCCTCCAATCCCTCCTCAAAAAGAAACACCTCCTTGCCATGTTCTCCTTGGGGCCTTCTCACTGCTACCATCGCACCCAGACCCTGCAATTCTTACCTCAAATGTTTCCACTAGAACATCTGCTGTTACCAAGGGCCAAAGGGGAGTTGGAAACTTCACAAAATCGACATCTAGGAAATTCTGTCGGAAGCGCTCCAGATTTCTGGCTTCGTAGCGTAAGTCAATCTCAAGGGAGAAACAGAAAAGCAGGTTGGAAATTAGAGCAACTAGGATTAGACCTTCAGGATCTTGTGTGAGTTGCAATGCTCAACACAAACAAAACTAGTCAGAAAGCCAGAATGGAAACAAAAAAAAGTGATGCTTTTTTACACACTCACAGACTCCCTGATGGAAGAGGAGCAGACTGGTAATGGATGGTCCACAGCCCAACACCTTGGGAATATGGGTGCCTTAGTAGAGGCATGGTGTCTCAGAACAGACTAGGACCACGTTATATTCAAAAATGCAACAAGACCCTAAACTGAATCCTGTCCTGAACCAAAGCTTGCTGTCCAAACAGCATGGCTGGCAGACAGGATAGAAGAACTGCAGCCTCAGCCTCACTTGACAGAGGCAGCCATAGCAGGAAAAAATTCAATGTAATGCATACAAAATAATCCACTATGCCAAGTCCACACCCTGATTCTTCAGTGATCCAGTCTTGACACAAGGATAACCTTGCCTCGCCTCCCTTGTCTGGCAACGGGGAATATCCCAGGAATACTTCTTGTTCATTCTAAGGGAAAAAGCTACAATGACCCTGTCAGCTGTTTCCTAACCCTCAATCTTCTGCACATCCACCCAAGCTCTGCCAAACTGGTACAAATGACCTCAAGTCACACCTGACCACAGTCAACAGTTCCCAGCATGGATTTACTGTGTAGAGGTTTTGCAATTGTAGAAAGCAATTAAGGTTTTCAAAAGCTTGTTGCAGACTCTGCAATCTAGACACAAAAATGAAATTAGCAGATAATGGCTCATTTTATGAAACATAAGCCTCTTTAAGCCTGCAGTGAGATCTTTGTATGTTTGATAGTAGCAGTGTTTCAGGACTGTGACTTTAGAAGATATTAGTAAATCAGGATGTTTTCAGACCTTTTTTCCAAATTTTAGTAACACTGTGAGTCTGATGATAATGCAAAGTAGAATGTGTTATTACATTGTATGAAAATGTTATTTATGCCTATATATATATATCAGTGCTAACAAACATGACTAGTGAGTACAGACTGCAACCATGTAAATGTAAAATTATAGAAAAAACACACATGCCCAAGTACTTGTGTGGAGAGATTATTTTCTAAGGAGAGGTATCTCACTAGTGTTCACCTTTCACAATGCTGCAAAAAGGACTGTGACTATGGCTAGCTAACTGTTCAGGCTGTCCACCAGAAAGGATTTTCAAAGTCTAAACATTATTTTCAAAGTCTAAAAATATCATTTTAGATCTAATAAAGACTGCTTTCCCATCGCTTGGCTGCTTTGTGAGCACATAAGCTTTCCTACGGTAACATTATGTGATTTGATTAGACTAAAGAACAGAAGTAGAGAACAAGCCAGCCTTCATCTAACCATTTAAAATGCAGTGTCAACAGAGTTAGAGCCAGCCAGTAGCAAGACAAAGAGCAGTTTTGTTTCAGTAGCTGGGGACCATGGCCTGGCACATACCTGCTGCATCATAAGCTTCTCAAACTCCTCCACAATCTCTGTCAAACTGAGCCACTTGAACCCAGGGAGAAGTCCAATGAGGCGGCTGCCCATCTTCATGAGAAACAGATCCATCTCGACTTGGTGGACCAGCCCAGGGTGCAGGACCTGCACAAGAATGAGCAGCGGCAACATCAACACCCCAGACAAGCCACTTCAACGAGCTCAAGTGATACATTTCACATATACAGAACCCAGCTTGTTACAATAGGAGGCAACCAGCTTCCTCGGCTAGTCCTCAGAAGAGTTCGCATTTCGCCATTGACTAGGTTGTAGAGAAACATTTTATCACTGTCAAATTCAGTCTCTCTCTGCTGGAGACTACAGTTTCACCCAGAGTCATTTTCCACCACTTTCAGTCTCGCCTTGTCCCTGATTAGTCTTCGAAGCTGCTCAAATATATGGTATCTTTAAATAAACTTTGCTGGAATACACTTTTATGTTCCAGATTTCTTCATGAGAGCAGAGAAGGATGTTTGCTGTCTGGAAGGTTCAACGAACCTTAATACTAATTATTTTAATGTAAATTTGGTCCTTGGAGGCATTCCTAGTACCCACGTGCCACATCAAATCTTGAGCTCTCTGTTTGGGAAGAGCTGGGGCCTCTGCAAGTGTGGATTGTGGCTGGCTGAAACAAAAGCACTGAGAAAGGACACTAAGACTCAGAGTCAGATCCCTTCTTGTTGTACCTGGCCCTAGCCAGCTACTCCTCTCCGTGGGAGTTAAAATTAGACGGACCTCATCCAGCACGCTCCCTTTGCACACATCTACCATGCAGGCACACGACTTACTTTAATGGCTACAGGCATGAGATGTCTGGCTGATGCCGGATTTGCGTTCAGGACTGGCTTGGCCCTCTGCTCCGTAAGGGACATTCTGCTCACAGGACTTCCCTGGGAGCAGTCTGCAGAACTCAGTTCCTCCCTGCTCCTCTCATCCTGTATCTCCTCGCTCTTCCTCCTTCTCAGCCACCCGAGGAGGCCTCTAAATCCTGACACTTCCCACGCTTCAAAGGCGGACCTGAACTCCGAGCGTCGCTCCAGCTCCTTGGCCCGGGAGCCGGCAATAGCAGCCAGGTCGGCATAGGCTTTATACACCTGGGCAACGCAGCCCGAGCCCACCGGCTCCCGGCTCGGGAACGTGAGGATGCCCATCCAGTCCTCACCGAAGGCCTTCCTCAAGAGCTCATCGGTGTGGCCCCACGGGTGCGGGCTCACCTCGACGTGCAGCTTGGAAAACTCATCACAGAAGGCCTCCGAGAAGAGGTCCCTGCGGGTGCTGGCCCACTGGCCCAGCTTGACACACGTGGGGCCGGCGGCCTCGGCCGCCCTGCGCAGCAGCCGCAGCCAGCGCTGGCCCATGCCGGGCCACAGCCGGCTCAGCGGGTACAGCAGCAGCAGCGGCCCGAAGCGCAGCAGCAGCCCGCAGGCGCGGACCCCCAGCCGCAGCAGCAGCCCCAAGCGCCGCAGCAGCCCCCGGGGCGGCCGCTCCGCGCCGCGCTCCGCCGCCCACGCCGGGCCGCGCTGCCCCGGCCTCTCCTTCCAGCCGGTCCCGGCGGGCACGGCCGCGGGCACGGCCAAGGCCAGGGAGCCCCAGCGCCCGGCGCGCAGCCCGGAGCGCCCTGCGCCCGCCCGCCCGGGCAGCGCCGGCCTGATCCTGGCCGCGGCGGCGCGCGAGCAGCGGGAGCGGGCGCGGGAGCAGAAGCGCGGCGCCGCCTGCCACCATCGCGCGCGCTCCCGCCGCCACCGCGCGCGCGCCCCGCCGCCCGCGCCGGCCCCGCCTAGGGCAGGGGCGGGAGGGGGCGCGCCCAGCCAATCAGCGCCGCGGAGCGCGGCCACGCCCCGCCCCTTAAAGGGCCCGCAGCGAGAACCTGGCGGGAGCCTGCGCGCAGGCACGTGGGCAGCACCTGAGTGCCGTAAGGGAGGCGCGTGCCCGAGCTGTCCCCTCCGCACCGGGAGCGTCCCCTCGGGACTGGGCTGTGCTGGCCGGGGACAGCGCGAAGGGGCCGCGTTTGGGCCAGGGGCCTTCACACCTCCGTCTGTTCTGAGTCACAGGAACATTGAACAGCCTGAGCTGGAAGGGACCCCTCGGGATCATGGAGTCCAGCTCCCGGCCCCGCACAGGACATCCCCGGAGTCACCCCGTGTGCCTGGGAGCGTTGTCCAAACGCGGCCTGAGCTCTGCCAGGCTTGGTGCTCACTGCCCTGGGGAGTGTGACCATCCCCTGGGTGAGGAACCTTTCCCTAACGCCCAGTCTCAGACCAGGGGGACAGAAACCGTGCTGCAGGTTTGGGGCATTCCCGGCCCGGTGCTCTCCCGCGAGGAGTCTGTGACCCGAGCAGCCTCGGGAAGCCGTGCCAGTGACAGGTACGGGGCTGATACAACTCAGAACTTGCTACATTTCCCCAGAAATCTTTCAGTCTGAGCCAGAACGGCTGCTTTTCGCTCAGCTCCACATCGGCAGCCCCCGCCGCCTCCTCCGGGCGGGCAGCCCAGGACGCTCCATGCCCGGAGCGAGGGGCGGGCGCGGCTGCCTCGGCGGCGGGGCGGGACCGGCCGGGGCCGGGGCGGGCCGGGGCGGGACGGGCGGCCCTCCCGCCGGAGCGGGGCCGGGGCCGGGGCGGCCGGGGGGCGGGCGGGCGGGAGCCCCAGCCGCGGGTCCGCAGCCGCCAGCCCGGCGCCGGGCGCCGCCGCCGTCATGCCGGAACACGGCCCCGCCGCTCCTCTGCCGCCGCCGAGGAAGGTAGGGAGGCGCCGAGGGGACGCTAACGCGGGAGAGCGGGCAGAGGTGCCGCTCCAAAAAATTCTCTGATTCTGTCTTCCCTTCCCTTCCGTTCCCCTAGCTGGTTTTTCTCCATCCCCGGCTGCAGAGAGGGAAAGCGGGAGCAGCGAGCCGAGTCTCCTCCGCCCTCCCGGGCACCGCCGCTTTCCCGCGGGGATGGAGAGGTTGCTGCTCCCGCAGGGCTCGGGGGGCCGGGCCCGCTGCCCGAGCCGGGGGCAGAGGGGCCGAGGGGACTGGGGAGATGCTGAAAAGCCGAGCCGAGCGGGCCGGGAGCGGTGGGGCGGCGGAGCAGCGGCAGCCCCGCCACCCAGCACGGGGCCCCTGAGTGAACTCAACCCTGCCTTGGTCTCCAGCGCAAAACAGGAGGAAACGCTAAACACATTCTTTGGGGGCAGCCCGGGCCCTGCTGGAGCAAACAGCCGGAGTTGTCGGTTCGGCAAAACCCTGAATCCCGCTGTGATATTTGCCCTGCACTTCTCTCTCTGCTCTGGATAGACTACTTTCCTTTTTCTTTGCCTTCGACGCCTGCAGTTGTGGGCAGCCTGTGGCTTAGCAGGGTGGCATTTCTGACTCCCGATGGGGATTGGTGGGAGTGTTCATCTGTCCTGGGGAGAAAAACGCTTTCTTGCTTTCCCACTCTTGTACCCAGGAATGATGGGCGCTAATGGGTTAAGGATGGAGTTGGTGGACGGGAATGTTGTTTGGGAAGGGAACAAGGAAGAAGATCCAGTTGGCTGCTGCTGTGGTCCCAAGGTGTTAAATGCAAACTGGGAGGTGAAACCATACCAGGTGTGTTCGCGACACTTTCAGAGGTTTTGGCTTTTTGAGTGTCCAATAAGCATGTCTCTCGATGCTTGGGGCTGGAAAAGTGATGGTCATGGGGGAGTGAGGCTTTCTGACTGCTGTGTCTGCACTGGAGCCTCCTCACAGCGCTAAACATGGACCCTTAATTCTGCTCTTAACAAGAACACCAGCTTATTTCCAAGACAGATCAGCAAGTTGTTCCTGACCCTGAGGTATTCCCAGCCACCTTTGCTCTTGCCATTTAAGTAGTTGTTTAAGTTTGTTGCTTTTGGGAAAGAGTATCTCCAGCCTGGAACTCAGCTGGAGGATAAAGAGATGACCAGAGGGATTTCCATGGGGCTTTTATTTACTATTGTGAGGAGAACTGCTGGTGTTGGTGGTGGATTAAAAAGCTGTTTTCTGTGTTGGCTGCCACCTTACTGACCGCTGGTTCTTGGTGTGTGGTAGTGAGGTCCAATAATGTGTACTGGCTCTGTTTTGTGAACCACCAAAAAGGGAGTTGTTATTGCATCCTGGCAGAGGAAAGGAATGCATTTCCTCCAGAACTGTTTGTCATTGGGGTAGTGTTTGTGGGGTTTGGTGCATATTGACTTTGAGGGGTTTTGTTTGGTTTTTGTTTGGGTTTTTTAAAATAATCCAGGCAGTGTTTCAGCCTGTGAAAATGGATAACTACTATGTTGGGTCAGGCTTGGAAGCAACTGAAAACACTAAGTATGGAAATGAGAGAAAAGCCACAGGATTTCCCAGGGTAATAAGGCGCCTTTTTGAGAAACGGAAGAGAAATCACTGAAAACAAAGGGTGCTGGAGTGGCTGGGGATGTAAAAAGCAGAGTAAAGATTTTTGGCTCTGCTGGGACCACTCTCTGCCTGCGTGGGTGAGAAGGCTGAGCGTTGAAGCCTGGCTTGGCCTTCAGCACATTCATGTCCTAGCAGTCCAGCAGAAGATCCGCCCTGCCCTGTTCATCAGCTCAGATCCAAAGTGCAGTATTCCCTGTAGACCACAAGTGCATGTGGAGTGTCCCAAAGAGCTGCTTTCAGTACTGCCCCCAGCTCACTGCCTTGGGAAAGCTTTTAGGACATTTTGTCTGCAAAGACAACCTCTGTGTGTGCTTTCTGTTCTCCAGAAACAAGAAGAGCATTTAGATCCTTTGTCACACACTTACAATAGGCTTGTCTTTCTCCCATGGCAGGCATATTTACATGTTAGAAATGTTCATTTGGACAAGGAGATAATAAATAAAGACCACGTAAACTGTATTTTTTCAGAGATTATCTTAATCCAGGAGTAGCTTTTCCAATGAGTTATTCTTAATATCAGCCATAACAACTAATTCAAACAGACAGGACTTAAAATCTCTGTTTTGCACAGAAGCAAGCTCAATCCTTCCCCAAGTTTAAGAACTTTGAAATCATCACACAACAGAGCCAGCCTCTTAAAGGTGGAGAGATGCTGGGCACTTCAGAAATGTCTGATAAGTGCCATGTTCTTTTGGATGCCCTGAATGCATCATTCAAAGCAGCTGGTTCTCCCTTCCTTTTGTAACACCTGACATTTATTTCCTGATTGGAACTGTGTGGAAGCTGCTCCTTCCTAAGTGGAGGCCAGACCAAGGGGAGAAAAGGGTATGTAGTGCACCATTAAGCCCATGAGAGTGGAGAAGAAACTTCCTGCAACTCTTGTTGAAGCTGGTTAATTGTGATGATCTTTAGGCCTTCAGAACTGGGGTGTAAGCTCTTTAGGGAAGCGTTTTTTAGCGGAAGGATTTAAGTACTAGTGGCTGATCTGTCTGTTGGCAGGATCCCAAGAGCTGGCTGGAAGAGGCCTCTACTATGAAAGAAATGCTGAAATAGGACTTTTAATGCACTTGCATAGCAGTTCCTTACAGGCTGAGAAGACTCTCCGGAGGGAAGGAGGGAGTGGGATGGAGCTGGAAAGAGATTTGTTGTTTCATTCAAGTCCTGGCAGTAAATGAGTGATCCTGGCTTTACTTAGATACAGCTCAAATAACATTGTATCTGAAGTATCTGTAAGCGCCCTTTTACAGCACAAAGCAGGAAAAGAGACAGTGTTTTCTTTACTGTAGCTCTGAAATGCAATGGAAAGGGCAGTAGCACATTGATCTGGCTTATGGGATTTTTTTTCTGATCTTCACCTTGGAGATGCTTTATCAGCTCCTGGAAATTGAAGCAAAGGCTGAAATGTGAGGATATGCACGGCATTTGGGGGTGGCTTCAGGGCAGGTTTTAGTGAAGATGACAGTATGGCTGAGCTCCCAGCTTCATGAAGGCTGTGCTTTTGAAATTTAACTTCTGCAGGGGCCTCAGGTGACCTTGAAGTGGGTGCCTAAGACATTCTAGAGTCCCTGGAGCTTCTGAGCTCCACATCCTGGGATTTCAGCCTGTGTCCTTTGGTGGAAACTTAGCACAGAGCAGGCTGAGGATCAGTTCAAGGTTTCTGTACATGAAGCACTAAAAGACATCATCAGTGTCTCACATAAATAAGTACTTAAGGTCCTATAGGCTGGTCCTGTTCAAGATCTCTCCCAGCCTTTACATGGTTCACCACTCAGCTGGGTCAAGGTGCTCTGTGCCTCACTTTTGAGGTGAAAGTCATAATTGCCCAGGTCTTTCCTGATCAAAGCAGTGGATTACCTGCCACCCATGTGAGTCTTCACCAGTTTATGTCTTTGAGTGAGCTGGGAGCTCAGTGGGAACTCATGGCAGCAAAGACTGCTTTGGGGCTCTGCCAACATGATGGTCCAGTCCATGCTGTACTGACAGCTCTGAGCAGCTCTGAACTCTGTGATTTGCTCCTTGGAGCTGCTCACAGAGACTGTGCTCTTGGGATAATCCTGGCATGATGGCTGGAGTGATCCTGTGCTGAAAACCCTGAGTTTGTGCTGCTCTGAGGTAAATGCATTACCTAAACATTTGCTGGGCAAATATGGGGTTCTGTGTGTGTGTGTGCAACAAAAACTCCAAAAAGGAGCTCATGGGAAATCTTCCCTGCAAGAAGTTTGAAACACTGTGACTCCTTTCTTTAATGCAGATAACATGTATTTAGGGCATAATTTCTGTCTTTTTTTTGAAAATAATACTGTCCCATGGTAAAGCTGAAGGAAGTCAAACATAGCTGGAAGAGCAGAGGCTTGAAAGAGTAATGTCCTGCTGGGATGAATGCTCTGAGTGCTGGTATAATCTTCATTCTTTGCTTCAGTGCTTTTTCCCTGCCCAGGTTAGAGAAACCAGCTGCAGCTGGCATTCTGTTACTTTCAAGGATTTAGCAAAGCAGATGCAAGAGTTAGTGGTGATTTAAGGTCAGTTTTGACTGACTAAACTTTTTAGGAACTAGTATATCTCTGAGACCTTCTTAGGGCAAGATTGTCATCCCAGTGCTAGGGCACTGCCAGTCAGTGCCCCACTTGCTTGGGGTCTTCTGGTTTTCTTGTTTTTAATGGCTGGCACAAACAAGAATTTGGCTTGACTGTTACCTGTTACCTGCATGTGCTGTTACACACGACCCTTGCTGAATGTGAGATGGATCTGTGTCTGCCTTCTAACAAGCAATTCCTTGGCTGGGGTGGAGGCTGGGGCTGCTCACTGGGAGAAGGAGGGCAGGGAGGGGAGATGTTTGCACTGCAGGCAGAGCTCTGGCTCAGCCCTGTGCTCCTGGGCTGGGAATTGGCAGTGTTTACGTGATGAAAGGGAGCAGAAGATGGCTTTTCCTGAGCTCTGCCTTTGCCCATACATCTACTGGCCCAGGGCCAGGATGGAAACTCTGTCCTCATGAGCAGAGAGAGGGAGATGGGAGGAGCGAGAGATGAAGAGGGGCCCAGAAGCAGAGGGAGTTAAAATAAAAACACCAACTCACAGAGAGAAAAGCCTGTAACAGATGGCCCTGGCCATCCCCTGGGCTCTTCATGCACTTGGCTCCACGTGCAGTGCTGACAAGATCTCACCTAGATGTATGAGTAAGGGGCCTGGACTATTTTGGGATGTATGATGGAAGATCAGAGTAAAAGGTAAAAAGAAGGAAGCTAGACAGGTAAGCCAGCTGTGCTTTAGCCCTCTCTGTGATGCCTGAAGTGGACTCTGGGACTTGCTGGTGCTGTGCCACTAATAAGGCAGGTGAGCCATTGTAGCAGCACTGCTTTGTTTTCAAGTGTGGCATCCTTTAAATGTGGCCAGTCTTGCCTCCTCTGTAAAATAGCATTGCTAATGCTGGTGGAGGTTTGTTCCACTGCTGTCATTCCCTGTGGAATATGTACAGCAGAGAGCTATTGATCTGAATAGAGCCTAGTGTGAAGATGGGTTCTGCCAGGAGGTGCTGGCAGCTGTGTTTTCTGATGCCCATCTCATCAGGCATCTTGGTGAGTACTCAGATTGGCTGAACAGTTCAGCATATGGGGTGCTGACCCTGCTTGGAAAGGCTTTGCCTTGGTAGGATATATGTGCAGGAGACTGTGCCTGGCAGAAGAGCTGGTCTTGGAGAAGCAGTCACAAAAGCTTTTCTCTGAGCTCATTTGAAAATATGGCCCAGGCACTTAAAATGTCAAGAGCTGATAATGGTTAGGGACAGCTTGAGTAGGGAAAGGTGCCACCTCACTTGGAAGTGGTTGGAAGAGTTGTGAATGACACCCTGCCAGACCTTGAGACTCCTGATCCTACACACCCCAGAGAGCAGATGGCTCCTGGCCAAATCCAGGTACATGTTGTGTTTCCAGAAACTTGCTGGGGACTCTGGTCATCCACTGGAGAGACTGCAACAGAGAGCAAGGACTTGCTGTTCATTTTAACCAGAATAACTTTAAATGGCTAGATGCTCTGTGTTTTAGTTAGATTTCTCTCTGGGAATAAAAGTGGTGAAGTGTTTCTGTGATCCTGCTGCATTTCAATATTCTGTAATGTGCCCCCAGTCTGGCAAATCGTTTAGGCAGACGTGTAGATCACAGCACATGCTTAAATCCACCCATCTGAGTGCTTTGGCTCCCAGTGCAGTACATCATTCCTGCTCTGGGAAGTTTGGAACTGGACTTGACACAGTCTAATTGAAGATAGTGATGTGCTTTGAGCATAGACTTAAAATTAAGCATGTGCTTAGGTGTTCTCCTCATCACAAGTGGTCTCTCACTTGCCCACTGTAGATTTCTGTATTCTGTAGAATCATTTTATATTGAACATGGATTTTGTCTTCTTATCCTGCAAGGCCTCTTGCCAAGGGCTTGCTTATAAGCCCTGTTCCTGTGAGCAGTTCAGGTGAGATGCTGTAACAGGCCTGGTATTTTGGAAGCATTGTGGATTGGCATGCATGTGTGAATGATTAAATCAACCCATCAGGGTGTCATCTGGAGAGGAACAAATGCTGAGCTTGCTTTGCAGGCAGGGGGAGGATGAGATCCCCCTCTAGTTTTTGCTGAAAGCTTTTCCCCTCTGCAGATGTGCAGCTGCTGTAGCTCTCTGCCAAAAGGCGGCCGTGACTCTCGGAGCTGGGGAACGTGCACACATCTGTTTGCAGAGGAGAGCAGCAGAGGGGCTCGGGTCTCCTGTCCCAGGGGATTATGTTCTCGTGATAGATTGTGCTGACTGTCATGGAGGGAAATGGCAAATTTCACGGGACACTGAGAGGGCACTTCATAAATATGAGTTTGCCTGCCAGTGTCAGCCAAACACTGCCTTTCTAAATTAAAAAGGAAAGAGCTCCCAGAGACTTTTCAGACTATTGGAGGTTTCTCTTTAAAAACATTAAGCCCCTGCAGAAGATGGGTGTTTTCTACATAGAAAAATACAATGTGTTTCAGCTGCAAAGCATGCTGTGATCCCAAAGGCTTCACAGGGCTTTTGGGCAAGAGTTGAGTCTTGGGTTATCCAGAGCTCAGATTGGGAAATGCCCCTTACTAAAACTGAGAATGAAGTCTGCACTAGCACATGTAGCACTTCAAAAATCAAGATCTGGCTAAAACCAGACCCTGGAGCATCCTCCACAATCTACTGGTCCATGAGAGCTTTTTCCTTGAATTCAGGGAGCTTGGGATGAAGTAACTGAGAATGTGATTTTCCCTGCCTTGACCTACTAGGCTGCATGTACAGCAATCCCTAGTCAAATTCTACAAGACAATTTGTTGCTGTAAAGAAATGTGTAAGATATTGAGCTTTTTCCAGATGATGTCAGAAGCCCTGATCTATCTGGCTCTTGTTTCTCAGCTTTGTCAAACTCTTAGAGAAGCCTGAGAGGTTTCCTGCTGGGAAACCAACACATGGTAACTGTTTTTGCATCAGATTTCTGTCTCTGTCCCCTGAGATTACTGTGAGTGACTCCAAGTTGAAGTCTTGCCATGGTGTCACCTCTCACGTAACAGTCCTGTACTTGTGGTGGTGAAGGATACTGACAGCTTTTGCTGCTTAGTCTGGGCTAAACCTTGCCCCATCAGTATCCTCTTGTTTGCACAGTGGGAAACTTTGCTTACAGAATGATTTAGCTTACTCAAATTCAGTGGGAAACCAAGGTTTTCCCCTGTTAAATTCATAAATTCCTGCACTAGTCAAAGACAATTTGGGGTATGTTTCAAGGAGAATTAGGATCACCTCTAAAAGGCACAAATTTCATAAAATGTTGTCAGAATTTGATGAGGTGGTTTTTTGGTTGCTTGGGCTTTTTTAATAACTTATTCTGACATGTAATATATTGCTTCAGTTCCACTTGGTTAATGTTTGTTTGCATGGGGTGAAACCATTTTTCTTATCCAAAGCAGTCTGGAAACATTATCAGAAACAGAAACTTGGCATTTTGGAGAAGTGAAGGACTTCAGCTGACCAGCAACCACTGCAGGAATACAAATTCTTTGTCTGTCCTTCAAACCAGTGTTCCCAGATGTCTAACCCAGTCCCTCTTGTCATTCATATTCAAGACAGCCTTTCATTAGATTTTTTTTTTTAATTTATTTATTATTATTATTATTTTCTAGACTAGACTGAGTTTAGAAGGGACCCACAGAGATCATCTTGCCCAGCTGCCTGACCACTTCAGGGCAAAAGTTAAAGCATATTATTAAGACCATTGACCAAAAGCCTTTTACACACTGACAGACATGGGACACACTGACCACCTCTCTTAGGAATTCTGTTCCAATGTTTGGCACCCTCTTTGCAAAGAAATGCCTCCAAATGTCCAGTCTGAACCTCCCCTGCTGCAGCTTTGAGCAAATCCCATGTGTACTATCACTGGGCAGCAGGGAGAAAGGCTGAGCATCTCCCTCTGCACTTCCCCAGCTCAGGAAGCTCAGAGAGCCATGAAGGATGTTTTATTTGTACTTCAGGTTCTTGGTCAATATCTGCTTTTTGAAATATCAAACCTGACCTTGGATTACATTGAGTTTGCTTACTCTGTCCCTTTCTCTGTCCCTTTCTCTCTCTCTTTCCCTGGAAACAGATAATCACCAACCCATTCTTTTTTTCCTGTCAAACTTCAGCAGATCAGCTGTTTCACTGTCTCTGCTGCACATGTAACTTTTTTTTGTTGTTTTGTTTCAACATATAAACAATGGGATATTTTTAATGTAGGAGATTTTGGTATGATTTGCTGTGAAATCCTTGAATGCAGAATTAAGCAGAAGAATGCATAATGCACCTTTTTTTAAGCAGTAGTTTCACAGTCAACATGACTTGGTGATACAGTGATGGAGCACAATGAGATGTGTATGGATGAGGTTACCCAAAAGAACAAGGTGATGTCACTGCCATTGCTTCATTAACTTAACCTGAGCAATGACCTCAAAGTGAGGTTAGGAGTTTTTTGATGCTTTGGAAGAAATTTGTGGTATTGCTTTTTCAATTTCATGATTGAATTTAAAAAAGTTATAACTAACTACTTAGTGAAAGATGGCAGAGTAGCCCCATCTATTTTCTTCCCTCCTTTTTTCGCTTCAGTAAAATAACTAGGAAGGAGAGAAAGTCTAAATAGTGTTTCAGCTCTTTGTAAAGTGAGGGTTCAACACACACCCCCTCAATGTAGCTAAGTTTTGGTAAGTAATGTCATTTCACAGAAAAGAACCTGACTCTTGTAAGCTTCCTTCAGATTGCCTCAGATGTTTTCTTGAAAGTTTCTCTCTGTTGTTTGGGGTTTTTTGAGGACATACTGAATTTAGATCAAACTTGGCAAAAATTACTTAAGTTAGTCAGAAACCATAAGTAATTTACTCATCCAGCAGCACTCAAACCTGTTTGTGATTCATGCAAATTAAATTGCTGAGACCATGCAGCTGAGTGCATTTTGACCAGATAAGTGATTTTCTGGAGCATTCCTGATCAGGTAAGAGAAACAGGCACTTTTACACTGTGGTTCAGAGTTTGTGAGATGCTACCTCAGGAAGAGAGAGTACTTTTAGAGCACGAATCACCTCTGGGGAGTATTCTTAGTTTTATATGATAACTATATTTGCAAACAGTGCTCATCTCTAATATTCTTTTTGCTTGGGAAGGCATATAAGCAAAGATAACTTCTTGCTAACCTATTTTTAGGGCTGAAATTGTTCCTGTGCCTTGCTTATCTTTTTAATATGAATGCAGTGAACCCACTTAGGGAAGATTTTTATTAAGTAGATGCTATGCAGTCTGAAAATTTGAGTTATTACATGCAGAAGAGATGGGAAGAAGAATGCCTACTTGAATGCCAAATATTTTTCTTACCAATCAGTAAGTAAATCAGGTATAGCATTACTTAAGCTCTTCTTGTTCCTTTTCTAATAGAAAAAAATGTTTGGTGAATTTCCCCTAAAAGATCAAATTTAGGTTTAGTTTTCCAGTTGTCTGTAGGTGTTCTCTTTCCAGTAAAAAAAATGCAGTTGTTATCTAATATCCATTGTATTCAAATAACTGAGGCAGCATTGGGCAGCTTCTACCTTTGTATAAAGAATGTGGTTCTGGTGAGGAATATCTAAAAAAATATTATGTACAAGAGGAGAGATTTAGATTAAATGTTAGGAGGAAATTCCTTCTTGTGAGGCAGTGCAACAGGATGCCCTGTCCCTGGAAATGTTCAAGGCCAGGCTGGATGGGGCTTTAAGCAGCCTGATCTAGTGAAAGTTGTCCCTGTCCATGGCTGGGGTGTTGGAACCAGATGGTCCTTAAGGTTCCTTGCAGCCCAAACCAATCTGTGATGTAACTATCCTGTCCAGAGAGTATTTAATCTATGGAAAATGTGCATTTGCTGCAATCACCCTCATCTACAGAGGGGGAAAAAAAAATTTACAGACAGCCTCTCTCCTGAGCCAGGTCTTCAATGCTGAGTGTGTAACACTGATGCTTTTGGGACAGTGGGGATGGGAATTTCACAGAGGAGCTTGCAAATCATCAAGGTGTTATACCAGGTGGGTCACTCTAGTGCTGGCCCTCTGCTGTGGGAGACCTCATCCCCTGCCCTGCAGGAAGCCCTTCTATTCTTTTAACATCACATGAGAACCTCTAAGAGCTGTGCCATCCCATCCAAAGGGGTTTTATGGACTCAAGCAGAGGGGGCTGTGCTTGTGTTTCTGTAGGTACATCTGTGCTGGGGCTGAACAGAAATGAGGTGAATGTGGAGAGTGGGATGGGAGCTACACCAAAATCACTGCAGTCCCCTTAGTGCAGCTGGGATTTCCCCTTGCATTGGGCTGGAAATGGCATCTTTATGAGCATTTAAGATGAAAGGGGATGATGTTTATTGAATAATTCAGGGGGCAGGGCTTCTGCAAAAGGTTTAACTCCAGAAGATTCCTACTTTGATATTTTGTTCTGGGTCCTATAAAACATGCCCTTATGAAATACAGTCGGCACTGGCTGCTTTGTAGTGATGAATTTTTCCTGTGCACAATAAACAGTATCAGGGCCCAGTCCAGCACAACAGCCAAACATCTTGGGTGGAGTATGCCCTAGTGGTTACCCTGGAATACAAAACTTGGATGCACATTCTCTGGGTTGGAAGCTTATGTACAAACAGCTCTGCTTCAGTTGTGAGATAAGGGCTGATGGAGACAATTGTACATGAGTGCTCTGCTTTTGCTCCATTATCCAGCAGTGTGATGTATGTGAAAGAAAGTAAACAATGGAAATTCAAGTCCTCTATGTATGTATTGGCTTTAGCACATCCCTTGGAAGAGAGCAGTGAACAATGTGTGCTTGTTTGATAGCTCTTCAGTTTCTAGGTTTTCTGCTGCAAGAAACCCAAAGGAACACTTCAACAAAAGAAAAAAATACCAAATCTCCCAAATAAATGCTCTCAGTATTTCTCACTGTTGTTTAATAGTTGATTGGTTGGTTAGTTTTTAGTTTAATTATGAAATAACTTTAAGCTCTTCAAAAATCTGTACCCTGATCTCTCTGAAAGTGGAATGAACTTGGGAAGAAAATATTTTCTTTTTCTATTTGTGAAAATTTACAGCATTCATCAGTATTTGCTAAGGCAGCATTATTGGTGGATTCATGGCCTTGCTTCCATGGAGCTGTTGAAGTTTGTTAGGCACTGCAGAATGACTAGGGACAAAAGACAGTGGAAATGTGTTAGGGAGAGCATAATTATATATCTTGTTTTGCAGCTATTTTTTACTGCTTTCTTGCTGATCAGTTGGAGGAAAGCAAAAAGTATCACTTGGGGAGGAAAATGTCTAATAATAATGTTTTGAAAGGGATTTTTTTGTTGTTATTTTCCACAGAGAAAATGAGAGTGATTACTCAGTCTTAGAGTAATTCATGATCTGTTATCATAGGATAATCCAGGTTTGGAGGGATTACAGGAGGCCTGTACTGCAGCCTCCTTGTCAAATAGGTTCAGGTCTGAGCTCAGACCAGATTGCTCAGGGCTTTGGTTGCTCTTGAAAACCTCCAGTGATGGAGACATCAGGGCTTCCAGAGCACTATTTTCCTCATGCTGAAAAGAGCTCTTTTATCCTCATAGTGAAAAAAAAAGATTTTTCCTTATATCAAATCTCTATGCTCCCTCTCATCTTGTCTCTCATCCCTCCAAGAGAGAAACAGCCAAGGAATTTGCTTTAGGTCACACACTGTGCTACACCAATGGTTTTGTTTTTATGAGAAAAAAAAATATATTAAAAAGCACAGAATGTGGAAACCTGTTTCATGTCTCAGAAAGGGACTGGGGTCAGCTCAGATATGACCTGGACGTGCTTAGGTTTACAGCATCACTGTGTCAGTCTGTCCTCCAAGCTGCCAGATGTGAGGAAGCTCTTTAGACATATGTAGATGAATTATTTCTTGATCTGTTCTCTGAGACATCTCCCACATTAGCAAGCTCTGCCAGCTCTGTGGAGCTGGATCTGGCACCTGGTGAGCAGCAGAGTTTGCGTAGGTGCACAAAGGTGCAGAGAAGTTGATTTTCCCAGCCTAACCTAGACCTGTCTCCTGTTGCAGTCAGTGAAAAAGGAATGTGTGCTTACAGCACTCTGAAAATGTTACTTGCTTCTACAGTCACAGAATCATTTAGATTGGCAGAGACCTCCAAGAGATCACAGGGTCCAACCATTAACCTAAAGCAGCCAGGTCCACCACCACACTGTGTCCCCAAGTGCCACATGAATACCATGTGGAGCTAATTCAATCAAAGCTGGGACTTATTTGGGACTTAAAGTAAGGAGATGGAATTGCAAGTGTAAGTGCAAGTCTAGTAAGCATGTTTATTTTTAAAAAAATCTGATCCTTAGTTGTGAAAATGTGTCTTAGACTTCAAAGTCATGTAGTCACTTTGGAAAATGTTGCCCTCCTCTATTTCATTTCCTTCTTTTTTCCCTGTGGCTTTTCTGCCACAAAAAGTGGCAGAACAATGTGCCACCAAGCCACCATGATGTTTTGCCAGCATTTTTGCCTGACAGTACCAGGAGATCAGCTCTTTTCTCCCCTTTCTTACAAAGTTTTCTGGTCAGAAGCTGTACTGAAGCCCCTGGGGCAGGATGTCTGCATGGTCACCTGCAGCAGGCTCTGCCCTTTGCTGGGGTTTTGCTGGGCCTGTGGAGCCTTCTCAGAGCCAAGAGTTGCTTTGTGCTCAGGTTGCCAAATTCCTGGTTGTGGAGAGGGTGTGGGCAGACAAGCAACACGGTGATGTGAGTTGATTTTCTGTCTGTGTCGCTTTCTTGTCCAGGCTGGACAAAGCCTTGTGCTGGTGTCCCTGGGGCACTGCTCCACTGAGCCCTGTGCCCAGGGGAGAAACCATAACAGTGGTGGGAGTGTGCACCACTTACTCAGTGGTTTGTCTCAGTCTCTTCTGCCTTATTCAGAGCCAGGATTAAAAAAGACACTAAGGAAATGGATTTTCTTGTGTTCAGGCTTATTAATCTTATTAAAAAGTACAGAGCATTCAACAGCACTTCTAGCTACCTGCTAGAAGCAAGGAAAATGGAGAAAGATCCAGCTGCTACAAGGTCTTTTAAAGCTAAACAGTCCAATAGGGAATTAACACCTATATTATTTATTTTTTAACTTAATAACTAATTTCCCATGGCTTTTAATATGACACTGACTGACTAACCAGAAACTCCTACATGAAACCCATGAAGAAGGAAGATGAGCACTCAAAAAGACACCACCCAAATTTTCCATCTTGTCCCATACTTGGTATATCCTATATATTACATACTTTTATAGACTCTAAAAACCTCAAATTGAAAACCTTTTACCATGTGAAAGCAGACACTTCTGCTTAACTATACACCCGTGATTTTAACTGCATCACTCAAATTTAGAAGCCTTCTATGAAGCCTCAGGTCAAAAGCAGTGTTCAGACAGCAGAGAAAAGTGAAAAACCCAAGGTTTCTGGGATCCAGCAAGAAACCATCCAACCGCAGGTGAAAGGGTGGAGGAGGAGAAGTGATTTTTCCCTAGGCTTTGGGGTTTTGGTTGGGCTTTTTCCCCAGTTTTATTGGCCGTGAGTGCAGTGACCACGGAACCACAGGGAGCGGGGCTGGCTCCCTCCCCCACGCTTCCTCTCCCTGGCCAGGCAGAGTCGCTCAGATTTCCTCCCAGGCTCACAGCTACATTCCTCTCAATACAAAAGGAAAGGAAAAACTGCTCTCTGCACGGGCAGATGGCCGACTGTTTCCTGGCAGCTCAGCTCCACTGTCTTTTTTCCCATTGTCCTGACACAAACACACGCACACATGCACGCACACACCCACCGAGAGCAGCTTTCCTCCTGGAAAAATAAATAAATGCAAGCCCTCTCTGCAGAGGTTTCTCCTCCTTGGAGCTGTGTGAGCTTCCTCCTGGTGATGGCTAAATCTTGGGCAGCTCACGTGCTGCCTGGCCCTGCTCTCTGCTCAGGAAGGCTGAGCAAGGGGATGATGTGCTGTGCTGTGGTTGGAAGGTTTCCATCAAGAATCAGGTCTGCAATAAACAGATTCTGCCTTTGTCGTGGCCAAGATTTGTGGGACAGTATGTAGGAGCAAGAGGAGGTTGAAGGAAGAGGTTCAGGAGGTTTTCCTGAACTGAAAAGCAATCCATGGGTGACTTGTTGCTTGAGCTCAAAAGGGGATGCTGGACAGAGACAGGCTGTAGTGGAAGGTCATGGACTTGGAGTGGGTACAGGAAGGTCTCATGGAGCATGCAGATGGTGCCCCAAGGCTGTGGTGATGGACACTTCAGGAAGCTGTGTGCTAAATCCTCATCAGGAGGGACAAGAGTCAGCATCCTGCAGGGTGAAGGCCACCGAAGGAGAGATTTGCTGAGGCTCCATTTGTCTCCCTGATGATAACTTATTTTGGAAGAAGTTGAAGTTTTTCATTTTAATGCTCTCATTTCCTTTCTGAATGTGAGACAATTTGTCTTCCTGCCAGGAAACTCTTTGCAGAGTTGCTCCTCGAAGGGACCTCTCTGGGTCCCATTTATGCTAGAATAGCAGAGATTATCTCACCACATCAAAAATGAATTCCAGTGTGGTTCATGAGCTGAACACTATTTTTTAGTGACAGGTTGTTTCCTATGCTGTCAAATGTTTGGGTTTGTTATAAGCATAATCACCCTGAATTCTTTCCAATTCTTTTACACTAGAAGTGATTTACTGGTGCAGTAGGACTGGTATGTTTGTAACACAGCACTCCTATTAGAGGAGGGAAAAGCACCTACATCAGCATGCACTGGTAGAAATTAGTATTTGCCAATTTATTTTTGACTTTGTTGGGACCTGAAGCCAGTTCCACTGCATCTGCTGGAATCCTGTCTCTCCATGTGGCTGATAGACAATTCTGCTGGCAGATGTGTGCTTGTGTCAATCTGGTTCATATTTCTTTTGTTTTATTCTCTATTGACCACAGTTGTCTTCTCTGTGGGTAGTTTCAAAGCCAAACCAACCAGGTATGGATCACCATCTCCACTGATGTAATCTGCAGGCAAGGATACACCACCAGTGTCTTCTTCAGCCTTGACTTCAAGTAACTGAATTTCCATTTATTAGACTGCAAAGGAAAAGCAAATATTATCACCCCTTCAAAGGGGATGAGCAGCCCCACTGTGTGCACACATACACAAAACCTTAAACACAGGGAGATGATCTAGTAATGCCAGGAACTGTCCCAAAAGGCTTGTCCTTTACTCCTGCCATCACTTCCCAGGCTCTTGGATTCCTCATCTGGAATTACAGGTTTTTGTTAATCTTTTTTTCATTACTTCCTTGTAGAAAGCATAGCTTGAAACACATGATTCCATTAAGCACTGCAATCATTTTAGCAGCCAGACTGGAAAATACTGAATCATTCTCTTTCTTTCCATGTGAATTTTTTCTCCATATTTGTTAACCTACCTGCAGGAGTTAAGACCCACCATTTCTCTAAGCTGTCATACAAACCATACCTGCCACCAGGATGAAAAGCAGTATTTACCTTCTATGCATGCAGTACTAAATTTGTGGCTGGGGGCAGCGAATTAGAAAAAGAGTGTTTCTGGGTTTTTTGTCAGGGTCATGAAATGTCCCACCACTAACCCTGAAAATACTATGTTTTTCAGCTGAGAGTGTGTCTGCCTGAAGGGAGCTGAAAAAATGTCAAATACCCTTTGTGTTGTTTTTTTCTGTTTGTTATGTGTTTAGAGGGAGGAACAAAGAGAAAATAAGACAATGGGAAATGTGGGACAGGCTTAATAATAGTGGGTGCAACAAGCCCCACCTTTAACAGAAGACAATTCATATTGTGAGACCCTGCTTTTGATTACTGTCTTCAGGTCACGATTTTATTTTTGTTTCAGTCTGCACTTTTCCATGCTGAGCATTGCCTCTGGCTGAATTACTTTTGAAAGCCTTCAGCCAAAATGGTTCAGCTGTTTCAGTGTGGAGCCTGGGGAGAAAATTGCTGCTACTTCCCCTGCGTTTAAAAAGAAAAATCAGGCTTTTCTTTTGCTTAAATTTATTTTATACTTTGAAACAGAAGTGCTGTTTGGATCAGGAATTTCTCCTTTGCCATTCCTGAGTCATTTCTACTGTAACTTTTCCAGGGCTCTTTGGGAAGAAAGTTTCAGCTGACACATGGTTAGCAGAGGTTTTTGGAGCTACCTTGTTACCAGGTGTGCTGTCCTTCCAGATCCAGGTGTCAGGCAGGTGATGCTCGTGATGACCCTGAGGAGCTTGACCTACAACCTTCAGCAGGTGATTGGTGGAGGGAAGTAATGGACAAGAGGTGAGAGCAGTTCCTCAAGGGTCCATCTGCTTTACTACAGAACAAGGATGATCTCAGGATGAAGTTGAGACCTGGGGTGACCCCCTAATATTGCCCACAGCAGATCCTGCTGGCTCCCTCTTCTCACTGCTGAGGGTTAATTTCTTTCCAAGCAAAGTCTTGTTGCCAGCTCTGGCAACGGGGATCGGAATTCAATGATCTTCAAGGCCCCTTCCAGCCCAAATCATTCTGTGATTCCTTCCATGTGCTTCAGTGCTCATTAGGTTTTCCCACACAGGTGATGGATGTTGCTATCTGAGCAGAAAACTTGCTTCCCCTCCTTTTTATTTCTTTGCTGGTTGAGGGAGCTGAACCAGGCACTTGTGAGCCTGTCCTAGCTTGAAAGGGCTTTAAAGGTGTTGGAGCTGATACAAAGCAAAAGCAAGAAGGGAGAAAAAAAGTAGGCACACCCTTAGTCAAAGGCAACCAGCAGATGTGATCAGGCATGTTTTTTACCAAGGGCAGGGATGGGACCACCTTGCTGGCAGCCAAGGGAGGAGCAGGGCAGGCCCTTGAACCAGAGTAATCCTTTCAGGCAGGTTAAAGACATATAAGCAGGCAGAGTTTGTTCTGCATGCTTAGAGAGGGAGAAGGTCAGGGGATGGAATTATATAGTAAAATTAAAGACATGCCACAACACCCAGCACAGCTTTGCTGGACACAGCAAGTTCCTGCATTCCTCACATTGTCCCCCTGACCTGAGTGGGGTGCTGGCACAAAGGCAGAGCTTGTGGAACGTCAATTCCACTTGGGGTTTTTGAAAATACAGTTTGTTTTGACACGTGGGATTCTCCTGACCCCCTTGTAAGCCCTGTGGTGTAAGATATGATAGATCAAAGGGAAAAGTTAGGACAGAGTGGGGTGAGGGGAGCAGGAGGCTGTGTGGGATCTGGCTCTGAAAGATAATGTAGGAGCATGTCACTTCTAGTCATTGGTCCTTCATTGATATGTTTTGCATAAGTTTATCCTGCTTTTTGCTCTTTAACAAATTACTTAGCTCCCATTATCTAGAATTGTCTACTATTAGGATCCCATTATGAGTGTGATGAACTGAACAATCCTGCTGTTGCTGTCTTCAAGGCTTCATGAGATTGATGTAGCCAGGAGAATCAGTGCCTGCAAAGAGGTCACCTTGCCCTAAAGTGACTGTCCCCAGCACAGGATGGCAGAGTAGCTGAGGTGGGAAGGCGCCTCTGGAGGTGTCAGTACAGCCCCATGCTCACTGTGGTCATGTAGAGCAGTTTGTTTGGGACATTGTCCAGTTTGTTACTGGGTATGTCCAAGGGCAGAGCCTCCAGCATCTCTCTGGTCTTGGTGACATTCCTGGTATAAAGGTTTTTTCTCAAGAGTGAGCTGATTGATCCTTTCTGAGAAGCCCTGCTGCTGTGGAGGTGGCCCATCTGCAGGGCTGCCCAGGAGAGGAAATAAGTGGACTTTGTGTAAGCTGTCTGAGGAGTTACTGTTCAGGCTGTCAGCGAGGTAAGGCTCATGGCATGTGCTGTTGAGCTCAGGTTGGAGAAAACCCGTGCCTTGCTGCTGGGTTGGTGTTGGGCACCTCAAGGCAGGTTCTCCTCCACTGCAAGCATCTTTTTTTCACCAAGGGAGCCCCTCCTGGGCCCTGTTGCCCTTCCCAGCTCTGGCTGCATCCCTGCCTGGCTCCTGTCCTCCCTGCTGAGCAGGGGCTCGCTCCCTGGGGTTACACCCTGCCAGTGACCTCAGTGCTGGGAACATGGACACTGCCCGGTGCTGGGGCTCTGTGTGTGTGTGTGTGTGTGAGCACAGGCACGCATCCTCATGCCTGCTCCTTCCCCCAAAGGAAAACAGGCTCCAAACAGAGCAAGGGCTGGGGGAGGGAGACTTGAAGGCTTTAACTGTTGGCTTCCCCTTACTCATGTTTTTCCTGTTAGTGTTTTGTCTTCTTGGCATCCTTCCTGTTCTTTATATGTGTATATATGTTATATATTGTTGCTGCCTTTATGCTGCACCCTTTGTTGTGTGGAGCACCGTAGCAGGGAGATGTGCCTTGTAGGCTTTGGCTGCTTGGAGTTACTCAGGTTTTGAGCACCGAGGAGAAACACAATATGTCTTTTTTTCTTCCTGGGGGAGAGTTGGACCAGCTGCAGGTTGCTCCTATTTCTGTGAAGCCTTGCTGTTTCCTATGCACCAGCAGTGTGGCCACTTGTGGATGTGGATGAAATTTTTGGGAGAGTAAACAGAGCAAAGGAAACCTTGAGATATTGCCACCTATCCCCAAACCACCTCTGATGTATGCTTGGTTTATTTCCCCAAACAAAACTGCAAAGAAGGGAGGCCTGGGAGGCTTGCTGGAATTGCTGTCTGACCTTCCCAGAGACAAGAATCCCCGTGTGTGATCTGTGTGCCTTTCCAATAATATGGACTGTGGGGTCTTTGCACTCCCCTGGCTTTTGTCATCATCTGGTGGCCACTCCAAGTGCAGTGGGCAAAGCTGATGTCTTCCTCTCCCTGGAAGTGTTCCTCTGGAAGACTCCTCTGCCCTTTGAGGGTGGGAGTGTGCCTCTTTTTTTACTCACTGCTTGCTCTGGAAACATCTCGTAGCATCTCTGAGCCAGATGTGCGTACTCCAAAAGCGTTTGGATCGGAAGTGGGGAAGAGGGCACTGGGGAAGGGGGGCGGGAGGAAAACTTAAATTAGAAGAAAGCCAAACAGCTATTGCTGGAGACAGATGATTACAGCTCATGTCAGGGCTGTTTCCTGCGTGCCAATGATAGATCAGTAAACAAACGCCTCTCTGCAAACACAAAGCAGGCAGGAACTCTGTTTGGAAGAGAGAGGTCGGGGTAGGTCTCTCTTCACTTGGTGGCAGGAAGCCCCTATCACATGGCCCTGGGAATTGTGAGGCCGGGTGCATGGGGGAGATATGCCGAGAGGCTTCTGCTGGGAGGCTTCACATCCTTCCCAGGCTGCAGCCAACAGGTTTGAGAGCTCCCTCCCCTCCCTCTTTCCTCCTGCCTCCTCCCCTGTCCTTCCTTTCCCAGTTTAATTTTGAAACGCTATTAGATGACTGCTTTGTTCCCCCAAACAATGGCAGGGGATGAATTGCAGTGGCAAGGTTCTCCAAATGGGGCTCAGTATCTTCTCTCCCCTGTCATGGCCTTGATGTCCTGCTCCAAGATGTGTGTGCCAGGTTTGGATTCTGCAGGTTCTCACATTGCTGGTAGGAAGTTCTTGTGTGATTTTTAGAGAAAGCGGCAACCTGTCAAGAAGTACCAGCTTGATGTGTGTGTGTGTGTGTGTGTGTGTATGTCCTTCTGGGGTCTCCTGCTGACTGAACTCAGCCCTGCTCATTTCTTCTGGGCAGTTTGTAGGGCCTTGGTCACATTGCTCATGAGGGAAGAAAGCAAAACATTTCAGATAACATTTAGTCTCTGGCAGGTCTCCCTTCCCCAGCCTTACACCCTCTGCTTTGTGCCCTGTCCCCACTGCCCTCCATCCTTCCCTCCTGTGCACACAGCCTCGTTACCTCCCTTCTAACAGATTGGGTTTGTGTTGGGCCCCTTCCATGTGCTGCTTTGTCAAAAACTCAGTGAGCTGTAGCAAGACACAGAGATGCTCTGAAGGGCCTGAGCCAGCACACAGGGTAGTGTGTGGTTGATTATAGGAGAGATGTGGGCAGTCAGGAGGGACAAGAGTTCCCTCTGCCCTCCACAATGAACTGTCATGTTAGCTCTGGGTGCCTTGTGGAGCCAAAACTTGGAAAACAAAAGCAGATATTCTCTGTCTACTGGAGGCAATTTTCCATCATTGCCATGACAATCCCTCTGGTCAGGTGTTGGCAATGCTTGTGGGTCAGGCCTGTGAGTTATTTCTGGTGACCTTATTATTGGAAGAGATGATAATGTCATCTCTGAAGCTCATCTGGGCTTGTGCTTGGCCCCAGGAAATTATTTGACTGTTGGACTTACTGAGAAGTATCTTGTTATCTTCTGCTGTTTTATTCCAGAGGTGACTCTTTTTCCCCTCATGTCTTCTGATGTGTTTGGATAAATATTTACTCTTTTGAGCAGAACTAGCTAATGTGCTGCAATAATCCTCTAGGTGATGCTGAGGGCACCGTGTGTGCCCTGCTGCTCAGAGGGAAGGCACAGCCACCTGTGTATCTCCTGGGGATGGCTTTACTCCCTAAGCAGTGTGTGTTGTCAGTGGGGGTGTCAGTGGGTACCTGGCTGTTGTCACAGCTTTGGAAGCTCCTGGACCACTCTTTAATGTGGCTGGTGTTGCTTTGGTTACTCCAGTGGCTGGAAGGGACACATGTCCCTCTGCCCTTGGTTCCAAGTCATGCTGATCTGCTGCTTGCACCGGTGCTCCTTTCCCATGAGACTCTTGCAGCACTCAGCAGCTGCTTTGTGGCTCACTTGTGCAAATCATGGCTGGTGGAGTCTGTCCCATCCACCACAGATGAAGAAACAAGTGCATCTCTTATTCTGTATCATCTTCTTTTCAGCCTGTCCCACTGCCAGGGAGCTGACTGTGCTGAGCATCAGCACACATCTGCCTGTACCCAGATGTTCATTTCCAGGGCAGGGTTTGTTAGCAGACTGTTGGAAAAGGCTGAGAGATGCAGTTTCCTGATGGGGAAACTGGGGGATCTTGTGAGGACAGAGGAGCATATCCCCAGCAAACATTTGGTGTTCCAGCAGAGCCCCAGGGATTGTGTGTGTGGACACAAGAAATGTATTTCTCACCACTAAAGGAGCTGCAAGGCACCAAATGAGTGCTGAGTGATCCCTGCTCTAGGGATGTTGTAAACCAAGTGCAGAGCAGACTCTGTTGCAGCTTTGCAGGAATTTGCCTTGGCTGCCTGGGTGAGTCATTCTTTGGCCAAGGCCACAAGTATGGTTAGTTTTTCATTATTCTCAATCCATAACAGTTAACGGGTGGATGAATAGATTTTGTTCCTTGAGGCTGGTAAATTTTCTTGACAGTGTTGCAAGGCTGCTCTATGTCTAGATGTGAAATGGGTGCTTGTTCCAGTTACTAATGAGGGAGAGAAGCCAAGGGGGTTTATTGTCTGGGAAAAAGAGAGTCTGCTAAATGGTTAGCAATGAGCTGCCCCGAGTGTGTACACATTGAGTTGACCCAGAGTTCAACTCCTTGCCTCAGGAACATTGCCAGTATGGAATAAAAGAGAGAGAAAACTGTGAACAAACAAAACTGATTTTCCCTCCACCCCCGTTTTTCCTTTCTCTGCCCAAAAACTTCAATAGTGGAAATGAGACATCCTTTTGTTCTTTACTGTTTCTAGTGTATGGTGGGCTGTATTTTTTTTTTTAATGACAAGAGGCACTTGGTCTTGTCAAATGCCAGGCATGGCAGGGCAGCCTCTGGCAGACCAGCTGGTGGAGAGATCTGAGACTTTTCTAAGTATTGCCTACAGGATGGTGGGCCTGTTGTCATTGCAATGCTTTAGAGCAGGCAGACCACTCTGATAAGTGAGCAGAGATGGTGCTGCAGAGTAACAGAGTAATTCTTCTATTTTCTGTTTAACAAAAAAGAGCATTGCAGCACAATAAAATGGGGATGGAGTGCATTGCATTGACTGGGTAGCAGTGGCACTCAAAGAGAGGGACAATCATTCCAAGAGTGCTAGAAATCATGAGGCAAAGAGAATGAGTCATTTTTGTGAATGGTTTATCTTATCCCCACAAGGAGTTGTCCTGTGAAATGAGATCAGTAGCAGGGCTAACATGGCCCACCAGAGAGAAGACCAGTGGCTGCAGTGCAGTGTCTCCTCAGGCTAAAATATTTTCTTATCCCAAGCTTTGAATGTTGTGACAGTGTTATATCCCCAGCAACCACTTCAGACTTGTGGCCTTAACAGAGGTTGTTATAAAATTGTTTTTGGTTTAGTCTTCTGCAAGGGGAAAAAAAATCTAAATCTGATGAGATTTAACAGCAATAAAAGCCTTCTTGAAATGTGCTCCGTATTTAATTCAAGGTGCATCAATTCATGCTGAGTCAAAGACAATTTTTGCCCTCAGAAACTGTCAACTTCTCACTGAGGTTCTGAGGGGTATTGCTGTCACCCCTTTTCCCATTTTGCAGGGGAGGAAGCCTGGCTGTCCTCAGAAAGCTGTCATGTTTTACTTCAGCTCCTCTCCTGGAGTTCAAGGAGAAATGTGCATGTATGGAAGGAAAAGAGAAGGATGCTGAGCAGGGAGCAATGCCTCTTCCTTGTGTGTGTCTGCAGGTGACCTGCTGCCCTGCTGTGTGCTGACATGATGACAGCAAGCAAGGCGACCGACGTGAGCAGCAAGTCTGGGGGTGCTGTCTGCAAGTCTCTTGAGAGGTGAGAGCTTTTCCTGTTCCAGTGCCAGTGTGCTTTGCTTGTGTTTATTATCCCCAACACAAAGAAAACCAAAGGAAGGAAACCTTCTCTCTGCTGGGTGCTGTCCCTCTCTCCTCCCACATTAAAACACACCCCATAGGTCCCATCTTGTGATTCTCACGTGTATGAACTCATCCAGCCAGTTTTCCCTGCCTGCACTTGAAGTCTTCAACCTGGAGACTCCTCAGAAGAGCCCCAGTGTCCCCACCCACTGCAGGGTAGCTTCTACACTGAGCTCCAACCACCAGTGGCACTGTGATGCCCAGCTTGGGAAGGACTGTGGTGTCCACAGTGCCAGCTCTTAACCAAAGCACAGTGTCACTGCCACAGCCAGGAGTTAAATATCTGTGAGGCTAAGGAAGAATGGGTGTGGCTCAGGTCCCATTTCCTCTCACAAACCTGTCCCGGACTCAGTTTGCACCATGACCAAGTCTGCAATGGCTGCCAGCACTGCTTAGCTCCAGGACAAAGCTCCAGGCCTGACAGCACTCAGGGTATCCCTAGGGATGCTCTTACAAGACTGCTAAGTTCTGGAAGAGGCACAATTGACTATTTAAGTTAATGGGGTGATTTCCCAAGTTGAATCTTATGTTGGGATTGTGGTTAAATGGGATTAATGATATGGGTTTGCATCCTAGTAATTACTTTTTGTTGTCTTGGTGCTTTTTCCCAAGCCTAGGCAAACCTCATAGACATGCCAAGTGCTTCAGTTCAGAAACATTTTGTGTTGGAATAACTGCCAGTTCAGCAGGATATTGATACTGTGATATCACACACCTGGAAGTCTTTAGACTAAATAGATTTGGAATTTTTGTTGCACTTTGGACCCAAAGAGTGAAGATGTTTAATCTGAGAATGTTGAGTCTGGTTTCTGGGTGCTGTGGGAGTGTGCCTAAGTGCACCTGTGGGCTGGGATGGTAGAGCCCATAGAAATGGAATAATAAAAGTGCAATCTTTGGGCATCAACATGCATTTGGGGAACATTAGGATGGATGAGAGAGATCCTCTGAGCAGGCACTACAGGAGTGCCAGCTGTACCATATGCTTTCTCCTCTGTGTAACAGCAGTAATATTGCTGTTGTTTGCAAGTCCATTTTGCATTTGTTTGCTTAATGCCTGATGATGTCCAAAGCTTTGCTGCACTTCTGCACACACACATACACACAATGGTGAAGCTCTCATTGGTATCAGCATGTCTGATGTACAAAAAACACCTCTCTCACCTGCAGCCTACTTCTTCCATTGAGAAAGGCTCAATTTCAAACCTCATCTTTGTTTTAATGAGAGAAGAGCAGTATGTTCTGGCTAGCAAGACTTTTCCTGGGCATCCTTCCCTCTAAGCCCATGTCATGTGCTTGGTTTGATCATCCTCTGCCATCAGATTTATGAGTAAAGCTTGAGGAGCTGATGAACTAAGCCAAGGATGAGCAATGGCAGTGAATGTTTTTTTTTTTTTTGTCTTTGATATGCAGGATCAAGCTTGCAGATAAGAACAATACAGCAGCTGTGAAGGAATTAGAAAAACCTTTGTGTGGATTTTTGAGTGAGAAATGTTCTGAAGGTTCCTCTGTTGCCCTGGGTTTAACACCTGAAGCTGAACCAGTTTCTTCTGTGGTGAAGAACCCACTGGGAGCCTTGGAGAACTTGATGCTGGATCCAAAGCTTGACTGCTTTCAACAGAACATGCTTAGTCCTAAAATGATCATCAGTGACCCATCTGTGGATCTGAATGTCAAAGAAAACAATAAAATCATCACGAAGCAGATAGGAGGCACCCAGAATATACCTGGGAAAATTGGCTTGAGGAATAAGTCCTTCAGCATCAAGGAGAAGATTTCAGAATGGGAAGGGAAGAAGGAAAAACAGTCTGCTCCTCGCAGAGAGGAGGAGGCAGGAGTCAAAGAGGAGCACAGGATGCCTTGTGTGACTGAGAAGATGGGTGGGGAAGCACTGGGGACTCGGAAAGCAGAGACCAAGAGACTCATGAGCTGGGAACTGGAGTGCAAAGGGGCAGGCAAAGAGAATGAGAGGAAAGCAGGAGCTCAGAAAGGCACGGGGCAAGCAGCAGAGCGGAAAGGGGAAGCGCACAAGGATGAGGAAATGGAGTCCAGCCCTGGAAAATGCAAGGAGGTGAAAAGTGGGAAGTGGGAGGTCCAGAAGGAGAATCTTTCAGTGCTTAGTCAGGTCAAGAAGCTGGAGCAGGCTTTGAAAGATGGCCCAGCAGAGCTGCAGCCACAGTTGCCTGGTACTTACTACTCCCCACAGTGCTTGCAGGAGAAGGCAGCACAGGGGCACCCCGCTCCCGAGGGCCATGAGGGTGCGGGTGGGGGGGCTGAGCTCAACAAAAGGCTTCCTGGCCTGGACTCTGAAATCAGTGAGCCAATTTTTGGGACTCTAGAAGAGATAAGAACTTCCCACGTGAAATCCAAGCAGTGCACGGTGGAGAACGTGTACACAGAGCCGGGAGTGCCGGAGAAGAAGCCCTTCATCAACCCCCTGCCCAAGCCTCGGCGGACGTTCAAACACGAGGGGGAAGAGGACTGGGTGCCAGCAACTAGGAACAAAAGGAACTTACCCCCCCTGCCATCCATTCCTCCCCCTCCTCTGCCCTCCTCTCCCCCGCCATCAGCTGTCAGCAGGAGGCTCTGGAGTGGGAAGCACAAGAACAACGCTGACCACAGGTACTGGGGCTGTGTTTCATGGAGCTGTTGGTCTTCATGGTGGAGCCCCACCTTCCCATCTTCCTCTGAGAGAGACAAATCTTTCCTTTTTGCTCAGAATCTCCAACATAATCAGCACTCAATCATCTCTCCCAGCATGGATGAGTGGCTCCTACTACTGCCAGCACTACTCCACAGTGATAAGTCATGGCAGATTTAAGGTCACTGTGTTACATGGCTTAACCTTCAAGCCCAGAATTGAGGACTTTGGGGTTTTGTTTTGGTTTTCTTAGCAGAAACTCTACTTAATTACAAAATGACCACAGCTGGTTTGGAACAATGTCTGGAATGATAATCTCTAGTTTCTACTGCAGCATTTTCACTGTCCATAGTAAACCTCAGTGAATCTAATGTGTATATATTTTTCTGGAGTGCTCGCTTGCCTTTTATCCCCTCCCACATGATTGTCACACATTTTTGGGGTAGGGAACATAAAATACACTGCTTTTAAAATGTCCTCTGGATAAATTGTCACTTAAAAATTCCTGGGTCTGTTGCAGAAAGGAAATCAAAACTTGCTAGGTATGCTCATGGAGGGCACAGTTTTACCCTTTCTACCATTCTGCAAGCAAGTTTTGTTTTTCTATGCTGCTCAGAGAGCTGATTTTGGGGACCTCTTTTGCTTTTAGCAGTTGGGATCTATGCTGTAAATGGGACCTAAGGTTCTGTGCAGTGTTGCAGGATGTGCCATTTAACACTTGCACCTTCACAGTGTGCTATTGCCATGACACCCCAGATTATCTGTGGCACCCCCAAATGATAAAAACAGCCAACCTCAGTATTGCTTTTCCATGCTTTACATGGGATGCGGCAGTGAAACACTGTCAGTAATTTACCTTGCCAGCTGAGTGGAGAATTGAATTAGCTGTAAGTTGGTTATAAATGCTGGTTAACTGCATCACTGTCCTCTCTCTGCTCCTCCTCCTCCCCACTCTGTGGTGCAGGAAATCTTATGAGTTTGAGGACTTGCTGCAGTCATCCTCCGAGCACGGCCGGGTGGATTGGTACGCGCAGACCAAGCTGGCCCTGACACGCACTTTATCCGAGGAGAACGTCTACGAGGACATCCTGGGTAGGAACTGGTCAAAAAACAGCTTTTCTTCTTTGGTAAAATTAAAAAAAAATTAATTTAAAAAAGTTTAATAAAAGACAGTAAGAGACAAACAATAAAGCAAAAGGTTATAATGGCTGGATGCTTGGTTGTTTTGGAAACACCCCTTAAATTCATCAGCCTGTTGCATTTTCATAGACTTATTATAAATTTTCAAATTTTTTTATAAACTTTTTTTTTATATTTTAAGAACTGTTTTACGTGGCTACTTTTTGAGTTCGTTTTTTTTTAGAGTATGCATGTTTTTTGGCTGTGGTTTTAATTTTATTTTTTTTTAATTAGTTTTAATTTGGGCTGTGGTCTTCAATTTTTGCAGATGATCATGTTGGTAATTGGTATATCAGTAGCAGATATTTTTACTGGGTGTTATTTAATATAGCAGGTAGTTTACTTACTACAAAGTCTTTATTAGCTTATGTCACTTTTAAAAGAAAATTATATCTGAAAAATTATTTTAACACTACACATATAATATTCACTCTAATATTTGTGAAAAGCCAATACCATAATATGTATTTATAACATATTATGTTATAAATATAAATATAGGAACTCTGCACGGGGAAGGCAGCTGGATGCTAGTCCTGAGTAGCAGAGACTCATGGTCAACAGGCATTCAGCAGAGGTGCTGAATAAAGTATGTTTGTTATCCAAATGTAAGCCAGGACACATTTTGCACATATTATTGGCAAGTAATAAGAAAAATAGATGGGGTACTTCAAAGCTCATCAGCTTTAAAGATAAACCTGAGGCATATGGGAAGCAGCTTTTATTTTTTGCTGGTGTATCTCCTCTGCCTTCCTTTTGTCCTATGGATTAATTCTCACAGCTCTGATCTGTCCATTGTGGTGATTTTGTCACTGCTGAGATAATGTGAACAGTCTGGAAGCATAGCCATAAAGTCAGTTCCACAGCTCAGGAATAGGACTATCTATGGCTTCAGGTACCATTGCAATTAAGAAACTGGGTCCCACAATTTTTGAAATTGAGTTTTATTTAGTTCTCTAACTCCAGTGTCAGATCAATGCCATTCTGAAGATTATTTCCTGTAACTCTCTCCATTTATATAGTGTTTTTTAATATTGTGAGTTAGGTGGCCTTTGATGGAACATAGACTAGAAGTGTCCCCCTTGAGAAAGCCTAAATGAGTTTTGGTAGCTCTGGGCTGGTGCTGTGTAAATCTCTTGGCTGAGGTCAGCAGATTAGGAAGGGAATAGCTGCATCAGCTCTTGCCATGCTGCTGTAATCCTACAAAGGTGCTCTGTGCTGTTCAGCATAGGAGGAGCTGCAATTTCTCAGGAGCAGGCCAGGCATTACTGTTTTGATATTAATAAAATCTGATCATACCTGATGAGAAAGGACTCTTAAAGGAATCGTGTTCCTTTGGGACTGATGGCAGACAAGGCAATTCTAATCTGTCCTTCCTTTCATTTTTGAAGCTGTCAGCCTCATTTGTGGAGCTAAGGGCCTTTTGTTTGCTTTTTTTCTTCTCTTTATGTGGGGGGCCAAAGGGACAGGGAGTGTCTGAGCAGCTGCTGTGGGGTTTTTGTGTTGGGGCATGATGGGAGGTCTCAGAAACCACTGAGTAAGGGTCACCTTGTCAGCTGGAATAACATGGATAGCATTACAGAGTGGCTGTGAAGGCAAATCCATCTATTCAAACACAAGCACACCCCCATGTCCCAAGTGTGCAGGGAACTCAAATATCAGCCTGAAGTTCCTCTCCCCTCCAGCTTTTAGTTGCAAAGATTAGAAGAAAACAAAGTTATAGGTAATTGTCAGCTAAAAGAGCATGTTTGGGTTTTTTGGTTTTTTTTTTGCTGCATGTTAAGGCTTTGCCTGGAGTCAGAGATCTTTAATTGGTTCCTGCAATCCTGCTGGTGTTACCATGGAAGCTTGGAAAAAGGGGTGGACAGGGATAACTCAAAATAAAAAGCTGCAGCTCTGTTTTTCACAAGACCACAGACAAGTTTAATCCACAAAACAAACAACATGTGAAAATCTCACCAGTGGAGAGGGAACCAAGACCTCAGCCACAGGACAGTGCTGCTGGCCCACAGACAATCACATGTGCCCATCAGGATGTGCAAGCACACACACACCCATATGTGTGATTTAGGGGGGATTCAGCTGCTGGTGGGATAATGGCTCCAATTTTCAGCAAGACACACAGATTTCCTTCATGTCCCCTTTTTTCTCCTGTTCACCATTGCTTACCTGGAATATTGGAAGCTGGCAGATGGATGACAAGGTTTATTTGTAATAAAAAGGGAAATTGTGTTCTTTCTTCTAGACTGAAGCTAATTGGACTTGCTTAGCAGTTTGAGGATGGGACAGGCAATAGAATCCATACTTGTTCTGTTTTTCTCCAGTCTTCCCAGCTGCATGACAGCTGAGGTATATTTTCAGTACTGAAGAGGCCATTGAAATTAGGAAGTGGAGCCAGTTTCAGGGACAGGAGAATGTTTGCTGACCAAGTGCTTGCTTTGCTGGTGTCACCCACTTGCCTTCTCCATGGTGAATTTGGATTCCCTGCTGGAGAGCTGGGTGTCACCAGCTGCTGGAGAGGACAGTGCTGGGAAAACTTGGCTTTCTGTCCTTGTCTGAAGAGTTCAGCTGCACCCCTGCCCCAGCTGGGCAGGCAGGTGAGAGTGCACTGGTGAGACAGATCCCACAGCCATTACTGCTCCTGCTGCAGAGCCTTGCAGCACCACTGACTGCCAGTCTTCACTCTCAGCCAAGCATTTTGTGACAGTAAGAGAAAGGCTTTGAGTCCCAGCTGTCCACTGGGATATGGCATGAAATGAGACAGTGAAGAGACAAGGCTCATAACTTACCACTTGCCTGTGCAGATGCTTGGGCTGAGCCTTTGGCAGTGGTTTCTTAGATGCTTGGGTGGAGATGTCACAACCTGCTTTGTCAGAGTTGTGCTCTTTTTGAGCACACTTAGGCTTACATTCCCTAGTACTGCTGAAGACTGGGATATAAGAAGTTCATTACATAGGATTTGGAGTGTTTAAAATTCAGATTAGTTGTTTGCCTCATCTCCAGGATTACTGGAAGAAAGGAAGCTACATCTGCTTCAGAGGTGTGCCTAGTGTCCCACATCCCCTCACCCCCATCCTTCTCCAGGGCAAGAGCATCCCAGCTTTGGGTGGCTTAATCCTTGCCTCTTTCTAAAGTACAGCTTGTGAGACTGAGGTCTCCATGACTGATAAATGTGTTTGAAATCCTGGATTGTGTGATAGACATCCATGTTCAGAGCATGGATTAAACCTTCCTGCAGTCAGCCCAAGTGCAGGGCATCACTTCAACCCCAGTAAGTGATGATCAGATGTCATCCCCCTAAATGTGGGGCTTAAACAGAGAGAGGACCTTCATGCTAGGCTTCAGCTCACAATTTCATTGAGCAACTCCCAGCAGAGGACTGGAAAGAAGGAATTACAGTTATGAACTAATGTGCATGAGAACATCACAGCTCTTCTGGACACAGGAAAATGAACTTGAGGGCTCAGAGGGTCTTTTCCATCTGTACTATCTGTGATATGTTTCTGTGGCTGCATTTGTCTGTCAGGGTTTGGACACTGTCCAGCAAGCAGCTGGACTTTAGGGCTATGGAGAGAATGAAGCAATTGCAGGAATACTTGAGAACAGGTCTTGATGTCTGATGTGGGAGGTGGGAGAAGACCAGCAGATCCCTAAATGGATTTTTATGGCAAACCTCAGAGATTTTCTCCACTCAGAACCTTTTGCTTTTGGCTTTTTGCTGCAGATCCACCATCAAAGGAAAACCCTTATGAAGACATTGAGACCAACAGCCGCTGTTTGGGGAAGAAATGTGTCCTGACCTTCCCAGCATCCCCCACCTCTTCTGTCCCTGGGACTCCCACAAAGGTACCTTGGTTCAAGTGGCCACCTCTTCCTCTCCAGAAAGTTTTTGGGTGAAGTCTAGGTCCTGTGTGGTAAAAGTGGACACCCTCATCATGTTAGGGACTTTTCCTTTATGTCTTTTGCCACAGAATACAGTGTGATAAGAGGGGATTTACTGCCCTTCAGTGAGGTTAAAAAACAAACCAGCATTCTCTTATATAAATGGTTTGTTTGCTTCCACTTTTTTTTCACTCCAGGATTGCCTTCCCTAGTGGTGTGGGAGATTTTCCTCCCCTCAAAGAGGGCATGGAAGTATTTGGGTAATCAAGGCCTATGGGCAGTGCAGTCTGCCCATGCCCAGGTGCCTCTGCAGGTCCCCCTTCCCCCCCCAGGAGCCTTTTTTTGCTCTCTCCATGAGACAATTTGCTGGTAAATGACACAGTGCCAGTCCCCTGGGTGGAGAGCTGCTGCTAGAAGGGTGTCCCCACCACAGCTCACAGCTTGGTGCCTTTTTCCTCCTTGTCCATGGAAGCAAAAGAAGAGGTAAAACTTTGGTTGTCACCTCTTGCTCAGGGTTTACCAAGGCCAGCCCTGCTCTCTCAGCCTCCCAAGCTGCTTTGGTTGATTCATGTTGCCTGTTTGAATGATCCAAGCCTGGGGCAGCAGGGACAGTGTGATGGCCAAAGTCATCTTGGCAATAAATGGGTTCAGAGTGGATAGCAGGGATCTAAACACAGCTTTCCTGACCAAAGGGTTTTCTCATGCTTTCCAAGTAACAGCTATTATTAGAGCTGTTATCCAGCATTTTCAGAAGTTTTATGTGCAACATTCCTTGACATGCTGTTCTTTTCTAGCCAGCTCAATCAGCAACTATGGTGTCTTAGGATAATTCAGCTCCTTAAAGTGAAAATTGTTCTGTGGTTCTCAATCCATTCTCCTTGTTGCTGGTGAGGTCTAGACCAGCAAGGGGCCATGTGTATGAGTGTTGGGATGAGGCTGATTTCCCTCAGAGAGGTTTGCAGTCATCCCTGCACCTAAATTTCCCACACGTGCTATCCAAAGGGGGCTGCAGTGCTGCACAGGAATGCCTTTCACCAGTCACTGCTCCCTGCAGTAGAGGTGAGCAGGAGGAACTATGTTATTCTGCAGTGCTTTGGCTTCTGAAAGGCATGATGTGCATCAGTCAGAAAAGGAGATGCTGCAGCTCTTCCTGGCAGCCAGTGGGTTTGCAGCTGCAGCATTCATCCTGCTGGAGAGGCTGGGCCAGGCTGCAGTGATGGGGACTGGGTCTGGACAGACATTCAGGACTACTATAAAAGTAGTAGATCATACCCCTGGTACAGAATGAGATTCTTCATCAAAGACTCCTTCCAGCCTCATTTTTACATGACTTCTCTGTAGATGGCAAATATTTTTGTGACTGACCTGAGCATCTTCTGCCAAATCCATACAAGCCTGAACTAATCTGAATGGATTAATTGGTCTGACTAATAACTGCTGATGGAGGCAGATGGTGGTGCTGCTTCAGCTACAGTCATGGTGCTGCTGTGAATTGTTCAGGAATAGGCTGGATAGATAACTCTCCCCCACACTTCTTAGTGCCAAATCCTCTGGCAGTGCAGATACTGTTCCCACAGAAGGTGCAATTTACCTTGTCATAACTACTGGGAAATTCTGTAGGAGATGATAAAAGGGTTTTATTGAGCATCTTTCTGGTGAGAAGTAGTTTGCCCTTCTTTATCTGGAGCTGATCTTTCTACTTCTCTGATGCTATTTTTGGTCAAAGACTTTAGGAACTTTACTCTGCTACTTAAACATCTTCTGTTGTACTCCCACCAAACTTGCTAATGAGTTTAGGAGGAAAGCAGTCTCCATAATTGCCCAACAGCATCTCTTGTACCCTTTGAAATATCTGATTCTGGCTCCTGTCAAAGGCAGCCATGCTGCTCTCACTGCTTCTCTGTTCCTCCTGGCTAGCTGCTCCTTATCCCACATGCTTGTAGTTGGTTGGTTGGTCTTGCCCTGTTTACAATCCCCAGCCTCTGGATTACCCAAATCCTGGGAGATTTTTTTCCACACTGGAGTGAGGCTTTCTTGGCCAGCCCTTGAGCTTGTGTTCAGTTGTGGAATGAAAATGGGATGGTTAAATTGCTGCTCGAGATGTAGCCTGGCAGCTGTGTGGGTTCCTTGCATGTGCAGAAATCCGTGGGCACTCTCAGGCTGTTTGGACAGCTCAGTGCTGTGGCTGCCCCACTGGATTTGCTGATGTGACAGTGAAGTGAAGATACACAAGGTACTGTGGTCATTCATCCCCTCTCCTTCATTTCCAGTTGCTTTCCAAGCCCGCGTTTTTCCGGCAGAACTCGGAGCGGCGGAGTTTCAAACTGCCAGACATACGGAAACTGAGCCGTGATGGGACTGGGTCACCATCCAAAATCAGCCCTCCCTCAACCCCCAGCAGTCCAGATGACACCTTCTTCTCCTTGGGAGACTCTCAGAATGGCAAGAGGAGAAGGAAGATTCCCAAGGTAAATCTTGTCTTTTTTGTTTGGCTTCTTCCAGGCAGGAATGTGACTATGAGACCAGGGTTTCTTCAATTTCCAGTGTGCAGCATCCCTGCAAGGTAGCTGCTGTCCTGGCTGTTGACTTGATTTGTGTTTAACCCCCTTTCTGCCTGAAGGAGAAGGCACACAAACATGTCTGCACCTTTCAAAGAAGTTTTTTTTTTCCATCTGACATTTCATAATAATAATAATAAATAAAAAGTAAGGCATTGTAATTTTGGGATAGAAGCTGAAGTATGTCAGAGGGGAATAAAACAGTTCATATTTTGCAAAAGTTGTACCCCATCTTATTTCCTGCTGTACTGCCTGGATGGGACAGTCAGAAATTGTCTTTGTGTTGTGTGTTTGTTTCCTCTTGGAAATCTGTTGTTCTTTGTTCATTCTGATTGGTGCTCTGCCTGTTGATAATTTAAGGTAAGGTGTGATTGTAGGAGAGCAGTGAACATCATGACAACTGAGTGACAAAAAGGACTTGTGCAGTTATGAGCATTTTCTTCAGCAATATTTCCTATTTTGTACTTGGATACAGCATTACTCCTTTTAAATTTTATTTTCTTTCAGATCTGGCAGGATATGTATTCAATCCAAATGAGGTTTGGCAGCAGTCTATCTATTGAATGTTTCAAAAACACAGTTATAAAAACACAGTTGCTTATCCCAGTCTTTGCAGGACAAGCAGAGGCTACCAGGGATGGTCTGTTGTGATTTTTTTACAAACCCACAGTTTGCATTTGGGGAAAAAGGGATGTGTTTGTGTATCTTCTTTGCTTCCTGGTTGCCAGATCTGTGCTCATGTTTGCATATTGGATTTTTGAATGCCCTCTCTGTGTGCCTCAGCCTTTCAGGAATGAGCCAAAGACTGCAAATGTTTAGGGTTTCTTTCCCAGTATGTCTTCACATCTGTGCATGGGCTTGAGCTCTGTCAGTGTGTTCACACATACTTTTATGTCAGTGGAAGAGGGGATTCCAAGTATTTATTTACCCCACAGAGCCATGAGCAGCCTTGCAGGGCCAGCTCAGAACTGAGGTTTGCTGTGTCAAGGGCAGCATCACCTGAGGCTTGAGCTGGGCATCTGGGTGAAGGCTGCACTTCCACATCAGAGCATCCTGCCTCCCACTTAAATATTTGTATTCAGAGTTGCCTCACCAAGTAGGTGGTGGCAGTGTCTTACCTTGAGCTGGCAAGACATGTGTGGAAGTAAATCTGGAATCTGAATTTATTCCAATTATTTATGGAATAAATCTGAATGCTGTGGCCATATCCAGCTGCTCCTACCTGGGACCTTGAGAAGGAGGCAGGTCTGCTGCAGCAGGAAGCCTGGCATGGCTCTGCTGCAATTCCCCTCCCCTTCAGGAATGGACAGGGAGACCAAAGACTGAATGAGCCACTAAGCCCAGCATTGCCCAGCACTGAAATGTCCGCTCTCATGGTCAGCTGGGAGCACAGGGATTGCAGGATTTGCAAAGGAATTAACCTTTTTTGTTGGTTTGTTTGTTTGTTTGTGTGTGTGTGTGCTGAGCAGCTGGTGTTGAAAATCAATGCCATTTACGAGGCACGGAGGGGAAAGAAACGTGTCAAGAGACTGTCCCAGTCTACAGAGAGCAATTCAGGGAAAGGTAAAGCAGCTTCAAATCACCAGACATCTAAGACTTTCTTTTGTCTTGCACTTTTAACTGCCTTAGTGGTTTATGTGACACTTTCTAGCACTTCTTCCAGTCCAGGCTAAAGTTGAGTTGGGGTTTCCACTCTTTTTATTTTTTTTGTAAGATAAGGGCTGTTCCTCTGCCCAAAGGACTTTGGTTAAAATGGAAGTTTTCTGGTTTTCTTGCTTCATTTTCATTCCATGGCTTTGCATGATAACCTTATAGGTCACACCAAACATGTCCCCTCTTTTTGATGTTTATTTCTGGAACATGCTGGAAGCTGTGGAGAAGAATGTTCTGTCCAAAAACTCTGATTTGTTGAGATCAAAATATTTTGTGGGAATGTGTCACTTCAGTGAACTGTCCAATGGAAGACTGGAGATTTCAGAACAGCCCTGGTTCTTTCACCATCCCAATAAACAAATAGCCTCAGTTGGGAATCAGGGTTTCTACAATTGTAGGACCATCTCCATCTTAGCAGGATTGAGACTTTCAGCCTCCCACTGTCAATTAACAACTTGCCCAAAGCATTCAGGCACTTCAAAGCAATTACTTTCAAGCATCTCAGCTCTGTAAAAATTAAGATTGTGTCTTCCCAGCACAGGATTTTTTTCCAAAACACTTTAATTTCCAGCAAAAGGTGACCACTTCTATTTGTTTCCCACAATTGTTTGTTACTGTTTATCCTATTTCATAAAGCATAGACAGCCACAGGGTGAATGAGTGTGTTTACATGAACTTTCAGGGGAGGCTTTTTATACCCAGATATTTTATACCCCTCCCTAAAGCATCATTCAGAGAAATAGATCATTGGACCATATAGACCTTGAATCTGATTCAGTCTGGCAATTTTTTTGTTTCTTTCTTTCTTTCTTTCCTTGGTTTTATCCCATGTCCCACAAACTTCTGCATATTAATGAGTATTTTGTCTTGGTGTTGTGCTTACACAGACTTGGATAAAATCCCATCCTGGCATTTTATTCTTTATGCAGCTCTTGTGGCTGTGCAAAATTGATTTTGTTGTTGTTGTTTGTTTGGGTATGAATGGGAAGATACCAGGGTTGGTAAGATGAATATCTGTGGGTATGTGCACCCTTGAAAAGAACCCTTGGGACCCAAAATGCTTCCCCTGAAGTTGCCAGGCCCAGCTTTCTCATGCCAGGGATAAGAAATTCACAGCTATAAATAGACTTTCCTTGATTCATCTTTCCCTTTTTTTTTTTTTTTTTTTTTTTAATCTAGTTACAGATGAAAACAGTGAATCAGACAGTGACACTGAAGAGAAACTGAAAGGTAAGGCAAATGTGGAGAGAGAGCAAATGGCTCCTGATAAACTCTGAGTACAAGATCTCTCCTCTGTGTTCTCCCTTTGGAGAAGGACCTTGTTTCTTCATAGAACACAACAAGGAAACAAGGATCTCAATACTGCAGGAGAAAATCCATGGGCAGAGGGCTGTAGGAGCCCAAAATAAACATCTCTTCCAACTCAGCTGCCAACTTCAACTTGTGCACTGACTTTGCCAGGAGGAGTATCGGATGCTGAGGAAATACAGTGAGATTTCTCTGAGTGCAGAGTCAGAAAAGTGTTGCAGACTAGCAGCAGCAGTGTTGCATGGCACTGGATGTGCAGACACCTCACCACGTGCTTATGATGGGAGAAAGGGCACCAGCCAGGCTGGCTAGCTAGCAAAACAGAGTTGCACTGTGTGATTTACTGCTGGTTAAACTCTCCTGTGCTGGCTGGGTTGGGATAAAGCACTGCATTTCTTTCTTCACTCTTCTAGGATTATTTGGTGTACTGGTCTCCAAAATACTCTCCTGAAATTAATAATTAGTTAATTAATTTAAGGGATAATTTAGCCCTGGACATTTTGAGGACATTGCTGTCTTTTGGGAATTTGTGTGGTAATTTCAAAGTCTTGGCAGAGTTAGAATGCAAGATGGAAATTCTCTCAAATTCCAAAGTTTCCTGACTCACATGCACATCAGATCTGGATAGCAGGGCAGTTCAGATCCAAGCTGAAAAGACAGGCATGAGCAGCAGTTGGGATGTGTGTCAGCCACAGTGCATTGTGAGTGGGAGTGCTCGTTCTCACCCTCTTCCAGGTTTTTAGAAGTGAAAGCTCAGACTGAGTTCCCTCTTGTGAGCACAGCTTCCCCCTCAAGAGCTACTGTGTGCTCTTGCTTTCATCTGCGTTGAAACCTTTTCTCTGTATTGCTATGTTAGCAAGATCAAGCTGAAAACTGCTGCCACTGCCTATCTTCTGACAGGTTCTTGTTGTGAAATACAAACCGTGCTCAGATTTAGCTGAGAAGGCAGTGTAGATGTGGCCAGGAAGACTTGAACTCTTGTCTGCTGCTGGTTGCCAGAGTGAATCATGTCTATCATCCTGTGATTCTCTGTGACTGCAGCTCAGAGCTCCCTAGAGAGAGGATGATGGAGATAGTATAAAGTCACCTCAAATCCAACAGCACTGGGCTCTGAACAATATCCAGATCCAGACCTGGGTCTCAGTGACTATGCAAGTCTGCATAAGTGTGAACAGGAGCTCTGCCACTTGCTGTTTGCTCTAGCTACACCTGTATTTTGCTTTATGTCTTGTTGAACTGTTGACTTCCCTATTTTTAAATAGAAAAGTGAGATGATTTAGCAAGTCTCTTTTATTTAGGACTTTGTACATTTTGTGTAACACATCAATAACACAAGCCAGCTACCTCTGCTTGCAAGTCACTATACATCATCTGAGACACAGTAAATCATAAGGCTGTATGTCAGAGCTGGAAGTACTGGCCCTCAGAAAGGGAAACTCTTGGAAGACAAACTCTGCCATGATGACAGCAGTAAAATTCTTGTATCTTTAGAATATAAACAGCACAGGTCTTGAGCAAGCTTTTCAGAAGCACTCAGCATTGCTGTGGCACTGCTCCTTTTGAAGTCCCTAGTGAAACAGAAACCACTTCTGAAAGCTTTACAGCCCTAGAGCAAATAACATAGTAGGTGACAAGAGAAAGGAGTCTAAGCCATTTTTCCAGGGCTTTAACTGTCCAGGGGTTGTTTCTAATTTGAGAGGCACCTCAAGATTGCTTTAAATTACATTGTCTGGAATAGTCCATGAGTGGCACAACTTTACCAGAAAAAAGATCAATCAATATATACCATCTCTCAGGAAGTCCTGTCTCCCATGCAGATATCTTATGTTTTGGAGTTTCTGAAGTGTCTCTGTGGTTGTTGTTGCCATCAAAAAGTTGCATTGCCACCCACCTTCCCAAAAAGCAAAGCTGTGAGAATGTGCTGTAGTCTCTGCTTGTAGTTCATTCTTTCTTTCCTTTGTAGCAGGGATAAGAGAGGCATCATGAAGATTTAATTTGAGACGCAACTGTAGAATGAAGCAGGGGGTGGTCTCAGGGAACCTCATCTGGGCTTTTCTCAGCAAGCAACTTTCATGACTTTCCATACTTGAATGTTTATTGTCCCATGGCTCATGTGGGTTGCAGTTACAGCTTGCTTGGCAATTTTTCATGTTTTCCCATTGTCTTGGGTGAACTTGTAGAAGCATGGCACTGAGAGATTAGTTTTAGGCACAGGAAGAACTGGCATGAGCCAGCATTTTTCACTGGCACCTCTTTTTTGTTGTTGGCCTACAGCCCAGCCTGTGTGCTGGAGCTGGGAGTCCCCAGCACTACTTAAACAACAAAACCCTGGCCTGACCCAAGTGGTGGTCTTGTAAAACCGTGGGGATTGCTGCCCACAGCCTCTTCTGAGCAAAAGTGGTCAATCTGTGCTGGCTTTGAAAAATGCATAAATGAGTGCTAGGATGGATGCCTGGATATTATCTGTTATATCATGTCCTGTATGGATCCCAGCTTGGGCTGTTTCAGCTGCAAAGGCTATCCATGAAATCCTCCTGCTTCCAGAGTTCCTCAGGGTGATGCCACAAGTTTAGTGCAGCTTCCCAATGTAGCCAGCCACTGACAAAGCCACTGCAGTGAGGTGCTTTCAGGTTTATCCCTCATGTCTGCAAAGCACAGCTGGTGCTCTGTGCAAGGAGCCCAAGCAGGATCTCCCCTTGTTTCCACAGCTCACAGCCAGCGCCTGGTGCACGTCAAGTCGCGGCTGAAGCAAACGCCGCGGTACCAGAGCTTGGAGCGGGACCTGATCGAGTACCAGGAGAGGCAGCTCTTCGAGTACTTCGTCGTGGTGTCACTGCACAAGAAGCAGGCTGGGGCTGCCTACATCCCCGAGGTCACCCAGCAGTTCCCTCTGAAGGTCTGCCCCACCTGGATTGTGTAGTGCCCTTGGTGCACTTCTGCACGTGCTGTACCAGTGACCCCTCTGCTGTGTCAGTGCTGGGGGACACTGCAGATAGTGGGAGGGCTTCAGTCACTGCCTGAGAGTTGTCATGGTATTGCTCACTCCTGAAAGAGCAGCTGATTTAGATTTTTTTGCTGCACTTTCGTGTAGCTATTCCCTTTCTTCCCCTTTCCTCTTTAAGGAGAACTGATGGCTGGGAGAAGATACATGTTCCTAAAGGGAAGGAACAGCTTTTGGTGATAGCCTAGCTCAAAATGGGGAAGGAGGAATGGGAGAAACACAGAGCCAGTGGGACAGAGTGTTTGTAAATGGGATGTGCCCAGAGCTCCTCTCAGACTGCAGTTCCCTTGCCCCTTACTGGAAGTTGTGTCCCAGATAAGAGGCACAATATAGCAGAGGCAGGTGCTGCAGAGACAGGGCTTGGTGGAACTGGGGGCACAGAGTTACCTTGAGATATCTAAAGGTTAGGTGAGCCAGAATCACAGAAATTTTAATACCTTCCAGGCAGAAGCTTAGCCTCTGTCATCACCTCTTCATTTGTCACAGGAAAAATATTTGAAGTCATTCCATCCCCACATGACTAATTGGAAACATTCCTTCTCTCTGTTCTGCTAGCTTGAGCGCTCATTCAAATTCATGCGTGAGGCAGAAGATCAGTTGAAAGCTATTCCCCAGTTTTGCTTCCCTGATGCAAAGGACTGGGCCCCCATCCATCAGTTTGCCAGGTAAGTATTGTACTTTGGATCCTAATTCATGAGAAACAGATTTCTATATCAAACTAATTAAATACAAGAGCTGTTATGGTGGAAGATTGGGCAGAGCTGTGAGAGGGGTGCATGGGAAATTCAAAAATACTGGGGTATATTTGGTTTGTATGTCTGAGACTGGTAATGTGGCTGATGGGTGTCTTGTCATTCTGGTTCCTCTTTCTGCAGTGAGACATTCTCATTTGTCCTGACGGGGGAAGATGGAAGCAGGCGATTTGGGTATTGCAGGAGGCTGCTGGTAATTATCCCTGAGTTGTTTTTTTTTTCTTTTCTTAGTGGTGCAGCCTTCTGTGGGGTTGGTGTTACTGGCACCCATTCTGGAAAGTGGAAAGCTGCTGCTCTTCTCTTTCAGTGTGGATTGAAAAGAGCAGCAACAGAGCAGCTTTGCTCTCTTCTGTTCAGTGCCAGAGTCCCTCTCTGCATCCCATCCTCCACTCCAGACACAACTCTTGCATTTTCCTTGCACCAGCACTTTACCATGACCGTGGGCTGCTGTTTCACCCCTAAGCTGAAGACAGGGTTTATCCTCTTTAGGTTTGGGTACTTACTAAACTGTTGTCTAAACCTGTGCTGGTCCTGTAGGTTCAGAGTTGTCTCTGTAGATCAGTCTGCTCTGCCTTTGTCATTTGATTTAGGTAAGCTGGGACCATACTGTGGATGTGCCCATTTCTCCTCGCTGTTTCTGGTGTACCAGAGTTTGAGCCAGGTTGTCATCATCACCATACCCTCAAATGCCTGCCAGTGAGATGCACAACTGAGAGACCAGTCACTGTGTCTTTGCAGTAATTGTAACTCTGACATTTCCTTGGTGTTTTTTGTGTTTGTATTTGTGTTTGTCTTGAAAGCCCAGTGGAAAAGGGAAGCGTCTCCCAGAGGTTTACTGCATTGTGAGTCGCCTTGGATGCTTCAATCTCTTCTCTAAGGTGAGGGGGGAGAAAGAGGGGAAATTTGTGCTCTAGGTCAAGAGGGACCTGAAAGGGAAGCCAGCACCTGAAGAATCAGTGAAGCTGATAGCTGAAGAAAGGGTCTGAAATGGTGTTGTGAGGTGAGGCTAATTTCAGAGCCCAGCAAAAGCACAATTAATAGGAAAACTAGATTCAGCTCTTGATTTCTTCCTTCAGCAGAACTCCCGGAATACAAGAGAGGTTAAAAGGTGGAGTGCTGACTCCGAGTGTAGTGGGGTGTTTGCAGATTTTGGGCTGGAACAATGTTTCTCCTGAGAAAAGAAATTAAGGGTCTTCAGTTGCATTTTTTGATTTCTTTCTTTTGATATAAAGCTCCATGTCAATACTGGATTAAGGAGAGTATAGACAGATGCTGGTGCACTTCATTTCTGATGTTATCTCCCTCCTCCTCATTTGCATGTTTTTGTGTCTCCATGTCTTTATTTCAGATCTTGGATGAGGTTGAGAAGAGACGGGGCATCTCCCCAGCCCTGGTGCAGCCTCTCATGAGGAGTGTCATGGAGGCACCTTTCCCAGCTCTGGGCAGGACAATTACAGTCAAGAACTTCTTGCCAGGCTCAGGAACAGAGGTAAAGACACTTCCCAGAGAGAGGGAAACCAGCAAATGGTGCAGGACTGGTGACTGGGGATCTTCAAGAACAGATGATCTGTCAGCTGGTGGGGGGGTGAGCTGGGGAGTAAAACAGGCAACCAGAGGGGATGGTATGGAAACTTCAGTGACCTCAGAATCAAAATGGAAATCCTATGGTAAAAATGAATGTAAGCATACAGCCTAATAGAGCAAAAGGAAGCAGGACATTGGCCTTGGGGCCAAGAGGCACAGACAGCAGGTCCTGTGCTCCCCAGCACAACCTTGGATCTGCTCAAGGACAACACACTTAACTTCCTGTGTACAATGTGCTCCAGCATCCTTAACACAGAACCTCTGTTTGTGTGGTTCAGGTAAAAAAATCCTTGAAACCACACCAGGCTGATGTTGCAGCCTTTGGGAATGGCATTTTCACAGCATGGAGATGAGGATCTTTGCTGCATATCACACCATGGTATGAGGACAGCAGGAGGCTTTTAAGAGTGCAGAGCTTTAGGGTGTAACATTGAAGGACTGGGGAGGATGGAGGGAGACAAACTTTTGGCCATACTTGATGCAGGGCATGGTATGCCTTGAATGTGAGAGGGAGGAAAGCAAGCCAGTTGATAAAGTTGTGTCTGCAGGTTTTCAGCAGAGCACTACATGATGACATTCTCCTCAACCCAACTGAGAACAGTCCCAACTAAATGGCATTACTGCAGAGAACATGCAAAGCTGGTTAAAAATGTGTGCTGGAGGAGCAAAATCCCAGTGGTGTGCTGTGAGAATGTTGTGGCTGGTTTGTGTCTGGGATTCTGTTCATTAATTGTCTGACTGATGGCATTAATTCCACATTTACACAGTACAGGACTGGCATGGGGGCAGGCACATTGGAGATGAAGGGATTTAAAGTGTCCCACTCCCTAAATTCAAGAAACAAGTTCAAGTGTTCAAGAAATGACTGATGTGTCACTGTGGTCTAGTTGTGGTGGTGATCAGTTGGACTCAATGATCTTAGAGATCTTTTCCAGTCTAAATGATTCTGTGATTCTATAAATTGAAGATTTGGTGTGAGCATCAATATGGACAAGAGCAAAATGCTGGGAGGAGGAAAGGAGTAGACTAGTACAACATGAAAGTAACTGAGTGAGCAGCAGTACTTCAGAGAAGGGTCTGGTGGTGTAGTGGACAATAAAGTGAGCAGAAGTAACAGTGTGGTATTATTTAGACAAAATCCTTCATTGTGAAAGAAATGGAAGGGGTGAGTAATAAAGGAAAGCAATTTTTCTGCTTTCCAGTGCTAATGGAATTTTTTTTAGAGTATCATTTTCCAAAACATGCAACCACTAGGAGAAAGTCTCAGAAGGGTAGTTCTGCTTACTAAGTGGTCTAGATAATACAGGCAAAGCTTGAGAAAAAGTATTTACTTAATATAGAAAACAAAAGACAAAGACATGTGATAACCTTTCCATACACAAGAAGTTTCCTACACAGAGGAATGTGAGCAATTGTTCTGAGTGTATACTGAAAGTGAGACAACAAGTAATTGAAGTAATTTGCCACTGACATGTTTCAGCTGCAGGCTTGGTGTTGGTGAGGGTAGTTCAGAACTAGAGTAATTTTCTTGTGGGATTTATGAAATGTGTGGTGTTGGAGGCTTTCAAAAACAATTTAGATAAGCATCTGTCTAAGATAAGGAGTATGAAGTGCTAAGGTGCTATGACAGGCATTATTTAAGTAGATATGAACAAAGAAAAATACCCACAGGCTGCTCTTGTCTGTAACTGATATAAAAAATTTATGGTCAGGAGGTTAGGCATCTGATTCTTGCAGTAAAAAATAAATAAATCGTAACTGTAAAAGTCAGAGTGCAGATTTCAAAGGCTCCATGACATTCTGCTACTTGAATACCAGAAAGCCTGAAAACCACTCCTAGCTGGACACAAACTGGTTTTCCCCTTTCTGAAGAGCTCCCTGTCCTCAGTCCAGGGGGAAGAACTTGTGGCTGATCCCATGCTGTGCCTTTTGGAGTGGACTCTGGGTTGTCTTCATCTGGAAGAAGGATTTATGGGAGACTGTATTTGAGGACTTAGTGCTGTGTGGTGCTCACCAGCAGCCAGTGAGGGCTGCTAGCTGTGAGAATACCCTCTGGGTCCTTGCTTGGCACAGCAGGAGCTCAGCTGTGCTCTTTGTGTCCCCACCAGGTCATCGAGCTGCGGCGGCCGCTGGATTCCAGGCTGGAGCACGTCGATTTCGAGTCCTTGTTCTCCTCCCTGAGCGTCAGGCACCTGAGCAGAGTCTTTGCCTCCTTGCTGCTGGAAAGGAGGGTGATCTTCATTGCAGACAAGCTCAGGTACCCTCCTGCATTTCCCTAAAGAAAATGGTGGCAAGGAAGGGAGGCTTGGGAAGGCTGCAGTGACAGATCTCTCTGCTTTGCTGTTTTTCTTCTCTGCCCTTTTCCAATAGGGCTGTTTTTCCCAGGAATGGGGAACTTAGGCCATGAATCATCATTTCATTTTGCAGCTTGCAAAAAGTGTTGCTTCTCGTCCCCAAGGAGAACCAAATTCCACTTCCTCCAGGCAATTTCAGAGCAGATCCCTGGTGCTGAGGAAGCAAAGCCCCTCCTTTTGCTCTGTGATCCTGCTGATCCATGACCTCTGCTGAGCTGTGCTTGGGTTTCCAGGGATCAAGACTTGTGCAGAGATCACTGGCCCATCTGAGTTTTTCCCTGATGTCACAAAATCTTCTTAATTTTTCAGCTGGTATTTTCATATTGTTTTCTAAAGACTTCTTCTTTCTTATGGGGATGAAAGTAAAGGATGCAGCATGAGGAAATGAGACAGAGGACTTCTCTCTTCTATTTTTTAAAAATGTATGTTTGCTCTCCTAAATTATGAAAATGGGTCCGGGTTTCTTTAAGATCTTGTGCAGCTGGTGGCTGGCAGCTCTCCAGCCCTTGAAGCACTTGAGGATTCAGGGAGGAAAGTTTGCCAAGGCTGGGGAAAGAAAAGCTGCCTGGATGAGTAATGACACTCGGGAGCACGCTCAGGTTTCAGGAGCGTACAATGCCCCTAAGCTGTCTGTTTTCACAACTTCCAGGCAGCAGCCTGCAGCTCTGGGACTGAGCACTGGGGCAAAGAATGGAGAGGCCCCTTCTAGAGGAAAATGGAGGGGGAAAATTCATTCTGCCTGGATGCAGGGCTGTCTGTGGGCAGAGCTCAGGCAGTCTCATCACAGGAACAGAAAGGCTGGGGAGAGGGAAGCTGTAGCACTGTCTGCTTGCAGGTTTTGGCAGCTGTCTTGGTTCAGAAAGGGGAAGTTTTGCCTCTGTATAATCACTAATACATTATGTGTGTATAGACTTGGTATTCTGAATACTTAAACCACAGATTTCATGCAGAGCATTTAGATTTGTATTGAAAGTGAGAGAATTCATCCAAACACTAGATCTCTATGTAACATAGATGATTTATGGCATAATCTATGATCACAGGCTCTCAAATGTTTTTCTTTTCCTCTGTAGGATAAATTCTACCTTCTGAGAAAAAATTTTAAAGACACAGTTTGACATTGTAATCTCTACATGAGAGCTGGGTGGTATCAGGAAATGGCAGGGAAATTTTGATGAGGGTTGAGACATGACTTTAGAATGATCATTTATTTAACAAATCTTTTCCTATCACATCTTTACATGACAGCACAACACCACGTTTTCTGAACATGGCTGTGATATCTCTAATAGAAAGCACCTTGATGGGTTTTGGTGTTCTTTTCCTACCCCTGTATCTTTTGTCAGGATATTTAGGGTTCTAAGGAATTTATCTAGCTATACAGGCCTGTAAAGAGAGTGGGAGAGAGCTATAGAATCACACTTTCTAGAATCTCTAAATACCTCATAAACAGCTTTTTTTCCCTGTGAGAAATGAATTATTATGTTTAAAAGATCCAGGGTCTGTTAGACCACAGGGCACAGATTCAATTATTTACCATAGATTTGCCAGCTCTCTATGAGACTTTTAATATTTGATGTTTCTGAGAAGACCTATCTCTGAGAAACTTCAGGAGAATAATTTTCTTTTCCTCTTACAAAATATGAAGTTTTTCTGGCTCATTTTTGTGGAGCAAAAGCTTGGAAATTATCCCAAAGGATGGTAAAGGCGTGAAATGCAGAAAACAAAGAAAGTAGCCCTCAAAATTAAGTAACAACTGTACTTAACTTTAATTTTAATCCAGTTCAGTGACAGAATAAACAGTCACAAATGGACTTCATGAGTTTTTCCTAAGGTCTCCTCTACTCATTGGTGGACCTTCCATATTGTGAAAGCTGATGCTATGTAGATACAGGATCTTCTGTCCAAATTATGTTTTTCCTGGGACAGGAACACAATGAGCATTAAGTAGTATTTACTCTAGGAGTGAAAATGCCAATTTGAGAGGAAAGAAAAGAAACACTTTTTGGAAATAGCTGAAGAGAAGGAAAAAAACTATAAAAGCAGCTGTTGGAAACTGCTCAGAGGTTAGGAATGCTAGAAATAATCCAGCTGAGATGGATTAATGGGAAGAGTGCAGGTGACACAGTGAAAGATGCACAATAAATTATGTTTATCGTTCATCTTTGCTGTTCTTCATGTGGGCACTATCTATAACTGTGTGTTTGAAAAGGTGTGTCTGGGTCTGAGTGACAGAGAAATGATGTGCACAATTTATTTACGTCCTTTAATTGCTATAAAATCTGTCTGTGGGAAAAGAAAGCTGAAAGGTCTCCTGCCAAATACTGCATGAACTGTGAAATGTTTTCAAGCTGAGCCAAAAAATGCATCTAACAAGTGTAGAGCAAGTGAAATACTTTGTCTTTCCGTCTTTAGAATGAGCATTGAGTGTTTAAATACCTGTCAATCCACAGCTTGGCAGCGGAAAAGGAAAGAATTTGGTTTATTAGTTTTTGGGTGGCTTTTTTTCTCTGTCACTATGGATACTGGAGTATACATTGCCTTGCAACCCAGGAAAATGACTTTGTTAAAACTGTGTTGGTCTGTGTAGTCTACCCCCAGCTTTTGTTCATTCCTGCACTGTTAACTTTAGTCTGGGGCAGTGGAGGCTGTGGCATGGGTTAGACACTGCAGCATGAGAGCTGCTTTTGTTTCAAAGGGATGTTGCCTGGCATGCAGCTCCAGGCACTGCCAACCAACCTTTCAGAAGGCATCTTTCAGCTAAAATCACCTGATGTCACAAGGTACCACGAGCTGGGCAGTTTTTAGTGGCCTGAGCAGGAGATCTTTGTGATTCAGAAGGTTCTTTAAAAAGAAAAGCTTGCACAGGCTTAAAATCAAAGCTTCCTTTCTCCAGATCTCAAAAGCTTGTTGTGGATCTGACCAACACCAGCAATTGCCTGTGTCTCTGCCAGAAACCACAGCTGTATCAACAACACAAAGTGGTCATTGTTATCAAAGACAGATCTGAAAGAATTAGAGTAGACACTTTAAATGTGGTCATCTCCAGCAGAAGGTAATTAATCATCAGGGAGAACACTTTACAGAGTGCTACAAAACCAAATCTGGGACTGTGAATATCAGCCTCGCAGATTTCTCCCTTTTTGCCCTGTGATTAGGGAGAAAAGAAACCCAAGGATGAAGTTTGGATGCCAGAAATTAGTGTTGTTTCTTCAGATCATCTTAATGCTCATTTCTTCAGCTGCAGGAGCCTGCCACGTTGGTGGGAGTCAGTGAGGGTCCCCAGAGAGCTGGTGAAACTTGGCATCCTCCTGCTGGGATTTGCAGCAGTGCTGTGTGAAGTCATGGGACAATGCTTGGAAGCTCCCGTGCCTGCTAAATGTTGTAAACCAGATCTGTAATCCATCATAAGTAAATCCAGATGTGACACATTTTCAGAAATCTGAAGGTGTTTGTAAAACAAATCCTACTGTGGCAGGACTTATAAAAAAACTTAAAAGTTACATTTTCGAATAGTCTTAAATTGCCAAATGCCAGCATATTTTGGGCAGTTTGTTTAGTGCAGGGACCACAGGACTTCCTGGCATTAAACTGCAGCAGGATGTTTGATTCAATGGTGTTTTTCAGAAATCATGCTGTATCCTAAACCCAAAGAGGGAGTCAGATCTGGGGGCTTTTTATCACATGTGCTTGCCTTTGGAGTGGACGCAACCAGGCTGAGCAGCCAGTGTCCCTCTGTAGAAGCTGTTGGAGCTTGTCAAGGTGTCTGTTAGAGCAAGAAAAGCTAGTCCTGGAGCAAGTTTTACCAGGAGAGGAAGAACGGTTTCTCTGTAGTTGCAGCTGTTGTGTTCAGTTTCTGTGTTGGCCACCTGTGTTCAAGGTGGCTACCAAGAAGCAGCAGCTCCACAGGGTGCTGTGTGATGGGAAGGACACCACAAACATCCCAGGTTGCTGCAGTATCATTGTTCTGACAAAGGGAATACTTACCCAGAGAGATCTCTATGTTAGTCCCTATCCAAATCAGCCCTTTAGGGAGGGGTCTGAGGGTTCTTGTGTATCTCAGTACTTTTTAGCCTCTGTAGCATTGACATCTCAGTCTCAACTGCAAGCAGCATGCAGCTCAACCACATTCCCTGCAGAAGGCTGAATGAACCCACGAAAATGTGCTCAGCGAACTTGAAAGTGTTCTTCAAAGACCTGCAGCATTTTAAAGATTACTCATGAAACTTAAAGCCTTAGAAAGTGGTGCCTGTGTCCTGTTTGAAGAGCTGGGCTGGACCTGTGTCCATCACACTGCAGTAATGTGGCTGCTGGCCCAAGAGCACACAGACACACAGGTGGCATAAAAGGGATTTATCAAGCTGGGTTCTTTTGCAAGGCTCAGCAGCCTGGTGTGAGTCAGCAGTGCCTTAGTGCTTGCTGCAGTGCCAAATGCAAGAGAAAGAGAGATCTTAGGCTTGAGTCACTCCAAAGGGCCACGGTTCTCCTGGGCTCCTGGCAAGATGCAGCTCCCTGAGACTACCTGCAGAGCAAGTCTGGCATGTGAAAAAGGTACCTCAGTGATACCTCCTCTGTGTCCAGCCCTGAACTGCTCTGCCTACAGAGGAGGCTCACAGACCTCAACCCTACCAGTACTGTTCCCTGGAAAGGTCTTTCCCAGTGAGAAGTGTTTGGGAGGAGAGAGCACAGGGTTTCACCCTGGAGGCATTGAGTCATGCACAGATGGAAGGCTGGAAGGGGAAGTTATCTTTGCTTCCCACTGCCTGGTGTGTACAATTTCAGACTTAACACAGCTCTGCCTTTGACTTCCACTCACTGGAGCTCAGCCACCTCTCCTCCCACTCCATCTCTCACGTACCATGTGTGCTCACTGGGACTGGAGAGCTGAGGGAAGAACAAGCCACCATAAATATAGCAGGAGACAGCTTGCCATAATATCTCACCATGCCATAAATAACCACATACTTCAGCTGCTCACTGCTCCTCTGTGGAGCTACCTGCACTCAGAGATGTTTTCCATAGGTTTTCACATGCTGTCTATAAATTCAGGTCCCATGTTTAGGCAGAAAATTTGGATACGCCTTCAAAATAGAGGATTGGTGACAGATGTAAAACTTCTAACACTTCCACATTCAGCCTCTCCTCAAAGAAGAGGAACAGTGGGTGGTGATAATGCCCCACTGCTGTGCACAAGTGATGAAAGGTGCAGTTCTTTCAGCTTCCACCGTGCTGCTGCTGCTATTACCAGGTCTATTATCAGTCAGAAATTGAGGAGTGGAAAATACGCTATGCACTAATGGAGAGGAAGAGAAGCCCCTGCTTTTGTATCTGCTAACATGACCTGAAATGTAGGAGTAGCACAGCTTTGAAGATGTTTTTTAAAGGATCTCATTAGCTTGGAGTGCACTTCTAAGATGACACATTTACTTTTGTTGCAGTTCCTTTCAAGATTAGTTTGTACGAAAGATACAACAAAAATCATCTCCTTTGATATTATTCCCACATTTTTTCTGGGTAGTTTTTTTTTTTTAATGTTTTTGTTTCTTGCTAGCTCTGTGTTTTCTCATTATTTTAGTTTTGCTTCTCTCAGATTCATTATCTACCTTGCATTTGTGATAGACACAGCAAGGTGTGGGCTTGCTGATGATGGCAGGCACAGCAGGACAGCAGCAACAGACGAGTGAAGGCAGGGAGGGGGATACACTCACACCTTCCCAAACAAGGGAACTGAAGGGGTTGTCTCATTTAAAGGCTTAAAACAACCAGTCTGTGACATAGCCCTTGAAGGGTCTTCCTCTGTTTTTCCAGACTATCCCCTTAAAAAAGACTCTGGGAGTGAAGGGAGATGAAACTGTCCCCATTTTGTGAAGAGTCTTTCTCAGAACAGACATTTCCCAAATTTTTCAGGTTAAGCAGATTCCAGCCTATCCCCTGCGATCTCCTTATCTCCAAAAACTGTTGTGTGTTTAACAATGTTTGTTGCCTGATTACTTTGTGCTGTCACACTGATGTCCCAGCAACTTCAATTTTGTTCTGCTAGCCTGAGCTTAGATGATGAGAGCCAGCCAGCTGTCCCCCAGGCACAGCACTCTGCTCAGCCTCCCCTGGTGATACAGCACAGGGGGGCACATCCACCAAACTTAACTGCAGTGGGGAGGGAGGAAAGCAGCCTTCACTTTTCAGAGCAAGCTCAAGTCCACACCCTCTCTCAAGGCAGCAGTAAACCCAGCTTGCTGAATGTAAATTCTCCCATGGAGTCTAATGGGAGCCAGCTGGGGCATCCTTCCCTGTCCACATGGCTCCTCCATGCTGTGCCAGTCTCCTTCCTCTCCCTCCTCTCCTTTACTGGATGCTGGTAAAATGAAATGTTATATATACAGGATTTACAGCAGCTAGCCTTCCCCTCTCTTGACACATAAAAATACTTCCAGACCCAGAACAGATGAATAACTGGTGCCCTGTGGCAAGATCTGCCATGGCTAACTGGATATCCTGCTTGACTCCTGCCAGAGAATGAACTCATTTCTATAAGGAAAGGCAGTGGCTTAGAAGATGCTGTGTTTGTCTGATATTTTCTGTCAGAACACTGCAGCAGCAAAGCTCTGATTCAGTAGAACCCATCTCTTGTCATAAGAGTAGCTTTCAGAAGTCATTGCTTCTGAAGCTGAAAAGTGGAGTGGAAAAAATGTGGGAAAGCCCCAAGTAATCAGAGAGATCCTTCAGGGAACTGCTGATTTTTGGGAAGCACTCCTCATTCCCTGACTGACCAGCCTTTGTCCTTGGTTGTGCTCTGTCTTCCAGCACCCTGTCCAAGTGCTGCCACGCCACGGTGGCCCTGCTGTACCCCTTCACCTGGCAGCACACCTACATCCCCGTGCTGCCGCCCTCCATGATCGACATCGTGTGCTCGCCCACGCCCTTCCTCATCGGCCTCCTCTCCAGCTCCCTGCCCCGCCTGAAGGAGCTGCCCGTGGAGGAGGTGAGCCCTGCACCCACCCCCTGCCCTGCTCCAGGCTGTGTCCTCTGAGCTGAGCTGTTTTCTGACAGCCAGCAAGCAGAGCTCTCATCCTCTGCCTGGGCTAAGGGCACAATGGGATGTTCCCCCAGCTTTCGCCACGGCTTGGGAATCTCCCACTGTGGTTTTATCACAGTTTATACTGGTTTTTGCAAAGTGCTGTCTATGGGCAGCATGCAAATCCTGAGCCAGGATAGCTGACCCTCAGGTTAACACAGGTGACTCATCATAGCAATGAATAATTAAGAATTGGATTCCTGGTGCACAAGGGTGAGCACAGCAAGGCTGAATGAGCTGAGGTGTTGGGATGGATAGGGATTTGACAAAAAGATCTCACAGATGTGTATGTTTAGCAGAAAGATCATTGAATGTAGAATCTGAAGAAGGAATAGAAATGAAAGCAAGTTTTGATATAGAAGAATTGCTGAGCCAGTTTTACTAGATAACTAAGAAAGCAAAGGCTATGTTAGTATGTGAGCTGGAAGGGGGTTTTATAGCTCAAAGCAAAGGATAAATCCATCTCAAACAGAAGATGTTTTTACCAAGCAAAAAGATTTCACAGGTAAACAAGAATGCCAACATTGCAAGTAGAAAAAAGGTCTCAGAATTTTCCATTGCAAGAAAACTGAAAAACAACTTCTAGCTTAAACTGTAACATAGTAACTTTTTGTAATTAACCTAAATATAAGAATATTAGTAGTTATGATAGGCTATAAGTAATAGTAAAGGTATTGATTAGTTGTTATGTATTAGGATGCTCAGCAATGAAAAGTATATAATGCATTGTAACCAGAACTAGAAAGGGCTTCAGATGAGCCTAGAGCAGTGGCTGAAAAGCTGTAGGCTAGGTTCTTGTCACCCAAGATCCATAAATTGCTGTATCATCTGGATACAAAAAACAGCATTTTAAAGAGCCAGGGTGGAGTCCTGTTTAGGCACTGAGGGAGGGATTTCCCTCCCTGCTTCCCAGGAGAGGGCTGTGCAGCATGCAGGGAGAAAGGCTGGAGCTGTGACCCTGCTGTGCAGTGAGGAGCACAGCCTGCAGCACAGCCTGCTCTTGTCCAGGGTGTGCTGTGGTTTGCAGTGACATCCCCAGAAAGCCACAACAAGGGCTCTGCCCCTGGGTCATGCTGGGTGCCTCCTCCAGCTACAGGGGTGGGTAGGAGGAGCAGGGAAGTGTTTCCTCCAGAGCAGTTACAGATTTAGACAAACTCTGATGATGGAAATAATTACTTCCCCTTTTAATTCTTGCTGTTTCATTCTTAGGTCCTCGTTGTTGATCTTGTAAATAATCGATTTCTGAGGCAGGTGAGCAAAGCTAACCCTTTTCTCCTTTTTTTCCTCCATAACTTACCTCCACCTGTGTTTGCTGACCTCTCCCCACTCAAAAACCGAGGCAGGGCTTGCAGTCAGCAGCATTATAGGGGTTGCTGTGTCTATATGTAACATCAGCATCCCACACCACAGCTGTTGAGGACTAAATCATTGGGAATTATCTCTTTCTCCCTCTCTCTTTTCTTTTTTTTTTTTTTAAGAGGGAAAATGGTGACACTATGGGTCCTTAAGTGTCATCCTGTAAGGCAGAGGAGAGCTGGAAAGCCTTGGCTCAGCACTGTCTGCTGGAGAGGAGTGTGGGTTCTTCCAGCCTGTGTCTGTCAGTCCATCTCCCATCACATACTCTGCACTGAGTGGGAAGGGAGCCTTGATGATTTTTTAAATTCTTATTGCCTCGGGAGCTTGTGATTCCTCACTCTGGTCCTTGCACTGGATGGGTCAGAAGCAGGAAGGTGGTACATGGCAACAAGATTGCCTGCTGATTTTCACTTCTCTTTGTTGTGGAGAGGAGGAAGAGGATAAATGAGCAAACACACTCCTGGCCCAGGCAGCTGTTTTTTTCCCAGAGCTCTTTGGCAGATCACAGAGCAGTGCTGGCTCTCTGCCGTGCCTCAGCCCCGTGGCTGAGATGGGATGGGAAGATGGGATGAGTGCTCCTCCTGCTGCAGGGAGCAGCTGGCTGAGATGGGATCAGTGATCCTCCTGCTGCAGGCCAAGCCTTCCCACAGTCCTCACTTGCCAGCTGCCTTAGCTCTGGGGTAATGCTTTACCTTGCACCTCTCTTCTGGAGGCTTCAGCTGAATCAGCCAGGGCTGGTTGGAGCTCTGCACAGTCACTGGCAGCTCCTTGGCTCTGGTGCTCCCTGGGAATTCCTTATGCCTGTGTAAGAGGATTGGTGCCTGAGCAGGGACTCTCCTCACCTGGCCACCTGCCAGCATTGCTCACACTCCTCCTCTTCAGGGCAGGTGGTGGGGACTCTCTGGTCAGATGTGTAAAATTCCTCCAGAGTAGGGGAATATTTAGGAAAAGACACCCCCTTTCTCCTTCCTCTCGTGCTCCCTGATAGTACTGCTCTGGGTGATGCTGGGAATGTGCCAAGCATATTATGCCTTCTCCCTCTGCTCATGGTTCATTTCTAGTGCTCCCCCTGCTGTGCTGGGGACAGGGTAGGAGATGTTTGTGTCCCAGCCCCAGTCCCTGAGGAGGTGGCTCTGTCTTACAGATGGAAGATGAGGACTCCATCCTGCCCCGCAAGCTGCAGGCTGCCCTAGAGCACATTTTGGAGCAGAGGAATGAGCTGGCAAGTGACAAGGAGGAGGGTCCTGTCAATGGCAAGCAGGGTAAAGCACAGTGCCTTTCAGCTTATAAACCTCTCTTTCCTGCCTCTGTTTTGTCTGTCACTTCTTAGAGGAGAACTAGGCTTGTACTGAATTTAACACCACAGATATTGGAGGAATTTGGTTAAGCTGTATGAAATATTCCAGCGCACAGGGGGCAGTTCTCTGTGTGAAGAGCAGCAGTACTTATCTCTTCCCAGCTCTGCCCATCCTTCCCTTACCATTCCAGGGAGCACCTGTACTCCTTTTCAGAGTGTTCAGGCTTCTCTCTGTTGCTGGCCATGAGTGATGCAGGCTCCTGCAGGGGACAGTCACCTGCAGAGCTGCAGACCCATGTGGCTCATGGGTAACTGGGCTGAGACAGCTCTCTTGGGGGACAGGATAGGCATCTGCTTGGTGCAGAGGAGCCTGAAGAATATGCTGATTTTGGCTAGCACAGAGTTAATTTTCTCCATAGCTGCTATGGGGCTGTGTTTTGGAATTGTGCTGGAAATGGTGTTGATAATACAGGGATGTTTCCGCTCTTGCTGAGCAGGGCTCACACTGAGCCAACACCTTTCTGCATCTCATCCCACCCCACCAGTGAGAGGGCCAGGACAGTGACCCAGATGACCAAAGATGTTCCACATGGAGTGATGTTTATGGAGTCATGCTCAGCATATAAAGTGGCAGGAAGGAGGAAGAAGTGGGGGGCCATTTGAAAATAGGGCATTTTGTCTTCCCAAGGCACGTGTGCTGGAGCCCTGCTTTCCTGGGCAGGGCTGAACACCTGCCTGCACATGGGAGCTGCTGGCTAAATCAATTATTTTGCTTTGCTTGTGTGCACAGCTTTAGATTCATCCATTAAACTCTCTTTATCTTAGCCCTTAAGTTTTCTCACTTTTACTCTTCTGATTCTCTCCCCCATCCCACCAGAGAGAAGTGAGCACCAAAACAAAGCTTGGTGTCTTTCAAAGTAGCAGCAATTCGGTCTATTTCCATGACAAGCACTTCCTAGGATGCTGTCTCTCTCTTGAGCAGCTTTTTCTCCTCAGGCTGAATCTGAAAAAAGCCAGGAAATTTTTACCCTGAGATTTTTCTGGCAGATTCTTACAGCCCTATCCTCACCACTACCTCTTTATTTTCCCCTTAGAAACCAGCCCTCTGAACGAGGTGGTGTCCGAGGCTTTTGTCCGTTTCTTTGTGGAGATTGTGGGTCACTACTCGCTGTTCCTGACGCCCACGGAGCGCGAGGAGCGCGCCCTGCAGCGCGAGGCTTTCCGCAAATCCGTCTCTTCCAAGAGCCTGCGCCGCTTCCTGGAGGTCTTCATGGAGACACAGATGTTTGGGGGCTTCATCCAGGAGCGGGAGCTGAGGAAGCAGGGGGTCAGAGGTGAGGGGTTCCCACTGGGCTCTGCTCTGCTGGAAATTCCTGTTGTTCCTACAAGAGCAGGGAGACGGTCCCCAGCCATTGCTTCCATCCCCAGTTCCGTGGCTGGAGGCTGCAGTGGCTGTACAGGAACACCAGAAGGGAATCTGGTGGTGTCTTGATGGGGTTGGGATTAGAGGCATCTTTCAGCCTTGCAGTATCCTCCATGTGTGCCTCTTCCATTCCAGATTGAATTCCACTGCGGGAACGATGTTTGTTCTTGCAGTCCCTCACGTCGTCTTCTTGTGTTTAGATGAAAAAATGGGCTGGATTGGTTATGGTGCTTTTGTCTAGTAGAAAGCTTGGATGCTCATCTTCTTCCCACAGCTGCTTCTGCAGTTTCACTCCTGTTATCCCACAGTTCCAAGAGCTCTGCTGGCAGCTGAAATTTCATATCCCTGCTGCTGCTCAGTGCTGGCTTAGCAGCTTCCTCCCAAGCATTCATAAGCAGGGGATGCTTGAGTAGGTGGCTGAGTAAAAGAGGTAAATTCTGCATGATGATTCCCCAGATGATGTCACTCCCTGGGTTTAGCTGTGTTTGTAGCAAAATGAGGGGAGGTACATTCTGTGCCCTGCAGCTCAGTCAGCCTTGCAGTGGGCAGGGAGGGGGCAGAACAAAGCTTCTGTGCCAAATCTGGCCTCAGGTGATGGAGGAGGTGGGGTGAGTTGTTCTCTCTCCTGTGCAATAACGTGTGGGTAAGCTGAGACAGTACACCTTCAGGTGGGCATTTTTACTTGGATTTATAGCAACACAGAATAGAAGCTGTTCATTTCTGTCTTCCTGCAGGTCTGTTTGAGGTACGGGCTCAGGAGTACCTGGAAACACTTCCCAGTGGGGAGCAGAGTGGAGTCAATAGGTTCCTGAAAGGCCTAGGTAAGGAACCAGCAAAGCCCTTGGCTTCTCATAGGGCTGGGCTTCTTGTTGCCTTCAGGTTGGGCAGCACAGAAGCTGCAGGACCTGTGACTATATGTGGCATCCAGTGCCTGGCCATGTGTCCCTGTGCTGGCTCACTGGTCAGGCACTGCCTGGAGCCTGGTGGAGAACCAAAGATTGTGTCTTCTAAAGGAGACAGGTGGGTCTGAGGAGGCAGTGGAGCCACAGTGGCTTGGGGATGGTGGATGTAGGTCCTCATGGGGGGATTGACAGTTTTCATTGCCTCCAGGTTTGCCCTTAGGGATCAGCAGTGGGAACTGCCCAGGAGTATTCTAAGATTGAATCTATTTTCCTCTGTTAGGGGGAACTAGCCAAGAGCTCCAGGCTGAGGTTAGGAGTCCTTGGATAAGTCATTGGACACCGTGGCTGTTTGATCAGGTGTTAAGATCACATCCCTGGTCCTCTTGTCTGTTCTTGGCCATTTAAGAGCAGCAGTGCCCTGGACAAATGGGCTCTGGAGGGTGTGCCTGGCAGCTTGCAAGGTCCTAGCCTGCAGCACTGCTTCCAGGGAAGGGGCAGAGCTCTGCAGGCCCCTGCTGCCAGCTTTGCAGAGCAGCTGGCTGTGGACAAGGAGCCAGGGACTGCAGCAGGGCCAGTACAGCACAGGGCAGAGGTGGTGGGAAGTGACACTTGTTTTGCCTGTCACTGTGAGGAGCCCATTTCCTTTTCTTTGTCTCTTCAGGCAGCAAAATGAAATTCCTCCACAAAAAGTAAGAGCGAAGCACATCCCCATTCCAGAGAAGAGAATGGCTTTACCATTTAGCAGCAATAAATCAGACTCATCAACCATTCCCATCCAGCCTGCTCCCAGGAGCCTTGGGCAGGCTGGCCACGGCCAGGATGTGCTGCACAGACCTGTGGTGCTGCAGGAGGATGGGATGGCTGCAGGGCTGCCTGGACACGTTTCTGGATGTCTACAGTAGCAAGCACTGGACCAAGCACTCTCTCTGAACTCTGCACTAGCACGTTGCAGGCATCCGGCAGATTGGATCTCTTAGCTAGTCAATTCTTTATTTGGTTGTATTTTTCTATTTATATTGAGGTTAGAACAGTTATTAACCAATGACTCTTGCCCTGTCTCCTCTCTGCCTGGTGCTGCAGGAGGCCAAAGCAGGACTCCCATGGGACTGAGCAGGAAAGCTCAGGCGTGGAGGGGAGGAACAGAGATGTGTGAAAGTAGATCTCTGCAAAGCAAGGACACTGGGAGCTGCAGGGATGAGATGGACTGGCCAGGAGGAGCTTCCAAGCAATGGAAAAGGGTGAGGGGGAACCACTAAACCTACTGAGGACTTGCTGGGCCAGCCAGCTCTCTGGGTGGCTGTACCAGGGAGTCTTGGCACGAGGAGAGGCTTTTCCTCAGGCAGTGTAATTAAAAGCCAGTTGTGTAAAAGGTATGTGGATCCACGGTGTTTTCATGGAAAGGGGTGAGCTGTGTCTTCCCATCTAGCACCAAGCATGAGCCAGAGAGGACATCAAGCAGCTGGAGCCATGACTTGGCCAGCCCCTCAGCTTCCCTGGGAGTGTCACAGGTGGGGTGGCCTCAACCCCTCACCTGGCAGCTGGCTGGGAGCCCAAGGTGCAGCTCACCTGCAGGATCTTGTCTGGAGACCTGCTTCCAAAGGTTAGATGGGCTCTCCTCTCCTATGGTGGGTGTTGCTGCTGGGAAGCACAGCAGGAAAAAGGCAAGTCTGCTCTGTGGAGGAGAGTCTCCTTCCCAGCTGCTGGGGTGGCAGGATGAAAGCTGCATGTGAGTACCTTTGCTACAGCTGTGCTGTGCTGTGCTGGGCTGTGCTGGGCTGCACAGCACTCCCAGAGACTTTGGAAATGATCCTGTGCTCCATGGGCTTTGCCAGGTGAGAGGACCTTTCTGAGCAGCAGTGGGGTTCAGAGAACCTCACCTCCATTCCACACCAGAGCAGAGCAGTGGGTCCAGTGAACCTTTTGAAGCCATGCCACCAGGTAGGATGGGCAAATGGCTCTGCTTGAGCAGGGGCATGGCCCAGGTGACCCCCACAGGTCCCTCCCCACCTCAACCTCTCTGTGGATCTGTGGTGAGCACAGTAAATGCTGGACAGCTGTGGTGTCACACCAGGCAGGCAGGCAGCGCCTGCAGCTCTGTGCCACCCCAAATCCTGTGCAGGGACAGAGGAAGCAACAATAGAGGGGCTCAGAGAAGCCAGTAGCATCTACTCCCTGCTCCCACCCAGGGTCCCTCAGGGTGTGCTGAACAAAACTGGTGCCATTTCAGAGTCACAGAAGGTGGTGGTGGCTCATTGAAGGGAGCTGCAGTGAGGTTTGAGGTGAATCAATCAAATGCTGTGCTTTGGTTCTGATTTTAGAGAGAGTTTTTAGTGGAAACATGAAGTTTTGCAAAGCTGGGGTCACCCCCACAGCAGTGAAGGTGGCCAGGATGCCTGCAAAGCTCTGTGGGATGCTAAATAGAGCTGATGTGTGGCTCAGCTCCAGCCTTCAGAAGCAGGTCTCCTACATGGTCCCACACTGCCAAGCCTGCTCCTGGGGACTCCACATTCCTCAAGTGATGTTTTCAACAGCGTGGGACTTGGCCTTCCTTGGCAGGAGCTGTGGTAAGGAGAGGGGAGGGATCCAGGCTGCCCAAGGCTTAGCTCAGCTTGAATTGGTGTGTGAGGATGCTGAGATACTGGCAGCTTTTGCTACAATATCCCAATGGCTCAAACTTAAAAGTGTTGTGAAATAGCCCTGTTTGCCTCACTGGGGAGCTCCAAGGGGGCTTGCACAGGGGTCCATGAGCATTTAGTATGTTTATTTGCCACTCTCAGGAAAGTGGGAATCAAGCCTAGATAGGGTCCAAAATCCCAAGGGGGTGTTAAAAAGCAGCAGCATGAGAAGTAAATGAAAAAAAAAAAAACCCAAACATTTACAACTGTGTCATTAAGGATTTTAAATGAAACTTGGACAGGAAGTGTTGATCTCCAGCTGCAGGACAACCTCTTCAGCTTTAGCTTAGCTGTGCTGCTCCGAGATGAGCTTGACTCTCCATCTAAGGGCTCTGTAAGCTTTGGAGGAAGCCACCTGTAGGGAAAAGCCATAAGACCATCTGTGCTGGCTCTGACCATGGGTCTGTGTGTCCCCCTAGGGAGGCTGCCAGCAGCAGGTGACCAGAGAAGACTGAACAGGGCACATACCCTGGGGATGCCCTCTATGCTACCCACACTGTACTGTACACCAGCATTAAACTTGCCTACTCTACATGCCAGGGGTTTCCTGCACCAGGAAACTGTGTTTAGTAGCCTTGGATGAGTTTCCATTCCACAGCCATGTGCACGTGGTTGTTGGCAAATGTGCTGAGGCAAGAGGCCAACCTGGGGGCAGTATGGATCTACCAAAAGGAACTGTAGAATCAGGACACCGGTTAAACATTACAAGCTGTGATCTCTGCTCCCTGACAGTTCCTGCCTAATCAAACAGCCCTCACACACCAATGTGAGCAGCTCTGCAGGGCCCATGATGTGCAGAACTGCACTTGCTGACCCCCAAGCTACTGGCTAAATCCCTAGCTCTGTACTCCTTGGTTTTCCAGCACAGGCTGCTGGTGAGCTGCAATAGCTCAGGACACCTGTGAAATCCCAGCCCTCCCAGAAACTTTTGGGCATGTCCCATCCACCATGCAGTTGTTGATTCTGTAGCTACTGCTGGCAGGACAGACAGACCCAGCCCTGCACGGGGCAGTCAGACTTGGGCTTGGAGTGTTTCTAGGGGTGTGCTTGCACTTTGCTGCATGTGGGGATCCCTGGTGCCAACTGCCAGGAGACTCAGAACTCACCTGTCTGCCTGGACACAGATTTCAGGCTGCAGGTGCCAGCAGGCAGCTTGCAGGTGTAGAGCCCCAGGCAGCCCCCACAGTCAGAGGGCTTCTGGCAGGGCTGGGACTGGATGATGTGGCAGGAGTGCTGCAGGGAGAAGGAAAGTGGTGGCTGCAATGCCCATGGCAGCAGGACCAGCCCAGTCACAGCTGCACCAGCACTGCAGCAGCAGGACAAGCAGCTCACCAGGGTCTAGAGCAGCAGCTTCATGGCAAGGAGCTGGAAAAGCTGGGCCCCAGGGAAGTGCTTCCAGGGGCAGTTCATTATTGTTTTTGGCTGGAAGCACTCTAAGCTGGCCCCCACAGCCACAACACACCCTCCAGTGCCTCTGCTCTTTTGCTGTGGTGGCATCTGGCACGGTGTCACCCAGCACTTTGGGGTTAAGGCAAGGTCTACTTGTGCAGTTTGGGTTTCATAAAGGAGAAGTTGGTTGTTTGTGGGATGCTGTGCTGAGCAGATTTCCCCCAGGGCAGTGCTGAGAGGAGCTGTGCCCATTGCAGAGCTTGGAGAGCTTTGTTAGCGCTGCGGGGAGTGAACACTAGATTTTGGAGAGCAGGGGCTGGGGCAGGACTGTCCCTGCAGCTCTGAGGGCAGCACATGGGGACAGCTGCAGCCAGACCTGCACTCAGCTCCTGAGCTGCTCACCAGCTGCACCCACAGCCACCCACTCTGCTCTGAGCTTTGCCACGTACCAGCTGCACCTGGGGGTGTCACGCTGGGATTGGCACCTTCCCGTGCATCTGCCTGGTGTTTGCAGGATCACAGATGCTCAGCAGCTGCTCCTGCTGTCCCCAGCCCTGTCTGGTCCTGCCTGCTCACCCCAGCCTCCCTGCAGCCCAGCCCAACCCCTGCTGCCCAGGGCAGGCAGTGCTTACCGTGTCGCTGTTGAATTTCCCGAAGTCCCGCAGGTGGTGGCTCAGCCTCGCTGTCCTGCTGTGGGAGGGATGCACTGGGAGCCTCCAGGGCTTGCCAGGGGGCAGCTGCTTCCCCCTGCCCAGCAGGGCTCTGGCCAGGGCCTTGCTGGAGGACCTGGAGCTGGGCTGTGCCTCTCTCACCACTTTCCATGCCTTGGCCAGAGCGTGGCTCCTCTCTGAGCCCTGCCCAAGCAGCTTGTCCCCTCCATCTCCAGGTGGCCAAGGGGCTTCTTCAGGGCCCCCAGCCCCTGCCTGTCTCTTCAGGTTGCTGGCCTGGAGCCCCAGTGCCCCAGATGGTGCTGGGGCTGGGCAGAGCAGCACCAGGAGGAGAGTGGTGACTGTCACTGCCTGGGCATTCATCCTCAGGTCCTGCCTTTGCTCAGAGTCCTCCTGCCTGGACAAGGCTGTTGGAGTCAGTAGCAGAGGGGGAAGCTGCTTTTTCTGGATCCAGGCAAGGTAATTTTTATAGTGCAGGGACATACCCTGGGGGCACAGCCCTCTTCCCCCGCCCCTGCTGTGTCCCACCTCCCAGCCTGGGAGCAAACCCAGCTGCTTACCTGGGCCCCAATCCCCTCCCTTGTGCTCCCAAACAACCCAGCACCCTCCTGGCACAGCCACCCTGCCCCTGCTCGGGGTGCACATGTGGGTGCATGGCATCTGAGCACAGAACCTTTCAGCTGCAAGCAAGGGCTTGGTAAAGGGAGAGCTGATGGTAAATGTTTCTGTGTCTGATGGAAAGGTGTGGGCTCAGAGGGAAGGGGCTGGTAGCCTGGTGGAAGTAGTCTCAGGTAGAGGAAAACACCCAGTTAGTGCCTCCATCCATTGCAGTGGGAGCTCACTTGTTAAACAGCAAAGCCCCCCCAGGGCAGTGGTGTTAGAACTGCCCTGATCAAGCTTTTGACCCCAGTGCTGTGTCAGACACCAGGGATCTGCTCCTCAGCCTCCCTGACAGTGGTCTCTGGATGAAATGGAGGGTGAGTCTGTGCTCCAGGTTTACTATCAGTCAGGTTCAAGAACCAGCCAGCAGCAAGACCCAACTCTGCTAGAAATCAGTTTTAATGAGTTTCAGTGTTCACTGATCTGTTGGCACCCACAGTTGCATCCTGTGCACATTACATGCTCAGGGAGAGAAGGTGACTTTTCCTCATTGCTTCCATGGGAGATGCTTTGGCTCCCTCTCATCTCTCTCACTTCAGACTTGATACTCAGGACTGAAGAAGGAAGGAAGCCCCAAGTTCAGAGGAAAGCATGTGGAACAAGGGGCCATATTTTAGAGGCCACCAGTTGGCCCCTGGTCACTCTTCTTTACTTTGTCTTGCCTACTTTCTCCAGGGGCATTGGACTTCAGAGCAAGAAGGTGTGGTGTGTGCTGGCAGGCTTGGGAAGGTAGATGAGCTTATCCTACAGTGTCACATTGCTGTCAGCTGCACCCCACCACAGGATGTGATCCATGGGACCTCTTGGATAGGAAGGAGTAAGCAGCAAGAACAGAGGTTGCTGCTGTGCCCAGTTGAAGGGACTGGAGATCCAGGAGTCAATGACAGAGGAGCTACTGTGATAATGGACAACAGTGACACAAGGTGGAGGAAAAAAATTCCCTCTTTAGAAAGTCTTGAAGGCCTGGAGGTCAGAAAACCAGGAGGTCTGAAAGACCAGAAATCAGCTTTTCATTCCACAGACGTTCCCTGGGTTGGGGCCTCTTTTCCTGAGGATATACTCAGGACCAAGGCAGATGACAGTTCTCAAAGCTCAAAGCACAGCCCAGTTCCTGAAAATAGGAATGCTGTGAGGGCAGTGAGGTGATAGATGAGAAAGCCACCGTGTCCTAGTCCATATTCCATAACTTCACCTCTGGCCAGCTCCTGCTCTGGACTTGCTCCTGGCTGACACTGGCAGTGCTGATTTCTGGGGAGATGGGCTGGTAGGACCGGAGAGACAGGCTGGCAGCCAGCAGACCCATCCGCACACACGTGCCTGTGTCGTGCCCAGCAAGCATCCCTGCCAGGAGCCCTGCCATCAGGCTGTGGAGGGAAAGAAAGGTGCTGTGAACATGGGGGGAACAGCTCTGAACCCAGGAATGTGGCTGTTCATTTTCAGGAGCTTTCGTTTGGATCCCAACCAGCACTTACAGCAGAACATGAATGACAGAATATGTCACACAGGAAGGCTGAGGTTACAGTGAATGGGTTTTGCTTTTCTAAATCTATTTTTAGAGTAGCAAATAGTGTCATTTATTTGCATTTTTTGTTCTTCCCATCTGAGAAGCTGAGGTACTTCCTCTTGTTCCACATTTTCTATTCCTCTCAGTTTTCCAGGTGAGGCAGGAGGAAAGAAAGGAGTCTAGGAAGGGAAGAATGCAATTTCCCCTGCTCTCTAGTTATTTTGTAATTTCTCTGCTCTTTGTTGGTGCCTCATTATGTCACTGTTACATTGATGCCTCCTGTCCCCAAAGGGTTGGGTGGGGTGAGAGATAAAGTTTCTGTATCTATGTGAGAGGGACAACAGGCAGAGCTAGGGAAAAGAAATCCAAAGCTGAAATTACATTGGAAAGTCAGATTTTTGGGAAACATTTGCTGTGGTTTTTCATTTGAGACTGCCCAGTAAAAGTGATGTGAGTGCAGTGTTTGGGATAGATTGGGAGCAGCTACTCTATTCACAGCAATGTTCAGAAGCCAGGAGAGGATAAAGGAGAAGAGAGCAGAGAAGACAATCACATTTTAGAGGAAGAAGCAAGGACAGGAAAATGTGATGGCAGGGAGGATTAAAAAGCACATCTATGGGGAAGGTAAAAGGAGCCCTTATTGTTCACCTAATTACATCAATTATATTTTTCATCCATAACAAAGGCACAGAAGATTATGACTTCCACAGAGTGCTCAATCTCTCAACAGCCCTGGGAGCTGAGAGTAAATATTTGGGGGAGCATCCCTTAGCAATGCCATGTGTGGACTTGTGGTGTTAGGTTGTCATGGGAGCTGGGGGCAAGGAGCAGACACACACTGCACACAGACTCAGATCTCTGGAGCTGCACAGAGTGGAGGGGAGCCATGAAGTGCCCTTGGGTCACTGCTCCTGCACTGACCAGTGCTTCTAAAGTGTGAAGGTTCATGGGGGCTAAGCTGGGAAAGACATTTAATTGCATTTTAGATATTGGGGAAAAGTTATTTACAATGAGAATGGGGAAACATGTTTGCCCAGAGAGGTGGTGGATGCCCCATCCCTGGTAGCAACCTGATCTAGTTGAAGATGTCCCTGCTCATTGCAGAAGGGTTCAAACTAGATGGTCACTGAAGGTCCCTTCCAACCCAAACCATTCTGTGCTTCTAAAGTCCTTTTAAAGGTTGGGCTTGGGAGACATAACCAGTTTATATCCTGTGGAGATGGCTTGTATGGCATTGCAGTGTCCTGGCATTTCTCCTGACATTTCTGGCACCCTTCCTCTGTAGAGCAGAGATTTCCAGAGTTCATGGGAGCAGTTGGGGTTGTCAGGAATAAAAAAGCCCGGATGAACAAGGGGACTATGAAAATTCCCACACATGGCCTTGGGGACTCCGGGGAAAGGAATTTCCAGATCAGGAAATGGGAGCAGTAATGGGCTCCAAGCTTTTAGATAGGTTTGGAAGGAAAAACAAGTTCCCCAGTGTAACTCAGTGGAGGTGGTTGGCAGTGGCACATTTTATCTCAGCTTTGATCTTCTCCTGAACTTTAAAAGTGGAAAGGAACCCCAAAGAAAGATATCTTGTTCACATTAGCCTCTAGAAAAAACACTTGTCCTGCAGTAAAGACTACTTATGTTTTGAGCAGATGGTGCAGAGGGGAGGCTGTGGGACACCTGCCCAAGGTAGTGAGCAAAGCTGAGCTTTCCTTAGATCAGACTGACCCCACGAGGCTCCTCCAGCCCCCATTCCTCTGCTGTTATTGCACCTATTGCTCCAAACAACCATTTGGTCTTCTTTGGAGAACGCCAGCTTGCTGTTGCAGTCAGCCCATCTCAGAGCTCATCTGGGACACAAACAGCATGTCCTGGTGTTAAGTGGGCTCACCAGCTTGGCAAGAAGTCATTGATTGATTTTAAGCAAAATATTGAGGACTCTCTACATTTAAAAAAACCAAACCACAAAAACCTTTTCATTCTGCACACTGATCAGAGAAAAAAGAAGTGTTGCTATGTTGAGTTATGGCTAGGTAAGAGTAGAAAGGGAAAAGGAAATATCTGTCACATACAGACTTTAGGGGTAGCCCAAGGCAATGAAAGGACAGAATCAATTACTGCAAGCAAGAAGGAGAAAAACCAACCTGACTGCTACATATAGTTTGTCAAGTTAACAAGGAGCATAATAAAATATTACTCTGACAGACTGAGAATTGATCACTGGAGCTAGGAATAATAGCTGTCATTTCCCACTTCTATGTATGGCATTGTGGGAACAGCCAGGCAAATTACACAGCAGACTCTTTTGAAGCAAAAGCCTCAAAATTGCTAGAGGCAAATGCAGAACCTGATGAAGTGCTTTTACAGGGCCATTTTAGCTCCTGAGTGGCAGCTCCACTTCCATTGGAGAAGTGTGGAAGTAAGGCAGTTAGTTAGTAAGACAGCTTTGATGTAAGGTGGTTTACTTTGCTTTTAGCAGCTCAGCCTGGAGTAATTCAGAATTCTTAGATGGCCAGGAAAGGCTTGGATCTTGAAGAAAAGCAAAACTAATAATGGCAAGCCTGGCTTCCAAGATGCTTGGGGGGAGATTTTAGCAAGCTTTGCAAGGACTCACTGTAACAAGCCCTGTTCTCACATTCCTCAGTGTCTCTTCCTCAAGCAGCAGTTGTTTTTCCAGTGGAATTTCAAAGGAATCCAATTATGACCCTTTGGCATGCAGCTGGAGAGGACAGAGCATCAGGGATGTACCTGTCACCAGCTCCTGAGACATTCACTATCTCCTCCCTGCTGATGGGGATGGCAGGGTAGTGGGCAGCACAGAGCCTGGCAGCAGCAGCCTGTAGGGGCAGGGAAGGAAAATCAGTGGGAATTGCCCAAGCTGGTAAAGCCTGATGCACCTGATGCCAGATCTGCATGGATGGCAAAAAAATTAAAAAAAAAAAAAAAGAAAATGCTGAAAAAAAGGCAATAATCTTTTCTTCCACACTTTGATCATTTAAATGAAGCTTCCTGCAAATGAAGCTCAAACTTATGAATATTCACACCAGCACATTTAATTCTAGCTGACTCCAAACACTGCTGCTAGGAGCCAGCAGCACAGGGACAGACAACTTGATCTTCCTTCAGAGCTGTGTATTCCACCCCCCAAAACACAAACATTTTCCAGCAGTGATGCTGTGTTTCCCAGGACTGCTGCCATGCCACCAGAAATAGCAACAGTGCCATATGGTGCAAGGAAGGAGCAGCTGAGAGCTCAGGGTTGGTTCTGCATGCCCTTACCTGCTCAGGAGCTCCTGGACAAAGGGAGATGCTCCCTCCCAGGCTCTTCCCACACAGCAGGACGCCGTGAGCACCCAGGGTCACCAGCACACAGTGCAGGTGGGCCAGCAAAGGGCAGGCCAGGGCCACTGCAGCCTGGACAACATCCTCCAACCTGGATGGCAGCTCTGCAGAGAGAAAAATGGGCTCTGAATGTAAAGGTCCTCACCAGCCTTTCTGTGAGCATTTCCACTACTATTTGTGGTAGCCACCACAACCACCAGAAATTGTTAGGTAACCACTTCTGAAATATGGTTGGTAATTTTTTTTTTCTTAAATTTATGTTATGGGAAACATGGAATTCTCCAGAGTCAGACTTCCACACTGTGCTTTTGTGCTGGGAAACCCAACTCTCAGTGTCTGTAGAGATCAAAAAGCTGTCTTGAAACATGGCTCCCTCATTTCAATGCTGTTGGATTTCCATCTGCATTTGGTGGGGTGTTCTGCTGGGACAGGTGTCCTCTGAGCATCATGCTTCAGGGACACATTGACAAACCAGGTATTACTCCTGTTTAGGTGATGAAGTGAGGCAAATGGGATCTCTGGTTTTGGTCAAGGAGCCATCCCAGGGCTGCTGTGGTCTCTGACAAATTGTCAGTCCATACAGAGATGGCAGTGAGGTGCAAAATACCACGAGCACTTATGAATCCCCACCATGTTATAACCCATTTTGCCTGTATTAGAGGCTGAAACAGCTCTTCTCTGGGATCTAGGTTATCTAAAAGCCTGACTGGCCCTTCTGAGTATTGAATACCTGCTGGCAGAGGGTTCCCCAGGGTCCTGTTTATTGCTCTCAGCTCTTGCAGGTTGGGGGAAATGTACGTGAGTGCTTTCCAGCTGTCTGACAGGAATGGCTTGGAGGCTTTGTTCTCATCTGTTGGCTCATAACACACTTCAAAACAACAATGCAGTTGGTTAGTTAATTAATTAATTAGTGGTTCATCTCTGTGTCAGAGCAGGATGCAGTGTAGAACACTCAGCATAACCTGCACAACTCGAGTTACACCTTTAAATTATAAGATACTTAAATATTGTTTCCCCCAAACCTGGGACAAGGTCTCCCAAGGTTTCCTTCTCAGTGTTCAGAAATGAGGCAGCTGCTTCTGGCTCTGGATGATACAAGCAGACCCCACTTTTGTTACTCAAATTAGCTGGTTTTGGAGCCTCTGCCAGGTTTCTAGATCATTGTGTCCTTCTTTGGGATTTGCTTTTAAAAAGCAGGTGTAACTCCAAAGGTTTAGGAACCCTTTGAAAGGTCCCCATTTATTTTATGGGAATGAGAGAGAATTCTTCTCAAAAGATGCTTTAGCACTTTTTCTGGGCAGCAAACTACATTGCTGCTCAAACTGGCAGAAGTGCTCAAATTGCCACTCACAGTGAGATTTAAAGGCTCAGAGAGCAGCACTCCCTGGCCTTCTGGCAGTGCTCAAGGGCTTTACCAGCTCTGCCCCAGGAAATGGGGTTCACCAGCAGAAAGAGGAAAACTCCAGAGAAATCTGAAATGTTTTATCCATTTGAAGCAGAGTGGCAGAGTACAGCAAGAGGAATACAGCTGAACTGTCAGACAGTAAGGGGGTGTCTCCAGCAAGCAGCAGGGATGTGCCTGGGCTCTCCTGGCACACACACTGTGATGCTGAGAGGGCAGGCTCTCCTTACCTGCTAGCTGGTGCTCTCTAGCCAGCTGGCAGACATACTCAATAGTGGAGAGAGGCACATTTCCATCCATGCAAACCAGCGGGGCCTGACACAGCTTCTCCTTGAACTGGGACACCTGGTTAAAATCCAGGACACACAGGAGGGACAGCCTGAGCCATTGCAGAGGGACAAAACCATTGCTAGGCAGACTTGATGCAGGGTTTGGACTTGTATTCCAGCCTTTATGTGCAGGCATGAACCTAAAAGTGTGATTCCCTAAGGAAAATGGATTTTTCCATTTGCCTCATCCTCCCCTTCTCCTTCCCCTGGTCATGGCCATGAAGAGCTGGACTCAGCTCCAGCAGAGAAAGAGAACTGCTGCTCCTCACTGGACCTCTACAGGGGAATGGAATGCTGCTGTTTATTGCCACTGTCGGATTTCCTGGGCCATGCCTGGCTTGGCTCCACCTTTGTTCACTGGCATTTGGATGTCCTCTCTGCAGGTTTTTCAGCAGAATGTTTTATCCTGTGCATCCCACAGGGATGGAGTGCATGGAGCAGTGGAGTGGAGAGCTGCTGTTCCCTCCTTTGGCTCACTGGGGCTGCACAGCCACTTGCTGGGGTGCCAGGCACTGGAGCAGCATGCCCCCGTGCCTCTGCCAGCCCTGGTGGAAAGAGGGGCTGCCAAAATGCACTTTGCAGCACAAGACTGGCTCAGAATTTCCACTGATTGCTTTGTAAAGCTCAGGAGAATTAAACCCCCATGTAATGGTTTTCTGTGCCAAGGCTTGGGGGAGGCAGGGTGGGGATGGAAGTGGGAGTAATGACCAGATTTTTCCCTAGGAAGGCTCCATCTCATGGAGATGCCACTGGTAAGTAAATTGCACTTAACTTCCATGTTGCTGTCAGTCATGAAGCACAGGCTTTTGTTCTGTCAATAAAAGGCTGGGTAGGAAAGGAGGGTGCAGTGATGGGGCTTTCACTGAATCACTCCTTAATCACTGCTGCCATTATGTTCCCTGATGTTTTTGAATGTTTGGATGTGCAGAGCAACAGTTTCTATTGATACAACTCAGCATGTAGAAACAAGGGGATGGAACAGGACAACTTGCTTTAACCAGTGTTCTGTCCACTTTTTTTCCTGCTTTTCCCTAAAGGAAGAAATATGGGTTAGGGTTGTAATCAGGTTGATTTCTTGCTGGCTTTAAGATGCAAAATTTTTGGACAAGTTAATGAAGAGGATCCTGGCCTACATGTCATGGATGATGGCAGTGGTGATGTTTATAAACCAGAAACAGATGGAAACTCCATCTGGGCCAGCAGTATGAGAGGGTTCTGGTGAGCTGTGCTCAGAGTTATTCTGGGGTTAAGCTCAGCATCCCCCTGCCCTCTGCACACCCATTCCCTCCTGGCACACACATCACCAGTGTCCCTTTCACACCCCACACTGAAATGTGAGTGAAAGCTGCCAGGTCTGGGGCAGTGCATACATATTGCTCTGTGATCTGCTGGTGGATGTCCATGTCTCCCAGGCCAACGCTGAGCTCCCCAGCACTGGTGACCACAGCACAGTAGGTGGCTGTGCTCTTCCCCTCCAGCTGAAGGATGCTGCTCATGTCCTGAAACAGGGAGCACAGTCACACACTGAGCACATTTCCCTTCCCTGCCACCCTCAGCTCCCTTTCTGTGCCCACCTGGTCTCCAGCCCAGCTCAGTGCTCTCCCTTGGGATAAGCAGCCTGTCAGGGGTATCTCAGTCTGGACAATGCTGGCAAGTGGCTATTTCTTAATATTTGAATGCAGCAAATGCTGCAGGTTGAAGCAGTCCTTTAGTGAATGGGTGCTGTGCAGTTCCACAGGTTGTGTCCCCTGTCCCTGCCTGCTCCAGTCACCTTTTCTCTGGGTGGGACAGCAGCTCTTGGTGGCACTCTGCAGACAGCAGTGACTGATGTTGGCCATCTCACCAAGAGCCCAGCCTGACTCTGGGCACACCCTGGAGCCATTCCTACAGCACTGGGGCAGAGAGCTGTGGGGTGTCTTTCCTTGGTGGCTGCTGGGAATTATCTGCTTAGGGAACACAGGGCATATCTTGGAAAGAACATGTGGATGGAGAAATGTATTTATCTCAGCAGCTGACAGGGAGCTGCTTTAGGGAAAGGCTCCTCTCCAGCACTGGTGGGAATGTATTTTGTTACAGGCAAGGATTGCTTGGGGCTGGCCATTGCTTGCATGGATGGCACAAACTGTGCTGTGTAGGGAAGAGATTATAGCCATGGTGAAGCCTTTATAGCTCAAAATAGAGTCCATGTTCTCATTTCTTCATTTGCCAGGTTGCTCAAGCAGGCAGAACCAAGACCCAATGGGCTCTGTTTGCATCCCAGGGTCAGGAGGGCACTGACAATAGCCAGTGACCCTGACCAGCCTCACCTGGGGGCTGCACTCACACCCTGCCTTGCCTTCTATCCTGCCTTTTCTCCATGGAGTTGCCTGATGGCCAGGTTAGAGCTGCCTGGCTTTTTTTACTCCCAGCTGGTGATATTTGCTGTCCTGGGGGATCCCTGCTCTCCTGACCTGTGGACAAGCTGCTCCTGAAATCAGGTATTCCCCTATGCCAGGTAAGCAATGTATGCAGCTCTGTAGAGGATCCTGCTCCTCTGAGCTTGGGAGGTGTCCAACCTGCAATTCCAGTTTCACATTTTCTCTGTCTCGGGCTTTAACTAAACCAGGTTGATTTTGGCAGTGCTTTGTGTGTCCTCAGGTTCAAGGTTTGAGTATTTCTCACTGTGTTTAGCCTTTACTAGAATTGCACATGGTTGTTCCTGATTTACCTCTCTCTCCTCCAAGCACCATTTCTGGAGCTGAATTCAGAGCCATGCTTCAGACTCCAAAATAAACCTAGCCTGTGTTTTGGAGGTGGTTCCTTGCCTTCCAATTGTCTGCAGCTAAAAAAACATTGAAATATTCCTACTCTTAGCCTGATGGAAGATGGCTCTGACATCTGCCAGGCTTAGGGAGAATTTTCCCTCTCTGTGATGTCATCTCTTCCCTGTTTCTGAGGTGCCACTTGTGTGCAACATACCATGTGGTGGCAGTAGTGCAGGACAGACTCCAAATGCTCATCCTTCCCCATGGCTGATAAAAGGAGAGGAGCTTGTCCAAGACGGCTTAAACAGTCTAAAAGGCAAATGGAAACAAAAGATTTTAACAAATCCCCCAGAGCACTGTGAACACAGTGACAGCCAGTGCAGCATGGGTGTCTCTAGGAAAGCCCTCCCCTGAAAACTTTAATGCTCATCAGTGCTTGCCTAGAAGGGTGTTCAGGATGAAATTGAGCTGTAGCTGCTTCAAATGACTGCTCAGGGCTGAGTGAGGTGTCCCACAGAGAGCTCAACCAGCACCCTGAAATTCAGGATTATTTGGAACATCTGGGAGTGGAGGGAAAGAGGGGAAAGCAAATTCTGCTCTTTTCTGGCATCATCTCCTTTACCATCACAGGCATGTGGGTTTTCCCATGCAGCTTCTGAGCACAGCCTTCTCTGCTGCTGGCCCTCCCACACTGCTGTTCCCACCAGGGTATCTGGCTAGAACCACTGAATCTGAATGTATTAGTGGGAAGCCCTTCCTCCTCTCCTTTCAAGTTACCACAAATTGTACCTCTGTGGGTGGCGTGGGGATTTTGGGGGATTTTTTTCCACTCCAGCTTCTTCATTAGTGATCTGAAGTGACAGTAGATATGTGTTTGGAGACTGGGAAATATCTAAAAGCTGGAATAATCCTAAAATCTTTCTGTAATCTGTCCCTGCTAACTTCAGTACAAAAATATTGGGCTGCTGCTGCTCGTGCTGGAGCCACAGGTACTGTGTGCTCCTTTCCCATTGATAGGACTGTAGCCTTTCTTCTTCTACAGTAACTCCTGTACCCCAGTTCCTTTGGTCTGTGGTTTATGGTTTGGTATGTGGTTTATCAGTCTGGAACTGGGATTACTCCCTTCAACTTCTTGTTCTAAGTATACTTCTATTGTGTGGCATTAATTAAATCTGAGGCTGCCCAGCAGCCATTGGAGATACTGATGCTTATTTACTTTGATGTTTATTTACTGTGATTCAGGGTTACTGCACCATGTGCTAGTTAACTTCACACTTCTGGACCTTCCCTTTCCTGATCTCAACTCCCTCCCCTCTTATTTCTTGGGAAGAGCCCTGCTTTTTCCAGGCAGCCTGCCCACTAGTATATTGCCTAATGTGTCCCAAATCTTGTCAGCATCCAGCCTCTCCTGCTGCTGAAGGAATAGCAAAGGACAAACCACAGCTGGCAGCACCCCCAGGCAAACCCAGGCACCTGCCAAGTTCCTTCCAACACCGCCAAAGGTTCGTCTCACTCTTGCAGCATTTGTCTGCCCACCGCCCTGGAAGAAAAAAATGTTAATTGGCAGCACTGGGAGGGCTGCTTGGCAGAGCTGCTACATCTCCATTATCCTGGGGAGTTGGTTTTGCTGAAACATAGACCAGCAACCAGAGGGAGCAGAGGGCATCCAGCTCACAGGTGGAGAGCAATACAAATACAAATTTCTAGAGCCAGCTGCTGACTTCTGTATCCATGACAAAGCCTGCAAGGAGGGGAGATCCCCACTTGATCTCCCCACGAATTGCTAGTTTGGTCTTGCTGAGAACTCCTAGAATGGCTGATGGGTGTTTCAGTCAGTGTGAGCAGCCCTCTGAATTCTCTGCCCACAGCAATCTAGGACTCTGAAGTTGTTGGGGCTCTGCCTTCCAGGCCACTTAGCTCCCACCTCAAGCAGTTTGTGGGAGTTATTCACTTATTTATTTATTTCCCTCTTTGAATGTAAAATGAGATTTGTTATCTTTGCCTGTGCTGCCTCTGTACTTTATTCATGGAAGGATCAGTTTCAGAGACTGATGAGTTTTTTCACTCACCCATTGCTTCCCAAACATCTCCCTCATTAAAAACACCCTTCTTTTCCACATGTGTGGCTACCAAATTCTTTTCTCTTGCCTCTCCCTCCCACTGCTCTGTCCATCTGCCTCTCTGTCACAGGCAAATTGTCAGAACACAGGCAGTCACTCACCATCTCATTCTAATTCTCCTGCCAGAAGAATTACATCAGTAAGTGCTCAGATCAATTTGGGCTTCATCTGACTATCAAATGGTCTTAGAGCTCTTGTGTCACAAAATCCTGAAAACTGTTTTCCATCTCTGAAGACAGTCCTAATGCCTGTATGCAGAAGCTCCTGGCCCAGTCCCTCTGCCTTACACCAGCCCAGCTGCACAAGAACACCCTGCACAGAACATTTCCTTTTGTAAACACCACTCTTTATTCTCACCAAGAACATGTCTTGCCATCTCACTGGAATACTCTGCCCCAACCCATCCCTTGCTTGGCATTCCTTAAATTCATTCTGAAGCTTCCCAAGGATTTTTCTTCCCCTTTGTGAAGCTGCACATCTGTCCTTGGCACTCAAAGCTTTCTCCTGCATCCAGCCCTGTGAGGGGCTGCTTTCCCACCTAAATATGATCTTTTATTTCTCTCATCTGACCTCCAGGCTCTTTTCCCCAGCTCTGACTCTCCCCAGTTCTGCAGTCTGTAAGACTTGGTGCTAATTTTTGATACCTTTTGCTGTTCTGTCTGGCAGTTCTCCAAGCCCTAAACTCTACAGATGACCTGAGCAGAGCTGCAACCTATGGTCTTTGTTCATCTTAGCACTGCTCATCACCCCTCACTAACACAAATGCCCCCCTTATCTTTGCTCGTGCTCCCTGGGGATTGCCACTGGGAATGAGGATATTTCCATCTGTATGCTGTTGAGAGTTGCAGATTTCAAAAGCAAAGTGAGTTTGGCTAATTTAATTCTGAAGTTCATTCTCTGTAATACAGGAAGCCAAGGGGGAAAAAACCCAAACCCCTTTGACTTTTTTAGGCAAGTCAAGCAACATGGCCTTGAACACTGGCCTCTATTTCAGTCTTAAAAGAGGGTGCTGCTGCCATCAGCAATAAGAACAAACTGCTGTTTGTTTAATTCCATTATCTGTGGTGCCTGGTGGAATGGTGAAAATCCTCATCAGCTCCTTTTGCTGCCTGGCATGCTGATCCTCTCTTTTCCCATATACCCCAGAGGAGAGTTTCTGGGTGTCTTTTTATTCCAAGCCTTGCCCTAAGAGCAGAGGTAGCAGCCTCCTGCTCAGGGATCCAGCTGTGAGTGACCTCTCCTGTTGTACAACCCCACAGGGCCTAAAAAAATGAAGATGCTAAATCTCTTTTTAAAGTAGCAAGTGAGAACAGTGAGAGAGAAAACAGCAGCTGGCCTTTAAAGAAAAAAGAGTGGCTCTCATCACACCTTGCCAACTCAGTTGTAACTCCAAATCTGAGTAGTATTCAAGTATTTCATCTTGGGTATGGGTGGGGCTGGCTCAGATCAAAGAATTTAGGTGAAAATGGGCTTGCTAAAAGTGATCTGAAATGAGGCTGGGCTGATGCTTTCTGGCAAAGTTTCAGAGAATTGAGCAAATCTCTGGAACCTTCTTCCATGTCCTGAGAGGTTTGAATTCATAATGTAAAAATGAGACTCTGCTCAGTTTCTGGGTGTCCTGAGAGAATGATAACCATAATGCTTTTTCCAGCAACCTTCTCTGAGCAGCATTGTTCATCCTTCTCAGCAGGTCAGATAGTTACATATTAAGCATTTAGCTTCTGGGTATCCTTGAAAGCCATGTGGGAATGACAACCAGGTCAGAACAGAGCTGAGATTTCCTGCTGGGACAGCACCAGGAGTGAGTGGTACCCAGTGCTCTGCAACAAATCCAGCAGGCATAAAGTGGGATCTGCTGGGTGCAGAGCCCTTTGGGGGGAAAAAAAAAAATCAGTTTTTCAAAAATCTGTCTTTAAAAAGCCAAACCAATGATATGGAGAGGGGTTTTCCTCTGTGCCTAACCCTTCTGGATGGCAGCTCCCAAATCCTCCTGCAGCTTGGCACTTGGGTACCAGCCACGATGCACCAGGGCTGGCTGAAGGCACAGCTAGCCCTTCACTTCTTTATACAACATTAAAAGCCCCCTTTTTGCCTTGCCAGCTGCTCCCAGAAGGACCTACACTGGTCCTTGTTCCCCTCACTGGGCTATAGGTGGCCCAGGGAGCTGCACTCATGTCTGACATGCCAAGGAATGCTCATCCTTCCCTGGACACAGCTCAGCTCCCTGTGCTGATGCTGAGTGTGAGCTGTGCATGGTATTGGTTACACCACAGCTGAGCTTTTGCAAGATTTCATAACAGATGCCATGGCATATTTCACCCCTGACCATCATAACATTGTTGGGCCCCTGTGTCATTAAACAGCCAAATTCCTTACAGACAGCTTCCCCAGCACATTTTCCCTCTCTGACTGAGAGGTCTTCACAGGCTGGCCCACCTCAATCTACTTTACTTTACTTTGTACAGCTCAAAAATTGTACAGGCCATGCAAATAGCTGTCATTTGCATGGGGGAGTCCCAGGTTTGGTCCACTTTAGCTGCTTGTTTGCTTCTTGTTCAACCCAAATTGAGATAAAAAGAGTCTGGTAACATTTAAAATGTTCTGTTTTATAAAGCAAACTTTGGGGTTTGGTTTTTTTTCCTTTTTTTTTTTTTTCTTTGTTGGTTTTTGTGTGTGTGTATGAAATTCCATTCCTTCATGACTGCTCTGCACAGAGACTCTTGCTCCTATTTGTGCTGCTTTCTGTAGTTAAGGCAGTCTCAGGCAGCCAGAGATGGCTCTTAGCTGGGGATTTTCCAGGTATATATGGATTATGCACTGCTTTCTCCCTCTCTTGAGTGTCAGGGATGGTGATTTTCACCACGGGGACAGAGCAGGTCACTCCATTATCACCTAAACAACACACTAAACATGGCACCACACCTGCCAAGTGTGTGCATGCACACATGTGGATATCACACATGGATAACATCTTCCCCCCAACCCCTATGGCTTGGCACTACTGTAAAAATACCTGGAAATACATTGGTGCTAAGAAAGCTGCTAGAGATACAGTACCAGGATGTCAGGGTTCTGTGCCTTGGCTATAAAGTCAACGTTGATCCCGCCAATCACCACCTTTAGGAGGGAATAAAGAGGTAAAAAGTGGTTGGAAAGACTTCAGGAAAAAGTTTCCAAGCTTTTTTTTGCTTTGCCTAGTCACTTTTCCCACCCTCTTGAAAGCTTTCTCATTCACAGTTTAAGTGCCAGTGGTTATTTTGAATAGTTAGCTACAGGTTTGTGCAATCCCAATCAGAAAGAATCAAAATCTTTTCTCTTTGTTGCTTTCTGAATTATGCCTGCCCCAGTGTGGCAGGTGGGATTTCACAGTGGACACACAGGAATGCTGATGGTTTCTCTGTGTGATATACCAGGCCTCAGAAACATTCAAACACTGGTCTGTAAAAAAGCAAAGAAAATGGGGAAAAGTAGGCAGAAAAATGCAGTAATTTCTTGCAAGCTCCCAGGAGAAATTGCCATACCCAGTGACACTTTACAGATCACTTCTTTTATTGTCCTACAAAGCCAGAATAAGCAGTTCAGCTCCACAAACAGGAAGTTTCCAGATTCTTTGGGGACATACAGCTGTTTTTTCTCATCAAATGCTGGGTTATTGCTCTCTTTTATGTTGACAAATCTTATTGCAAATGGATTTTAGAAAATCTTTCATGTCTCTCAAGACCAGCTAAAATAGATTTCCTGCAAATTACATGGCACAGACAAAATCCAAGCGAGTGAACAGAGTATTAGGGTTGTAGTGGATCTTGTTCAGGATGTGCTGTAAATCTTGTGATTTTGTCAATCATGAGCAGGAGGCCCACAAAAAGAGATATTTATAAACATTTATGGCTCAGCAGCTCAAAATATCTCTCCCCACCCTCTCCTTTACTCCTGTAGTCACAAGTTTCCTGGTACTAAGAGTTATAGAGCTGAAGCTGTCCATAAGGGCACAGTGAAAGGTGAAAAGGTGATTCAAGTTTTAGTGGCCTTGATGACCTAAGACTTAATGAGATTAGGTCTAATTAGGCCATTGTCAGTGTCCATTCCTTGTAAATGTGGACAGGGAGAGGAGGAGAGGACACTTATCTTTCAAGAATAACAAGGCAAAACTGAAGGGAGAATGTCTGAGAGTGTGAAGGAGCATGATTGGTCCCTGGCTGAGTCATCTTTTACTTTTGGGAACAGATATAAATTTATCTGGTGCTGTCAGCACAGAGGCATCATGTGGAGGCCAGCAGAGGACTCACTGGTGCTGGTGCTGTCACATCCCCTGGCCCAGGCAGGTTCCTTTTCCTTCTGGCTTCCTGCAGTTTGCTCAGGGCCACTGCAATGCAGCTGCCCACTTTGGCATTGTTCTGGATCAGTGCAAGGTCTGTTCAGCATTTCTTTGAGGAAAATTAAAAATACCAGTGAGTCTGACCTGTTAGAAGCTTATGTAGGAACTGTTTAGAGGGAGAAAGCAGGAAATACATGCTGGGACTTGATAGGTTTGATCCCCCACACCATAATCCTTCAGGGACAAGTACAGTGGGTTACAATGCTGCATTAAAACTCTGATCTTTCTTTTTTTCTTTTCTTTTTTTTTCACCTTCCTCCCCCGATGTCCACAGAGAAGAAACCTGTCTTTGACAGGTGGAGGATAGAAGCAAAGGCTTCACAGAGAAAAGAGAAGGTGAAGTGTTTAAATTACAGCAGAGAGCCTAAAAACCTTAGAGGATCTTGGTCAGCTTTTCCAGAAAGAGATACCTACTGAGATTTTGCCAAGCCACTATAAGCAATTTTTTTTTTTTTTTTTTTTTAGCAAATTGCCCTGGGAACAGAGTATCAGAGGGTTTGAAAGCCCTGCTTTGTGGCTGCATATAGCTCTTCTATCCAAAAATGCCTTTACCATTCTGCCCTGAGTGCTCAGGTCTCCTAGAGGGCTTGTAGCAGAGCCTGGGTGTGAATCTGCCTCTCCCAAATCCTACACTGGCATCCCAGCCAGTGCTTCTGCTTTCTCTTGGCTGTGCAATGGGTTCTGCTCACCCAGGGCTGTTTGTCCTCCAAGTCTCTCTTTCTCTGTACCCACAGGGAATGCTGTGAGGAATGTTACAATGAAAAGGCAGTGTGATGTACAGCACAGACAACGTTATCCTGAGATCCCACCACAGAGCAGGCAAGCTCCAGGGTCAGATGGGAGGGATTTCTTTGGTCTCAGCACCACCTGCCATCTGTGCTGCCCTCCAGTTTTTAATGTAAAAGGGGATGAAGGCAGTAAGGATGCTCCTGAAAAATCAGGGTGCAGGTGCTGAGCTCCCATCTGTTTGCAGATACTCAAGTGTTTGCTCCTTGCTAGACCATCAATAAAGTGATGGTGTTTCCTACCAGGCATTATCAGAAATAGGAAATACACTTAGGTACTTTCTTTTCCCCCCCATTAGTAAGAGGATACTGGAGTCCAATGACTTCCCATCAGTTAACTCTACGAGCTTCTGTAACAAAAAGGGGGTCACTTCTTTGCCTGTGATTCCTTGGGACCTGCAAATATAAAGGAAATGCCCAGAGATGAGCTGAAATGACATCAGAGGAGAAGCACTGCTGCCAGCAGATACTTTATCTCCATAACCACATCCCATAGCAAGTCCTGTAAACAAGCTTGGGGTTAGATAAAGGAACAGTTGAAAATAAGCTGTGGGCTCACCCATGCCCAAGGTTAAGCTGTGCCAGGGCTCCTGCAGCAGCATCCCTGAATTTCTTTACTCCCCCAAGACCATGGGCTGGGCAAGGGCAAAGGTTTAGGTTGTTTCTCACCTGGCTTGGCTGAGAGCTTGCTGGATGGCCTCTTCGATGGCCTGGCCCTCTGCAGCTCTCTCCTGGGGACAGGGCACTGCTATCAGCACCCCAGTGCCCAGCCCCAGCCCCAGGGCACTGTCTGCAGAGGATGGGAACATTATTGTTAGTGGCACTCCTTGCACAAGTCAGGTGCTGAAGGAAAAGGGCACAGCAGGGTGGGCAGAGGTGTAGGAAGCCTCAGAGCTCAAGATCAGGAACTTCTCCAGCTACCAACCAATTCACACCTGCCTATTTCTTTTGAGTCTGTCTGCACAGGGAAAGTACAGTCTGTCTGTAAAAGAGGAAAAGGCGGGGGGGTTGGGTTTTTTTTTTGTTTGTTTGTTTGTTTTTCTTTCAACTAATTCCCCTTCTAAAGACCCAGAAACTGTTTTTGTCACCATGTTGCCCCCACTTCACCAGGTGGAATAAAACATGCCAAGCTGGCTGCAGCTGGCTTGCAGTTCCACTTGCTGTACAGACTGGATTTCTCTGCCACTGTATTTTCAAAGCACTTCTGATGCAGGAATGGGGGAGGAGGGATGGAATATGTTTTTTAGGGCAAATTTTTCTGCAGACTTCAAGGAAGTGCCTCCTCCAGGGTAATTCTTGTGTCCCTCCCTTGCCAGCCCTTACATGGGCCTTTGCCATCTGAAACACACCAATGAGCTTGGCTGCCTCCTCCTCATCCTGGACGTGGTAGGGAGCTTGGAAGCCACTCTGGCGTGAGAAGAAGGCTGGGAACTCTCTTGATTCTCCAAAGGCAGCCACACACACCCCCTGAGTCTCCTGCAGCAGCAGAGGTGAGAGAAGCAGGTGATCAGTGGAGGGAAAGGGGAGCCAGCTAAAGAATGGGATTTTTTCCTTCTACCCAGAAAGAAACTGCCTTTCTTTGGCACAGGTTGTGGTTATTTTAGTTCATCCCATTCTATTCTATCCTCTCACCAAGAGCCAGACATGGTAAGTGGCTGGATCAGACCTGGCTCAGTGAGGCAGAGGAGGCACATGCATCCTTTGTGTGTGCTTGGGGCTGATCCAAAGCCATGCAGCTGTCACTGGCACCATCCTGAGCCCAAGAGAACACCCTGGGATCTGAAGACATGTCATGAACTGACAGGATAGCAACGAGTTCAGCTTGCAATTGAGAAACATCCATGTTGGCTGTCACCTGAAGTGCTGGCCCTGGTGGTTTCCAACATGCCAAACCTTAAAAGATGTCTGCTGAAAATCATCAGATTCCCTTTTTAATTCTGATTGTATTTTAGTGTTTGATGGATCTAGCTTTCCTGATCCATCAGTTTCTGGGAGCATCATCCCAGAAAAGCAAATCTAATGCCAAAGAAAAAGGGCATGGATAGCAGCACCTTTGAGCTCACTTGGAGCATCTGCTGGCACAGCCCCTTGGACATGGATGGATTTATGTCAGAGAGCAGCCAAGTGCTTGTACAGCCCCAGGACTACAGAACTGTAAATATGGCTTCACATCCTCTCAGCAGCAATTTCTGAAAATCTTCAGCTTAGGACCCATGCTGGTGCCACTGGGCACTCTGTGCACAAAGAACAAGGTTTTCTGCTTTCAGGCACCACAGGCCATGCCACCTACCAGATATTCCAGTGTCCTGCCAATATCAAGGATAGACTTGGCTCCTGCAGCCACAACAGCGACTGGAGTTCGTCCCAGCTCTGTCAAGTCAGCACTCACATCCAGAGCTGTGAGAGGCAAGCAGAGGCCAGGGCTTGGTGATTGTGTTGTACTCCAAGCTGATGAGATCTGACCTCCCAAAAAGCCACACGTGCCCAGGATGATGCTGCCTGACCTTGGCTGGATCCACAAGCAAGTAGAAAGGTTTAGATTGTGTCTGTAGGTGTTGACATTGAAAGAGGTGTTGACAAAAAAAAAAGAAGTCACGTGGCTAAGGGCAGAGGTGCAGCCTTGTACTCTGTCTTTTGGCTCTTTGATCACATGGATAAAGAGCATGCAAAAATTTGGCAGAAAAGAAAGAAAATGTATGGCAAGGATGAGGTTCAAGGAGATGCAATATCATTGAAGCAGATTTTGAGTTTGGAGCTAACAGTGCTTGCAAAAAAAGAAAGTACCAGAGGAGTTGACCTCAGGAAACTGCCTGGCCTGGAATTTACATCACATCTGAAAGGGATGCCATACAACAGGGCACTGCACTTGGGCTGTGCTGGAAATAGATATGTCTGAGAAGAGAGAAAGCATTAAAAGCCACCAACTCCAGAGGGGAGCACACACCTCTAACACAGAGCACACACTTTAGTGGCAAGGCTCTTCTCCTCAGCTGAGAGAGCTGATAACAACACTGTGCTTGGCAGCCAGTATCAGGTTATCCAGCCATCACAAAGAGGCAGATGTGCAGTCAGCTCCTGTTGCACCAGCAAACAATATCAATATAACCCCGTGTAGGCAAAGGATAAGGAGAAACTTCCACCCCCTTAACAACTGTCCAGGAGGAATATTTCAAAGAGAATATTCAAGAGGAATATTTTGAAGCTTCTGGGAAGGGGACATCAGGGGAAAAAGCAACCATAGTTTGATCAAGAAGAATGTTAACTTTTTTCTTCTGAACAGTTACTGTAGGACAGGCTGGGACAAAGGGAAAAGAAGGAATTGCAGCAGAGTGAAAAGCAGAATGTATTGATTTTCTTACTGTTCTCCCCATCCCGATGGACACCTCCTATGCCACCTGACACAAACACAGGAATTCCTGCTTTGTGTGCTGCAATCATTGTTCCAGACACGGTAGTGCCTCCAGACAAGCCCTGTCAGGGAACAAAAAGCCACAGTCAGCACCCAGGGAGACGTGGAGAAGCATCTACAGCATGTGAGCTGTGAAATTCTAACACAAATATTCTTTCAGCCAAAAAGGCAGAGGAATTCACTTAGGAGCTGCACTCTAAAATCCTTGTGGGTCCCTTCCAACTCAGAGTATTCTGTGAATCATCTGTCATCCCTGCTATATAAGCTGTTCTTGCCCTGATAGCCTTTGCTGTCCAGGGTGCTCCAGGGGCAGAAAGTGGCACCTTTAGCTGTCACTTTAAGCCTGGGAATGCCTAAGTGTTACATAGTTCACATGCAATGTGAAAATGTCCTATCACACCAATAAGAATGTTCTTAGCCAAGTGCCCATGGCTTGCCAGCACAACCAGAATGACTTTTCAGGAGTCCTGTGTCATTCCCTTACTCTGTTCTATTTTGACTAGTCAGGGCCACTTTTGTGCTTACCAATAAGATACCACTCTCCATTATATTTTTGAGAGGTTTAAAAGCCACCTGGCTTTTAAAGCTACTGTTGCTAGAAAAACAACCATACTTTATAGGAAAGACCACACTGGAAAGTTTGCACACCATACCTGGCTGAGGACAAAAGGAAAATCTCTGCGAGACACTTTAAGCACATTTTTACTGCTTGCCAAGAACTCGAGCTCCTCGTCTGTGAGTCCCACGTGGATTTGCCCCCTTAAAATACCTACAGTGGCTGGCACTGCTCCATTTGCTCTTACAATTTCTTCCACCTCTCTGGCCATGCTGAAATAAGATAAACAAGGCAAAAGTCACAAAATTAGGGATGGAAACAACTGGGCAAGAAAGCTGTTGTGTTTGATGGCCATCTTTCACAGTTCTACAGCTCTTGTGATTTCAGCTACATCCTGTTCTTCTTGTGTCTGCCTCATGGCAGAAATCTTTGCACTTGAACTTGCAGAAGTGAAGAGCTCCCATTTTCAAGGAGCTCTGTGCTTCATTTTTGAGAAAAATAATTTGGTTTACAAGCAAATCTGGTTGTACAATATATTACTGAAAATAGGGATCATCTCAAAATAGGACTTTTCCCTGTCTTTTACCTGTTATTTCTCTGACATCATAGACCTTCACAAAAACTCCAGGTAGTTCAAGTCCTGCTCAAATGACCAGGATATATATTTTTCATACCACAGTGAGATACAGAGTAACAACAGTACCAAAAATCTAGTGCCCTAGGGTACTCCAGGGCTGCAGACCAAGCCTAAGTTTAGCAGATTTTGTACTTGATCATTCGTACACTATCTATTTTAGGAGCAGCTTCTTCTTCCTTTCTCAGCTATCTGGACATATGCTTGGCAATCTTTAAGCACTGAAACTACCTCTTCCCCAAAATCGAGTTTTTAGAGCTTCCTTTTAAGACAGAATGTCAGGCAGAATAATGGCCAGGTAAAAAGCAAGATGGAAAATCAATACCAAAACCTTTCTGTGCTTTCTGGAAGCAAGGATGGAGAGGAGAGTGCAGCGATTTCTGGCACTGTGACTCAATGAAACACAAGTCCTCTGAAAATTGATAAATAAAGAGCAGAGGTGGGGGGTTCCACGCAGGGTACAGAAGACAGCGAGAAGGGACCAGCAGCTCTCACAGAAGCTGCTCTGAGTAGGCTAAGGAACAGATTTCACTATTGTGTTTCAATCCTTTTTGCATTACAAAAGATACAGGAAAAGAAACTGCAGTGTTTTCAATGTCTGTACAAACTATGCAGCTGAAAAGGCTGATTGCTCTCTTTTAGAGCAAGTGGTGACATTATCTGCTGCTCTACTTTAAAGGAAGCCAGAAATTTAAGGTGTTAGATAAGGAGATAACTAAGTTCTCCCCATTTGTCCTTAGAAGTCCAAACACAATTGTTTTACACTTGAGCTCAGTCTGCAAGCCTAACAGTGTGATCTTTGCAACAGCTCTTGCAACAGCTTTGGCTTGACCAAGAATGCTGATACCAATCGAGTAAGTGATGTGCTTCATGCTTGCAACTCCATTGAATGAGGAACATCAAAATCCAGCACCTCAAATTCAGAGGATAGGCCATTCCATGTGTAATGATGGTGCTTTCCAAGGCTACCACGGGTCTCCCCTCCAGCAGAGCTTCCTGCACAGAGGGATGAATCCTGACATAACCACCTGGGGATAAACACAAAGAGTGAGTTATTTGTGTGGGTATTTGCAGTAACTACTGAGTTGGTTTATAAAAAGCAAATTGTCGTCATCACAACAAATTTATCCCCCTCTTCAGCTGTTCTTTGGGGCCAGTTTACAAATAACTTGAGGAAGACTAGAGCTGTGTTTTATGCAAGTGAAATGTGTGCAAAATAGCTCTACTGTTAATATGAATTATAATCCTCATCACCATCACTGGAGGATCCTCTGCCACCATTTTTGCAATTTTTTGGTTGCTGGCTCCAGTAATATTTCCTGAACAAACCGAGCCCTGCACCCATGCCTAAGGATGGAAATGTGTTTTAAAAGAGTGGAAGAATCCAGGAATACCACAGTAACTCAGTGCACTACTCACCATGCAGAAATCTTCTCACCTGGGTGGTCCCACTTGCCATGGAGGACAGGTGTCTTCCCAGGCTGAAGATTGTCTTCCTCATCATCTTGTGCCTATGGATGGTCCTGAGGTAACAGAAGGTGGGTGAAAAGGAAAGATGTCATTTAACAATGAGGGGACCCTAAGAAGCTAGAGAGTTCCTGCCTTGGCCTTGGAAGGTGGACAGCCCTTGCCTAGAGATTGCCTGGAGCATCCTGGTGCTTCGAGCATGAGCCAGGGTGCCAAAAATTAAGCTGTAGAAACAGGGTTGGAAGGGCTCACCTGGCCTGTTGTCAATGCAGAAATTGTGGTGGAACAGAGGAAAGGATGAGGACTTAGAAACCAGGGAGAATTCTGAAGCAGAAAAGCTTTTAAATTCTAAAGTGACCTGCTCATGATGGATGTCAGATGCAGGCACTGCCACCTCCAACGTGAAAGGTCACAAGGAGGAATCTACAAAGCAGAATAATGCTATAGGGATATGAGCCTGTTTTTTGCCGGTGTCTAGGAGAAAATAAGCAGCTCAAAAAGGAGCTGAGAACTGACCAACCAGACTGGAATGGCAAGGAGAGAGCAGCTTTCTTTCCCTAGAGCTGGGAGTGCTTTATGCAGGCTCATGTTACATCATCCTTCTTAGCACAGTGCCTTGGAAGCAGAGAGGCAATTCAGCCCCAGCAACAAACTCCAGAACTCCTCTGGTCTCTTAGCAACTCCTTTTCACTCTAATTAAATTCATTCCCAAGCACAGAAAGAGAGGGAGAGAGCTGTAAATGTTGAGAGAGTGGTCTGTCTGGGCCCCAGGGCAGTTTCACTCAATGCCTGGCTGCTTCACATTCTTTCCCTGGGCTTTTGGCCATGTCCCTCCAGTCTCCCCTGTTCTTCACCCCTTGACTAGGAGGAAAGGATTCCCTTCCTCAGCCCTTTGTGCCTACTGTTAATTCAGATGGCAAATTAATTAAACTACAGTACTTAGGAGAGCATGGCTCTGCTCTCACTACAGTGTGTGGCACTCGAGCTATATAGAAAATTATTATACCCAGGGAGAGTGTACTTGCCCAAATCTAAAGACTTCAACTATACAGGATAAGAAATGTGGGAGTGGATCTACTAGACACAATACACACCTGACTGAAACAGTAAGATTTTCCTCTTTCCAAATCCTTTTTGTACTAAGCTCAGCAGCTTGAGCTGTTCATGGGTTCATGCAAATGTTCTGGCATGGCTGTGTGTGTGCCTACACACCCCTGGCTCTCTGGGGCAAAGTCAGCTTCAGAATAAATTCATTAAGCCAACAGGGTTATGCCAGGGGTGGGTTGAGTTGCTCGAGTTGTGCTCTGAATTTTAACAACCACCCAAACTCTGGAGCACAACACCAAGGAGTGCCCAAGCTGTACTGGCCAGTGGATAAAAACCAGCTGGTCACCACCTGAAACCCAACAGGGCTGAGCTGATACTCGCAGGGAGCTCAGCCAACATTCAGCCTGAGCTGGCTGGAAGATTTTTGAAGCTTGGCAAGTTTTGCTGCACGACCTTTTGCCTCGTAACCAAACTTTGCACGTTTGCAGTGCACGTTTTGGGCAGCTCCAGCACAGGGACCTGCTCTCCTCCCTCCTCCCCTGTGACCCATGGGTGTACCCAAGCTCCTGGAGCAATGGCCTGGTGTCTCTTACCTCTGGGTGTCCTCTCGTGGAGGGAGGCTGGGTGGGTACTGGAGCAGTGCCTGGGCAGCCCTGGGAGGAGGAGGAGGAGGAGGAGGAGGAGGAGGAGGAGGAGGGGATGTGCTGGCCAGAACTCCTGGCCAAGAGAGTCTATTTATTATTAACCACAGGCACAGCTGAGCTGCACAACTGCTCCCTGCCCAGGGTGCAGGGGGCCACTTCACAGCAGGGCCAGGAAAGCTGCTGTGATTATTTTTGCTCACGCAGAGCCAGATTTTCCCCTTGCTCTTTAAAAGGCTTTTCTCATTTTTCAGATTCCTTTCCTATTAGATTTTTTTTAAATCAGTGAATTCCTTGCTCGTTAAAACAATGCTTTTGCAGACTGAGCCCCTTTGTGCTTATTCCTAAAAAGCAGAGGAATCACATTCGTGCCTCCCCCTCAATTTTGCCAAGTGCAGCTGTTAAAGCTCTTTCTTCCCAGGGTGAGAGCTCTACCCAGTTTTTGGCCTCTCCAGCAGGAAAGCTGTAGGTCTAAAGACAGTTGTGGCCACGATTTTTATGGTGCAGACACCTGGCTACACCCAGAACATGAGCTGAGCTCACAGCAAAAACTTTTGTAGTCTCCTCCTATAAAGACAATCCATTCTAGCAGCTCAAGGGCAGCTTTGAACAAGGACTGTGAAATTAACGTTTGTCCCCTCCTAAAAAAGCCATGATACTTTGATATCTAGTACTTTGATATCTATTGTAGATGTTTCAGTTTTACATTCTGCAGGAAATATCAGAGTTGAGAGTTAGATGGCCATGAAGGAAGTGATTTACAGGTTAAAAGACAGACATGATTCCGTGCAGCTTCCATGCCCAACATAAAACTAGTTCAATTACTAATGTATTGCTGAAGTAATCAGTGTCAGGGATTTTACTGCAATCCATTAATGAGGAAATTGTAAAACATAGGTTGTTAAAGCAGCATTTGAACTTTACACTCGTCCCTTTCAAAAGAAATTTCTCGCAACTTTTGTTTAACCCAGCAGTAACAAATTGTATCTTACTTTCTAGGTCCTTCCAATCTCTTCAACTAAACACATCCAAGGAAACTTCAAACAAAGCTTGCTGAGTTACAAAGATAATCTGCCTCTGACTTCTGCTACTCAGTCTGGAGGGAATTTAATTGCAGGAATGATAGATTGCATCCTCAGATACCATAAATGGATGCTGAAGATTGTGTGAACAGTATCCTTTTCCTGGGAGGAGGGGTAGCCAGATGTATTGGAAAGAAAGTGTGTAGGTAAAACAACACAAATTATAGTGACATAATTTTATTTTCCACTAAATCTGTTTGGAATGATTGCAGTGTTGTAGGAATCTATCTGGACCATTGTGTTTTTGACATACTCTCAGGCATGATGGTTTAGTAACCAAGCTGGTCACTCAGTTTCCCATTCTCAACACCATCTCAAGGTGATCTCATGCAGCAGGCACCCAAGTCCAGCCTGTCATATTAGGTAAGTCAGGGGATGTTTTGCTCTGTCATTTTTTTCCTTAAACCCAGTAGAAAATCATCCTGGTGGATTTTTAGCTCTGCTTTCCAACATGAACCTGTAGGTCTCTGAGACAAAATGGGGCAGGTCAAGCAGGTCCCTGAGGGCACTGCTGCAGTCTTGTGCATATCCCAGCTCTGGGAATTGCTCCCAGCAGGCTTCTGCAGTGGGATATTGGCTGATAGTACTGATGATGGGGTTTGGAAGCAGCCAGGAGAGAAAGCCCCGGAGAAGAGCTGGAGAGAGGTTTGTATGAAGTGGGAGTTAATATTAAACAGGTTCCTGAGTAAAATGGGAGTGGCTGGGAACAAAGAAATTGCCCTGGCAAATTCCTACTGCCCGCTGGGAGCTGGGCCCTCTGGCCTCCCTGGCATTTTTCTTTCTGAATGACTCCTAGAGTTAACATCTTCCCTGAAACCTTTCCTCTCTCAGGGGTGCCACTACCAGAGGTATTAGGAAATGGGAAACTCCACGTTACCTTTGTCACTCTGTCATGTCCACCATGGGACAGTATTTTCCTTTCCTGGTGTACCTGATTTCTGAGAGTCTATTTACAGTTGTTAGGCTGGGATTTGGGATTTACTCATTGACATTTCTCTGTTTTTGAAGCTGGCTTCTAGGCTGCCAGTATCCAGGAGACCTCCTAGGCACATGCAAGTCAAACATAACACATTTAACTCATTTTACTTAAGTGAGAACCATGGTGCCTGGAACTGTTTGTCTTGTCAGGGCAACAATCTAACCAATACAGAGGTCTGATAAAGTTGCTCTTGAGTGATTTAACCACTTTCATCAGCAGATTTTCATGATCATTCTAATGGATCCAAAATAACTTCCTAAATTATCTTAATGGCTTAAAAGTATTTAATCATTTTTTCCTAATACAAAGTATTTTTTCCTCCAGCTGTTTCTAACAGAATGCAAGACTGAACACGCACACCTGGTGCAGTTTTTGAACTTTTTTTCAGTGCTGAATATTGTGTGAAAAATGCTCTGTGATGGAATCAGGTGCAGAAAATAAGTTTCTTCTTATGTATATTATGTATATTTCACCTCCTTTTCATTCAGAGCTGTGCCTGCCTGGGTCTGGGTTCTGCACAGTGCAGAAAATGCCAGCCAGCATTCCCATTGCCTCATTCCTTAGGTAGTTCTAGGGCACTGAACTCATTGTTTCAAGGAAACCTGGAAACAGATTTCTCTCTTCTCTTCTGCCTAGTGCTCTTCCTAAAGTCCAGCATCTTAGGGTGGTGCTGTCCTACTGCTATGTTTGGAGCAAAGGCTTCATTTCAGTGTGTTCTGGAGTGACTGATGGCTCGGATACATTTGATTTATTAATATATTTTCAAGGAGAGAGGCAAAATATCAGTAACACTGCACTGACAGGCTTCTCCCTTCACCTCGCCCCAGCTTGTCACTATCTTTTTGGAACGTGTTTAGTACTTGGCTTAAGGTTCTTGGCAGCAGGAAGCCGAGGGCACCATGTGGATCAGACAAATGGTAGTTGTGAAATACTGTTTTTATTTATTACGGAGTCACAGATATATTGCAGTCACAGAATAGGCCGGGACCATCACCGGGCCCAACCTCCCTGCTCGAGCTAGGGCACACAGGATTGCGCCCAGAGGGTTCTGGAATATCCGCAGGGAGGGAGATATTCCAGATAACAGCAGATGTTTCTCACCCCATTAGTGCGGCACTGTGGCTCAGTGCCAACTTTCGGGCCGGGCCTTTGTGGCGCCACTGTCCCGTGTTGCTCCCGCCCCCCCGGGCGCCACGTCGCCGTTCCGTGCCGTTCCCTCACGGAAAAGGCGTTTTCCCGCCGCCGCCTCATCCCGCCGGGGCGAGCCGGGCCCCACGCGCCCGCGGGGCCGCGCCGGGCGCGCTCCCGGCGGCGCCGCGGGGGCGCGCGCGGGCCCTGCGGCCGCGCGAGGGCAGCAGCGAGCGCGTCCCCGCCCCCGGCGCGTCAGCGCGCGCCCGTCCCGGTCGGCCAATGGGAGGCGCCGCTCGGCCCGAGGGGGCGGGGCCTCGCCCGCGCCCCGCCCCGTGGGCCGGAAGGATCCGCCCGGAAGTTCCGGCGCTGCCGCCGCTTTGCGGGATAAACAGTAATGGCGGAGGCGGTGGCGGCGCTGGAGACAACGGCGGGCGCGGCCGCCGCGGCCCTGGGGTCACCCGCGGCGGCTGCGGGAGCGGCGGCCGTCGCCTTCGACTTCGCGGCCGTGCCGCCGCCCTCCGCGGGCCCGGGGAGGCGGTTGGACCAAACAGGTCACCTGCAGGTACGCGCCGTCCGCGGCGGGAGCGGGTGGGGGAGGGCAGCGGGCGGGCGCGGCCGCCCTTCCTTGTCCTTCTTCTCCTTTCCCTTCCCTTCTCCCCGCAATTCGCCCCCACCACCCCGGGGCCTTTTCCCTCACCGCCGCCGCTGCCCCCCACCCCTCCCCACGGTCACGTACGCGCCGCGCGCTCCCGCCCGCCCGCGGCGCGCACCGGCCCCGCCCCGCGCGTTCCCGGGGCGGCGAGCGGGACCGGCTCCGGGCGGGACCGGCCCCGGGCGGGGCTACCGGGAAGGGCGGCGCGGCCGCGGCGCCGTCAGCCGGGCCCGCCGGTGGGGGCGGTGCGGCCCGCGGCCTCTCTCCGGCCCCGGCCTCGTGTGAGGGTGTTCCTGAGGCCTAGCGCCGGCGGCCGACGCGGGCCGCGCCGCCGGGAGCGCTCCCGCCGCCGCCGCATTGTGCGGGGACGGGCCCGCGGTGCTCGGCGCCAAGGGCGCCGTGTGAAAGGAAGTCCTGCAGCCGCGTTCCGCCGAGCGCGACCGAGCAGGAAATGCGGCGTGATTTAAATTCAGTCGCAGTTTAGAATTGGGAATCGACTCGTGATTGATGCAGCCAAAACTAACTATTAAAGCGGAGAGCGGGAATGGGTCGTGGCATGTTGCAGAATGTGCGAAGCGGCCCTGCCTGTGTCACACCGAGGTTCTGTGTGCTGCGTCATTTCCTATCGGTGTTTCCCTTTAAACTATATTTCTGATAAATCTTCTCCCTGGGGTTATGCAAGCCGTACTGCGTGTTTTAAGCTTGCCACATGGACTATTTTTAAACCTACAGTGCTGGCCGGTTGGCAGGCAGAAAGGAATTTAAAACAGTTCTGTGAACGTAGACGTATATTAGTTAATATGAAAGTAAGTGGTAACGCAAGATTAACATCGGTGAGCGTTTCTTGATTTTTAATTTTTTAAAAATTTAAATAAATAAATTACGTTTATCATGTTTATTTCTTCTGCGCGATGCCGGTAATGAGCCGTGCTTAGGTCAGCTTTCAGTCAGCAATGTCAGTGCTCCCTCCGTTTGAGTTTGCCCCGTAGTTTCTGAAGATCGAAGGGCTCAATTAGGCAGATTGGATTCGTGAGACAGCTCTAGAATAGGTACAGATGCAGAATCGATTTATTGAAGGCAGCGGCTGCCATAGTACAGGAGCAGTCAAGTTCGTCAGTGTCCTGCAGTGCAGAGTGTAGGGAATATATTTATTTGCACATACTCAGGCCAAGTGGGAAGCTAAAGCTACTCTTTGGTTATGGTTAATGTGCTTTAATTTGAGCTTAAACAATGAGATCTCGGCCTTGGATCTAATGAACGTCTCCATTCTTTGTTCTCTTTGCTTATTTCCTATTGCTTGCTTTGTTAGTTTTTATGGAACCATTCAAGTTTATAGCTTTACTCAGGCTTTAAAATGAAATTAGCAATTTTGACTTGGTCTTCTGGGAACCTGTGATGAAAATTTTGGATTTCTAGGTTTGGTTTCTAAAGGATATATTCATAAGTAGGAAGATATGTTTCTTACTATTAAATTTGGTTTTTTCTTTATAAATGAGCTGGAGGTTTTAACAGTTGAGATGAAGGAGTTAAATTTCAAAATGCAGGTTTTTAGTGTAGGAGGTAGAGCAGTTTCTGTTTGAATAACACTGCACAATTCTTTTTGTTCACAGGCTTTTTTAGTTGAATCATCATATGGGTGACAGTAAATGCTGCCTGAAAAACTTTTGGGAGACAGTCCCTTCAATATAAGGAGCTAGCACGTGATGGCTGGTGCAGAAATACTGCTGGAAGGCTTAAAATTGGTACCATAAGTTCTTGCTGCTCCTTTGAATAGCTGATATGATAAATAGTTGGTTAATGAGTTTTAATATACCACTGTGATATCCTTGGGATGAATGATTAATATCTCAGAGTGAGAGAGACAGTGACTAGGATGAAGGACTTAGATTTCTCCTACACACACAGTTTAACTGAACTTACCTTTCTGTTTTTCTTTAAGCTAAATTTTAGAAGTCTCAGGGTGACATATAGGAAATAATTTTCCCTAAGAGATGATGAAAAGTTGGTTTTATTTTTTTTTTTTTTTACTTCTGTGGTTTAGCAGTGTTCAAAGATAGTGTTTTGTGAAAGTTTATAATATTTCAATCTGGAATAAATAGCAGGGGAACAAAGCCAATTCAGAACTTGTTTAATATTGTGATCTTTTTCTTATTGATACGTTTCAAACAAACAAACAAAAAAAAAAGGTGATCCTTTCCAGGTTCCTCAGTCCTTCCAGTTCAGATGGCTACATGGTTTTATTGAGCAGTGCTATAGCCAATTTTTTTTTCCCAAAGGCTTGACACTGTTTGTTCTGTGCTTGCATTTTCCAGATGTCATGCAGCATTAAAAGTCATCAAGTTGACGTAAACAAATTACATTTCACTTGTTTGTTTTAGAACTGAATGTAAATAAAACCCGTAGCAACTAAGTGGTGTACTTTGAGAGCTGGCTACGTGTTTGTACCTTAGCTGTTCTTTCTGAAAACCTGGTATTTTTTTTTATTTTCATGTGAAGAGTGTGCTCAGTAAAGAAAGGCCTCCTTAATTCAGTGCAGCACCAGGGGTGAGGTGCAGGGCACAAACCTCCTGACAGCCTGCCTGAATTGCCCCTTTCATGGCTGCTCTGGTCTGCATCCCCTGATAACTTCTGGAGGAGCTCATGGAGAAGAGACAACGAACTAAATGCTGTTAACATGAACTTTTTCCCCTGTTACTAACTCCAGCAGAATTTCATTAGCCTGTAATGTGGCTGAACACCCAGGAGCTGTGCTAGAGAGGTATGTTTGCCTCTTTTCCTGCCACCTTCTCCCCAGAAATTCTTGGTCTCTGTGTGGCACCTGGAGAAGCTAATGACTGCAGATGGCTGTTACCTGAGCTTCCCCATCTGCCAGACATTGAGTTTTGAAGGAGGTTTGCTGTTGGCTGTAACATTCTAATTTAGCTGAACCAGTGGTTTGATGAAACAAATTAGCATTACCTGAAAGCAGAAACCTAAAGTCAAGAAGAGAATCCATCTGAATAAGGAAATGCATTGCAAGCTTCCAAAGCTGTAGAAGGTGACATTGCCTCTTGAGAAATGCCCATGAAAATCAGGATATGCTATTTTCATCAAGGCAGTAATAACCAGACATGTGTTGAGCCTTTTTTCAGGGATAAAATGCCAGTGCAGCCAATTCTTAATTTTGTCTGGTTGTTCCATGTGTTGGTGTCACTCATGTTTTGTACAATCACACAGTGAGCTGAACTGGGAAATTATCTGGACTTGGACTCTGATGACTTCTCTGGTCTGGCTCCCCAAGCAGCTTAACCAAATTACACTCATAGATTTGAATTGGAAGGACAGAGAATAGTGCCAGAATAAGTAATTTTTGGATGGCAGCATCACAGAGGCTCAGAGAAAATCCAGTTGTATACTTATCTTGATCTAGTTTTATTTTTTCAAATGAAATTACATGAGTTCTCTGACTACTTCACCAAATGCAAATTTCAGGTGCCCTTCTGCGTGTCAGTGTGTAAGGCAGATAACTCATATAATTCTCAGTTTCAAGGATGCTTTTTTCCTGCAACCAGAATGAAAAGGCTGCTATTGCTGTTGAGTAGGGTGAAATGGAATACTCTGTGTGAGTAAAGATGCTCCCCAAAATAAAGTTTATTATCTTACCCCAAAAATAATGCACTCTTTTTATTTTTTTGACTTGGCCAAAGTGTTTTAGCCAAACACTGCAGTTTGATATGTGAAGTGTTACATTCTTAGTGACATTAAAGTAAAAATCTTACCTGTCAGTGAGGGGGAGGGTTGTGGAAGAAGTTGGGGTGTAATCCTAAGATGTATATGTTTTTTCCCTCCCACTCCAGCTTTCTTGTTCAAATAAAGCTGAGTTTGGTGCATAGGATTGAAGGCCTTTAAAAGTGATGTGTGAATTAGAGCCTGGAAATGTTTTACTTTTTTTTTTTTCCCTTTATAATCTACCATTTCAATATAATACCTTGTGCCAACTTTCAGAATTACACATTCTGCATTTGCAGAAGATTTTCTGACATAAACTGGGAAGGAAGGAAAGGAAAGGGTTTGGAGCTTCGTTTTCGCTACCATGCAGTGGGAGAATCTAATTTTGGGGTTCAGGTACTTAGCATAAGTCGTGTTGACCAAATAGTTTCTATCAGATGTCCTCATTTCAGGCAGGAACCCTTCTGCCAGTCGCTTATTTCAGCTGTAGTGGTGTCCCATCCCTTTGTTGCCTCAAGGAGCAGAGTGGCTGGGCAGTGATCTGATCCAGATTAAAAATAACCATGGGGGCAGCTAAAGGAATGTCAGGTTCCATTGCAGCCATTTCCTGGTCTGTGCCAGCCCCTGGCTGTGAAGTTGCTGCCCCAGTTCATGGGGGAAGGAATTATGTGTGGAAATAAGCAGAGGGTGGAGATTACACTTGTTAAAGAACAAACGTTGAACAACCTGAAGTCTTTTTTTTTTTTTTTTTTTTTTTTTTTAAACGCTATTAGTGTGACTCCCGTTTCTTAAAAGCAATCAAGCCAGAAATTCCAGTTATATTCTAGTTCCATGACTTCACGGGTGGTTGGGTTTGGTTTTGGTTTTGTTTGGGGGGCTTTTTGTGTTTGTTTGTGGAAGACAGGAGGTAAGTGTTTTATTTGCTTGGTGGTTTTTTTGTTTTCTTGGGGGGGTTTTTTTGTTGTTTGTTTGTTTGGTTTTTTTTTTTTGTTTTTTTTTTTTTTGTTAGGTTTGGGTTTGTTAGATTTTTTTTTCCTTTTGAGGTGGGTCTTTGTTGGTGGATTATGCTGTTGGTGGGTGGGTGTGACTTTTAGAGGGTATTGTGTGTTTTTTGTTCATGGTGGAGAGTGCTGGTTGTCTAGCAGGCATAGGTCTTATTCTGTTTTTGCAACACCCTATTCCTGCTGGCATAGCTGTTTGTGCCTCCTGCTGACCCTGCAGAGACTCATCTGGGTCTTGTACTGCCTGTTTTTTGTGTAAAATCACATTTCTTACCTGGTTAATTTGTCTGTAGAGTAGAGACAGAGGATTTGGAGTGTGAATTTGAGTGTTTTGAGTGTGAATTGCAGCCTGATGGCAAGTGTCAGCTTGTGGTCTGTACAGCTAGTTGAGGCTTTTTTATTCTTTGTGTGTTGAATACATCAGTGGTATTGACATGTAGGGTTAGCAGCTCTCTGAACATTCAACCTCAGGTTTTAATATTTCCCTAAAACTGGATTGTAGATGTAGCTCTACTTAAGTGTTGCTTCTTTCTAAACTGAGGTGTTGGTAAACATTTATGGATTCAGTTTTTACACAGGCTTTTTAATTTTTTTCCCTTTTTTTTTTACTTTTATGTGGATTGGGAAAGGTGTGCTTGAACTTTTCAGTTGTGGTTTTGAACATAGTGAATCTTAACAGTTATGGTGCATTGAATTTCTAGAAGCTTGTTCCTCTAGGTTAAAATTGAAAAAATCTTGAAAACCACTCTTCAGTTCTCTTGAATAACTGAAGATGCTAAATTAAACTTGTACTACTTGACATGCTAAAATTGATGAAACTGTCCTCAAAAGCTTTGAAGCTGTCCAAGTTTTTCAAGATAAGCAGCACAGTATTGAAGCAGGGTGCTTCAATTTATTTGGCTCCTATTGTGTGTGTTTTGTCAGATGTAAGTATCCATCACAAGCATGTTTTTCATTCTTGGAGGGGAAATCACATTTGATTGAATTACTTATGAATCCAGAATAAATGTAAAAACTTGAGTGATTTAGGGTGTGTCTGGATTTGATTCTTGTATCCATTGTTTGGTTTCTGTAAGGTTTTTGCTTGTGTCAGGACACAGGGGCTATAAGTAAAACTTAGTGCTGATCTGCTTGGCCCAAGACTCTTTCCTCAGGATAACTTTGCTTTTACAGGTTTGGTTTCTTTTCCCCAGGCTTTTGTGAGAGCAAGTCCCTAAATACGTGCACAGTTCACCGGGGTAGCTGAGGTTTCATCTTTCCTCAGATGTTCTTAATTTTTGTGGTTATACTGGGGCAGGGTCCATGAGTCTTCAGTGCTGTCCTTAATGCAGCATACCTTGATTTATAGAGCAAGAAGATGATCCAAATACTTTTGGAACTTCAGTGCTCTCCTTAACTCACCATTGTGTTCTCTTGCAGATACTTCATGCATGGAGTCTGCAAGGAGGGAGACAACTGCCGCTACTCCCACGACCTCTCCAGCAGTCAGTCCACCATGGTGTGCAGGTATTACCAGCGAGGATGCTGTGCTTATGGAGATCACTGCAGGTAAAGAAATGCTCCTGGCCATCCTGCAGGAGTCCCTTCACTCTGAATCCCTGAGTACAAAGCTCAGCACGTTAGTGCTTTCCTTTTCCCTTGCGACTTCAGATGTTTATAGAAACAGCTTTGCACTGACTCTCTTGTCTTGCTGAATACCAGTGTTTGCTGTGCAAATAAATGAGCAAAGGCAAGGTGATAACTGGTTTTCATAAAAGTGATAGTTGTCAGCACAGGGAGTTGTCTTATTTTTTATTAATAACATAAGTACATTAATTGCAATCTGAGACTTCATTCAGACTAGCTGAATGGATGAAACTGAGTTATGATCATTATTTTAGTGATCACAAAAGCTTGAAAAGGTAAGAACTATTTTCCTTTGTGTTGTCTCTTGAGGAATTGGTGCTCTGACACTGGAACTACAATTTTGGAAAAGTAACTGGAGTTTGTCATATAAGTTCTAAAATGTTGCCTGTACAAAATAGGTGTACTTATGAAAACATACTATTAATTGATCTATACCCTTGAAATTATAATAAAAAAGAAATTATTAAGAAGAAAAACAGGTACTTTGCTAGTGGAGCAAAGCTGTTCAAGGGCTTAGGAATATTTAATCATTAATTTTATGAAAACTTACAGAAGTTTTAACACTCTGTCTTACTGCAGCTGTAATTTGTGATTAAACATTTGCATAATTATTTTATATGGTAGCTCATAGTTAGCTTTGCTTTTATGTTTAATAGAGGGTTACTATATGTAAGAAAGATAACAAGGAAAACCTCTCTGTAATCTTCTATCTGCCAGTGTTGTTTTTTTGATTGTGTACATGAGTGGTCTTCCAACTTTGGATCATGCACCCCATCAGTTCAATATTTTTTAGCTCCCACCAACATACACATTTATTTATAGTTTATATATCTACATCTCCTACTATACTAATGTTATGTGCATTATAAAATATAACCCAAAACCAGAATTTGAAAAAGGGTGTATTCAAGGTGAAATGGAAAATATTTACTAAATATTTTATAAACAATTCAAAGCAATTTTTACAGTCACTAAAAGCTTTATTAGTAATAATATTTTTTTACTGACACTAATGTTGATTCAGTGGGCTTTCCTATTATTTATAATCTCAGTGTAACATTTTGTCCTGCAGTTATTTGAAGGTCTCATTCTGAGTTCATTTTATTTCAGTCCTTGGTTTTAATGGCGGTCGTGGCGGAAAAAGATCTTTGACAAAGATATGCAGATCCAAAAGGAAGTGTATTGTTGGCTGCATGTACTGATGTGTGATAAATTTAGCCAGTGAATTTCCACCTTCCCTGATGTCAATCAGCTGTTAGTGCAGATGAACTGGAGGGTGTTGCATTTTTAGATTTTTAGCAAATGGGTCCAAAATACACCAGAATTCTGAATTTGAAAGATTTTTTTAAACATGTTAGAGAAATCACTTACCAAATTTTTTAAGTGTGCAAGATCTGAAAGGTTATTTTGTAGTTGACACATGCGGGTAGTTTTTGGCAATAAAACCTCATAATGGTGGGAATGCTTCGTTTTCAAATTATCTCCATACCACAAATTTCCTTCAAAAAGCAATTATCTGTTCATAGAATGACTTTATCTTGGAGGGACAGTTTGAATGTGGTTGGGTTTCGTTGGTTTGGGTTTGTTTGTTTTTTTTTTTTTTTAATATCTGCTCAGCTCATCCTGCTGGCATTGATATGTCATCACAGAAAAGGGCATCAAATTTGATGCACTTGTCTTGGTGAAATGAACATGCATAACTCACCTGTGACAGTTTTTAAGTCCTTTACCATGAGATAATCAGCAAATATCTGTATGGTACAGAAGATTTTCATGTGACTCTCCACCTCATAATCATGCTAAATATTTGACTGTTTAATGATCTATATTGATGACATTGTCTAGTATCACTTGGGTGCTTCTGGATCCATCTTTGCTACAATATCTTGCCTATGAATGATGCAGTGATGGATTTGTGGTGGGGTACTATCCTTGTAACCTAACTCTGAAATCTCTTATTGTGGTCAGAGCAGCTGCTGCTTCAGTGGTTTTACTTGCACAGTTTCTCCATAAGACCTATTTTTAAAACTAAACTAATCGTCTACTATTGAGAAGATATCTCCTCCAATGAATCTTTTTGTCGTTGTTAAAGAAATAATTTTTTGAGAATGTTTCTGTACTGGCACATCTTTTCTTTAGTGTCTCGCAAAAAAGCAGTTTGTTATTGAAACAACATCTAGCAAGTATCATAAGCTGAGACGTGTGAAAAACATCTGTACTTTTCCTTTTGCCGTACAGCCAACTTCCCACACTCCAGATTTTTCTACTGCTTGTTTCTGCACATCTCTAGCAGTGTTTTCCATGCATTTCCCAACAGTGTTTGCTGAAAAAGCAATGCCTTTTACTTTGTCACCAGTGTTTTCCATGAGTTGTTTCAGTCATTTTTACCACAATAGGAAGGAAAAGTGGTCTAGTGGCATATGGCTTTTTGTCTTGCGTTGTTACATAACAAGCCTCAGAAGGGATTTCTAAATCCTTATTGTGAAGTTCTGCAAAGTACTGGATTGAGTAGCACATGACTTGAAACATCTTGAAAGAAATGGTGGAGATTGTGTGTTCTGGATGTTTTGGTTTTCAGTGAGATGGCTTCATCCTTTCAGTAGCTTATATCTCAAGGTACAGTATACACTGAGGGCACTGTTCTTCATTAGTAAGAGTGAATGTAAATCCATATTTCAGACTGCCTTCCTGGTAATCTTGATCTCTGCTGTGGTTCCCCTCCCCCTGAGTTCAAGAGCTGATTAGGTTGCATTGTTTTACTTTGTAGCGTGGATGATGAGTAGCTCCTAGTAGGAGTAGAAGTGTTAGCTCTGACTTCTCTTGTTGGCTTTTGCTCACATAATCAGTGTTGTTGTCAGCCCACAGTTGGAGCCATCTTTTCAAGCCACTTGTTCACCTTGTCAGGGTTAGTTTAGGTAAAAGAAGATCAGATAATCTGTTGATTCATTGCAGTATGTCAAAGTATGCTGAAAGTGAGCAGACAGGGAGGTGCCACTGTCAACCCACTTGGTGGTGGAACACCTCCTTCAGGGCACCTCACCTGTGCCACACATGGGCCCTCTGATGTGTGGACTGTGAGGACACTTCCATCAACATGTATCTTGGTAGTAATAGTAGTTTATTGTGTTTTTTAAGGGGAAAAAGCCACTAAGTTCTAGTATTTCCTTCCTGCATCCCATTGGGTTGCCTTGGGCCCCTCGTATGATGCACACGCTTTGGAGGTCACAGATGTAGAGATCTGAAGGCTTGAATTTTTGAATTTGTGCTTTGTAATATTAGGATTTCCAAACTGACATTTGGTTAGGAGCACCTCTTTAGTATGCAAGAACTGTGACACTTTGTTGTTTTTCATTTGACACAAGCTAAATGAATCACAGTCACTTCAGATTTCTGTATCATCTCAAAAAATTCCCTCCTGTTGTCCTTGAAATTAGTCAGCAAATATCTAAGACTGTAATGGTGTATTTGTCATTTGTTTTCCCCATGTAGTCTCCTGGTTGCTGGAAGACAGATTTTTGAGGGAAATGGTGCCCTTCTGTTTATTGTGGGTGGTAGGACTCCAAGTGTTCTGATTACCATTTTCCACAATGAGCTGAAAGAGGCATTAGAAATAAGTACTCAGATTCATTGTAAATCTGCATGAGGCAAGATGCTTAGACACAGGAAAAGAATAATTTATGTTGGTGGGGATCTCTGAATCTGTGCCAGCTGAGGCCAGGTTGCCTAAGGCATTGTCCAATCAAGTTTTGACAGTCTGCAAGTATGAAGATTGTGCACCCATTCTAATGTTTAACTGCTCTTCCAACAATTTTTTTTCCTAATATTTAAAACTGTAACTTCCCATTTTGGACTGGTGTCTACTGACTGTCATTCTATCAGTGCAGCTATTAGAAGACTCTGGCTGATCTTTCCGGTGGTTTCCTGAGGTAGTTGGAGACAGCAGTGTCTGTCCTTAGTCTTCTCTTTATAAAGCTGAAGGAACTCCTTTTTCTCATTCAGCAATGCTGCACATGTGTAATAGATAACTGACCAGTTTGGGACACTTTTGAAGATTGTTCTGTCTAAGTTAAATAAGAATTGTGCTCTTTTTTTCTCCAAAATCTAAGAGTATCTTACATTTTCTTGAGCAATGCTGACAGATTGCACAAGTGGAAACATTTCACTATAAAGGGTCATCAGTAACTTTCTCTTCCTATCCATTTCTAGGTCCTCTTTCCAAATAGCAAGTTCACATCTTCATTAGTTTATTTTCAATACATGGGGCTGTTTTCCGGAGGTATTTTTTTGTGGAAAGTTGACATGATGTGTTTTAACTTTTTAGATATGAACATACCAAGCCACTAATACAAGAAGAAGTGACTGATGTGAATCCAGAGGCAGAAATCTATCCATCAGTGTCCTCAGAATTTGCATCGCTCCCTGAAGCAGTTGAAGAATTTATTGCTGAGATAGAAGATGAAAATACAGATCTGGCAGCAGCAGGAGTCGGGGATGAAGACTGGGTGAATGCAGTGGAGTTTGTCCCTGGGCAGCCATACTGTGGACGTGGTAAGCTGGTCATGGGAATTGCCATAACAGTGAATTTCCATCACTCAGCAGTTTCTGTGTAGTGCATTTATTTTAATGCTTTTGAGTACAGCTATTCATATTTATTGATCAGTTCAAGTGAGCTTGGGTTTTTCAACACTGGTAGTCTGACTGTTTGATTCTGAAACCAGGTATATTTCAAGTCAGTCTCTGCATGACTGGCTTTCTCTTGCTGTGTTTCTGAATCACTTGAGAATCTCATTTGAAGTTTAGTTTGTATTTGGGATGGGAGAGGAAATTACTGGTGATAAAATTAATATTGCTACTTTGGAGAGATAATCTGCTGTCTTTGTGTTTTAGGTTGGTTGATTTATTTTGAGGTGGTTTTGCAGTCTTTCAAAGGTTTTTCCTGTAGAAGGAATTGAAGTCTAATGCTTACTTTTGTGACTCTCATGGCCAGAGGTTGATGATGATTTATTCCAGTTAGCTTTCTAGGACTCAACTTTCTAATACTGTAACAGCTCACTATGAGAATGAGGCTGAAGAAGCTTATCATATAGGACCAGACTATTTGAGTGGCATACTTGTCATCTGTTTTTCCTGCCAAAATGTAACAGTCTTCAAATTGAAGTGAAAAGTGGGCTGAAGGTGTTCACTTTAACATAATTTCTAATATTTGTCTCTCTAAGGCATGAGGAGGCTATGAGTACTTAAATAAATGTTTAATTCAAAATGGACACCTTGCATCCAGAAGAGTTTGAAGAAGTCATAGAGTGCTCAGATTATACTGCTTCATCTCCACAGCACTTCTCAGATTTGGAAAAAGAACCTTCTCAGTGTTAGAGGGTGCTGCTTGGAGCTCCTGCCATCCAGTTGGAGGAGGGTGAAGAGAAATGGTCAAGTGACACAAACAGTTTGCTAGTGTAGAGAAGTTGGATTATAGAACTGTGTAATAGATCTGTGACTTTACTGTATCCCAAAGGAGTGAAAACTTAACCACATGTTAATGTGCCACCTGACTATTGTGAAAGAGCTTCTTGGCTTGTTGAGACAAAGGATTTTTTCAAATATTTTAATCAGAATATAGTATTTAAATTGGAAGGAACCTCTGGATTTCATCTAGTTCATTTCCTGCTTAAAGGTTGCCAGGGGCTTTGTTTAGTTGAATCTCTGTCCTCAGAGATGTTCAAAGGGCCATAACCTCTGGGTATCCTTTGTGGTGTTTGACTGCTTTCACAAAGAAAGCCTCTTCCCTGGTATGTAATTGGATTTTCCCCTGCCTCAGCTTGCCTTCTGTCTCTTGTCATTTGCACATCTGAGAAGAGTCAGTCTCTTTTCTTGGGCATCAGCCCTGTTAATGACTGGCTGGCCCTCCACTGGAGTCAATTCATTGCTGGTTTGAACAGCCAGAGATCTTTTAAATACACACAGTCCTTGCAGAAGAGCTGGTGCTTCTTCCTCATAAGTCATTACACTGTTAACTTAGTTTTACTAAAGCAATTTTTTTTCCTAGGGTTTAGGCTTACTTTTCGTGCAAACTTGTGCCAGATTAAGTTAAATAGAGTTCTCTTCTGTGAATCTTTTGCAAATCTCTGTTTTATAGCCTTTGAAACTTGATGTTTTTTAATGTACAAACATACTCCTCTGTTTCTCTTCTAAACAGTGCTACTTGATGTTAATTCCCATGGTGACTTGAAAAAAACTACTCTTCTGAAGCAGCTGTCTTTATTAAGCTACAGAAATAAAAATGTATGCAGTGTGTTCTGCAGTGTATGCCTTAAAGCAGATTATTCTTGTCAAATTGCTGGAGAAGTGTACAGATACTTGGAAACTTGAAAATGAAACCCATTTCTCAAGGTTACCTAGAAGCCTGTGTGTTTAAAATTGTCTTTAAATGATAAAGATTCAAGGTTGGCAGTTTAACTGTGCGTAGCTGGGACTATAATACTCACCTTTTACCACAATTCTCTGGTTTGAGACTAAACTTGGTATCTTGAAGATGACTTCAGGACCCAGCATAGAAAATAGTGATGATTGTTCAGGTATTCACTTGTTAGTTGTACAGATGTACAACATGCCCATGTTTGTTCTGCAGTAACTGAGGAAGAGTAGAAAGGCAGAAATACAAGCAACACTAAATTGGGTGTCTGTTTCCTGTTACTGAAAGATTAATGTGTTTAATGCTACCAAGTGTGTCCTAAAGTGCAAGCAGGTGGTGTGTGGATCAAAGGTAACAAGCCAGTTTTTCCACTAGTATGAATTTAACCCAGCTGACTGGGAAATGGGCAATGAGATGGTGGGGATTGGGTCCACCTACTGGTGAGCAGAGATTTGGAAAACAGGAGACAGAATCATGGAGAACAAATGTTAATCTGAGGGGTGTTGGATTTGTAGCTGCTGAGGCTGTGAAGTCTTCTGAATTTTTCTAATTGCGTTTTCAAAGAGGAAGTAAAACTGTAGCTGCTGCAGTGCAGTAGATACAGAAGATATGCATGCTGTTCTAGCCTCACAGTAAAAGTTTCCTGTGAATATCTAATCTAAACCCACCCTCTTTCAGGTTGAATTTTAGTTTGAAACTTACCCCTTGTCTTATTACTACATGCCTTTGTAAAAAGTCCCTCTTCATCTTTCTTGTAGGCCCCCTTCAGGTCCTGGAAGGCTGCAGTAAGGTCACCCCGGAGCCTTCTCTTCTCCAGGCTGAACAACCCCCACTGTCTGAGCCTTTCCTCATAGGGGAGGTGTTCCATCCCTCCAACCATCTTCATGGCCCTCAACTAGGTAAAAAATCTGTGACAGCATGAACTCAAGCAAACACTGGCAGGTGCAACGTTTGAGGGACTAGGAACTGAGTGGTAGTTGTGATTTTTATTTGTTATGGAAGTGGAGACCATGGATTTCAAATGGGAGGGCAAGTGGGATTTCAGTAACTTAAGTACTTGTTTTCATGTTATGCTGAGCTACACAGGAGAGAATGTAGAGCCTGGTACATGGTTTCTTGTCACTTGCTGTTAGTTCTCTAAAACTCATGGGGAAGAGGAGCCAATCAACATACTTTGTTTGGGAATCCCTGACTGAAAATGAGCAGGTTGCCAGGTGACTTGTTACTGAGTTACTCGCTTTGTAAAGTATGTTTGTAACAAACAGACTGCTCCAGGATCACTGAGTGACCGCTATAGTCAGAGATTTTTCAAAAAGCACACTTGATCTTATCTTGAGAGCTAATAATTTTCTACACTAATATTCAGTATTTGCTTATTCCTCAAAACTTAAGTCACAGGGACCTGCATTTTCTTTTCCTCTTTCCTAAGACTAACAGACAGATACATGCCTATTGTTATGTCTTTGCTCCATGGGGATGAAAATTGCGGGAGTGTGCAGCCTCTGATTAATTTAGAGAAGGAGTCTGTCCTTCACTTTAACTGATCCAAGTGTGCCTTTGGTAGTTTTGTCTTGCTTCTCCAAATCTAGTGCTTCAACAGCTTCTAGAAGTTACACTTTATTATAGCAGAGATAACTTGTTACTCTTGTAACAGCTCCTAGTTATGTAAATAAACTCCAGCTGCTGTTCTTTCTGATGTTTACTCTGAATATAATAATGCTTTATGTTTATTACATCTTCAGTTTCTCACTGACTGCTTTTGTCTTATGTAACAATCTCAAAAGGCTGACTTGTGAGGCAGACAAGCATGTGTTTGAGGTACAGAGAGAAGTCTTCAGCAGTAGCCAAGGGGGGAAGAGAAAAGATACAGATGTCAGTTGAGTTTAGAATTAGGTAAGGGAATTTATTTAGGATTTTGCAAAACTGATAGGTATCTTAGAATGCAGTGATAATAGCCTGAATTTCAGTTTCCTAAGGTTTGTGTGTCTGGCTAATTGACTGCATATCTGTTCAGGACAGGCTTTTTGGCAAATATGTAGAATAGAGTTCGTTTGAGAGATAGGGACACTACTTTTCTATCAATCCTAGAGAAGCATGGGAATCCAGAAATGAACATTTGTCAGGGCTAAGGAACAGTTTACTAATTAGTCAGCACAGAAGGAATTGCTTACATGGAATTGCCATATTAGCATTTTGTTATGCTGGATATAGCTTTATTACTTCAGCTGTATAATTTCTGGGAGAAAGCCTGTTAACTTAATCAAAGTGAAATTGATTCTAAAAGCAGTGATAGATTTGTAGCTTTATTTAATGGTTGCTGAACCAGTCTGTACGACAGGGTGTTTAAACTGCTGAGGACTAGTGCCATTTTTCTAGGTAGGCTTAGCCTGTAAATGGATCTTCCCTGACCACTGAAACTTTGATAGCTTTAATCTTGTCTGGGTTGAAGGATGAAGAAATTGGTCTTGAAATTAATGAAATGAGGAAAATAACTTAGTTCAGGTTGAGGATGTTTGAACTTGGACTGAAATGAACCTAGGTTGTTTCTGTTATTCTGCTTGGGTAGCCCTGAGTGTTCTTACTGCTGGTGCTCAAAATCTGAATGTGCTGCTTACCCTTGTTAATTCTGTTGCCAGCTGCTCCTTTCTGTGCTGAAGCACCCTTGCAGGAAATGGTGATTGAGGAAGAATACGAGAAGCAGCAGGCAGATGTGGAGATGAAGAAGGAGCTGTGCCCCTATGCTGCATTAGGAGAATGTCGTTATGGAGAAAACTGCGTGTATATCCATGGGGACGTGTGTGATATGTGTGGCCTGCAGGTCTTGCATCCCATTGATGCTGCACAGAGATCTCAGCACATAAAGGTAAGCAAACAACTGTCTGGTGTTTAACAGCTACAAGTTATTGCTTCCTAGCTCCCCTCAATCACTTGTTACTAATTCCCTTTCATTTGAAGGTGTGTGCAGGTCAGGCAGTGAATGCAATTCCGGTTGTAAACTAGACTGTTTCCTGCCAGGGCCATACTCAAAAGCAGCTGGATTTCCTTATCTGTGTTGGGAGAGCAGTCTGCTTAAAGATACTGAAGCTTTGTTCTTTGCCTAGTCAAAGTGGATGGTCTTTTACATGGCCTTTTCATGTTTAAAAGTAGTGTCTGAAGGAAGGAATTTCAAGTATGAATTGATTGTTCCCTAGTACTTAAAGAATTTTTTTTTTTGAGGATCAAGATTTTTTCCAGCTCAATCACACTGTGTGTTATGCAAAACAGCAAGCTGAGTTTTAAAACCTGCTTAGACCTCCCCAGGTGCCCTGTCATCTCTGTAGTTGTTTTCTTTGTGTCTCCTTTTCAGTCTTGCATTGAAGCTCACGAGAAGGACATGGAGCTTTCCTTTGCCGTCCAGCGTAGCAAAGACATGGTGTGTGGGATCTGCATGGAGGTGGTGTATGAGAAAGCCAATCCCAGCGAGCGCCGCTTCGGGATCCTCTCCAACTGCAGCCACACTTACTGTCTCAAGTGCATCCGCAAGTGGAGGAGTGCTAAACAGTTTGAGAGCAAGATTATAAAGTGAGATGCTTTCCCATTTCCATTGTGCTTTGTTACTGTGGAAGAGCTTAGTAACTTGTGACAGCTTGCAGCAGATGCAGAGTACACAGAAATGGCATTTAATGCATACTAACTTTTAGTTTACTAGTGAAATAATTGCTGGGGATAACATTTACACTCTGATTTGGTTAATACTGGTTAAGTTTGCAAAACTCAATGGTAGTAAATAACTGTTGTTTATTTAGTGGCATGTTGTCCAGTGGTTACTGTTTATGTCTTGGACACCCAGGCAGGAATCTGGAAACAGATTACCCAATTCAGAATGTATGCTGCTTAATTCATTACTACCTTAGAGCATTACTCAGTTGGCAAAATATTTCTCCATTTAAGGCTGTTCTAGAAAATATCAAGTTCCAATCAAATAAATACAGGAAAAAATACCAAAATAAATTTATTTAATTCTAACGAAAAAGGAGTCTGTGTGAAGTGTTTTTTCAAGCTTTTCTGAGACAAGCTCACCAGCTGCCATTGCCATTGAGTTCTTGAAGAAGAGAGTTGAGGTTATCTTCATGCGTAAGAGAGTCTAGATTAAAAAGGTTGTACAGCAAGTGTATGAGTACAGTACCTCTTTAAAGATGGATATATGCCATGACTTTTTATATAGGAGAGAGCACCGTGTAAAGTGGAATTTTGCAGCACAGTCTGTTCGTTTCCCAGGTCCTGCCCAGAATGCCGGATCACATCTAACTTTGTCATTCCAAGTGAGTACTGGGTGGAGGAGAAGGAGGAGAAACAGAAACTCATTCAGAAATACAAGGAGGCTATGAGGTAGGAGCAATGCAGCCTTTTATCAAACTGAGAGTGCAGAGATAAAGGCACACATGGAGAAGAAGGGTGTTGATGTAAAGGCCCTTTTCACACCACGTGTGAAGCATGTCTTTGCCTGTCTGCCCACAGATGCGTGCATGCAGTCCCAGAGCTATTCCTGTGTTCTTTCACCTCAGTCCTTCCCTTCTCTACACAAAACACTGGTGGTGTAGCCATAAGGCAGTCCAAGCTCATGCACTGCACACCATTAGTGTCTCTCTGCATGCATCACTCCACGTGTAGTGTGATTAACAATTTCTGCGTGTAGGTCTTGTACTCACAAAATGCCGCCTTCTCCTGATACCCGAGATCCTTGTGGACTGCTGATCAGTGCAATTCTGAAGTGTGATTGGGGTGTGCTGTAAGTAAGGGTTGTGATATTTTCCTTTCCAGCAACAAACCATGCAGGTATTTCGATGAAGGCCGTGGGAGCTGTCCATTTGGAGGGAACTGTTTTTACAAGCATGAATATCCTGATGGCCGTCAAGAGGAGCCCCAAAGACCCAAAGTAGGAACCTCAAGTAGATACCGGGTTAGTGCTGCTGATTAATTGTCCTTTCAGTAGGCAGAGAGCACAAGAGGGGTGGGCATTATGTCTTCTTCCTTGAGAAGAGGATAGGGAAATATTGACTTTTCTTTTTTCCACTTCTGATAGACCTCTGTAATGGTGAATTTGAAGGAAGCGGTGCTCTAAAGTTTGTGAATGCTGGAGGACAAGATGGAAAGACTAGATTTAAAAAACTTTGCTACAACATACTGAAGTAGAAATGTTGGGTAGCATTAATAGGGGTGTGTAAGGGTAAATTCTGCTGGAGGTCAGTATCTCCCTGAAAGAGAAATGTGATTTCTTGCATGTCAGCAAGTACACCAGGGGCGTGTCAGCCTCTGGAAAGGCTCCTGCTTTGTCCCTCTGGGTCACCTGGGAAATGTTTGTTCCATTGGCAGGCCCAGCGGAGGAATCGGTTCTGGGAGTTCATCGAGGAGCGGGAGAACGGGGATCCCTTTGAGACCGACGAGGACGAGGTGGTGACCTTTGAGCTCGGCGAGATGCTGCTCATGCTGCTGGCGGCCGGAGGTGATGATGAGCTAACGGATTCCGAGGATGAGTGGGACTTATTTCATGATGACCTGGAAGATTATTATGATTTGGATCTATAGCACCTGTCAGTGGAGTGTGGACTGTTGTCTTGGCTTCAGGCAGTAGCTATTACCTGTGGTGTTGTGGCAGTGCCTGTGTTTCTCCTAGGCAGGCCGATCAATTCCAGGTGCTGTTGTAATAACTTTTACCCAGGGTCTGTCTCTTCCCTTCCCCTCCTCTCCCACCCCAGGAGTGTTGTTTTTCCTCTGTTTCAACAAATAACAAGAAATAAATCTTTAAAATGTTAGTTTTTGTAAAAATGAATTTAACTGTCAAACAGTTAGCTTAGGTTTGTTGCTTCATCTGTGTACCCAACAGAGTTCACCCAGTTCCAGGGTTAAAGTGTTTACAGGACTCCCACACTCATTTTGAAGAGCCCAGATACAAAAATGAGCAGTGGCCATGCAGTGGGGATGTTAATTGGCTGATGGCCTTTATTCTGTCTTTGTACCAATATTTCTGATTTCAAGCCAGATAAAAATATTCTTTCTGGAATCAGCTCCGTTCCAGCCCCCTCATGTACACGTCTTCATTTGTGACTTTTGGTCTCTGTTTACTTGCACATTACTATTACTACTGTGTAACCAGAACCAGGTGTGAACGTTCTGGATTTTTACTGTGTTTAGCATGAAAGGAAAATGTCTTTGTGAAAGGAGAACTCTCTATGTGTATATACAGATAAATGTAGAGTTGGACCTCAAGGATGGGGAGACTCTGTGTAAGTTAAAAATAACAAAACCATCTTTCACCCCCTCTTGGTGCATGAAGTCTTGCCTCCAATTGGACGTGAAACTGGTCTGGTGGTCTCAGCCCAGACTGGGAAATGATCCTGACTATCGCTTCACTTGATAGATGGCACTCCCTAATACACCAGCTCTCTTTCATGTGTATGATTAGGGTTGTCCAGGAGCAGAAATCCGGTTAGCCAAGGTGGGGTCAGAGGAACACCAGAGAGGACCCTTTAGCTTTATCGCTCTGTAAGTTTTAGAACTTCATGTAAACACTTAAGCCGTGAGCTTTGCTGGAAACTCGCTGTGCCTCCCAGCTGCTCTGAGGTACTCGTGCCTCTCTGCAGCTGGGTTGGGCAGGTTGCCTGGTAAAGCTGTTCAGTTTATGTGAGTTACTGCTTACAAAGGCAGTCGTGCAGTTTCTGGCTGTAATTTGCATTGAGAAATTACTTTGCCACCAAAGCCCCAGCAGAGGAATTTTAACCTTGCATTACATTATTGCTGTTTTTTATTGACTTGTGGATGCCCCGTGATCTGTTCTCCTGCTGCTCTTGTCCCCTAGACTGCCTCTCCTTTCACTTTTAAATGGAATGAGAAATTGTTCTGAGGTCTATAACGTATTGTTTTGCAGCTGCCTTTTGTAAGAAGCACTTTTCCCAAATAAAAAAAGGAAAAAAAAATTAATCAAGAAGTCAGTCTGTTCTTTTAAATTGGAAGCTTCTGATTTGAACTTGAATATTTTTGTGTGTGTTTCTGTAAATGCAAAGGCATTTGTGTCACTTACTAAGCATACTACAGAATTCAGGCATTGTTAGAGCCTTTCCAGCAAAGAGCCTGTAATGCAAGGGACACATTCCAAACAGGCAGCTGAGACAGGTGATGTGTTGAAGGAATATCTGGGGCTGTTAGTACAAACTGACACTTCTTGCTTTCTCAGAAGTAAGTTCTACAGTATTGTGTTTATTTTATTTGCAGTGGACAAAGCCAGCTGCAGGACATGCTCTTATCCATAGTTTCCTATTGTAATGCTGTTTGGACAGCAAGTCCAAGCACTGCTACAGGTTACTTCCTGGGACCCCACTGTGTGTGTTCAGATAGAAGCATTTTTCTGCAGAAATCCACCAATTGGAAGTAAACTGGTAGAAGCATATTCCGATGCTGGGGGATAAGATTTTAAGGAAGTTTAAGTGAACAGAGTAATGCCATTGTTGATTTGTTCAGTTTGCTGTTTGTTTTTCTTTCCCAGGGGCGAAGAAGCAGAGGGAGGAAAGGAATGTAATTTGAGCAAATGACACTTTGAACTGATAAAAGGGAGAAAAGAGAAAAAAATTAAGGCCTCCCTGCCCTACATGGTGAACAGAATTTGTTACATCCTGTTGGAAAGCTTCATTGAGACATGCATTTGTAACAAACCTGGGTTCTCATAAGATGGGAAAAGGTAATGAACTTACAGCAGAGCACAGATTAGCTTGCTTTCCTAAGGGGTCAGGAGTGCTTTACTCCCTGCCTGGGTGGAGGTGTGGCACAGTGGTGGCTGCTGGTGTTTTTAAAGCTTCCTCCTGTACATGTTACAGAGGAGGCTGAGAATGCCCAGGTGAGTGATTTGCTTTGGTGGAGGCTGGTGGGTGGAGCTGCACAGCCACTGGTGTGTTCAGGTGCAGCATGACAAGTAGCTGCTCCTGCTTTGAACTGTGCTGTGGTTCCTGTTGTGCAGGTTCAGGAACTGCCTGTGTTTGTCCCCAGGCCAGCACTGCTGGGTGCCACTTCCCATTGGAACTGTGCTGTGCCAGGCTTGCTTCTGAGCTGGCTGGAGCACTGTGATTGCCACCCCAGCAACCCCACCCTGGGACAGCTGGGAATAGCAGGGCTCTGAAATAAGTATGTTAGTGGGCTGCTATGCTTTTCCTCTGTGAGAACAGGAATAAATTCAGTAGAGTTAAGCTTATAATGCTTAGATGGAGGGTGACAGCTTAGGCTGTGCTACATTGTCTTCAAGAGAATACTTGAGGTACAGAAACTGAAGAGGCCACTTGTTTATCTTTATTTCAAATCAAAAATATTTTAGAAAGAGATGGATCCTGTCACTTGAGGTGCCTTGACTTTACTCCCTAGGCCAGAATATATACATTTAATTTGAAACAAACCTTTGTCTCTTGTGGAAAGTAGAGTAAGTATGCTACCTGCTCTCCCTGCTCTGAATGTAATCATACAAGGTAAGAGCACTTGTTACAACTTCTGCTTTAATTCAAATGGTGGTGGCACAGCTGGCCTTTGTGGCCCAAGGTGGATTGTAATCTTTGAGGAAATACCTGGTTCATTTAATGAAACACAAGTCACTTTCCTGCTGGTGCAGGTACAGAGAGATCTGTATTTGAAAGGGGCTCTGAGCTATGGGGTGTCTTGTGTTTGGAACAAAAATTGTGTAGATGAAATTATTAATGCTGAAGCAACTTAAAATGAGGGAATCCACATGTAATCCTTTAGGATTGAAATACAATACAGGACTGTGCTGCAGGGATCAAGTAGCTACAAAGTCAGTTTAATTGCTAGCATTAGAAAGGCATTAAACTGTAATTGTGGTGAGCCTCACTTCAGGTTAGCAAAACTAGACTTAGGAGTAAAAACTAAAAGCAGTATCTTCATGGACACAGCAGTATCAAGGAAATGCAGGATTGCAGATATGCTGAACTCTGTTTATCCATGGGTGTGCTGTTTGTCATTTGACTGTCCAGCCAGTCAGCCCCTGCTTGGCAACAGCTTTATATGGCTGCATTGACAGAAGCTGTGCAGGCAACTGTGTGAAGGTTGATTTACAACAGCAGCATTAGAAAAAAGTGCTTTAAATCATTTTTGAAAGCCCTGCCCATCTGAAACTGAATTCCTGTTTCAAGGTGAAGCACTCTTAGGACAAAGGGGCTCTTGGCCTGTCTAGAACTATTCTCAAAAGAGTGTGATTTCCTGTTGGTGTAGTTCCAGTTCTTAACACAGTTGCTTCAGAGTGGTGCTTGGAAATTATTTCAGGAGCCAGTTTGCTGAGCAGTAACTGTTTGGGTCCCTGATGCACACCAGCAGGTAAATGTGGGTTCTGGGAGCTGAGAACCCACATGGGGAAGGGGCAGCTGCCCTTGGAGCACTCACCTGGCTAGGGGAAGCTTCAGTTCCAGTTCCTTGTCCACAACCACAGGCATGCCTCTTCTTCCTGGGAGAAGGCTCCAGGATAGAGTGCTCCACCTCTGCTAAGCATCTGAAAATTGTCTGCCTTCCAACTATACTTAAACATTAACTGGAATGATTAGATAAGAACCTCAGCTTTTGTAACTGAGAGCCTGTTTCCTGCATACAAAGCAAAGTTAGGCCACATAGGCAGTGCTGTGTGCCTTCTACATCACTGGGCTGCTGTTGTCTTGGCTTTTAACTAGTCAGCTTCTGGGAGGTGTCAGTTTGGTACATTTAAAATACTTCTGGTTTTTTTAATTTTATTACCTTGTTCCACCAATAGGTAATGTTTCTTCTCATCTGGCCTGGCTGTGACACTAGTGCAAATAATGTGCCACAGCAAAGATTCAAATACTTCTTCCCAGGAGATAAGAACTTAACAGATGAGCTCATCTTCAAGCTGAATGTGCAACTCTTGAAACTGAAACCTGTGGGGCAGTAGTAGTTTTTAAAATAGTGTTGTAAACAACCTTATAACGCTTGTACAAATGCATTAATGATGCTGTCAGGAAGCACTTGCAATTTGCTTATGATGCTGAGGAACAAACCATTAACAGAAAGCTCCTTAGCAATTAATGCTACTTTGCTTTGTCATAGCTAGGTGTTTCCATCTGCCCTCTGATGGGGAAAGGCACAACCACAGAGATCATGCTGAGCTTGTGTTTTAATCTAGTGGTTCTCACAGTCTAGAATAACAGGCTGTATGTACTAAGGGGATTTTTTAAAAGTTCATAGCTTCATCTATTACCTCATGAGTAACAGCGTTACCAATAATCTCTGAAGAATCTTGTCAGTAAGTGCTGCTCTTCACTCATGCCAGGACAGCTGGAAAAGCAACTCTGTGCAAACCATTCAGTGTAACTGGCCAAAGGCCTCGTGGAAAATGCCAAACAGAGCCAACCAAAAGAGGTCACGCTCCTGGTTTAGCTGCACAATGGGTAGGTGTCTAATTCTAAGTTTCTTGGAGGAGTAGGAAGCCTGCTGGACCTGTTAAAGGAAAGGGAACAGTCACAAGCCTGTTCTCCCTGATCCTGTGTTGCATAGCTTTCTGCCAAGAAGGTCTTGCTTTGCCAATAGCTCCACATGTACAAGAAGAGAACAGCAAGAGCCCTGTAACCTGGCAGTGCTGGGCACTCAGGATCACATCAGCCTGCAGAAGTCTCCATACTGAGGGTAAGCAAGTTAACTTCATACAGTAGTGGCTAATTTGGTAAACCAAATGAACCATGCCAAGTTAACACTCTGCTGGTACCATCCTTCCTCTAATTCTTGACCAATGAAAGATTGTAACTGGAGATGAAAGCAATACTTTTTCCATTGCAGTCTTCTGGAAGATACTACTACAAAAAAGTTAAAATGATGGATTACAGACTACTACCAGCAGGAATAGAAATATTAAGCTTACCTTTGACTGCTTTTGTAGTGACAAGAGCTGTAGAAACTAGTTGTTTGGAAGCCACTTTGAAAGGCTATGGTATTTACTGTTGCTGAAATGTGCAAACTGAAATGTAACTACTAGGTTAGTGAAAATAAAGACAGAATAAAGATTTAACAAGTAAACATGAGAAGGAGGATGCCTGGAGATGAAGCTTTCTCCACAGCAGGCTATAGCAAGAGGGGAGCATGGTAGATTCCTCCCTCAGCTTACACAGAGCTGAATTAACCCCTGCTCTTTGTATGTAATAGCAAAGAACCTGGCCAGAGAAAGCATTAGAAATATTTCCAAGACCATTATTCAGTGATTCATTCTTCTTTATTTTTTTGTGCTTCTAAAACAAGATTTTTCCAGCAATACTTGCTACATGTTTTTCCCTATTTTTCAAGGACTTAGGAAACAGGGGCAGCCAGCCATTGGCTAAGCTGGCAACACCCCAGCCTTCCCAAGGCTGCTTTGCATGTAACACAAACTGTGTTTTATCATTACAGAGTTTGAGTTGCAGTTCATAGCTTAAGTGATGATACACTTTGGTACATGTGGACTGCAGTCAAAAAAACTTCCCCTGATATTTCTTTCTTCCTCCTCCTTCCCTGTTTCCATCTACTGGGAAAAAAAAAATTGCAAACAACAGAAAAAAAACCAAAAACAAACCTCAAAACCCTCACCAAAAAAAAAAAAAACAAACCAACAACAAAAAAACCAAAAAAACAGCCCAAACCCTTCATTCAGTTCAGATATACAGAAAAATGAGCCCCAAGTAGCAGAGCTTGCAACTGGGAGAAGCAAGCCAAAACCTTCCATTGCTACCACCATGTTCAGTGTCCCGAGCAGCAGCAGATATACTCACCTAGGGCAGCTCTCTGGTGCACCCCATACCATTGCCTTATCACTCTAACACAATTCAAATGTTGAAATTTTTACCTAATTTAAATCATCTCACCCCTTGCTGTATTTTACAGGAGCTTGCATCCATCCTTCACATTCCCTTGAAATTCGACAGGGATACTCTCAAGCTGCCACTGGTCCATCACACAAGCTACAGAAGGCTTTTGGTTAAAATCAGCACATCAAAAGCAAGAGGAGGTTAACAGGGAGGAATGAAAAAAAGGTCCTTTCACTGGAAGCTTTGCTGCTCCCATCAAGTCCATGTAGCAAGATGGAGAATAGTACAATCCTGACTATTACAAAGCAAAGCGAAAGGCAACTTTTCTCACCCCAGGAAGAAGTATATCATGTTCTGCCTGCTGTGCCACTGCTGAGATGTGTCCAGGTATGTCTGGTGAGGAACTCAGGGCAGATGTGCAATCCTGTACTCTTTCACAAATGTCATTATGCTCCTTGGGATGGGTGGCTACCTGCCTGGTGTCAGGAGAGCTCCTAAATCAAAGTTGAGGCAGGAGTGGGTTAGTGCTGTCCAAGCATGTGTCAGACTTTTTACAGCTACTGGCAGAGAGGAAAGTGCTTGTACTTAAAACCAGCAACACAGCTTGGAAGGGTCAGTGCAGAACTCTGGTGCAAATTTATCTTCTGACACAGCCAGAAAGACATGTAAGGAAATAATTAAAGGCAATAATTTTTACAGTTCTCTTTGGTTAAGGCAAGGGCTGGCAGCTTCTTGAGTCCTCTCATCTCAGAAGTTCACACTGCTATGTTCAAAGCAACCTGTGCTACCAACAGCAACAATGATCTCTGAAAATACTCACAAGCCAAGCTGCAAGGTAGAAATAGCAAGAGAGATGGCTTGAGGCCACACAGAACACTTTCATCAACTGAACAAAATTGAATCAAACAGCCTCAGAAGGATGGCAGTCTCCAAGTTCTCCCTGAAGTCTCTCTTCAACAGGAGCACTGGGTCTTCTCCACACTTGGACTGGCAATCACTGGCCTGGAGTCAAGACTGAAGCTGTTTGGAGGGTTCTCCCCATGAAGCTGTAAGGTATTTCGGGCTATCAGCTCCTTAGCCATTAATGTGAACACCTCTTCTATGTTTTGAGCTTCTTTTGCTGATGTTTCCAGCACAGCTAAGAGCCCGTGCTTCTCTGCCAGGGTGCAGGCATCTTCAAACAGCACCTGGCGCTTCTCCAGCGAGTCCGCTTTGTTCCCTTAAAAGCAGGCACAGAGATACTTCCATCACTTAAGTCTCTCAAAAATTTATTTTTAAATGCAATGCATTAATTCAATTTGGTTAAACAATAGATTTATGTCAGGAGTTACTGGATAGAACAAGATCTGAGTACATCAGAGCCACAAATACAGGCTGTGGTCTAAAACTGCAGCGAATGAGATAATATAGGTTATAATATAGGTTATAATGTAAAGATGTGCCCAAAGAGATGTATTCTATTACCAGCTGCAAAAACCAGCTGGGGCAGTGATTCTTATCTTTATGGGAGATAGGTTCTGCTAATGGGCCATCTGTGGCAATGTCTTTTTCCCACAACCCATCCTTCCTCCAGGAGATATTTCCTGTTAATGGCCATTAAGTCCCACTGCATGACTGAAAATTACATCATCCCATTGGGAGATGCTCCAGCCAGGGGGAGGAGCCAAGGCTTTCCTACCTAGATAGAAACTAGTTTTCAGAGGACAAGAGCTACCAGGATCACTGCCAAGATTCCTACAGAATCACTGCTTTTAAAAAACCACTTCATCTGGACTGCTACAACCACCCTAACTAGCAGGGTGTGAGCTTGTATTCTGACTCTGTCAGTGGTTTTTCTTTTGTACTATTGATTCCAAAACCATTACAGATGAAATCCAAGAAAAAACTAAAAACCTGTGTTCATCTAATTACTTAGTATAGGTAGTGGGGGTAAAGGATTATTTGGAAGCAACTTGGTCCTGTTCCCTAGTGATTTTAAATGTTTAGTAGTATTTAAGCTGAATATTAAAAAAAAAAAATAAATTAGGGTGATGTAAAAAGAAAGACAAGAATTCAGATCAGCTACCTTAATGCTTAAATTATATGCTTAAGTTGTTCCTGCATGTATAGATTAAACTTTTACTTGCAGCACTTTATTCAAAATCTATCATGAAATACCTCAGATAAAATGCCTTTGTGTATTTAGCCAGTTGCAGCAAATGTAGATTTATCAGTTCTAGTAACTGGCTTAAGTCTACACTTGTAGTTTCAAGACAAACCTTCATCAAATTCATATCTTGAATATGTATAAACTAACTACCCTCCCATAAAGTCCCTTACAGTATTTCTAAAAGAAAAAAAAAAAAAAAAAAACAAAACCAAACAAAACCAACCTACCCCACAAGAGAAAAAAAAACAAAAAAACAAAAAAAAAAAAAAAAAAAAACCAAGCAAAATATAGCTAAAAACCCCCCAGCTTTAGGGTTATTTGCCTTCTTAAAAGGAACCCAGCCACCTTTTCCTCCTTCAGTTCCAGATGGAAAAGTTAGGTTTCTAAACCTTAACCTACTAGAAAGGTGTTTAACATAACTAGGCATAATTCAATGTACAATGACTTCTGCCAATATAAGTAAAGCAAGCAGTACCAGCTTTGGAAGAAAGCACCAAGCTGTATCCTTAACAAAAGCTTCATTTTTACTAATTTCAGAACTTATCTCTCTAAAAAAAAAAAACCAACAACCACCACCATCCCCCACCACAGAGATAAGTCTCTTTCTTTAGATTCATGACAGGAGCTAGAAAATCTTGGCCAAAGTGCAGTGATTTACACCTCCCCTGCCCCTAGTTCCAAGCACTGCTTTAGATGCAGGCCAGAATTTATCTTGTGCTTCTTCCAGAGGAAGGACAGGAGAAACCTGTGCAGCACAAGCACGGAGGGTGCTGGGAGCAGAGGCAGCAGCTCAGGGGCCCTGCCTGGGGCTCAGCTGCTGAGCTGCTCTCAGCAACAATAACCATGAAACCCGAGGGAAAGGAACCACGGCTTCCTACCAGCTCCATTCCCAGCCACTGCTTTCCTCACAGAGGCAGTTTCCTGAGTGCTGGAGGAATGCAAGCAGAGCACTCCACGCTCTGCAAAAGCCACCTCCCCATCTATTGTCTTACCTGCTTGGAATCCCATTACAGAGCATGCATATCAAGAGAACAGAGAGGAAAGATGAGAACCAGGAGTCTGTGCATTCCCCTTCGTCTTGAATTATTGAACTGCTACATTCCTGTGCTTCAGGAGTAGAGGGGTCAGGCTCACTGTAATTCTAACCTCAACAGCCTGGCAGCAAAGCTTGTTGTGTTATTCCAGCAAGAAAGGAACAATTGAAAAAAGGTTTTGCTGTCTGCAATGGGTTTGGTCCTGGCAGGACCAGGCTATGACTTTGCTCATTTTTTTAAGCTTAGGCTGAATTGACACACTTTGTGATCTATTTTAATTAGAACTGAATCCTTCCTTAATGCATAGTGTATAGATGCTTCACATAGTGCCAGGAAACGAGGGAGATTTTACATTCATATTAAAAATCTACATAACCCAATATTTAAAACTAAAATCCTACCAATTAACATCATGACCAAGTTTGCAGCACCATACTTTTCAATTTCATGAATCCAGTGAGGAATGGATTCAAATGTGGACCTCCTAGTAAGGTCATAGGCAAGGATGGCCCCATGGGCACTCCTGTAATAAGACTGGGTTATTGTCCGGAAGCGCTCTTGGCCGGCTGTGTCCCACACTTGGATCTGTAAGAGAAAGGACAGAAGCTGTAAAGACCAATGAATATCACTTTCCTAGGTGCTTGCCCACAGCATTTGAAGCCCTGTGTCTAGAAGGCAGCCAGACCTGTCCCAGATCACTCCACGACCCCAGTGCTGCTCTGCCCTCTCCAGATCTGAAAGCCATTTACAAGCCTGTAGAATCAATCCACACAGACCAAAGAGAAAGCTCCAAGGGTAAAGCCAGCTTTGCAAAGAGGCTAAGAAACCCATTTGCAACAACTGCAGTAAAAGATCTAGAACATTACAGCGTTTTGATAGCAAAAGAAGGGCAGAGAACCCTAATACAGGACTGGGCAGAGCAAATCTATATATAAAGGCCAGGCATCCTAACTTTCATCTGCACACAGAGGGAAGTTCTAGCCGATAATTTCTTCTGGTGTTTACCTTTCCTCAAATTAAGCACACGTCAAAGAGGAGCCTTTGCAAACCCTGAGGGTTTTCCCTTCTTGGTGTCTCAGCTAAACCCCCACATCTCTGGAGTGAAGAGGAATCCCCTCCAAGCTACAGCTATCTTCCCAAAAACTCCCTGCAGGCAAAGCACAAGCCCTCTCCTCGAGTAGATGCAGAGAAGTCACGAGAGCAAGCAGGCACCCAAATTAGGGTGACTGCTTCCCCCAGGGCATCTTCCTGGGAAACACGCCTGGTTAGAAAGGCAGCCAGCTTTGGCAGGGCCGAGCAGGAGGAGCTGAGCATCCCGGCACTTGCACGGGATGAGGATGAGGATGGCCCGGCCGAGGCGCCGCTCGGGCTCGCTCCCCACACCCACCTTCACTTTCTTGCCGTCGATGTCCATGGAGCGCACGGTGAAGTCCACGCCGATGGTGTTCTGCTGCTTCTCGTTGTACTGCCCCGTCTTGAAGCGATGCACCACGCACGTCTTCCCCACGTTGGAGTCGCCGATCAGGATGATCTTGAAGAGGTAATCGAAGGCATCGTCCGCGCCGGAGCCGGGGAAGGGCATCGCGGCTGCCGGGCGGGCCCGCGGCGAGGCGGGCGAGGAGGAGGAGGAGCCGCAGGCCCGAGGAAGGAGCCCGGTGCCCGGCGCTCACCTGCCGGGCCAGGTAGCGCCGCTCGGAGCCGCGGGGCCGCCGGGATCTGTAGTGCTGTAGTTCGGTAGTTCTGTATTCTCCCCCTTCCTTCCCGCCGCCCCGCCCCGCGCTCGGCCGCAGCGTGGGGCCGGCGCCGCTCGCTCCCGCCCCGTGGGCGGGGCTCCACCGGACTACAACTCCCAGCGTTCCGCGGGGCCGCCCGGAAGTGCCGCCCCGCCCGCCCATTTCCGGCGGCCGCTCTGGGCGCTGCACGGTACCGGGGAGCGGGGCTGAGGCGGTGGCTGAGGTGCGGGCCGGGCTGGGGGTTGGGCCGGGCCGCCCCGGCCTCCCGGATGGTTCTCGGAGCATTCCCTTGTCCTTCTTCCCGGACAGCATCCTGCTGAGCATCCGCGGTGACAGACGGTCTGCTGGGGCTGGCTGCGGAGGGCCCTGCCTGGGCTTGGGGTTGTGCCGCTGTTCTGTTGGGAAAATGTCAATTTTCATATTGGGAGAGTGGGCGTTTGTCGGTTTGGCTTTTAATTGGGCTTTCCTTTTTTTATTTTTTTTTTTTCCGCTTTGGAATGTTAAGGCTGTGCTTGTCCCGCCGGCTTTGGAGGGCGGTTGGGCAGCATTGAGGGTGTTGGTTTTGAACTTAAGGTGTCTTATTTTCACTTTAAGTGAAAGGACAAGGTGGAGCACCGAGGAAAGCTTAACAAATAAGGGTGAAAGCCTATCAAAAGTTTGTTCAAAATACCGGCTGGCTGAAGGTAAATAGTGCTAAACAGTTGACCAAGGCAGTCTAACACTCTAAAAGCACTCCTTTTCCTTTCTTAAAGGCATGTGCTTCACTGTCTTGAGTTCTGTGGGTCATCCTGCTGCCGAGCTTTTGCTCCTCCTCCACCACAATGTCACTGTGGTGTTCTCACAATAATTAGAAGACTAATTTTAAACAAGAAACTGGTTGCAGACTTTTCTAGCCAAGGACGAATGCCAGTTTTGAATATAGAAAGGACAGGGTGAGGAAAGAGGGGGAAACAAAGTCTTTTGTGGCTATCTCTGCATTGTGAAAGTGTCCTGTGCCAGAAAACTAGCTGAGATTGGGAAGCTCTGAGGAACAGATTGTTTCAATAGTGAATGCTGTTGAAAAAAATAGGTGACTTTAAGGTCAAACCAGGCCTTAGCTTTAAAAGGACTCAGTATCTTGGACAAATAAGATCTGTATTTGCATGTGTTGACATGAAGCAAGTAGTAAATCTTGTGCTTTAGGCTGCAAACTGATTACCCAAGGAAGGAGCTTTTCCCCACAGCGTTGCACAACTCACAGTGTTTTGCTTTGCTCAGGACAGCTCTGTTATCTGCCTGGAGGGTGGGGACAGAGCCAGGGGAGCTGCTGTGTTTGGCCAGCAGTGGCTCACAGGCCTTAAGGACCATGGAGCTGGGAAACTGGAGTGCCTTGGCTTCCCTTCTCCACGTGGCTTGTGGGGGATGTTGGTGTTGTGTCATCACTGAGAGAGCAGGGAAGGGAACACTGCCTGCAGTGGAAGGTGTCTTGATGAAACCTTTAAAAGGAGGAGTAGAAAGTCTGTGTGAAATCAAGGGGTTTCAGCAGCAGAAATTTGGATGAGAGACTGTCTGGGCAATGACTTCTACTTTTTCCAGGTGGGGTTGTGAGGCTGAACTTGAGAAGTCTTCTGTCAGATGTGCAAGTAATTACTAACAGTGCCTGTGGATACAAAAGGGCACAAGGGCATTATATTCTGTCTTATTTCAGTGCTGATCCTTTGGGGGAATAGGGTAGTGCTTGCTCTCCTCAGCATTCAGCATGTTGGTAGTGTTGGCATGTCTTCTAAAATGTGTGGGGTGAGATTCACCCCTTGCTGCCCAGTGGGGCTGTTTCCCAAAATCTGTTAGCAGATATTGTCCCTCAGCCACGCCAGCACAGCTGGGGGATTGGAGTGCTGTGACATGGAGCAGCATGAGCAAACTGTGCTCTGAGTGAGGTCTGACTGAGGTGTGTCACAGCCTTCCCTCAGTACTGGGAGTTTCTGGTGGTCTCCAGGTTGAGGCAGGTGTCACCCATGTCCTGCAGGTAGGGGCAGGAAGGTGTGACTTGTGTGCTGTCCTGAGTTAGGGACAGATGGAGCTGTGTCAGGTTTGAGAATCAACAGGCAAGGATTGCAGCTGTTGGATTTCAGCACTGTCCTCACAGTTACTTCCCTTTTTCCATCTATGCCAATCCAGTCTTGGGTGTATTCCTACAACATCTTTGTGAGGCAGTGGGATCCCAAACCCTTCTCCACCCATAGCCAAGTGCTGCTCTTGTGGCTTCATCACCTGTCTGTGTCCAGCCAGGTAGCAGTAGAAAGCTCTTGTTTATGGCCACTCTGTAGTGCTCCATGTGTGTAAATAACAATGCACAATGGTCTTTAATGGGACAGTGGTGGAAATTGGTAGGTCCAGGGGGTGCTCCTTTGGTCCTGGGCACTGAAGAGGCATCTTGTAGGAGAGAGACAAAAGCAAGTGCCACCAGGGTACTGGGAGAATGGGAATAACAAGACACCTTCAGCTGTAGAAGTTACTGAGGAATGTACAAGTGATGAGATGGATAGTGGTGTGAAACAAGTTGGAAAGGCATGGCATAGGGTTGTTCTGTTTGGGGAGCAGAGCTGTACTTCATACACGTGTTTTAATCAAATTGCTTTTCTCTTCTCCTCCCTTCCCACCTTCTTCTGTTTAAGGGAGAAGAAAAATGACTTAATCAGGGCCCAGCCCTCGTGGCCAGGGCAGGAGCAGGGGTGGGGCTGCCAGAAGCATGGCTGTGCCTGGAAGCTTAAGGAGGCAGCCTGCCAACAGAGGCCTTGTGTCCCACTGCACCCACCATCATATTGTTGTGTTCCTGCTGACCTTCTTCAGGTAGGTTGAGTGTACCTCTGCTCAGAGATTTGTGTTTGCACCCTTTCCCCCTTGACCTCCAGAGGAGATTGGGCCAGCCTGTGTCTGTGTGTTTTCTGGCAGTTACTCCCTGCTCCATGCCTCCAGAAAGACATTCAGTAATGTCAAAGTCAGCATTTCCAGCCAGTGGACACCCTCCTGCCAAAACAGCACGGCCCCTGAGCTCCAGCCATATGAGGTAAGGACACAAGGGACAAGGAAGTGAGCTTGTGGGGCTGAAGAGGCCCCTTTAGGTGTTCCTCACTTCTCAGAGTGCTGGTGGAAACTTCAGGTGTTGGCATTGTAGTTTTCTGAATCACCAGGCAATGCTGAAATCTTCCCTAGTGGTGCCCAGAGAGAAACTTCTTGAGAAGCTACAGTGTTCCAAATGGAAATGGGGGCCCCAGAAGGGTCTGCAATAGCCAGTAGCATGGAGGAGAGGGAAGAGGGACTCTTCCTCTGCAGTGTTGGAGGCAATTAACCAAAGCAGTTAATGGGCTTACAGAGAGATCTGTGAAATCCTGGCTGTGCTTTCTCTGTGGTGCTACTGCCACTCTCTTAAAAGGATAGCCAAACTAAGAAGAAAGGTGTCTGTCAGTGCTACCTGTTTATCCTAAATTGATAGTGAGGAATGACATTTTTATCTTGCATCTAAAAGGCCTGATTTCCATGCCAAACCTCCAGTACCCCTGTCTGTAAAATCCTGGTTGCAGTTAAAGCTGTGGGTGTTTTGGCAGTGCTTGCTTGCAGGAAAGGAAGTTTTAAACTACTTGGTTCTCACATATGGGAATGCAAGAGCTACCTCCTGGTTCCTACCATGGGTTTTGTTGGTTTCTTTTTGTAATGCTTTTGAGAAGTGGAAGAAATCTCACATTGAAAGATTGGTCACAGGCCATGAGATCTATTAGAGCTGGGAGTTCCAAGTCAGCTGCTGGAGCATTGCCTGCATTAGAAATCATTGGTTATTAGAATGTTTGACAAGAGGAACAGAAGGATGATAAGTGCTGACTTCTTGTGATGAGTGAAAATTTGGCTTGTACTGTATTCAGGTTTTTACAGTATGGCCAAAAGGAGTGAGCCTCTCAGGGATGCTAAAATGAAATGCAAGGTGTTTGTATTTAGTTCTTTAACTAACATTCAAACAATTAGTATATTTTGAAAGCTGTTTAGATTTTTTTTTTTTTAATATCTAGATGATATGGTGTTTGTTGGATACTGAGATGCCTGTATCTGATCAAGAAAAATGGTCAAACTGGCCCTTTAGGTATCAATTTAGATTACATCTGTTCAACTAAGTGGATGTATGATTAGTGTTGTCTGCACAGCATGTTCTCTAGGAGAGGTAGAATCAAGCTGAAACTGATTATGTTTGAGTCAGGCACGTCTCTAGGTTGGGCTTGGGTTGGGTTTGTTTGTTTTCTAATGAAGGCATGGTGGGAAGGGAAGAAAATTTTGTTGATTAACTTCATTAATTCTTCAGGTTTTCCTCAAAGCTTGCTATTTTTTTTTACCTGATGTCACTAATCTTTCTATGGGGACAAGTGAGACTTTTTCCTTTTTTTTGATCATATTGAAACCAAAGTGAAACTCAGGGTAAACACAAAACTCAACATTAATGACTGGAGTTTGTTGTAAATAGTTTCCAACCAGTCTATTTATTCTCCTTTTTCCTTTTGTGCTCTTTCTTTTCTGTTTGTTTTCTGTCATTTTTTATTTTGACTGCTGCCACAAATACTGTAAGGGAATTATTCATTCAGTGAAGACAGCAAGAGAAGTAGAGAAGAGATGCTGCACATAAAACAGAATATGCCTTTATTGTATTATTCATTAAAATGCTCATCAGTGTTTCTGAGTAAGGAGCTGTCTAGCAGTTTCATGCTTGTTAGAAGTAGGCTTTGTTTTTCCACTCATTTGTCTTGATCCAGGTGAAAGGAGCATTTCTCACTTGTGGTTTGCCAGCTTGCATTTTAGAAGTGAAGCCAAGTGTCAGTGGATGTTTTCTGGCAGAAGATAATGCCAGAATTGTTCCTGGTTTGATAATTGAAGTGTTGGAGAAATGGGAGCTTGCTTGGGCCAGGTGCTGTTCTACTTTGGAGCTGGGGTTTCCATTGGGAAAGAGTAGAATGAGCTCTGCCTCTCCCTGTTGACCTGTCATAATTTTCCCTCTGTAGCTCTGGAACAGCAGCCGTTTATTTCCGAATCCAGAAGAAGCAACTCTCTTCCTGGGGATGTTGGACACCATCTTTTTGTTTTCCTATGCTGTGGTGAGTAAAACTAACCCCAAGCTGCTCAGCTTTAGTTCACTCAGTGGGAAGATCACACCCACAATAAAAAGGTTGGTTCAGAGGCAAACCTCCTCTCTTTCAATTTCTGTTAGTTCTGCCCATGCCTGTCACACATGTGAAGATGCTTGTTAAAAACACAAGGGAAATTCTGTCACTTCAGAATTTCTTACACCCCTGTCACTGGGGAGGACTAGTTCTGTCTCTCCAAAAGTTCTCAGCTGAGTTGTTTTAAACAAGAAATGTAATGAGCAGCTACAAGCAGGGTTTCTTTGGTGGCAGGAGAAGTGGTTAGAATCAAACTGTTAGTTGGTATAAGCAGTGTTTGGATTAGTATGGCCTTTCTATGTAATTTTAACTCTTACAGCTGTAAGGTGCAAATCCTCTGGCTTTATTTAATGCTGTGCTTTGTTCTCAGGGTCTCTTTGTCAGTGGCATAGTTGGGGACCGCCTGAATTTGCGCTGGGTTTTGTCCTTTGGCATGTGTTCCTCTGCTCTGGTGGTAAGTTGGAACATAACAGTGGGGTTTAAAAGTCTGCCTGAGGGTTTTGCTGTTTCTGTCTGCATCTGCTCATGAGCTGTAGCTGTACCTCAGTGGTCTCAAAGCCTGCAGGTCTAACTTGGTGCTGGATGCATGTACTGCACTGTCTAAAACATTGAGCATAGATGACTCTCCCCTTCCTGAAATGTCCAGCTCTGGACACTGTCAGAAGGCAATTCTGAAGTTTGAGGCACTGTCTAGAGATCTGAACAGCTTTTGTTTTCAGGTTGGTGTATTTGGGCTTTTGGGGACTGTTTTGTAGCATAACTTAATCTCTTAGACCATGTATGTTGTTATGGAGGCTCTTGCTTCCAAATACAGTCTTTGCTTTGTTCTTTGAAGGACATCCTAACAATACCAGGCACTCACTCACTTATTTTATGTAATTGCTAGGAGGGTATGTGTCAAAAAAGAATGTCTGCTTAAACAAAAGTTGCTTTGTGTTCAAGTTCAAGCCACTTCAGAGAAGTGTAAATCAGTTTTATCTCGTGGTTTTCTGGTTATTAAAGTAGCAGTAAAATGTGGGGAGTGTGTTTGGTTTACCAGTGGCTACAAACCCCACTGTGGCCTATTGAGCTCTGCAGACATTGACTACAAGTGTGCATCAAGCACCCTGTGCCACAATGTGTGTTTTTTGGGTTAGAGCACATGGTAATTTGAGACCTGGCTGTAGTATTTGTGTTAAATTTGGTGAAAATGCATGACCTGTGAGGGTTCTGTGTTTGCAGAGAGCCTCACAAATTAGGATGTCAGTGCAAGGGCAGATCAAGAGGCTACTGTATCTTTAGTGTTGTCATTGAAACTATTTGTGTCTTCCTTCTCCTCTCCTATTGTAACTGCCCTGTTTGGGGAGACAAAAGTGTTTTGGAGAGGAAGTGCTATGGCAGCAGGTTTGTCTCTGGAGTCAGAGCTGTGCTGGCTCAGCAGAGGGTGCTGTGAGCCCTGTGCTGTGTCTCAAACAATGCCAGCCTGGCCTCTGCCCTGGCCCCTGCATAGCTCCCTGAAAGCTTGTTCCTTTTTTAGCACCCCACTCCTGCCTGTCGTTCAGCAGTAGCCTCAGGGTGTCTTCTCTCTTTTCCCCCTGCTCTCCTCTAGGTATTCTCCTTTGGCACACTCACAGAGTGGTTGCATTTCTATAACAAGTGGTTCTACTGCTGTCTCTGGGTTGTGAATGGCTTGCTGCAGTCCACTGGCTGGCCCTGTGTGGTTGCTGTCATGGGAAATTGGTTTGGAAAAGCTGGGTAAGTTGAGTTTTCTTCAGTGACTCACTTGTCTGAACTGCTGAGTAACAGATTGAGCTGAAATTCTCAAATCAGAAAGGCCAACTGTTAGATCATAATTAAAATTAGGCAGGATGGAATATGACTTACTCATTACATTCCCTCTCTCTCTCTCTCTTTGACTTTTTTCTGGAGCCACAGAACAGCCTGGTGTGAACACAACCGTGTGTGTTGAAAGCACAGGTTCAAACTTCAAAAATCCCATAACGTACAGTGACTGAAGTTTAATTTTCATACCACTGAAAAACCTGTTTCTATTTACTTAGCACTAAAGACAGCAAATGCTAACTGAGTCATCCTAGGCCCTGCTCTCACTTTGGGGTTTGCACATGAGCTCTAGTCCTAGTTTGTAACCTTGTTGCCAGCTCACTCTGCTTTAACACAGATGTTTCAGGGTTCCTGGCTTATCTATTTGGCGCCTGCAAGTTGTGGTGTGTTTTGTTTTAAATGAACTTTGAATCTCTTGGAAGTGGTCAGGGAAAATGGCGTAACTTTGTTAATTAGTTGAAGCTCACTTGAATGTTTTGTTTTTGTCTTTTTCTTAATGTCATCTGTCCTTGCATTGCCTGCTTCAAATCTTTTTCCCCTTCTGCAGGAGAGGTTTTGTCTTTGGACTTTGGAGTGCCTGTGCATCTGTGGGAAATATCCTTGGGGCATTCCTTGCCTCCTGTGTTCTTAAATATGGCTATGAGGTAGGTATTGCTGCCTGGCTTCCAGCTACACCTGCATGTCTGAATGGGTTGTGAGACACTGGTTTCTTATCCTGTCCTTGAGAGAGAACAGCCTCATGTGTCCAATTTCATCTTCCTGAATTCTGTGGAGGTAAGCAGCAGGCAGAATAGAAAGGCTATTTGTTTCCTGACTTCCAAGCTGGGAGAGATGAGCCTGAGACCCCTCTGTAAAAGGGACTGATGTCATTGAGCAGCTCTGGTGTCACATTATACCTTCTTCTGATTTGGCTTCAAGTGCTCTTGAGAGTCATCCATCACAGGTTCTGAGCTGACTGGAGTCCCTGGATCTGGAAGGGCATGTAGGCATAGCTGCTGTGTCTGGGAAGAGGCCAGGCTGTCCTGTGGCAGTGGCCAAATGAGCATAGGGAATGGAATGACCCAGCACATCTCATAGCACAGGGCCTCTGAGGACAGGCTGGCAGAGCTGAGTTGGTCACTCTGGACATAAGAAGGCTTGGAGTACCAAGAGCAGCCTTCCAAAACCTGGGAGAAGGTTGCTGAGAAATCAGAGCCAGACTTTTTCCAGGACTGCACTGCAAGAGAAAAAAAAAAAGGCAGTGGGTATGAAATGAAGCGGGGATGGTTCCATTTGGATGTTTGGAAGACCATTTTCCTGTGAGGTATGTTAAGCAATGGAACAAGGGGACAGAGCCTGGAGGATCTGTCTTTGGAGGATTTCAAGAATCTGATTGACCAAAGCTTTGAGCAGCCTTGTCTGAATTTGGTGCTTGACTCTTCTTTGAGCAGTCCGTTCCAGTAGAGCTGGATCTCTGGTTGTGTTGGCTCAGCTCCTTCCTCACTGCTGTCAGCTCAGTGCAGATAGACCTAGATAGGACCAAGTCTGTTCAGGAGATGCAGAGATCACTTGTTTCTAAGTGTCATGGATGCAGCCTGGGTTGGAGCTGTGTTTGCTCTCTCATGAGGTTGGAATGTAAAGAAACTCTCATTAGGCAGGGAGGTGTATGGGACTGAAAGGGCTTTGAAAAAGAATGCTTTATTTATTTCTCTTCAGTATGCTTTCTTGGTGACTGCCTCAGTACAGTTTGCTGGAGGAGTCATTGTGTTCTTCGGGCTCCTGACGTCGCCCAAGGAAGTGGGTGAGTGGAAGAGCTGTGCTATTTCAGTCCCTTCATGGAAAGCAGATCTGCAGCTTTCCATCTAGTACTACTCATTCTGACAGCATTTATCCTCAGGGCTCTTATCAAATGGTGCTGCACCTTAGTGCATGTAATGGAGCAAATGCTTTACTTGCCAAGATCACACTAAATGCTACCATGCCTCACGTGAATAGGGTCTATTTTGTAAAGCAAAATAAAACAGCCTGGCTCTAACATCTCACTAGGATATGCCTAATTATCAGTTCACTAGGCAAACTGATAACTGGCTATTATAGGAGAAAACTATGGCAAGCCTTAAGTGTGCAGTGAGAAGGGAAAGTAGTTTTGGTCTGCAGGTCTCCCACAACCAGATAAACAACGCTTGGGTTGCACGTGTTTCTTCTCTGAGAAGGTGGCAGGCAAGTCAGAGTGCACCAGGAAAACAAAAGAACTTTGGGGCTTTGACAGGGCCGTGGAGGAGGTTTCCCAGGTGCCTGCCAAGGCTGTAAAGTTGGGAGCTCTAAAGCTGCCATAAAGAGTGCTCTGCATCCCAGGAAGCACAATGCAGTTCCCAGGCCTCCCATTGCAGCAGAGGCAATAACAGGCAGCAGGTGTCTGAGTCCCTGCTGCTCTCAGCCTCCATGCTCAAGGGGTGTGGCACCCAGGAGCCAGGGCTGAGGATCCCAACCCCTCAGAGAGGGGGGAAATGCACTAATTTGTTGTGTCTTCCAACTAATGGCCAGACACTCAGAGCAGACAAAGGCGCCGGCAGGATCACACAATACTTTCAAGAGCCCTACAAGACAAGGGGTAGAAACTGGCGGCACTGCAGAACACCACCTAGAAGAGTTGCTAAGCCAAAGGAGGATGGAGGTATGGGAGAGGAGGGAACTGCTAGAAGGTAGAATTGCTTAAAAGAAGCGAGCATAGCTTTAGAGTGGGGAGAGGGGGAACAGGCTGTGGTCTGTTTTTCCTGTTGCTTATTCCTTGTAAACCTTAGGCCTCCCTGAACTTGGAGCAGATGAAGACGAAGCCAGTGTGGAAGAAGATGCCAACAGACCCCTGATGGGCAGTGATGATGTAGATGATGATGACAGGAATTACTCCATTCAAGCAGCTGACAGTGACAACGAGCCCAAGGCCATTGGCTTTTTCCAGGCTTGTTGCCTTCCTGGTGTCATACTGGTGAGGACACAAATTCCTGTCTGTTGAACATAAAGCTGTGTTTTTGTGTTGTCAGGATTTGTTCACATCATTGTTAATGTGTTGACCATATGTTGTGGTGCTTGATATCTGATGTCTCATGCTGTTAAAATGTTGGGGTTGGGCCTGTTATCCTTTGTGCTGGATAATGCTGTCAGGGTGTGTGTTGCTCTTCCCATCCTGCTTCATGGAGTGCATTTAATGAGCCAGTGAAGGGCAGCAGAGATTCTGTGAATATGCAAGGGAGGCCATGAGCAAAGGTGGCTGTAGGATGCTTCCTTGGTAAGATAGATGCCTGCCCTGGCAAGTGGGGTTCTCACTCTTGAGTATCACACAGAGTCTGTGGTACTGATGGTGAGATTTGGAGTTTTTTACTTATCTTAAAGCAGAAAGCTGGCCTGAAAAGCCTGAATCAGCATGATGTCACATCAGGCAAAGTGTGCAGGGTGTTTCATGAGCAACAGGAAACAAGGCCTGGTGATGCAGTTTCCACATATCCTTGTCCTGTCCCTTGAAAACTTGTGCTTCTGTATCAGCAGTGTTGCCCAATTGATGTTCAGCTGTAAAGCTGACCTGTCATTAAAAAACAATCTTAACCTTCTGCATCAGTGGGCTGTGTGCCCCCTGAATGTGAACCAGTACAAGAAAGGGGGCAGAGTGGCTGCTCAGCAGAACAGTGGGAGCTGCCTGGGTTTGTCGTGGAGCTGAACTACTGAATGGGCAGTGTTGTCAGGTGCCCTTAATGAGCAAAGCAAATGTTGATTAAGGCAAGAGAAAAATCTAGAAGGGAGGGGTACATTGTCAGTGTGCAGGACAACCCCAGTCCTGTTGTTAAGGCCTTAGTTGGGAGATGGCAAAAGAAAGCAAACCCATCTTGAGTTCTTTGCTACTCTGGCTAAATGCCTCACACAAAATGTTAGTGATGGTGTCTGCCTCAGCTGATGGGTGATTTTTTTTCACTGAGCAAAAGGAGATGGCAGCAACTGAGGTTGCTGGCTTTGAAGTTTGGGTTTTGGGGACATGTTCCACACCTAATCCAGCAACCTGGACACCTCTGAGTTTGATCTGATGTCAGCTTAGTGCCCAGCCAAACACGGATGCTGTGTCAGATTGGTGAGAGACCAAATACTGAGAGGATCTCCAAAGCCTTGTCAAGATTCTACAAAGAATTTATTTGACATGTTTTTTCTGTGGCTCCTCTCATCTCCTGCTGAGTGATACAGTGGAAGAGTTTTAGTACAGACAGCTTTCCCCTGAGCCTCTAGGAATTCAATGTTTAATCACTCAGACAAGCTGGTAGACAGTTTCTTAGTGTGTTGTAATAAATATCACTTTGTACAGTGCACTTTTCACACCCAGAGGCAGCAGAGCCCTACCAAACATCCCCATGCCTTCCATGTATGGTGGAAGTTAGTTTGTGTCCTGTAAGAGTGAAAAAGCATTAATAATGCAGCTAAGAAATCTGCATTTATTAAAGTAATGTAAATTCAGATGAGATGATTTTGTGGAGTTGAATACCTAAAGAGATTTGCTTTTTGGCATTCAAAGTCAAGTGTCCATATGCACATTTGCACAGAGACTCAGAGCCTGTGCTTTAACATCTTCATCCTTGTTTGCCTCTTCCAGTGGGTTCCTTGAGCTGCTCTCTTTACTGAGGTAGGGTGACCTGTCCCTCAGCATGCTGTGCCAGCAGTCCCTGAGAGCTGATCTTTGCCACACACATGAAAGTTCTGAAGGAGGAGATCTGCTAGCTAAGGACTAATTGAGCCCAGTAGCCAAAAGAAGGTTGTCTCTGCTGTTGGGTTGGGAAGCCTGTGCTCAGCTTTGGTCAAACCTTTCATCCCATGTCCTGGAGTACCTGCCTGGGGATTATGAGTGAAGCTTTCTCTTCTGGTGCTGTAAGCAGATGAGCCTTCTGAGCAGCACAAGATAGCACAGAGGAACCACTTCACATAACTTTTCTCAGCATGATGCACAGAGAACTAAATCTCAAGCCTTAGTGTCACATGGCTGACTCCCTTCTCTTCAGAAGGTGAATTAAATTTTCTTTGTTTTTTGAAGCCTGGTGTAATTTCCTCTCAAGATTACACTGAAAGTGTTTTAACCCATTGCATTCAGTGATAAAAAAAAAACCTTCTTGACAGTGATTTTTGTATTCCTGGGTTCCCTTTGATGTTCAGCATTAAACTTTCATGATGCTGCCTTCTTACATGAAATTCAGAAGTGCTTTCCCCTGAAAGCTTGAGCTGGATCCAGAGCTTTATGGGAATAAGCAGAAATGCTGTTTGCATTTCTCAAGTGCTAACTGCTCTCTGGCCCTCTCTTTGTTCCAGTACTCCTTGGCCTATGCCTGCTTGAAGCTGGTGAATTACTCATTCTTCTTCTGGCTGCCCTTCTACCTCAGCAACAACTTTGGATGGAAAGAAGCAGAAGCTGACCAGCTCTCCATCTGGTATGATGTGGGAGGAATCATAGGTGAGCGAGCAGGGGGGGTGACATCTTCTTGCTGCTGCCTCCATAGTGTTTGAAAATGAAAGAGCTTGTGTTCAGTGGGATCTAGCTGTTCACTGAATTTGGGAAAAGTCCAGGTTTATATGTGGCTGCTTGGCTTTTTTTTTTTCTCAAACACAAAGTATGTGACACCCTCAAGAGTTAAGATGTAACTGAAGGGCACTGTCATACTCTTGAAAGTTACCCCAGCTGGCATTTTTCTTCACTGACTAGAGCTTCTTGAAAAATTCTGTGTACAAAATGGGGCCCCTGCTTGCTGCTTCCTCTCTGACAGGTACCCTTGGGGAAGATTTAGAGCTGGGCTTGGTGAGTTCTGTACTGTCCTGTCTGTGCTGTGTTTCCAAGGACAGGCTCATTGCAGATCTCAGCAGAGCAGGCACCAATTGTGTTATGTTCAGAAATTAAACATAATTATTCTTATTTCTGCTGGCTGCAAAACCTGACCCAGTTCCTCCAGAATAAAGAATATATTTTATATGTGTTTAGGCTTCCACTCTCCTGTTCTCAGGTTCTAGCTTTATTCCCTTGTCCAGTTAGCTTTTCTATAATAAACATCCTTGTTTGGGTCTATTCACAGTCTGTTTTTGCCTCTGTGGCCTTTTCTGCATTGGGCTTTCTCAGCATTCTGCCTTTTACCAGCAGAGCAGTTCCTGCAGAGGTACCAATGGTACATAAGGTGATTTTTGTTGGCCTTTGGCATTTGTTGAATTCAGCTGCACCTGCACTAAGTAGGTGAGACAGCAGGGAATGTGAGGCCCCTGTGTGATAATGTTTTCCCTGTGAGAAAGTGCAAGAAGATACAGCTCTTTCAGTTAAAAAAAAAAAACCAAAAACCAGCCACAGTGCTCAGCTTGCTTAGTCCAGGGTTGTGATGATCATAGAGCTGTGATGATCCTGTAGGGGAAGAGTAAAAAAAAGGTAGGAGCATTGGCTAGTGGCATGCCAGAAAAAAAAAAAAAAAAGTTATAAATTCCCAGTAAAGCAGTATGAGTAGTTTTCTCTGCTTTATTTGAGACACTTAAAATTACTGTTGTCTCTGTGTCCAGGGCAGTAAGGGCAGGAGGCTTAGCTCTCAGGATTTTAGAGGGAATGTGTATTGATGAGGAGGCCAGAGGCTACTGCACTCAGTGAAATGAGCTTTGTTCAAGGTATCAGCATCCTGAGCCTGACAGTGATCTTTGTTTCTTTACCAGGTGGGACTATCCAGGGTTTGATTTCTGATGTGCTGCAGAAGAGAGCCCCTGTGCTAGCAGTGAGCCTGCTCTTTGCTGTGGGATCTCTCTTTGGATACAGCCGTGAGTGCACGTGTGCCATGCAGGGATAAGGGTTCATTCAGTCCCTCCCAGAGAGAACCAGAGCACAGCCTGTTCTCATTATGTTTTCTGGTCTTGAAAGTGCTTCTGCATCAGAGTGGTGCCTTTTGGTCTATTTTGCTCAAGTGTGGCACTGCACAGAAAGAAATCTGTTCTCTGGTTAATGGGGTGGAAATTAATTCTCTGACTGGCTGGATTTCCCTATGCTGTTGAGTACTGATCCTTCTGGTACTGATCCTTCTCCAGTGTCAGTGAGATTTTTTTGGCATTGTCATTGTGTCAACACCCTAATTGGCAGAGCAAGAAATCTTGGGTGCTTTGCTGTACTATGAGCCAAGAGAATCTGTGGACTCCAGATCTGTGCTGGAGTTTATATACACAGAGGCAGGAGAAGCTCTTAGACTTCCCTACTTACACTTCTGAAAATGGTGAAATTGGAGAGTTTCTCCCTCTTTGATGATAGAGTTCTTGGTGTCCTGCTTTTGAAAGGAATCTCAGGAAGACAGAGTGCAGGGAGATGGGAATATGTAATTTCTGTGAAACATCTATGAAGCACTTCTAGAGGTGACAGGTTTGTGTCTTCACTCAATGTCCTGTGGTACAGAGTTATTTAACTCACTGGGATGCCATTTCACTTCTCTGTGTGTTCTTCCAAAATGGGGTGGTGATCCAGACAGACTTATTGATCACTGACATCTGTGGGTAGAAATCTCTGCTGGATCTGTACATGAAAAATGTGGCTTTTGTAAGCATGCAGGCTTACTCAGATGGTCTCAAAGTAAGGTCACTAAGTTGTTATCATTGAACAGCAAGGATTGGGCTTGGTGGAATTTTGGTAGGCTCTTGTGCTAACTCATTGCTTTAAAAAGGGAATTGGAAGTAAACATGAAATTATTGCTGATGAGGTTTGAAGTTTGTGACTAGGTAGCAGAAAGCCAGGTGCCTTGTGCTTAACTCAAAATGTGCAGCAGTCCAGGCAGTCACAGAAGCCTCAGGTGATCCAAAGCTCCTGCAGTGTGATAATTCAGCTTCCACCAGCCAAAACAGGAAACCTTATTATTTTATTTCCAAACCAGGAAATCTTATTATGCCCATAGTGTGTTGCACATAAGCCTGAGAATATGTGAAGGGAGTGCACCTTGCCCTGTGCAGTAACTTGCCATGTGTGGGCCCTGAGTGGATGGAACTGAGGAATTCAGGTGATGTCTGGAAGTGGAAACCAGGAAAACCTGTCTGAAAGGCACTGAGGGACTGGAATGGAAAAATAGCTGCATGTACACTTGCTGCTGGAAAGGCAAAGGGAACCTGTAGGTGTTCAGACATGGCTTTGTGAGAAGGAGTTAGGAGATGGGGGTTTGCATGTTTTGCTTTATTGCACAGCATTGTTTGGGAAGTTGCTGTGTTGCTCCCTCCAGGTCCAATCTCTCTACTTTAAAAAATATTTTGGAAAATGGAGAAAGAATGAAAGGACTGGTTCAAGTGCTGAATACTTTATGATGAGAGAATTTGAGCTGTGTCTGATGAAAGATTCTTTTATTATTCAAGTTTTATTTACACTCACCTGGTCTTTTTCTTGCAGGTTCCCCAAACAGCAAACCTATCAATGCTGTGATCATGGCAATTACAGGTAACTCCTCAAAATCCACTGTTATGCTAGTACACATCTAAATCCATTGCAGAACAATCAGGAGCACCAGCCAGGTGGTGGTAAGGTGTTTGTGTGTGCTGCCATCTCTGCTGGTTTTGCAGAAAGAGTGAAAACTGGGCCCCAGTGTCTGTTACCTTTGGAAAACAGCTGTAGGAAAACTTCTTTACAGAGGGAGGTATAGAATACAGACTATATAGAATAGTGGCCCAGAGCTGAGGGGATCTGCCCTGGCTCAGTATGATGGAGGTGAATTTATGCTCAAATACCTGATCTAGTCTCTGAGGAAGTGGGTACATAGCACAGTCATGAGCTGCAGCTCCAATTTGAGGGTGTTTGTCAGAATCCTAAGTACCCTGTGTGCTGTGAGAGGTCACAAGCTTTTTGTGCTACCACACATACTGTGCTGTGTTATGGAATTAAGCCTGCATGAATGGACCCTTTCTTTCCAAACACTCTTATTTCAGAACTCTCTGTCCTGTTGTTATGGGTCTTTTTTTCTTTTTTTTTTTTTTTGCCTTCCATCTCCTCCATGACCCCTTGGAGAATGAGGCTGTAGCATGGGTGTATGCTGCTCCAAACTAATTAAAATATTCTTGTTGGCTATTTCTGTGTGACTGCTCCAGATATTCAGGGTGTTCCATGACTCTGTGTTTCAGGTACCCCTCTACCTTCAGTTAGTCTCTGAGCATTGTCCCTAGACCTAATTCTTGTCCTGAGCTTTCATGGTAGAAAAATCTGTGTTTTGAAAGTGCTTTGTTGAGAACCCGAGTATTTGTTTTGCACTAAGGCTGTTTTCTTGTCACTTTCAGGATTTTTCATCGGAGGCCCTTCTAACATGATCAGTTCTGCCATTTCTGCTGACCTGGGGCGTCAGGATCTGGTGAAAGGCAGCAGCGAGGCTCTGGCAACAGTCACAGGAATTGTGGATGGAACAGGCAGTATTGGTGCTGCTGTGGGCCAGGTGAGGCTGCCAAAGGAAAAGAGGTCTGGGCAAGGAAGAAAAGTGGTGTGGTTACAGATGTTAGTGCATTCATCAATCCAAAGTTGTGTGGGGGGAAAATGAGAGGGTTGGGGTTTTTTTAAAATAATTTCTTAATAACCAACCAAGGGAACTTGTCTGTTTTAACAGAGTTTCCAGGGGAAGCTATGTAATTAATAACTAAACTAAATATTCATAGTGTCAATGTTAGGGGACTTTGGTAATTCAAGTGAATTTTACGCAACTTCAAAAAGCTTTGCAAAGATATTGTGAAGTTGGAGGTTTTTTTTTTTTTTTCTGAGGTGATAGGAAAACCTTCTCTTACAGAAAAATGTATCTCTATAACTGAGAAAAATTGGAATACCTATTATGAATGTTACCCTGTTTATGAAGTGTTTTAAAATTTGCTCTTATATGTGCTTTTTCTTTTTATCTGTGGATGTCTTTTGCACCTTTAAATCCAGCTCCACTTGCTTCAGTATGCTGCCAGAGGTCTGAGGAGTAGAGTGTTGCAGAGGAGGAAGCTGACAGTGTGCCCACTGGGGATGTTTTCTTCTCAAATACCAGTGTTAGCTATGTGAAAGAGCACAGTGGTGCTTTGGGGAGAATTTAGTGGAGAGATCAGAGCCAGTTCTACTCCAGTGGTGATAAAATACCAAGGATGCAGGCAAAGGTGTGCAAGTTGCTTTTCTAGAAAGAGATTTGGGTTTGTGCTTGCCACTGATTGCCTGATAAATGCAACCATTCAGTCACTGTTTTGTGGGATAGATGCTGCTTATCTCCTCTGCACATGGAAAATTACAAGTGCTTTGAGGACAAATATCAGTGCACTGTTACACTCAGTGTTCTTCTGGCATGGCTTTTGTCTTCCCACACACATACCACCCAAACTCACGTCATCCTAAAAAGTGGGTCTTGGGTTCTGAGAGATTCCACCTGCCTCCCCTTCCAACACTGCATTTATTCCAGCAGAGACAGCCACCACGTCATTCTGGGGGTGTGTGAATAGCAGCAACGCACAATGGGCATGTTAGAAATTCAGATCCTGTTTTGGTACACCCAGTGGTGAAGAAGGGAGGCCCTTGTGCAGCATCTGAATATAAATCTGCTAATAAGTGGTGCATTTTCTTGTGTGGCCTGGGCTGCCCAATTGAGCCAGCTCAGAACAGAATGGAGTCTCAAGTGTCTTGCCTAGATGAAAGGTTAAGTAGTTACTGGTTGCACAGCTCTTGAAAATGTGTCCTGTGTAATTTATAAGGCATTCTAGAGCTTTTAGTTCATCTGAGAGTACTTACATCCACTTATGTCCCAGTGTTCCGTGCAAAAAACCTCGTATTCAGCAGAGTCAATTTGTCACCCTTTGAAACTGTAGCTCAGTTCTGTCTTTGTGCTGTTCCGAGTTACTGTAAAGCTTCAGGATGGTGTCTCTGCTTTGCTGAAACTGTGGGTTTCATACAGAAAAAGCCTGCTGTCCTGAGTCATCTCTTCTGACAGGAAAAGATCAGTTGGAAGATTTTGTGATCAGCTCTGTGTGGAGTGCCAACAGCCCACAAAGTCTAGAAAATGAGAGTGTCATGCCTGAAAGCCATGCTTATTTTCCCAGTTTGAATAATACTTTTTTCATTTCTGTTTAGTATCTAGTGTCTTTGATCCAGGAGAACCTGGGATGGATGTGGGTTTTCTATTTCTTCATTCTGATGGTAAGAAATCACCTTTTTTAAAAAAAATTCTTTGTCAAAGCTCAATTTGCCATAGGGTGTTTTTATGGGAACCTGAAAGTTGTGACTTCTGAAACCATTCTCAAAGTGGCCTATGGTGTGGCTTTGCCTGAGGTTGTCCAAGACAAATGGGTTAATTTTGGATCCTTTCAAGTCATGTTACCCAACTGGAACCGAGGTTGTAGCAGAGACACAAAAACACTTGCCCAAAAATACCTGTATGCATTTCCTAAAGCTCATATCACCTGACTTCCAAGGCAGGACTTCTACATATCTCAGAGATGAGAAGGTGAGAGTTTCTCATGTTTTCAGAGAGCTGAAGTTAAGCTGCTTGTTTGTTAGGTCTTGGGGATGAGTGGAAAGAGTGATGAGGGCATTGAAACTAAACTGGAAATGCCTTGGCCCTGTTTTGCTGCTGGGGCAGAGAGCTGTTGAGGCCCTGATGTCCTCAGCATCACCACAGTGGTGAGCACTGCTCAATTTACTTGATCTTCCCTGCTGGAAGAGCCAGGAGATGTCTTTGCATCTGTGCTGACAAGGGAGAAGGCCACTTTGGTTCCAGCAGAGGTGGCAAGGTGGAAGGTCACTGAGGAGCTGGAGAGCTCATCCTTACGAAAAGCTGAAAGTGCGTGAGCTTTCCTGCAAGCTCAGTCCTTCCTCTGCTGTGCCACTCTGTCACTGCTTCTCCTACCCTGTGCTTTCCTGGATGCCCATTGGGGCAGGGGATGGCTGCAGCTCTGGTTGCTCTGTGCTAATTGTCCTGGATTTGCTTCTTTCCACAGACGAGTTCCTCAGTCCTGTTCATTTCACCGTTGATAGTGAGGGAGGTCAGGATGCTGCTGCACGAGCGGCGCCTGCGAACGCTGGCAGAGTGACCCCTGCTCTCCTCTGCAAGGACTGCTGTGTGCAACTGACAGCTGGGACACTCAGCAAAACCCTGGCACTCACCAGAACTCTGGGTGTTTGTTACATCCTCCAGGTCTGGACTCATTCAAAACCACTCCACAAGGCTTGATTGACTCGCCCTGGGCACCAAATACTTGTCACAGAGCTCCTCACCTAACCCAGACAATCCAAGGGACTGATGGATTGTCCCGGCCTCCTAGACTCTTCCAGCAGTCATGCCAGGGGCTTCTGTTGTCTCATTCCTGTACCTTTTCTTATTTATTTCTGGGTGTGCTGACCAACATCAGCTGTTTGAAACTGACGGTTTTTGGGAGGTTATCTTGCAGTGAATCTTGATGCTCTTTTGTGCTGGTGAAATCATACAGTGCAGTTCATGGATAGTCCTGAATTTCAGATCACCTTAGCTTTTAGAAAGGGCCAAAGTAATTATTTGGGATTTATGCTGTCCAGTTGTTTAAAAACTGCTTTTGCTAAATCTCTGCACAGATGGACCTCTGCTATCCCCTATCTATTAACTGTTACATAGTCCTGTAGAGGCACATCAAGTTACCTCTGTATTTGTTTTTAACATTTTTAATGATATTACTAATCTCTGAGAAATGAGATTTCATTTTTTTAACTATTGAAGCAGACAAATAATGTGCAATACTTTTACTGTAATCTCTGAAATAAGCCTTAATAGGTTACCTTTGGGTCTAAAGGATCCTTGAATGGCTTCAGGGATCAGTAATGGGACACAAATACTTTCACTACTTTTTTAATTGAACCTGACCAATACTGACCAAAATGGGTGTGAGGTGACCTTCTGAAGGAAACTGGTGTCACTGACTTCATACTCCTTGGGCAATTGCTCATCTCTAGCAGAGGATCAGAATGGAATTAAAGGAATTTAAGGGACCTGGCTGCTCTCAGACAGGGGCTTCCAGACAGGAGCTGAAGTCATGGAGTAGCATTAATGAGCAACTTCTGCTGTCTCCCCCCATGCTCCTATGGCTATGGCTGCGTAGGGGACCTCAAGCCCCAGGGTTTGGAAGCTTGAGTTGTACTTTGAAGGGAAAGGTAGATGCAAGTCTACCTGCAAGCACTAAAAACAAGTGGCTGCCCTTGGTGTGGTGGTGTTTGAGTGCTTTGTGGTAAGTCGGGTGACTGACTGACGCCTCTGACATTTGTTGGTGATCTTAATGGGATCACTGAGTAACTTCTCACAAAATTGTCTTGTGTTTACGCCTTGAGATGTTTCATTGTAGCAGGTCTGTGTTAACTGCAGAACTTGTAAGCAAACACTCTGTGTAACTACTCAGCAGTGCCTGGATGGAGGTGGGGAGAGCAAAAATGTTGGAGCTGACAATTTGAAATTTTTACATGGGAACAGTTGCCTTTTCAAAATGTACATTGATTTTATTTTATTTTTTAATTGATGAATGTCAGTTTTTAGTCATGTGTTGATTGTAATGAGCGGAACATCATTAGTGCCTTACGGTTTTACAGTTTTGAACTTGCTTGGTGGTTGCTGCTTCTGTAGTAATGTCTCCATGCACAGCTTTGCTTAAGGTGGAGCCCAGTTGTCCCATTTTATACTTCTTTTGAGTCTTTTTCTCTGGGTGGAGGTGATTGTTGCATCTTTTTGTTAACCCTCAAAATATTTCAGTGCTTGGGAAAATGATGCCATTAAGATGATATGGGATCTCAGTCCTGTTCTTGACTCTTCTCATTCCCATTGCAATTTTTGCCTGTATAATTAGAGCAGGAGACTGAGAATCTGTCATCCTGTTCTCAGAATTATGCCCTGGGGTTAGTGTTCACATCCCAAGCTACTCATTAGCCCCTGTACAAGTAGAATGAAAACTCCCTGAAATTTAGTTCTAAAATTGAAGGTTGCCACAGCGTCTGAGAATCACTGGTTTCAAATTCCAACCTGGATGAACTTTTTGGCCGCCTCTCCAGGCAGCAGATAAGCTTCTGATGAAAGGTGGGGTGGGAAAGGGACGTGTCTGGGGTTGGGGAGGGGGAGAGGCTGGCCCCTGTAACAAATGGCTTCCTGTAAACAGTTGTGTCCCCTCTTGAGAAGTGTCAGAAGTGATGGAGCCGAGCCCGGGCGCTTCGGGGCCATCCCCGGTGAGTGAGGCGTGCCTGAGGCCTCGGGATTGCTGCCCTCGTGCTTCTCCTGGGTTTTCAGTGCTGTGCATTTCTCCAGGGTGCTCTGAGGGAGAGAGGTTTGCAATCTGGTCATGTCTGAACTGACCTCACGTGAATAAACATACGTCGACTTGACCTGGCCTAGTTCTTCCGTGTGTTTTATTCTGCTCTCCCCGGTGTGGTTCTGCTGAGCATCCTCTTCTTCCTCCCATCCTCCTCCTCACAGGTCTGGCTCTAGCAGCTGCTTTTCACTCAGCTGCTGTGAAGATCTGAGCCCTGACTTGCTGAAACCAAACCCTCATCCCAGCCTAAAAGGGGACTGTGTTCCCAGGGCTGCAGTTTGGCACTCTTCCTGATCAGGCTCACAGAAGTTTTGTGAGAGTCCCCTAACAGAGATGCCCATAATGGTGTAATTAATGGCCTTAGAAAAGGAACCAGACCGTGTACCTGGTTTTATTAATTTATTTCTTTGTTGATCTGCATGTACAAGTCAGGTGTTCTTCCCTTGGAATTAAATGTGCCATGTGGCTGAGGGCCCTGCTGTGCCTTCTCTCCTGTGGCTCATTCCATTACACATGAACCCATGTCTTTGCTTAGCTGTGTTTAAATGGACACAGTGGGGAACATGGTAATTGTGTTTGTGTTTTATAGTTTATAATAAATTCCAAGTTGAGCACAATACCAGACCACTGGAGAAACTCCTGTGCCTGCATGTCTGGTCTCTCAAGTAGTTTGGTGGTGCTATCATGCTATTCTTCAAGGAAACTAACAGTTTATGTTTTTATCCCTTTTCTGTCACTTTTTTTCCCCACTTACTCATCAGGAACTTTCCAGCTTACTCTGGAAGTGCACTGAGGAATGAGTAGAGCTTAACTTGAGTATCTGAAACTGCTGACAGTAGCAAACCCCATCACCAGCACTGTGGCTGCAATCTCCAGAGTGGAATGTGTGGGCAAGCAAAAGAGTAGGAACTGCTTAACTTCAGAAGTGCCAAGGAAATGCATGAGGAGCTGATCTCTGTTTCAGACAGCGCCAGGATGTGACAGACTGACCAAACGGGTACTGAAAGAAAAGATGTGCTTCAGCCCCATGGCACTTGTCTGTATCAAGGAAGGGCCTGCAACAGATGTCCTACAAGCAATGCTGCTCTATCCTGGTTTTCTCAGAGGTCTGGAATCCAAAAGGTATGGATGTCTGCCTGGTAGGTACCACTGTGCTCTCCAAAGCAGGGAGAATTGAGCTGCTCTGAGTGCTGGGCAGCCTCACAGAGCACGAGAGCTGCTTGTCCTCACCTAACCCAGGAGAGCAGCTTTCCCTTCTGCAGGAGAGTGGGAGGAGAAGCAGCAGTGTGCTTTAGAGGTTGTTTTCTCCCAGAGATAGAAGGAGAAGGTATTTTGGGATAGTCCCACAGACCTCACTGTACCAGCAGTGGCTGCTCAGGGATGGCTCAGACACACTGCTCTTTGGTTACTCTCCTGTCATTTAACCCTCTGTCCTGCTGTGGCCAAAGTGCTCTGCCAAACCTGTTTGAAATTTCTCCCTCCTTCTTCTTTTCCAACTGGAGTTGCCTACAGGGATGTTTTGGGTTCTGTATTGCAGAAGTTTTCTAAGGCACAGCATGCCCACCTTCCTGCATCTTTGTCAAGCCTTATCTAATCCTTTTAGTAAACAGCTTCCCGCTCGCAGGAGCCTGTAAATACAAGCTCTTAGGACTCTGTGTGAGGCTGGGCCAGGGCTCCCTGTGCTATGTACAGGCCCATAAAAGCATCCCCCATCCCTGGAAGTGTTTAAGCCCAGGCTGGATGGGTTCTGAGCTGCCAAGGCAAGTTAAAATAGGCAAGTTAAAATAGGCAAGTTAAGATCTACTCCTGGAGCAGAGGGCAAGCTTTGTTACTCTCTTGAAAAGTTAAAGAGTATTGCAAGGAGGAGAAAGACTGCTGCTGGGAATAGAGAAGCCCAGGTAAGCTGTTTGGGGACAATCTATTTTGTTTGGGAATAGATTTTGAAGTAGCAGTTGGTGGACTTCTAAGTGAGTCTCTGTCGTTTTGGTGTTCTTCCCCCATTGTGAAGCAAAGGAAATCCATACAGCACCACCTCTTGTCCTTGAGGGTTACATAAGCAGCAATAGAATTCAGACTGGAATGACACTGCTAAAGAGGAGATTACTTACATGTGCTAATTAAATCTTCTTCCTTTATAATGCAGTTAGCAAAGTATTGGGGATTTAGGATGGGTTGGTTTCTTTGGGCTCCTGGATTCCAACACTAGTTCAGAGACCTCCTACACCAGGACACCTATGTCCTCACTCTTTTTCCTGTTTGTCAGGTGGGACCTGTTTCTAGAAACTCACTCATCTGCTCTGGTGTGCATGGCAGAGAAAAGGATGTTGGGCTGACAAAAGCTGGTGCTTGCCTGCAGCAAGTGCCAAAGATGACAAAGCAATTGGGTTTCAGCCCACTGCACTGTCCAGCCAGCAGGATGGGAGTGTTTGAGAGGTGGCACTTGGATTGGGACTGGCTCAACTATCCAGTTACCTCTTCTTCAGCGTCCTTGCTCTCTGCTGTAACTCCTGCATCCTTCTGGGAATGGTAAGGTTCATCCCAGGACTGATAATCAAGTCATGGCAACAAGTAGGGCAGACAGCAGCAAGCAGCTGCACTTGTTGCTGTTGAATGCCAAGGAGCTGTTCCATGGGGATGGACACAAAGGTGGGAGCCCTGCCTGTGAGAGCAGTCCTGTGTCAGCATCAGGGTCTTGGGAACCAGCCCACACCCCCAAAATGTCCAGGCAGTGCCTGTGCAGGGCTGGGACAGCCTCTGCTGGAGAGAGCTTTGTCTCTTGTGTGCCAGGCCCATTTTTAAACCCTGTTTTGGTCCTATGTGCTCAGGTGGCATCAGGTCTGGTTTCCTTGAAGGAAAGAGGAAGGAGAACCAAACAAGCTGGGTGCCAGCCTGGTTATGAGGGAATCTGTCCTTTGCTCCCAGATGGCAAAATCCCAACTGCCTTATGCACCTGGCTCCACTGTACTTTGTCACCTGCTTTGGTTGCTACTTTGCTCTCAGTTGGATGAGGAACTCTGCCTGTCTTCTCCAACTTCCTTGAGCACAATTTTCTCAACTGCCTTCACCTCTTACACAGAAAGGGAGCAGAGTTGTTTTGGAGGGATTATCATAAAACAAGGACTAGGTTTCTTGACTCTTCTTTGCTCTTCCTAATTCCACTGTTTCACCTCAGTTTATACCTGTTTGACCTCAGATGTACAGGGCCATTTTTCCTGTCCCCAGTCCTTTCTTTGCTGCAGCCTTTGTGGTAGCTTGTCTCCAGAAGCAGAGAAGCAGCTGCAGTATTCTCTGTGCTAACAAAGTGAGCATTGTTGTAATGCTGTTGTAGAGTGAGTGGATGTGATTGCAGACAGATGTATTTCTTCTGCTAGGGTGTGGATTAAGACTCAAGGTGACTTTGCTCCTTCATAAAATCACTGACTTTCCCCAGGGAACTGAAGGGGCAGGACTGGGAGGGGAGAACTATGATAAATGAGTGTCAGAAGGAAATGCACTTATATAGACCATGCTGCCCAAGAACACAAACATGTGCTCTGCAAGCAGCTCTCACCATTGCTTTAGGTACCACTCAGTGGTTAAAAAACCCAGGAGGATGTTTAGCTGAGAAGTTGAGCATGGCTCCCTGCAGGCTGCTGTCCCAGTGTAATTGCCTGGGTAAGTGGATTAGTGAGCAGCAGTGTGGCTTGTTCAGGGTTAGGGAGCCAGCAGAGCCCTGTCCCTCACAAGAGGACAAGATTTTGGCAGTGCTTGCTGGGGGAGCAATGTTGCTCCCTTCCAGTCAGACCTATTTGATTCCAAAAGCTGATGCTTGGCTGTCATTCCAGGGGCTTGCTGGGAAGGGTCCCATGGAAACAGTTCCATTCAGAGCTGTCACTTGTCCTTATCTGCCACGAGGTGGGTATGGTGACAGCAAATCACATCTTGGGACACTTCTTTGCCTTTGTTGCCATGGGAATCGGTGTCTTCTGCAGCTTTGTCTTCTGTGAAAAAAAAAAAGAGTATTGTTACCTCCCCTGGCTTGCCCACCAAAATGTGCTGAGGATGAGAGGGGGGCTGTGGCAAGCCACAGAGAGCCAGGAGAAAACTCAGTGCTGGGGACAGCTGTGAGGTCACTTTGAGCTCTCACCTGCCATGCAGGTCCCTCTGCAGTGGGGTGGTGAGACAGCACCAGGTGAGGCACACGGGCCCAGGTGGCCCTGCTCCACCAGCCCTGGCTGTCAGATGCTGTCACACTTGGCCAGGGGAACAGGGCTGGGACCTGCCCTTGCATTTGTTCCACGGTTAGGTAGAAGAATCTGGGTCATGTCTGATGTGCCAAAACATGACATCAGTTCACAAAGCCTGGCATGGCTCAGAGATTCAAACATGGGAGCTCAGCTGGGGTCACCTGCCTTTGGGGGAGTTGTAGGGAATAGATAGAGGTGTAGCAGATTTGTAGGAAAGCTGCTCTGTTTTGTTTCCCTTGCTGGGTGGCTGAGTAGCCCCAACAGGGATGTGGGAGCCATGCAGCTGGTGCTTCTTTCACAACCAGGAGGTGGAGGCACTGCAGAGCCACTGAGGGGACCCAAGGGTTTGCCACCAAGCAGGACCCCAACTGGGTTCCTAACCCAGTGCTTCAGTTCATGATCAAGCCCTTTTGAGTGAGGCAGGGAGCTCCTTGTGTTTGTACCATACATGTCATCCCTCCTTCCCAGCCCATGCTTATGTCATTTCTCTAGAATTGCAACTGATCTCTATTTCAGTTACACTTCTAGTGTGGATTCCTGTCCCCATTGAGAAGGTGTCTATCTGCCCAAAACTCCTACGTAATACAGTGGTGGTGTTCTTTCCCCAGTACTGAGGAACTGAGTCAGAGGAAGACGAAATGACACATCTGAGGTTACCCAAAGGGGCTGAGCACTGCTGGGAACTCTATCTGGAAGTTCCTCTCACTGTTGCCAGAGCTCTCACCCCCTTTTTATGTGGCACTGGATGTGGGGCATCGCCCTGCTCTGTCCCCAGCCTTTCATCTGGGCTCTTGGACTCTGAAATGAGCCATAAATACAATCAGCTCCTTTCAAGGGGAAGGGGAGATTTATCTCAAGCTCTAAACTTTTGGCAGTGGAATTAAAAGTACAATTTGAACTAGCCTGTGCAAAAAACCCCACAATCACAATCTGGTGCCTTTGCTTAGACTTTGATGTTTGTGTTGTGACACTTTTCAATGTTCAGCCATTCAAATTAGAAGTGGTTAAATGTAGAAATATAGATAAGAACTGTGGAAGTTCTAGAGCATTAGGAAAATACCACAGGAGTTTAATCAGGGATGGAAAGGAAACTGTTCTTTCCAAACTGTGTGCAAGTGCTATGTTTTTAAATATATATATAAAGAAAAAACCTGTGTAATAAGGTGGCTTAAGGGAGTTGTTCAGAAATGCAGGAAGTTTCACTTTCTGGTCTGAGTGTTTCTGTATTTATTCTTCTGCATATGTATGAGTACATACGCATGTATAAATACATGAAATGCTCACACTGTTGTAGCTCAGTTTTCCTGTATTTTTCTCTCTTCAAATGGTGTTGCTTATTCTCTGAGGATATTCATCCCGAAATTCACTTTAACAGAAATGAGCTTCTCTTACCACTTGAAGCTGTTTTTGTTGCCTTTGACCTCTCCTTGTGAAAGGTCTTTTTTGGAAGTAGTCAAGAACATTGAAATAAAATGATGGGATAAAAACAATGAATAATAGAGGGTGGGCAACTACTGAGTCACCATGAAACACTGCCAGTGGAGCTTGCTGAGCTCCAGCTTAGCTTGGTCTGGCTACCTATGTCTCATTGCTGAGTTCTTCACAATGTGCCACTACAGGCAGCTGATGAAGCCAGCTAACCACAGGGAAATGGTACAGCTTCAAAGCTCTGGGAATAATAAAAGTCATGTCTGCCACTGTCTGCTTACTCACCCTTGAAACGAGCTGGAATGAAAGCAGCAGAGAGCAGTTGAGGCTCACAAACAGAACGACTCGTAGGCTGTGATGTGTTAGAAATTAGTCATGTTTCAGTCTGTGCTTCTGATTTTGCTCAGCAGTTGTCTGCAGTGCCTTGGTCTCTGCCTGCTGTCCTGGGCCTTGGGCAAGAGAGGAGAGGTGGGGAGTGATGGGGACAAAGGGAGGCCTGTGGAAAGGAAAGCTGCGCCCTCTGATCTGCCCCACCAGGCGTGGGGAGCGCACAGAGCCGTGCTGGCAGATGTCCCTCCCTGCCAGCATGGCTGTGCCAACACCCCTGCTCAGGGATTTGCACTGCAAGGGCTGAGAATTCCTGGTGCTGCCAGCAGACAGCAGTGATGGAGGTTGGGAAGCGTGTGGATGTGGCATTTGAGGGCCCAAGGGATGCTTTATTGGCATGGGGCTTCTTGTCCAGTGCCTTCCCCAGTGTGGGCACCTTCTTTGCCAGAAGAAAGGCAGGGAAGGTGGTTCCATTGTTCTCAGGCTTCAAAACAGCTTCGCCCCCCTGAAATTGTGGGGCCAGTGGGGGGCAGCTTTGGTGGTGTTTTTCTTTCATGAGTCTGAAGTGGGTTAGCTTGGTTCTCAAACACCTTCCTGCAGCCTTTCCTTATAGTACAGCCATATACAGGCAGTAAAGCAGCAGTTAAACCCAAATCCCTTTCTGGATGGTGCCGTGTCCCCCCTCCCCACTGCCTGGGGCTCAGCCCTGCTGTGCTGCTTTTGAAGACAGCCCTACAGAAGTGCATCCACCACGGCCTCAGGGCTTGCTGGAGGTGGGATATTGCTGTGCCCAGAGTCCTGTTTGCCCCAGAGCAGACACCAAGGGACAAAGCCTCCCCTTGTTTTGTCCCAGGAGCACATGAAGGCTGCTGGCATTTCCACTTGCTGTGAGTGGAGACTCACATTTGGGATAGCAGCACTGGGGCAAAGTGCAGTGAGAAACAGAACCCAGGGTGGCATCTCATTGTCCTCACCCTGCAAAATGTGATGTCCAGTGCTCAGGGAGGGAACAACAGTGTTGTGGCACTGCTGGTGCAACATGGGGAATGTGCAGGGCCTGAGCAGTGGGTGGTTTGATTTGAGGGATATGCAGTGATGTATTTTCCCATGCACTGTGGGTGTCCTGGGTTGTAAAGCCTGCTGAGACAGCTGGGTGCTGCTGGAGCCCGTTTCTTATCTAATGCTTTTTTTCTTTCTGCCCAGGTTCCAGGTGGCAGGGGACAGAGCCAGAGCAGTGGCACAGCAGCAGAGGGGATCCCACCCACTTGCATGTTCCCTTGGCACACCCACCAACAGATGTGGTGCTCCACGATCCCACCTGCAGCCCACAGCTGTCACAACAAGCAAACCTGGCCTCCAAACAGAGCTGAGCAACACTGACAAACCTGAGCAGAGGGGCAGCCCCGGTGCAGTGACTGTGTTTAACCCTTAAGAGGCCACCTCACAGGTGAGGGCAGCTCCCTGCAAAGGGATCCCCACCTGGGGGGGACCTGGGGCTGTGTTGGGTTGGGACTGCTTTAATCTTTAACAGAATCTGTGCAGAACAGGCAGTGGTGCAGCAGGAGGCTGGTGGCAGTCAGAAGAGAAGGGGGTTTTACAGCCCGTGCTGCAGGCGCCTTCTGAAATGTTAATGTCACATCATCTTGCTTCTACTTTTCTGAAACAGTAAAGCCCAACTCGAGTAAAAATCTTCCATTGGAGTTAATGAGAGTTGCACATGTCAGCTCTTTTCAGCAGCTGGGAATTAATACAGAATATTTTATCCTTTAAAATGCTGGGCAAACATTAACTAATCCTCTCAACACCCTTCTGGGATAGGTAAATATTACTCTCTCCCAGGTGCAGGAACTAAAGAGGAAAAGTTATGTGATTTGCTTAAAGCCACAGAGGGAATCAGGTGGGGGTAGAGATGGGGGGAGATTTTAATATCTTCTGCCTGTGCTTGGGCTCATTACAGGTGCTACCTCTCAGACAGTGTTCTTTTATAAGCTCAGTCGGAGGGGAAATATGCTGGTGTTCCCTCAGCACTACAAGAAGTGAACCAGCTGAAGCCTGAGCATCCAGGGTCTGTCAGGAGCATGGGTAAAAGGAGGGGCTTTTGGGGACAGGGATTCCAGGGAGCACATGGCTCTGCAAAAGCCTTGTCACTGTGCAGTTAAGTTTCAGCCCACCACCTTCAAGGCAGGACTTAAAACTTGTTTCTTCCAGGCTGAGTTTGCCATGGATGGGGAGTGCCCCTCAAGGGCTTAGTCCCAAGCTGCCTGTCTTTAAAGTGGGTGATAAATGTTGTCTGTAGAGCTGGGCTTGTTATCTTTGGGATTTACATCCCAGTGGCCTGTGTTTGCAGACCTGGAGGGAAAGCTGAGTGCTCATCCCGAGGAGGGGGCTGCTGCTTTCCCGCAGTGCCTGCTGCAGCCCTCGGGTCGGGGTGAGGGTATCTGTGGGGCAGCAGTGCCTGGTGCTTCACAGAACCACAGTTTGCATGCCTCCTTTTTTTCACTGTTGGGATTTTTAATGGCCTTGTACCAGGGGCGTCTCTCCTTGTGCTTAATTGCCCCACTCTAACCTCTCCCTACTCCCATTCCCAGAGTGGGCTGGCTCATCTTCTCCTTGCTTGTCTTCTCATCTCTGACCTGGCCAGGGCTTTAGCTTACAGGTGGCAGACAAAATGCAGTGGAAATGTTTGTGTGCCAAGCTGCTTTCTCCTGCAAAGGCAAAGGTCACTTCTGTGCCTCCAAACGGTGCTGGGGTTTACCAAGTGTTTGCCCATCAGCCTGCAGCCACTTCAGGGCAGTCGCTATCCATGGGAAAGCCATTGTTTGTTATCCCTGATCCTGTTTCAGATGCAATCTGAGGCAAGGCCATGTAGTTGGGGTCTGTGTCTTTGTGATGGGCTGCCAGAGAAGGCTCCTGTCTCTGCTGCCTTGTGCCTGGGCTCTTTTAATTGGAGACACATGGCTCATTATTGAAAAATATATGCTTTGCTGGTTGTTTGTTAGGGTCTTGTATCTGAGAGTGCTGCAGCTTGTGAGCCTTAAATGAAGCAGTGGGAAGGACACTGAGCACCTGGGGAAGGGGCTGCTGCAGAACTGGAGCCTATTGTTCTCTCCTTGAATTGTGGGGAAGCTCTTTCCCCATGCTGGCTCTTTTACTTGGGAGCCAACTAATACACACCGTGGTTTGTTTCTCTCTCCATCTGTTCCAACTTCAGTTTATTCACGGCTCTGTAGGTATTGTAGTCAGCTGCTTTTTTTTTTTTTTTTTTTTTTTTTTTTTTTTTGGATGGGAGAGCCTCCCCTTTTTATGGTTCACTTACTCATTTTGTAGGTCTCTGTGGCTTCCTTGTCAAGATTTCTCTTTTGTTGGATTAATTGGTCATAAATCTAGAGTCAGGTGCTGCACGCGTGCTTCCCATGTACACCTTAACCATCTGCCAGGTTTCATCTCCATGGCACCCAGGCCAAATTCCAGCTCTGGTAATGACAACCTGCCTCCCTGCATTTTTCCTGTGCTTTTAATTGGCTTTAGTTCACTTCTTTTTTGTTTGTTCTTTTTTTTTTTTTTTTTTTTTTTTCCTGTCCTAATGTGCTCCATGGCAAGGGGAGGTTGTCTGGGGTGGCGAGGGGCTCCAGGCTGCCAGCACCCACCTGGAGCCAAGATGTCCAGCACCATGGAGGAGTGAAACAGAGGAAACATTGCACTGGAAACAAGATGCATGTTTTCAACACTGAAAGCAGTTGCATGATTTCTAGAGGCACCCAGTGAATTTTGCATCTCCCCCAAGTTCTTTCAGGGAGAGAACAGGTAGCTTTCTGAAGCTGGTGCTGTTTCTTCCTGCTGGCCTGTCTGTCCAAACAGATCAGCTGTAGTCCCTGCAGGAGGGCAGAACAACAACTGATAATGTTTACCCTGGTCTTAACACTCCTAGATTCAAATACTTTCAGGATAAAAGCTGATGTGTCCGAGTGATCCTGGGACATTGAAGCTGCAGGAGTCTGGCTGGTGCTGTCGCCTGGCTTATCTGGCACTTTAATAGCACAGCAGTTGTTAGCTTTACAACTGTGTTTTGGGAGGAACAGACTGGTGTCTGTGTTTGGGAATTGCTCTGTGCAGCAACATTGTTTTCTGGGAGAGAGCAGGTTCTTGCTACTCTTTTTCCTCCCTTTTAAAAAAATACTGAGTCTCATTATTATTAAAAAGATTCTCTAGTGCTCGAAACTTGCTTAAAAGCATGGCCTGAACTCCTTATTCACTTTGTCTGTTTCTTCCTGGCCTAGAAGCTTTCTCTTCTCTCTGCTAATCCTGTTACTTCCAGTGACAGCCCCAGCCATGGGGGTGAGCCACTGGCAGGGCCCTGACTCGCCTGTGCTGAGTCCTTCCTGTCACAGCCTGGCTCCAGTTGTCACCCTGAGAGCTGTGGGCACCCAGACAGTGGGAGGCATGGATGGATGTGTGGATGGATGCACAGCCCAGAGCTGCCAGCCCTCATTGAGAGGGTGTGTCCCTGCTGAGGATGGCAGAAATACCTGCCTCTTATCCAGCCTTTTATGGCAGGTAAAATCTTACTGGTCAAGGGCACAACAGTGGTAGAGAGTGGATTGCAGCAAGGCAATGATGAGCACCATTTTTTGCTTCAGTAGGTAAAAATCCATGGGATTTCAAACTCCTGGTGGAGGTTTCTACTGCTTTGGAAATACCAAAGGAAGTATTTTGGAGTATTGCCACATGAAGTTATATCACCTTCTGGTCTTATGTGAGCCAGTGGAAGAGCTTGTCCTTGCTGAAGTCCTCTTGCCTGCCACAGATCTTCACTTAAGCAGCATCAAGCTGCCTGTGTTCCCTTTCTCTAAGAATCACAGCGTTGTTTAGGTTGGAAAAGACCTTTAAGATCACCAAGTGCAACCATAAACCTAGCACTGCCAAGAGGATAAAGTACCTGTACCAAAGTCTGCCCTAGCAAAGCAGCATTGAGCATGGAGGAAGAAAGCAGTTCTTATCAATGAGCAAACCAGTGCAGCTAGCAATAAACCCAGGCTCACTGAAGAACCCTGCAAGCCCCAATGCAACAAAGTCCTTGCACTATTATCTATTATTTGTTTTGTGAGGTCTTTGTGAAGATGATGGCCTGCTCAGCAGGCATGCACATGAGCATGTAGGAAAGGGTCAGTCCTGAAGTAGAGTCCAAGTCATTGAGGCAGGTGGCAGGAGAAAGGAAGGGCTGTGGATCCCATTTCCCTGAGATGGCATAGGCTGACTGTAGTTCAGATTTTAACAGTATTTGGAAGAACAGGGATGTGGGGAGGAGGGTTCCCTGAATGCTGCTTGCTGGAGTGCTTCATTGCATGGTCTTTGGTGCACCTCTGAGTGAATAAATGTCTTAAGGGATTTGATATTTTACTTGTGACACCTGGGACTTCAGCACCAACTTTGCAACTCTGAAATGGACTTTTAACCATGGCAGCATCCTTAATTTGCTACAAGGTAAGGCTTCTGGGTCAGATTGGATTGTTTCAGAGGTGCGGTTGGTTTACCAGTGTAGTGGGTCAGCACTTTGCCTGTGTGTGTCCCTGCAGCTCTGATGTCTGTAGTGATGAAACAGTTTGTGAATCCTAGTGGATCTAGCACTGCTCCTGTGAGAGAGAGAACTGGGTTTTCAGTTTTTACAAGGAGGTGGTGTGGCATAGAAGAAATGAGTCTTTTAAACTCGGTGTCAGAGGAACTGGCATGGTTGTGAGCACTGCCTCAGGTGGGCACCATCCTGCCTTCCCCATGGGGATGCCTACAGCAGGGTGCAGAGGTCCCCCCTGGTTAACAGCTCTGTCAGTGCTCCCTTCTCCTGCCTTTCCCTGTTCCCACAGATCAGATCAGCCCTCTGTGCCACAGCCTGTCATCTGATTTATGGGAGCCATAAACTGCAGAGCAGAAAGAAATAAAAATACTAAACACTTAGGTTTTTAAAAGGCCAACAGCGCATTGAAGTCATGGTGATAATTTGCTCATAAAGAAATATTATGCTTCAGATCATAATCCCAGGCTGCAGATGGAGGCTGAGGTCTGGCCTGAGTCTCTCACACTTAGGCTGTAAAAGGAAGGCAATGGGGTGAAAAAAACCCACATAACATGTGGGGATTAGGCTCTGCTGTCTTGGTGTCCATCACCTCCAATGCCTGGGAGGTCTGGTGGAGAAGTGCTGATGTTCTCCAGAGAAAAACCTGCCCTGTGTTGGAAGGACAGGCAAGAAGGGGGGGGGGGGCAGAATAATAATCCATGAGCAGCAGTCAAACAGCTGAAGTTTATAGGCTCTGTGCAAGTGCCCAAGTGGTGAGCTGAGTCCAAGGTTGCTCTCCTTGGACTGGGCAGGAGGGCTCATCTAGATTATCTGTAGTACTGTCAGCATGGCCAGCCAAATGCTTGTTGGTGCTGCTTGGGCAGCACTGCCTTTAATAATTGTTGTTGAAAACTAAAAATTTTGGTCAATGCAGATGGGTGTCTTGGTTCCAGAAGTGAAAATCAGCCCTCTGCCAGTAAGAAGCAGTAGGAATGTGAGCAGGTGAGACCTTCACTGGTGTCAGTGTTTGACTGCTAGAGAGGTCTCCCAGCTGCCCCAGGCAGGGGCCTGTTCTGGGTGGATAGAATTCCTTTCTGGTTTGGCTTCCTGCTACAAACACTGTCTGTGTCTGTTTACCTACTGGCCTGCACTGGGGACAGGCACCTGGTGGTTAAAAGCAAAGCATTTCTTCAAAGGAGATCAAGGACTGCACGGCCATTTCAGTGCAGACGTATTTTCTCCTATCTGATCTGCTCCACCTTACCCTGTCAAAACCCCTTATTAGTACTCTGCCATCTCAAAAGAATCTTGCTATGCTGCTGGTAGGGCTGCAGGAGGGCAGGGAGGTTGTCAAACACGGTTTTTATTTTTCTTTTTTTCCTTCTGTTCTTTCCTTATGTTCTGCTGGCAGGAAGGCTGTTGGCAGCACTCTCTTGTGTCCTGGACAACACAGAGCTTAGGAGCCTTTCTCAGCTCTTCTTCCTACAAGAAATTCTCCTCTGAAAGGAAACCTTTCTTTCTCAGATGCACATCCTAAACTTGGTGATGTAGGGCCACTTATAAAGACATGGGAAATGGAGGAAATAGTAACTTATGGGTTTTTCCTTTTTCTATGGGCAATTACTTGGCCAGTCTGTTCCCAGCCCATGTGGATTCCTGTTGTTACTCCTCCCCAGGGCAGAGCTTTGCACTCCCATTCCTGTGCATCATGAGGCTGCTGTTGACCCAAAAACTGAATTTATCAGGGTTGGTTTGTATCCTCAGTTTGCTGAGAGTACAGTCATTCTCCCAGGCTACATTTAAAAGGTTTTTATAACTCCTTGAGAACTACTGAGTTCAGCCTTGCTGCATCTCAAAGGCTTGCTGGCATTCTCAGCAGACACATGTTAATGGTAACCAAAGGGGCAGGGTATTGCTTTTTCAACAAGTACTTTCTTAATTAAAATAAGAAGGCTTTAACAAAAACAGATCCAAAGCATAAGTAGCCTGGTTGAAAAGGGAATCTGAAGTATTTAACTTGCCCCCACAAAGATGTCTCTCAGGCAGTTCTGGGGTGGTCCTGGGCTAAGCAATGCCTGTGCTCCAGTGGCAGGAGCTCCTGTGCTCCTTTTGGAAGCAGGACGGTTTCAAACACTCTTCATCAAGGGCATGAGTCTAGTTTAACTCTCCCTGGGGAAAGAAGAGTCTCTTTTACCTTGCAAATTAATCCAGTGAAGAGTGGTCCCTCCTCTGCAGCCCTTTACAGTATTGCATACCACAGGAGAAGCTTCTCCAGGAGAGAGGGCTCTCAAGCCATCTCTCCTTTAGTTAGAATAGGTAGTTGATTTTCTTGGGGAAATCAAAACTTTCAAAACTTCTGGCTGCCCCCATCTTTCCCCTAGTGTTTCCTGAAATGTTTAACAGCATCCTCTTTGCCTGTTTGCCAGAGACTGAGTTCCTCTTTGTGGTCAAGGTTTCTCTTCCCTCCTCCTTAGTCACTGAGAAGCAAGGACCTTGTTAATATGTCTTTGCAGGGAAAGCAGAGGATCCTGATGGCCAAAAACACATCATTTCTTCTGGTAAGTGGCTGCAGAAGTGGAACTTTGTTCCTTTCTCCAATTGTATTTGTTTCTGTAAACATGAGGGAGAAGGGATGATTTCTCCCACCAGACAAAAAGTCCATTTGTAAGTGTGGTGAGTGTTTAGTGATACCTTGTAATAGTACACAGAAAGGAATGGTCTCTGAACTTCCTTCCCACCAGACCCTGCCTTTGATTAGAGATGACAGGTGATGTGTCTGTGCAGGTTTGGCACTAGGCACTGGTACCATGCAAACAACAGTGAACATCTTGCTTCTAACAGGGCTGAAATAGTGGCTCTTCATGGGTCACAATAAGCAATAGCAGAATGTTCTCAGCTTATGCCAGAAGTGGTTGATAAATCACTCATAGCTGATGAAGAAAGCTTCCAGGAACTTTGTTTGGGTGTTTGGAACTCTGACCTTCACAGAGCACAGATATTTACAAAGAATAATCTATAGATACCGTTCATTATAAAGTATGGTCATAAACCCCCTTTAAACAACAGAACTTATGCTCTCTGGACAGGTTTGGATAAGCAAGCAAGCACACCTGTGCATCATCCTGCAATTCCATGTAGCCTTGTGTGCTGGCAATCAGGCTCCATGCTGTTAGCCACACTGGTTTGGGCAGTAGCTGCACAGCAAATGCAATCTGTTTGGATCTTTGACTTGTGAGCCTGCAGGGAAGCTGAGGGTAGCAGAGCATCTTTGGTTACTCTGCTGGTGGGGAGGGATTTATAACTGCTGTGTGACTTCTTCTTGCTGTGTAACTTGATCACTGCAACAGACATAAGCCAGGGTAAGGAGCAGTGATCCCAGCCCAGGCAGGATTCAAAGCATGCCACCTGCTCAGAAACTCTTGGTTTGATTTTGTCTCTAGCACCATCCTGCCCAGTGATACCTTGGAAAGACTGTACTCAGCCCCATCCATCAGTGCTTCTCTCTCAGGTTTGATCAGCAATGAGCTCTCACCTTCCTCTTCTTTGTGTCCTTCTTGCAGGTCTTCTGTGTGCACCCTCATGTTCTACATCTGCCAGGGTCACTTTTCCCACTCAGGAGCAGCAGACAGAAAACCAGCCCTGGGAAATGTGCATTTTTTTTTGGAGGTGAGCTGGCTTGTGTGGTCTTAATGGCCTGGCAAGAGGCTGGTCTAGGGAACCACAGCAGTCCCCCTGCACACAACTCCCAGGACTGGGAGATACAGCCCCATTGCTCTCATCTGACTCTGTGCTGCCACACTGACTCCACCACCCATCTCTGCTGTCCAGTGATTAATTTTCCAAGCTACATCATATATTGAACACTTTCAGCTGGGGCACTGGAGATGTAATTAGATTAAGGTACAATTCCAGCTGCGGGGGAGACACTTAAAATGTGCTGTGTAACCTTCTTGACAGAGGATTTCCTCCTAAACCTGGGGACCTTTTTGAGCATCACTTGGGTGCAAAACTGTTTTGTCCCAAGAGGAGGGAGGACCTTGATGGAGAGGGGTTCAGTAGTTGAGCAGAGCTAGCTCTTCAGGCATGAGATGGTGAAGGAAGCCTGTCTCCTGACCCAAAGTGGTGCAGTGCCTGTCTCTGAGCAGATGGGCAGTGGATGCTTTCTCTGCATGTCTCTCTCTTTCCTAGGAAACCTGCACAATATGCTTTTCAAGTCTTCTGTTCCAGAGGAGCAACTAAACACCTGCTGAACTTTGATCCTGTGAGTGTTGGTGTTAATAAGTTACAAACTGACCTGGATGCTTTGCAGGAGCCAAAGGCAGCCTGGGGGAAGTTCTCTGCTTTTCAGTTAGAGGCACTTTGTTACACTTCAACCCCATCCCATCAGTTTCATTAATTCAGGCAGCCCCTCCAAGCTTGTATTCCAAAATGACTCTTTACAAGATCTGCTGAGGCTTCACTGTGAAGCAGGAAAACTCAAAGAAGGAAGTGATGCTGTTTACAGTCAATGCTTCTGCTTTATTATTAAAGTAGGAATTTTACAGTTTCTTTTAGGAAAAATGTATTGCTGTCTGGAGACCTCCCTGTTGGTGGCTATAGAAGTTTTTTGCAAAAATTTATTTAGAATTTATTTAAAATATACCAATTATAATGAAATAATAGGAAGAGAAACTGCACTTTGGGTAGAGCCTTCCTCTTTAATGTCACTCCTTAGAACCAGAAATTGTCAGAAACTGTTTTGCCAGAAGGAGATTGAGAAATGGGCTTTTTAGTTGTATGTTGCCTCCTCACCATCCCTGTCTCTTGTGGGCACCCTCAGGCTCCACTAGCAGCACCCCTGCAGTGCCTTGGTTCTTATTCCTGGACCCTGTGTTCTCAGAGCTCTCAGCAATGCTGTCCCAGCAGCGGAGCAGGAGTGTGCTGAGCTCCTTTGTGGTGCTAGGTGCTGTCCCTCAGGAACAAGGTTTTACTTCAGCTTTGCACCTTTTCTCTCTTTCTTTGCTTATGTTTCATTGGCCATATTTTTCAAGTGACACCCAGATCATTGCAGGTGTTTCTGAGATTGGTGGTGTGAGCGGTGCCAGCGGAGAGGAGTCAGAGGAGAGAGTGCTGAGTCCAGGTGAGCCATAGCTCTATGGGGCTGGAGCTGATCCATGTGCCACAGCTGCTGTGGGACCAGGGAGCGTTTTGTCCTTTGGGCAGTGGCATGGGCACCGTGAGGACACGCTGCTCCCTGCACTGGAGAGCCCTGGCTTCCCCCTTCTCCCTGTCCTGGTCATTGCAGCGGGAGGAGAGCTCCCAGTGCGCTGCAGCTGGTGCCTGACCCCTCCGGAGCGCTTGGCAATGACAGCTCTGCCCTGAGACAAGGCAGTGTGGATCCTGCAGGACGTGCGGGCTGCAATGCTGCAATGTCACACTGCTGTGTGACAAAGCAGCGGAGCTTTGGCAGAGGTGTCTGTGCTGCTCCTAAGGCTGGGGGATACAGGTGGTGTGGTGGGTGGTCCGTGCTCCCGGATCTGCTCCTCATCGTTCCCTCCAGGGGGTTAGGGCAGCCCTCACACTCCCTTCTGCAGGAGCTGGGGAGCATTGCCACCTCCCAAAGGCATCCCAGGGTCAGGCTCTGGAGGGACAAAAAGGTGCTCAGGGACGAACACCCGTCTGTCGGCACCCTGAGGGGCAGAGCAGCGCGGGCCCCCAGACGGGCACGTAGGGCAGCGCCAGCGCAGGAGCCTCTCCCCATCCCAGGGCTCCCCGTCAACAAAGCCGTGTCTGTCCCGCTGCCACCATCGCTGGCGGTGCGGTTGGGGAGCGGGGCTGAAGGCGCACAAAGGAGCGCAGACAATGGGGCGAGCGGAGCTCCCTCACACCCATGGCGGCGGGCGGGCCGCTTTGTGTGCGGCGCGGCCCGGCCCGGCGGCGGGGGCAGGCGCTGCCGGCCGCCCGCGCCGCTCCTTTGTTCGCTCGCCGCCTCACGGGGCTGAGACAGGCAGGTGAGCGCCGCGCCAGGCAGGGGGCTGCCGGCGCCCGCATATTAATGCGTTTCATCCAGCCTGTCGCTGGATGTTCGCCTTGATTCATGAGGCTCCTCCGATGGATGCGGCCGGCAGGGAGGCAGCTATTGTCTGCCAGGCCTGGGGCCCTCCCTGCCGGTGCTGCTCCGCGGCCCCAACAGCGCTTGGCACCTTTGCCCTGCCCGGTGTGTCCGTCTGTCCCGCACCCCAAACAAGGTGTCCAACACTTCCATCTGGAATGAATGACACCACCGTGCTTCTCTCTTTCTCTCTCCCTCTCTTTTTTTTTTCTTCTTTTTCTTTATAGGCCTGCTGTAGATGTCACATCCCATTCCATGATCGCCTCCAATTTTGAAACAAAGCGAATAGGCGGCTGGCACGCAGGTATTAAGCAGGCAGCAGCCAGCCTGTCTCTTGAAAAGGCTGATTCAGGTACAGTGTTGGATAATGCTCATGTGTGGGAAGGGTGTGGGTGATAATCTCAGAGGAGGAAACAAACTGGACAGAGTGCACTCCATCATGCTGACAAAGGGCTGGATTGTACATGCTGGGGTGCAAATAGGATTGTTTGCATATTCAGCTGGCTCTTCTCTTTTCCCCATCCCTGAACATAGGTGGTGCCTGAGCTCCTTGGGGAGCTGTTTGAGTTGGGGGGACAAATGTGTCTGGGGGAGGGGAGTAAAGGAGCATGTGGAGGAGGAATGAGAGCAGAGAGGGTGCTGATTTCAGGGGCTGTAATAGAAAGGGCCAAGCTGGTGGGGAAAATGCTCTGGGGATAGGGTTTATCCAACTGAATATAGGAAGCTACAGATAAGCTTGTCTGACAGGCTTCCTTTTATATTCCTGACATGCAGTTTATCCCACTCTGAACTAGACATTGGCTTTCCAGAGCAAAATAAATGTCCAAGGTCTGATTTCCTTTTTTCCCCTCTTTCTTTCTTTTTCTCAGCTGTCAAGGAATAAAGCTCAGCTGAGGAGGAAAGGAGCGTTTATTCCCAGTGGGTAAAGAGAGGAAGGCTGAAATGAAGGATTTTCTCCAATGAGCAGCAAACCCCACCTCTGAATTTCCAGTAAATCTATTGGGAGTACAAAGCAAACCAATCAAGAAACGTCAAGGTGTATTTACTGTCCTATTAACCTGGTGCCCCATTCCCTCTCTGGCACATGCTGGCAGCACACAAAGGTACATCCCAGTGCTGGGGAGGGAGCGTGGCTGTGAGCCCAGCTGGGGCAAGGTGACCAAATGGCTCCTGACTCCAGCTCTCCAGCCATCACAGAATGGAAAGGGAGGTGCTGGAGGTGAGCCTGTTCTGGGAACAGTGGTGCTTGGGGGCTGTGCCAGTCCTTTGTGCTGCCTGCTCTAAACGAGGCAGAAATTTAATTGTAACAAGGAACTCGCACACACTTATCTGCAGCTGAAGCCAAAGCAGCTTCTGTTAGAGATCACCTAGACTTGACTGCTGTCAAATACTGGCTGCAAGTGAGATGGGTTTCCTGAATGCTGTATTTTTACTTGGTGACACATCTAGAACTTTTGGAAAGAGGTTTTTAAAAATGCTTGTCTTTAAGGTTGCAGGTGTCTTTTTTACCTTTTTTTTTTTTTTTTTTTTTTTGTAAAGACAATTGGGCAATCACAGAATTGTGATGAAAGTTGCCTCTTATTCTCTTGCTTCATAGCCCATGGCCATCCTGAAGAATAAAGGAAATGCAGTTAAATTGGGTATATTCCCCATCTAATGTTCCTCTATGCTGTCCTCAGAGCATGTCCTGCTCCTAGCTGCTCTGTTAACTTGTCTCTGCTTATAACACTCGCTACATAAAACACAACTGGGTGCTTTTCGCTCTGATTAAAATCATGCTGTGCAATAGGAAATACAAATTAGCTCTGGCCTTTGGGCTCCTGACAAGTTTCCAGCGCCGCTTTCAACACCACAGAGATTGTGTAACTCCATCTGTGTGTGCTCTGTGTGGTGACGTCTCCCCCTCCATCATGAGCTGGGCTGCCTGCCACTCATCCAGGTTCAGCTGCTAATACTTCAAGCAGCTTTTAGAACTGAAGGAGGAAAAGATGTTGCCAGCAGCTGGGTGAAACCAGCTTTTCCTTGCCAGAGGACTATGTGGGAAGGGTTAAAAGGAGGAGGACTTCCAAGGTAATTCCCCTAATCTTGATGTTTGTGCAAATGCCTCCCTTTTGAATGAATGACTGGGGAGCTGAGCACTGGAGAGCCAATGCTTCAGTACAAGATTAACCCCTGAAGGAAGAGCACAGTAGTCTCTTATTCAAACTACAGCTAAAGTTTTTGTTTCTGTGAAGCGCACGGCACTTTCCAGCCTCCTCCAGGGATTCAAGCCAGGCATGCTGTCTTACATCATCTCAGCGTTGCTCACTCAAGGGCTGAGGCTCCAGCTATCGTGTCACGTTTTCAGCAGAAACCTTTTAAGTCTCGGCGACTTCCTCTGGGGATGTTGAAGCAAACAGTGCCCAGACCTGTGAGTGAACGAGTTGCAAATGACATCGCCGGTTTGAAACGCTGCGTGGGCACGACGTGGGCGAATGTTCCCTGCACTGGGTGTTTTCTAAAGGTCTCTGAAGCATGAGGCATGACTGAATGACTTCTGTTTTCTTTAAATGATGAGTGGGAGAATTTTGAATCGTTGGTCTGCTTTTATTTTTGTTAAATGTGTGTGGGCTGACAACATGACTCAGTATTTTCTCTGCAGATGCGAAGATCATACTGCCAATTCTGGGTATATTTCAGACAGTTTCCTATGGAGAACTGGAACACTTTTTCAGTCCAAAGCTTTGCTTTTCGGCAGCTTTAAGCCTATTGATGTGAAAATAAGTGATTTTAAAAATGAATGTTTTGCCAAAATGTATATAAATACACCCAAGGAATGACCAAACATGGGGAAAGTCCCTCTACCCCCGTGTCTTCCCAACAGTTTATCTGATTTTTTCATGGCTTACAATGTCTGATTTTTTTTTTTTTTCTTCTGATTCTCCCTAGCCTGAGTTGCAGCTGGGCCATCTCTTTGTCTGCTGAATATCATCTCTGGTGTTTATTTGGCCGTCCATGTCCTGCTGGGTGACAGCCACCATCCTGTGACTGATGGTTGTGAGTTCTCCCCTCCTCCCAAGAGACAAGTAGGCATATTTGTGGGTTACCTGTATGTGGTTCAGCCAGAAATACCAGCAAACTCCCCTTTCTCCCTTCTGGCAACCTCCCTGCCCTGCTGGCCCTTCTTTATCCTCTCTTTATGCCATGTACAGTGTATGGCTCTGGGAGATACCCAAAGCCAGGCATGGGCTTTGGATGCTTTTATTGTGCAACAGTGAGTGCCCTCTTCTCCCATACCCTCTTCTCTACTGATGTGCAGTGTGCTGGTGGTGATGTCTTTGATAAGAATAGGTTTCTTGTTAAGACCCTAACCTGTAGTCTTAAGTCAGCATTCTAGAGCTACCAAGAAACCACTTTTCCCTGCTGATAGCAGCCCTCAGCCCTGTGGACCTTGCTGGAGGCCTGTGAATGGCTAGAGAATAACACACTAGTGGATGAAGGATGTTGCAGAGCAAAGGTTGTCTGTGAAGATGATGTGCCTGTAGTTTCATTCTGTAGAGCATGCTGCAGAGTGAAATGAATTCCATACACTCTGCTTATTTGACTGCTGACTTCAGCCACAGCAGAATTCCCACACTCAGTCCCTAGCAATGGCCTAATGTGACCTGTACTTGACCCCAAGTACCATGACCCAAACCCCACTAGATCCTGGCTCCATACTGGCCCATGCAACAGTGAGCTGTACCTGACCCATATATGCACAAGCATCTATTACAGTACTAGGCAACTGTATCATCTTCCTATCATTCTAGTTCCTCAGTCCTACTATCATCTTCCTATTCCTGGCATTTTCTCTGCCTTCCACTGTCCACCCATGGCAATACATCACCCTAAACTTAAGCCTGAGCACATCCATCATCCCTACAGACCTCATTGGAAGCCACTTGGCGTGGTTGATTCAAGTGCCTTTGCAGGTTTATCTCATAATGACAAGAAACAGGTAGCAGCTCTTATAATTTCTCCCCAATCCTCACATTATTCAGGAAGCATCCTACACTTTAAGCCCTTTTACCCCACAGCCTGATTCCAGCCTTAAGGACAAACTATCAGCCAGCATTCCTTCAATCCCAAGCAGAAGCATTGTGCCTTAGTACCAGCACTCAGGCCTGCCTTGAAGAGCAAGAAAAGAGGAAGGGCTCTTTAGTCCTTGGTGCCCCAATCTCTAATCCTGACTTTAGTGTCTGAAGATCCAACGCTCATTACTTGAGTGCCAGATCCACTGGGTGCCAGATCCACTCACCCCTGTCAGCCCCAGCCCACATTACTGTGTTTCTAACAGTGTTTCTGCTGGAATCCAGGCACGGAGATGGAGGCAGCCACTGGGACTTGCTTGGTGTACTAGCTGTAAGTTGTATTTTTCAGAGGTTGGGCTTGATGGGGCTGTGCATGTTTTGGTGGATTTTAGGGTGGAAAAATTATGTTTAATCGTGGCTTGAAGGGCTAACTGGCTTGCTCAGCTGAGGGGATGGTAGGCTGGGTACAAGTTGGGGCGTGGAGGAGTGTCTGTACATCAGTGAGTGAGCAGGGTGCCCTGGTCTGTGGCACTGACCACTCTCCTTTCCTAAAACAAGTTCATTGTTCCTGTCTTCTCAATTCTCACTGCCCTTCCACTGGCTCTTCATTATGGTCTCCAGCCTTTTTCCTCCAGCCTTTGGATTTCCAGAGCTACCAGCTGCTCTAGAGCTGGTTCTTCAGCCCTCCCCAGCCTTCTGTCATTGCTGCCTTGCCTGTTTTTGGCAGGCAGAGCTCAGCCAGAGGCCAAGCATATGAAGCTATGTTGCCTCTTAGGAGGCAGTCTGCACACTGTATTTCACATTGGTGTGTCTTGCTGGTTGGGAAACAAGAATGGAGAGTGCTACAGCCTCAGGTGTCTTCTGATATAATGGTGTAGCTGTGAATAATGAGCTTGCCTCTGAAGTTTTTTTGGGATTGGCCTTTAAAGTTGCGCCACTTAATTATTTACATTGAAGGTAGGTATTGCATTTTTTGTTTCTGAATTGTGTTTAGTAAGGTTGTCATAGAAAAGCTCTCCAAGGTTCTGGAAAGAATACTTATTGAAAGAGGTTTTGTAATTGTTACAGTGTGTGGTCCTCAGCTTTCTTGAACTTTTGTTGTGTTACATTCAAATATAGTCTAGTGTTGTTTGAGAGAAAGCTTGGAAAGGAGAAAGCTGACAGCAGGTCATACTGAGGGAGGTGAAGCTGGTTTACGCCCCTTTTTTTGCAACAGATGAAGTTGGTATTCCCCACCTGGTTAAGGTGCAGCAGACTGAATCACTAACACACCTTGCTCTGAAATAAATCACAGTGGCAAAATGACATCGCTTGTGGCAGTAGGCAAAGTGCTTATTAAATATCGAGCGTTACTTTGCATGCTTAAGATCACAACCTCTCTCTTTAAAACAAACAAACAAACAAACATTTATTTTTCCACAGTCAAGGCCAGTGAAAGGCAGGTCCCCACAGGGTGCAGAGACCAGCCAGCTTCCTCATTCTTTGCACTCTCACGGATGGGTTGCTTTCTTCTGTGTCAAGTGAAAACTTCCTCACCCAGCCCTAGACTCGCCCTGAGCCTGGCCAGGCCTCCTCCCCACACCAGGCAGCCTCACCCCATCTCTCCCAGGAACACCCTCCTCTTCCCTCCCATGCCTTACCAAACACAGGAGCTCAGTGTTCACTGCATTTGTCGTTTGCAGACACTTCCTGATACACAACGTGTAAGTATTTTTATGGCTAGTTGGGATAAAGACATCACTCCATCTGGTAACTGCAGCTTCCAGATAAGACTGACCCCGTGACAGTGTAAGAAACACCCAACTAAGGAGCAAGGAATTGTCTGCTTTCAGACTCCAGAGTGGCTACATATACCAACAAACACAGCATTTTGTTGCATAAACAGAGAATAACATCTCTAACTGCAACAGTTCTCTTGGTTATCTGTAATTGATTCTGAAAGAGTTTGCAGACCCTACCATTGGAAAGCAACTTCCTGAGTGTGTCTTTAAGGAATAAAGGGAAACAGTATTTTTAATGACAGAGCCTCTTGCTATCTATTATTTGCTGAAACTCTGAAATCATCATTTGTTGCCTTACTGGTGTTTCTTGCCCCTAATAAGTTTTACATCAGCTTTTTAGAAGACTGATGTGTCTGTGGCCCCATTCTGAGTTGCTGAAATACTGAGGTGTGTTGGAAAACTAAAGACTATTGAAACATCCACAAATAACATCCTGCAGGTCAGAACCTTTGTCACTTTCTAAATAGGTCAGGGTTTGGTTCGAGAATGTGGTATTTCTTGAATATTCTTTACACTTCCTTTATTTCTCTGTCTCCTTCTCCATTCAGTCACAGAGCCTGCGTGCTGGATTTATTTGTTTTACATTTCTTTGCTGTCCATTTTGCTGCCAAATCATCATCTCGTGTTGCTTGTCTTATATAAATGTTGACATTAGCAAGCTTCACAATAACAGTCTGGAAAGGAAACATTTACTTCTGAGCTTCCCTCTGCCAAACAAACCTACAGCATTTGCTTTTTTGTGGCTACTGGTGGTTAAGGCCATGGGTTGTAAAATTATAATGCTGTAGGCAGTGTCTATTACAGTTACGATCACTGTAACATGCACTTCAACTTATTTATTGTTTCGTGTTTAAATTGGTGCGTTCAGTGTGGGGGACATGGCTCTCCATTCCCTCATACAATACAACCTCCTTGAAAGGCTTCAGGAAAAAAGCAACTGTTCTAAAATCTACTTTTTGTTTGCGATGACACATAATGAAAACATCAGTGCTACTTTTGTGTTCTGAAAGAAAGGGTGACGGCATGGAATGGAACAGCGATGCACACGTAGGCAGAGAGACTGACAAGAAATAAACCAATGCAACCCCCAGCTGGGCAGCATGGAAGCACTGTCCTGTCCAGGCTTCCTAAAGTCAGAGGTCCCTTCGGGAGAAAACACCGCTGCACGTCCCCTAGCCTTCCGTGTATGGAATCCGCTGTGTGAAAACATATTTCAAAAACTGCAGCGCCGTGGTTGGGTCTTCAGGTGCTGAACCACATCCCGGGAGTTCAGCAGGAGCCGACGAGGACACCTGCACGGGTGAGGCGAGCAGGGCCCGGGGGAGCGGGAGGCGGCAGCTGCACGACCCTTGCTGGGAGGGAACTCTGGCTCCTCAGAGGGGTGTCCGAGGCAGGCCATGCCATGCCATGGCCAGGCCAGGCCAGGCCAGGCCGCTCCGCCGCTCTCGTTACATAACGGGGAGTGTGAGGGGTGGGGGGGGCCGCGCGCGCCGCGTCCCGCGCCCGCCTCCTCCTCCTCCCGTGTCCTCGCGGCACCCTCGCCCCGCCCCTCTCCGCGTGACACCCCGCGCGGAGCGGATGGGGTGGCCCAGCGCGTGCCTCCCCGCGGCCCCCGCCTCCCGGGAGGGGCGGCACGCACGCGCCCTGCCCCCGCGCTCCGCGGGGAAAAGCCGCTCCGCTCCCCCGCCGGCCGGCCCGTCCGCGCACGCGCAGCGCTCCCGCTCCGCGGGCGCAGGCGCGGCGGGGCGGGCGGGGCGGTGCTTTTCCCCACCCGCCCCCTTTTCCCATCGCCGTCCCCATCCTCCTCCTCCGCCTCCACGGGGCCGGGTGACGCACGCGCGCGCCCCGCGCGCTGTTGTCCGCTCGCTCCCGTGCCGCCCGCCCTGTGCGCGTGCCAGCCGGCGGCGGCGTGCGGGGCCGGCACGCGCGCTGTTGTTATTGGCGGCGCCGCCGCGGCCGCGGCGGACGGAGCGGGGCGGGGGGAGAAACGGACGGGACGGGGAGGAGCGGAGCGGGCGGCTCAGTCAGGGAGTTCTTTAAAGATGGCCGGAGCGACGGCCGCCGCCGCGACCCCCGTGTACTGCGTGTGCCGCGAACCCTACGACGTGAGCCGCTTCATGATCGAGTGCGACATCTGCAAGGACTGGTTCCACGGCAGGTAAGGCGGCAGGAGCCGCGGCGGGGCCGGGCGGCGCGGCGGGGCACCCGGCGGGCGGCAGCGGGCACAGGCGGTGGCAGTCGCCGTCCCCCTCCCCGGGGGACAATGGCTGCGCGGCGGCAGCACGGGGAGCGGCGGGCGCCCGCCCCGTCCGGCTCTCCCCCTCACGGCCGCGGGGACAGTGCCGGCGGCCGTCCGCGGGCACATGGGTGCGCGGCTGTGAGGGGGCGGCCGGGCCGGGCGGGGTGTGGGGGCGCCGCTTACGAAAGAGCAACAGATGCGGGGCCGGGGCCACCCCGAAGTTGTGCGGACTGTGCTGAGGCGGCGCGTGTCCCCCCGCGCCCCCCGGGGGTCTCTCCCGGGACAGGGCGCTCTCCCGGCGGAGAAGTGCGGGCGCCGGGGCTGTCCCCGGCAGGCTGCGAGCTCCAGGTTGTTTTGTTCGGGGGCGGACGAGGAGGAGAAAGAGGGTAGCCCCGCGTCTCTCCCGCTTTGACGTTTCCAGCCCGGTCCCGAGCGGCCGCCGCCGCCGCGCGTGTGTTTTGCGAGCCGAGCGTGTGAATAATAAAAAGGCTCGTCGGCGGCCGCTGAGAACGGGAGGAAGCGGCGGCGGGGATTCACGGGCACTTAAACAAAGGAGCAAGTTGGGGGCCCGCGGCGGCGGCTCGGCCGGGCCGGGGCTGCGGGGCCGCTCGGTGCCGCCCCCGCCGTGCGGGGAGCGCCGGGGCGCGCGGCGCCCGTGATTGACAGCCCGGCGTTTAAATACCCCGAGCGGCAACAACAACAGCGCCGGCCGCCCGCGCCGCGCCCCCTGCCGGCCAGGGCCCGCAGCGCCGCCCCGACCCTGCCCGCCGGGCCCGGCGCGGGTCCCGCTCGTTCGGGGCTGTTTTCCTTTATTTGTTTTGCTCTTTCTGCCCCTCGAACGGCGAAAGATAAGCGCCGGCGGAAAGTAGGTTGCGTATCTAGCTGTTACTTAACAGTAATTGTTGCACACGGGTGTTTTCTTGCCACGTTTTAGGAGGAAGGAAGGCTCGCAGCGTTTCAGATGTTTACTTCTTTGTACGTGGGCTTCTCCCGGTTCGAGATGCAGTATAACAGAAAGTGTGAAAAGGGCTTTGTAAACGATAAATACTGGCAAAACAGGATTGTTGTACCTTGAAAACAACCTCTTGTTAATGTTTTTAAGTAGACTGCTACTACTCTTGCCAGTACTGTTGTTTAGAGTGAGACACACAGCAGCGCTTTTGGATTACAGCAGCTTAATACAAGTTTGTCAGAACTCAGTCACTGCCTGCTATAAAGGTGCAGCATTGCTTGAAGTGTTTGTACCCTTACAGGTTCTTTCCCTTCCAGGTCTTTTTCTGCATTTGTGTAGTTGCTCTTTCAGAATGTCCTGGCAATTGCTCAGGTTCCGTGCGGGCTTAACTTAAATGCCAGCCTTGTGTGTCAGTATTGCTGGGGTGTGGGTGAGCTAAATTTTGAAATTGTTATGAGGAGGAGAGTGCTGCCTGATCCAAAGGTGGGACAGACCACTTCATGGCTTTCTTGGGTCTTGACCTGCAAAAAGTTCCTCACAGGTTCCTGTGATTGAGCTCTGCTGTAATGGGTAGAAATGGGTAGAAAAAGCTTGCTAGCACTGAACTGCCTTGATAGTCTGAAATCCTAAGGGTGGAAAATAAGCAAGCAGGCCAGCAAGAGCTGGCAGCAGCTATGCTGCTTTGGGATTTAGCTGCATGCTCACCCAGTCTCATGACTAAGAGGCAGGTTTTGGGAGACGTGTTGCCCCCTGCCAGTTGTGGTCTGCTCTGGGAGTGTCTTTCCCCTTTAAGAGGGTCTGAAGACTGTAGCTTGTGAAACAAAGTACACACTCTCAAATCTTGAAGTTTCTGGTAAACTTCTTAGTTTCATGTTTTCTTGATTATATTTTTTTGTCAGTTTTGTTTTTTCCACTGGCATGTGGAATGGGACTGATGTATGTTCTATCTTAAGAAACACGTGAACTCAGGCTGTGGTGTGCTAGCATGATACCTAGCACGTATGATTGGATTACAGACTCTGCTGCCTTCCTGTGTATAGTCAGGAGAGTGCCTGAACAGTACACTGGAGGCCATACAAAGTCTGTTCTGACAGATTGTTGCTCAGTCCCTTTAAATTTTTATGTGATTTTTTTTCCCTGTGTGTTCTTCTCGCGCACTCTGTCTTCAAATGATTTGTACTTTGGTTTGCTGTTATCAATATATGAGCACTATGAAATGCACGTTTTATTGCTTTTGGCAAATATTTGTGTTAAAGGAAATGTTTTGTTGTGCCTGGCAAGGCAGTGAACCTGCATTGTGGGTTTCAGTTACTCTCTGAGTGGGCCTGACATCCAGCCACAGTCTGGTGTAATTACCCCTTGTGAACAAAAGAGTGTAACGCGGGTGCCTGCGCTGTTTGAGGCTTCCTCGCCTTCCTGAATGGCTTGCACAAGAGTGCAGAGACTACAGAGCTTTAGATGTGACAAGCTGTCAAAGATTTCAGATAGGCAAATCCATTCATATTTTAGACAATTTTTGTGTCTTCCCCATCTTTTTATCTGCTTTAAATGAAAGTGTGACATTAAGCCGATTCCTGCTTTCTGACTTGTGTAGAATTTACTCTAGCTAGAGTGCAGCATAACAAGTCCTTTATGCTGCTCTATGTGTTCAACTTTTTCTTGGATCTGTTCAGTAGCTGTTGAAACCTCTTTAATTTCTTGGTTTCATCTTCAGATGATATGTATCACTCTATGATACTTCTTACGTTGTCTCTGCCTTCCTTCTTTTTTTGATGCTTTGCCTCAGTTATTAGGTTAACGACGTGCTGTCATCTTTTCTTGTTTGTGTTTTCTGCTGTGATATATTCTGTGCATAAGTTGCATATCTTTTTTAAAACTGATTTTGCAGTCAGCTCTCTTCTTGAAATAAGTTTGTGAAGTTTTTGTTGAATTTTTTGTCCTTTTTTCTGTCCATGACACATGTACTCAACTAGATTTATATGCATTGTGTAGATGTGACTTACTCCTGTAGACTAGATCTCAGGTGAGAACAAACTGAAGTTAAAGAATATAATTCAGTTTTTGTCTGCACAGTGTAATGCTGTCTGTGATATTTCAGGAGGAAAGTATTGTAGAATTGGCCTTTTGAGGAGGTTGGCTTTGTAAAGCTGTACTGGTACTGTACTAATTGTAAAGGAGTGTGGAGAAGTCAGTCAGGTAAACTGAGAATTAAAAACGCTGGTGGCCCTATGAAGTCTTGTATGTTGCACTTCTCCGGGGATATTTTGTTTCTCAACAAACATACAATGAACTTCTAACATGTCTCGATGATGAATAATGATGCATGTCGGTTGCAGGTCTCTGCCTTTTGAAATGCCTGCAACCTTTCTAATGCTTTTTTTTACATTACAAAAAGATGGTTTGGGGTTTTTTTAAATTAAGCAAATGATATGTTTTACTCTTCAAAGTTAATGGGGCATAAGGAAGGGAAAACATCCCTTGTTGTTGTTGTTGAAAATTAGCAGTTTACCTGAAAATTTAATAATGATGTCAACTTTGGTGTCTTCCCCCTCAAGGAGAAAATTTTTTATGTTTACAGAAATAAATATTTAATTTGAGCAGCTTAGAGGGCAGTCAGGGAAATACAGCACAAATTTATATGTAGTGTACATGTGTACGTGCTTCTGTTGCAAAGCAAAGTCAAATTGATTAAATTTATATGGAATTGTTTTTAAGTTGATAGCTCTTGCTCTCAGGATTAATTCTGTGTTTTGTATAGTCTTGAAAGAATTAACTTTGCCCTTTCCCACAGCAGTACCTTGGTGGTATTTTGCCATTAGGTGTTTGATGCTTTTTACAGCTTTGTCGTTATTAGAAAACATTTAATAATATAATTTGAAAAGAAAGGTGATTCATGTACTGTTTGAAGATTATAATTTAAACTGCAGAGGCCTTGAGGCATTTTTTCCTCACGTGGAGGAAAAAATCAGTGCCAAAGTCACATCTTTAGTGAAATTCATGTAGAACACATTTTTTCTGATATCGTATAGATTTGAACATATCTTTGTTTGGTCTGTCTGAAGAAACACAAAACTTCTCATCCACTCCTTAATATGATCTCAATGTAAAATCAAGGTTTCTGTCTTACAGCTGTTAGGTTACATGGTACAGGTCTGTCTGAAGGCACTGATTTGTACTCTGAAGGCAAACTTTCTCCTTAAGAAAAGAAGGAAATGCATGTGCTATAGTGACTACTTTTCCTGAATTGCTTCTTTGTTTTGGAGCTTTATACATGAGGTTCTGCACGATGGGCTTTGCCAACTCCTTGCTGCTGAAAGAGGCTGTCCTGCTCCTGGCTGCGTGCTACTATAATTCCTCTTTTGCTGGTTCAGTGCATGCCTGATTGGTAAATCAACTCTGCTCAGAAAACTGACAGAGCCCATTCTCTTGCTGGGTTAGCTTTTTGTTGGGCCACTGAGCTGAGTGGGCTCCTCAAAAGGCTACGGTGAGTCCCAGAGTGTTGCAGAAGGAATTGAAGGAATGTGTTGTTGGAGGTGATTTTCCAAGTGGAGTTGCTCATTCTTTTTCCTCACTGCCCACTTTGGGATTGATAGGTCACCCAGTTTTTGTGGAGCCTTGTTTTTGTGTCTCAGTGAGCCTGTGTGATTCTGCCCAGACCCAGTTGCTCATCTAGTGAGGTCCAGGGGAATCAAGGAATTCCAGTGCAGCTGCAGGAGCACAAATCCCAGAACATCATCTGTTTGCAAGGATAGCTGAAGTTCTTGGATCTGTCTGGGAGGACAAGGCATGATGATACTAATGTCAGGGAACGTGGAGATGGCAAAGACATTGTTGCAAATGTTTTCTGGTGCAGCCCTCTTTACAGAAAATTAAGGCCTTGTAGTTAGAAACATTGAAGGACCTGAACTGAAAGCATCAACAAATCCTTGTCTGGTCAGCAGAGCTTTGGTCTGGCACCAGAGAAATTTGAAGCCAGCTTTCTGGCTCTTGTGATGTATAAGTCTTAAATCCTTAATGTGGCAATTTGGTGGATCTTAGGGAAGTGCTTTAGATCTCAAGGGAAAGCTAATGTGTTTAATCTTACTTTTCCTTGGCTTAGCCATGTTTCCTCAGAAGTAAGATGGAAGTCTCAACCTCAGTCCAATGAGCTGTACCCTCTGCCAAAGAATTAAGTAACTTGAAGTGACTTCAAGCTCTTCTAACAATACAAAAGCTGAAACAGTTTTGGTTAAACTGAAAAGAAGCTAGTTATAATGAGGATGCTAGACAAGCACTTGTGTAACCGGGTGTCTGTTTCCAATCCTTTTATATTCTTCATTTGGACAAACAATTTTTTTCCTCTTGGTTCCCATCTGTGAAGTGGGAAGACTTATTAATATATATTAAAGTTAGATGTGTTGTACCATAATAAGCACTGAAGAGTTGCAAGTATTCAAATTGCTTCAGTTTTTGAAACTGTGTAATAACATGTAGAATTGTGTGCAAGTTTTTCTCTTTATAGTTTTCTTGAAGAACTGGCTTTATTGGAAGTAGGTGTGCTTTGAAAGTTAACACTCCTTTCCTTGAGATCTGTAATTTTGTAGTTTTTTTTTTTTTTTTTTTCATTTGTTCTGGCATAAAACATAGTGGATATTGTAGCTTATGCCTTCTGATAAAGTAACTAGGACAAGAAGGAAACATATTGTCCAGTAAAATCTGTAAAAGAACTGAATGGTATGCAGTTCAGCTTTTTAGATTAGAGTCCAACAAGATTCTAGTGAGTTTCTAAACAGCTAATAAGTGGTAATAGTTCTAATTTCTAAAGCACAAGTTAATGATCACATTTTCAGTGTTAGTTAAAAGATAGAGGTTCATTTTTAGATTTAGTCATTTAGAGTCACTACTTCTAATTTTCTGTAATATTACAGTTGACCTATATCTTTGGCATAATTGTTTTTGTTTTGGCCATTCTTGACTGTGAAAACGAAGGCTCTCTAAGTATTTGTGTAGTTTAACTGAATTTTTTATTAGCTAGTTAATTTATGATGATTTTATATTCTAAAATGTCATTTGTTGATGCTCATGAAGCACTTTGGTATTTTCCTTTCCCTTTGTTATCTTTAATACATAAATGATTTGAGGAATTCAGATGTTTTCAGAAGGCTCTGTTTTGTGATGTCTGTATAACAAACTGGAGAGGTGAGAGGAGTCTGGATGGAGGACTGCTGCTTGGTACACCTAATTTCTGTATATACCTACTAGGTGCTACAGTGCAGAATATGAAAAACATGATTTTTATTTTAAGCTTGTCTTGATCTGTTGGTAATGATGAGTTCTCTTAGAGCAACACATTGGCAATGAAATGGCTTAAGCCTTACAGTGGAATATCACTGTTAACTGCCAGTGGATGAAATCACATTAATTTTGTTTTCATTCTTTATTTGTGGTTTCTAGCTTTTCTTTTTGTGGATAGTTTTCATATTCATTAGCAATTTTTTTTTATGATCAGTGCAGTTTCTGTGTACTTCCTGTGTCTTTTGAAAGATCATGCAGTAATACAGTGTTTCCATTCTGTTCACATGGCAGTTTGCACAAGCTGAAGATGCACTAATACTCTTCATGCAACCATTTGTGCTTTTATTTTACATCACTGTAAAATAAAATACCATTGTCTCAAAACAACTCTGCATAATCAGTAAAGATTTCCATAGGTACAATGCATATAGTTAAAACCATAAACATGCTCAAATTTTACCTTTGTCTCATTGCTCAAGTATGAAAATTCAATTAACAGCATTGCTATTGCTTTAGTATCAACATATGAGAGGTATTTTAGTGAAATATATAGCTTTTTAAAAAGCTAAGCTATTTTTTCATTTTGTCAGTCCTTTCTTATGTATTATAACATTAGCTCATGAATACACAGAACTAACAATCTATGGACTATGAATTGTCTTGTGATGTCTGCTGTGTGGTGGTAATATGGATTTATGTGGCTGGTAACCCTCCTCAGGTCAATTCTGCTTTTGAATGGAATTAATATTTAATACTGTTTTCTCCATTACTTCAGCATTAACTAAAGTAGGCTTCCAAACTGGTGTTTCTTTTTGAAAATACTGAGTTCATTGTTGCTCAGGCAGGCAAGGCATAGATGCTGATGTTCACCACAAAAGCAAGAAAGCACTTTTTTTTTTTAAACCCTCCCACATTATTCTGTCTTAAAAGCCAATTGGAGTAAGTATGATTGTTCTAGATTTATAATATATTGTGGTCTGAAGTCTATTTATTTTCATCTGAAACTGTCAGCTGACATTACAGCTTGGCTGGGAAATTAATTTCTTAAATTTAATTGTGTTTGTTCCATTTACATGAATACTTTATTCACTTAAAGGCTCTTAAAGCACTCTTCATGAAAATGAGTGCAAGGAAAGGTGACTCTGAGAAATGGAATCTTTGATATTGAACATATGTGATTGCTCTGATCTGTCACTCTTGCCACTTATCTGGCAGGATTTTCTAAAGGGAGTGACATTTTTCTTCTGGAATATTGATGTTTGCCAATAAACAAAATCCAAATCAGATTAATGAAGAGCAGCCAAAGAAATTGCTGTGTCTTATTACCCAATAGTACTTGTAAAACCTCTGGTTGTCTTGCTCAACATACAGATTCTCAGTTTTGTTTCAATAACAAGAATATTTGGATCTTTTCACTGAAGGATTACATCATGCTGTTTACTTGAAAACTTGGTGTTAAGAACAAGCAGAACAAGAGAAATGAGGTGTTGCAAGTCAGCACAGGGCTTTTGGGGGTACTGCTGGGCACATCTCTGGGGTGCAGAGTGCTGTATGGAGCAGTGTAGGGGCAGTACCTGCCCTGTAGCTGTGCTAACAGGGCACTGTGCTCAGGAAAATATTAACAGTCTCAGCACAGTGTTATCCCTTATTTCATTAAGGTGTGCTATCTTGGCATACCACAGCCTCAAGCCCACTCTGGCCTAGGTATTTCTCTGTGCTTCTATTGCTTATGTAACAGGACCAAAATCATGTCAAGAAACCTGGTGTGCACATACAGTGTCTTAAATCTCAAGCTACATTCTGACTACAGTGTTTGTCTTCTGCCCAGAGGGCACATCAGTGTGGGCAAAGGTGAGCAGCAGCTTGCTGCCTCTGATGCTGTGCTCTCCTGTGTGAGCAGCTAGGACATCTTGGGGCATCCCTTTGCATCTCCTAACAGTGCAGTAACATGTGCTGCCCTGATGAGTGAGTATCACAGGAGTAGCTGAGAATGCTGCTCTTACTCTCACTAAGAACGAAAGGGACAGCTGTAGTATTGAGTGATTGGGCTCATGTCCTTGCTGAAAAGTGCTTATTTAGCACTTCAGAACTGAGTGAAAGCAGATGCCTTGGCTGTACCTTACACTTCCAGCATGGTCAGCTGGCTTGTGCTTGAAGCATTGTGAAACTGAAGGATTTAGGCATGAGCTAGAGTTTAGAGTATCATTTGAGTAGATCAGAAATTGCAGAAGCAAAGGTGCAGCTCTTAAGACCTTCTGCAAATGTTACCTCCTGACTTTTCTATTTTGCCAGTAAGGGCAGATTGTGTTTTCCCTTCCATTTTTGGAATTGATGGCTCAACTAGCATCGCCCATGAGAATATACTGTGTGTTCTATTTCCTGATTGTTATTTGACTGTGGAAATCAAGTTGTTGTCTAATGAAAAAACACAAACTCTCCACTTTAGAGAAGAATAAACCTTTTTACTCTTGGTTAGTTCTGCTGCTGAATAGATCTATCACTATAAGAGGGAACAAGATCTTGAATATTAGTGAAAGGAAAATATCACTGGTGTGTTCAGCCTCTCATTGTCAAGTGCTGTTACTAACTTGTTCTGAGGATGCTTTGCATACAAGTGTTTTTTTCCCAAAAGTAGTTCCTTACAATAAGGAAGAAATCTGACGTTTCTCTACAACCCTCTTTGCTTATTGCACATTAGTGCTCTTGTGCCTTTTTTCTTCCCCCAGCATATGAATGTCAGTGCCTGTGTCTAGTTGGCTGGATCTTTGTTTTTCATGGGGTTGCACTATGTCTAATTCTCTTTTTTCATTGATGGCTGAAACAGTGATGGTGTGTAGGGACTGGGACTAGGAAATGAGCCAATATCATGAAGAAGTGGTAAAATGTGGGGAAAATAAAGCTTTAGCCTTTCATTGTGATCAGTGATACGATTTTGAGCAGACATCTTTTTTGTCTGGACTGAACTTACATGAAACAGGCATGGGTACATTTCCACCATGTGATTAAGAGTAAACTGCAGTGCATTCCTTACTGTTTGTGATACACGTGTGCTGAGAAGGGAAGTGAGTGCATCCCTGCAGTGTGTGATGGCAGTTCTCAGTGCAAGCCACATGGAAAATTCCCAGGGAGTTGCTAGTGGACCACAGAGCAGCATGAAGCAGTAAAGCCTCTATTTGCAGTTTTCCACTCCATTCCAGGGCAACAATAGTAAAGTCTAACATGATTTTCATAACACATTATTAAATGCTTTGAATAGTCTATTTTTCTGGAGTGTTTTTTTTTTTCCTTTTTTTCTTGTACAGCCAATAGAGAATTTGGAGATAGAAGTAGCAGATAAATGTTTTATATAAACATAATGGTTGACCTAGTAAAGTAAAATTCTGTTTCTTATGCTAACCTGAGAAAGCTGGACAAGCATGTTTCTAGTGTGAACATATGCATTGCTCTGAGCCCCTGAGAAATTAATCAGCTTTCTATGAAGCTTGTGCACGATAATACTTTGAAACAAGTTTTTTGTTAGGAAATGTGCTCTATCCCCTTAATATGCTTGCCATGTGTTTAGAAGAAAAACTGTAAATCTCTAAATGATCTTTGTTGGAAACATACTGACTATATGCCAAGAGGATGAGAGTAAAGTAGATACTTCCTTTTCAAAACTGTACCAGACACAAAATAATGGAATGGAACTTATGGTTTTCAGGTGTCTGAAAAAATTGGAACTGAGATCAGAAGATTTTTCTGTTCACATGGGGTATCTACAAAGAGGGTAAGCAGCCTTGTGTAGAGCAATCTTGTAGGTGAAAAGCTGGATGGAGGGAGATCAGGAAAGGAAAGACAGTGCAGAAGAAAACTTACCTAAACAAAGAATACATGGAGAATTTTAACTTGAAGTCAAGAATGTGAAGTTTTAAATTTGAACGTTAATCTGTGGCTGACAAAAGCCTCTGTGCTAAAATGTCTGCTGCAGTGGCCAGTCACTGAAGTGATGTGAGGAGGATGCAAGTTCTAAAGCAGCCAGTGGGCTTGGTGATACTTGATGCAAATTCATGGTTGAGTTTTTGATTGGATGGGAACTACTTGATGGTGTGCAGAACATAAGGAGTGATGATCAACATTAATTTAAATTTAAAATGTAACTTTCTGTATTTTTATCTGAATGAAATCTAACCAGAATCAGCTGTACCGAGTCCAATTTTAAATGCTGCATTTTCTGAAGATAAATGCATAGTTTGAGGTTGTCTTATGTAACTCTGTCTTGAATTGCTAAAGGAGAAAAGATGTCTTTTTAAAGAAAGCTGAGTCTGGGTGTATTTAAATTGATGTACTACAAATTACATTGTAAGGTTGGGGAATATTCACTCTTCAAACAGCTTGTTTTTCTTTGGTTTTTTTTTTTTTTTTTTTTTTTTTTTTGAGTATTTTTAGTTTCCATTAGTTTCATAGCCAGTGCTATGTAATATAAACAAACTGATAAATAAACTTTTCTTCTGTAATTGAATTGTAAGAAAATAGCTTCATAGTTCACATTCAGCTATATGTCAAACTCATGAAAGGCTCTTTAGAGATCATTGACCTCTAAATCTTTATCTAGGAAACACTTCTGGTGAAAGATTATTCTTCTGTCAAATATTTACTACTTTTTTGCTAATTATCAAAGAAGAACCTCTGTCACTTTCACATTACATTAGTGGAGGCTATAAAGAAAAGCAAAACATCATTGTCACTTTCAAGCCAGAAAAGTGACACCTGTTAAGTGTTACTTATACTCCAAAAATCCTGGGAGGTATGAGATCTTAGGCAAATTTTGAGTCCTTGCCAGTTCCTGAAATATTTAGAGAAATAGACAGATCTGCCTCTTTTAAAAGGAAGACAGGTGCATTCGTAGTCCAGACTCTGTCTGTCTCTCTCTCTCAATGTATGTATATTTATATAAAATATAGACTATTATATTTCTATAGGAAGTGCTATTAAATCTGAAGACTTAAAAAAAAGTTTTAGTATGTCTTAGGACTTGGAAGAGGTTGTACTGTTGTAATTCCTGCTCACTTTATTTATTCACGCATGTCAGGCACAGGGACCAGGACTTAAGATAATCTTGTCAGTGTCTGAGGGTTTTAACCAGACCCTTGTGCTCAGGTCATGTTACATTCTGTTCATGGCCCATAATTCTTGGATACTTCTCAGTGGGGTAAGAGGTCCTAAGTGGGGGAGATAAAGGGTATCTTTACATAAAAAGTGAGCTGGAGGTGAACATTCCCCTGAGATATGTGGGCTTGAACTCTCATAACCTGAAAAAGCACTGCTGCCATCTCTGTTGGAAAAACAAAATAACTTCTCCCTTCATAACAACTTTTTAGTGCCCAGCACTTTGACAGTATGGCTTAGACACCAGGGAGCACAATGGGGTGATCTGGAATTTTTGAGTGAAGTGGTGAGATGCTGGCTGAGTGTAGGTACTTTTCTGAGCTTAGCTTTCTTCTGAATTTAAGTAGGCTTTAGAGACCAGCATCTTTAACTGGATATTCCCTGAATAGCCCTATATAGATGAATAGTTTCTTCTGTGTTCTTGCAATTCCTTTTTTTTCCCCCCCTTCTGTATAGATGGATTTCATATGCTTCAATCTGTGTCTATCAGCATTTGTCCTGTCATTGGGCATTACTGAGCAATGTCTGCTACTTTCCCCCTTCCATCAGGCCAATATTTACACACTGATATTTGTACATACTGGTAAGGTTGGAAGTTTTCTCTCAAAGAATTAATTTTGTGTTTTTCACAATAAGTGAGCCATAATGTCTTCATAATTTTTACAGGAATAGTAAATCAGTATTCATCTCCAGGGGACCTTTTGCAATAGGCCTTCTGCTTCATGCTTCATATTTTTCCTGTGCATTTCTTTGAACATTCTTGTATGGAATCATGGGAATTTTGTCCACTAAGAAGAAGATATATTTTAAGAGATAGATATATGCACACTATATATATGCTGATACATGGATAAAGTCTTCTTTTTTCCCATATACAAGCACTGGAGCTGAGTAGCACAGACTGTGAAGTCAGGGTTACCTCTAAAAGTGTGTGTATGTAAAATTTAGATTAAAACATGTGGATTTGTGCTTTTGCAAATACTTAGATTACTCTAAATAGCATATGATAGAGCAAAAAATGGTTTTGGTAACCTGGACCTGAACTCAGGAATTTAAGATTAAAATCAGCGTGTCAAATTATATCCAGAATAAAAATCATGGATGCAGATAGAATTCAGTGCTGATGTAACTCAACCCCCAAACTCTTTTTAGCTTTGTTCTTCACTATTTGAAGTTTCCACATGGTCTGGAAATTACTGTGCTTCATTAATTCCATCTGAAGAGGATTGAACAGTTAGATTTCTATAGCTAGAATAATGTGTAAAAGTAACTTCTTGATATGTTATGGGCTGCATGGGTGCAGCTTTGACCAGCATGCCCCTCTGGACCTCTATAAGCAGCTGAGAATCCAATAAAGATCTCTAAATTATAGGCATTATCTAGTTGATTGAAGGAGCTTTTTCTCCTTACTGCTCTGCCAGCCAGCCAATGTAACATCTGATATTTAGACTCATTATCTGTGTATCTGAAACAGTTTGCTTGTATCATAGCTTAAATAGAAGTTAATGTAATCAGATACTCCATCTGCTTTTGAAACGAGCATGGTGAGCTAGAGATGAGCCAGTTTGCTCTCAGATTTCTTCAGAAATGAAGCATCTGTCTCTACTTGCTATTGACTGCAAATCTATTTGCCTTATGCAAGTATTTGCCTTATACAAGGTATTTCAAAGCTATAGGAGCCATTGTGCAGTTCTTTGTGTTGTGATTAGAAGGTGCAGAAATTATTCAGCTTAATAAAAAGCTTGCTAAAAAGTTCCTAGTAATGTCTGAAAAATATTGCAGGCTAGAAAAAGAATGACTCAGTTGACAAGATGAGTTGAAAAGTATCCTTTCTATTTTTTTTTCTTTTCTTCCTTAAAGGAGAACTCTTCAATGAGTTGAATTTTGAAGGCAGAAAAAGCTTTATTTCAAGTACAGCTGTAGATAGTCTCTGAATGCTACTGTGAGTGTTAAGTTACGTAGTAGACAGCTCCAGGAGGTCTTTAAAACCAATCTGGATAAGAAATTTTTTAACCCAGTTAGGTGGTGAGGTGTTTTTGGTGTAAGGAGCCAATTTGAAGGTGTACAAAGCAGGCTGAAGCAAATTTGCTGTTGCTGCAGTCTGTAAAAGAAGCAAACACATTAGCCCAAGTATAAGGAATTTGCAGGAATGGAGTTTTAAGGTTGTGCTAATAGTGGTTGCTGGTGTTAGAATATGGGAAACAGAAAAATGTACCTCCTAATGCTGCTAGCAGAAAGTTCTATTTTCAAATAATTCCTGATCTCATTTTTCAATTGAAGTAACACAGTTGAAAAACAATCATTAGTATCCTGACCAATCCCCCCAGGCCAGGAAGTCATTGTGGGTTTGTTGTTCGACTCCAAATCCTTTTTTATCGCTTGAGATATTTGAGAATAAGACAGATCTGATGGTGTCTGCTGACAGTGTTACTCAGGATGTCGTAAGCTTTGCAGACTGTGTATTGCATAAAATAACAGTGCTGATAGTACTTGTCAGGCTTCACAATCTTTTTAAACAGCTCATCTTTATTAGGCAACATGATCTTTCTAAACAACTCATCTTTATTAGACAACCGGAATAACCAGCTTGTCTCTCTCTGTAGGAGTCTGCAGTCCCTGCACTTTGTAGATGAGGAACATTCAGCACTTCTAGCTGTTGAGGAGGAGATGGAGCTGCTGAAGACATACCAAAAAATTTCCAAATGGATTAAAAAATGCTTAGAGTGCAGATTGCCTAAAACAGGTGGTTGAACTAATATTAGAGGCACTTGTTACATACAGATGATATAATAAATGGATTTTTTGTGAGACTTTGATGTAGGTAATTATGGACTTCATAAACTGCTGACAGTATGCAAGTCAGTGAGTATCCAAAAACCATTAATGAGATTTTGTTTTGATCAGTCTCTAAAAAACATCTTTCCACTTCAGAGTGGTCCTCATGTGTCTCTAAAACTAGAAGGTGGGAATTTAGCCAAAGGTTTGTCCTTTTGATCCTCACCTGCTTTACAGCAAAGTATGTTTGATGTGGTTTAGAAATGTAGCTTCCAAACTGTTTGGATTACTTGTTTTATAGTTCCTGTTGTACTTCAGTGCATTACTGGAAAGAGTGTTTTTTTGGCAAATAATATATTGGTAGTGGCATGATATCATACATCTGCTGGGTACTTGCCTCAGCTGCTCCTGTAGCTAGAGCTACACATAACTGCTCTCAAGAAGGTGATAAGACACTTTATCAGAAAGACTCTGATGCCTAAAAGAAGCCAGACTAAGACCATCTTAATGCTGTGCTAAGAAAACCTTGGTTCACATATGACATCTAGTGCCAATGCACACATGTCCTGGACTCACTAATGCCTCTCTTGATGTTGTGCAGGGTGTATGGTTAAAGGTGTTGAGGAGGTGTTTCAGGCACAGGCAGGGATGTTCCCTGCAATCTGACTGGTAGGCTATTGGTAATTTATGTGTTAGGCTACAGTAGTTCTGAGTTTTAGTGAATAATGAAGTCCCAACAGTAGGCTTGGCTATGTCTAATGACTGCCACTGCTGGGAGGAGCAGTTCATCTCCCCATATCCCTCTTCCCTCTCTCATGGATTGCCTAGGATAGTTGCCCAACCATGCTGTAATCTGACTTGATAAACAGGCAAAAGACTGGCTAGGTTAGTTTCTGTCAGACTAGTGAATAAAAACAGGTAACCAGGCAAGTATCAGGGCCATTGCAGGGAAGGGGAGTGGGAGTGCTTGCTTGGAGGGAATGGATAACCTGCCTCTTCCAGTGGCTGCAAGCCACTGAAGCATTGCAAGCTATGTCATGTAATTGCTTCCAAAGATTTGTTTGTCATTTTGGATTGAACTTCAGTTTCTCTTCATAGGGTGTGTTTTTATAATACTCTTAATTTCTGTCTTTTTCCTTCCCTTCCAATGTCCTTTCTCTCTGAAACAAGTAACTCGTGTGTCTGTTCTCTCTATAAAAGGCCCTTGAACTACCTGAAAGGAAACTGCCCTGGAAATGGAACTGAAATTCTGAAAAACTGTTGGTTAAGTCAAAAGACTTGGTTGGGATGCAAGGAGATCTTAAAACCATATAATATGCAGTATTTCATTGAGATGGCTAGTGAGAATTGACAGGAATCTGTGTGCAAGTTGGAGCTGAGGAAGATGAGGACAAAAACCTAAGAATCTCAAAGTTGAGGCAGGCAAATGAATGTAGACTGTATATCACAGAACTGTTAAGGTCAGAGAAGACCTTGTAAGATTATTTGAGTCTAACCATTAAACTATCACTGTCATGTTCACCACTCATCCATGTCCCCAAGTGCCACATCCACATGCTTTTTGAACACATAGAGATGGTGATTCCATTATATATGTGTGTGTGTGTGTGTGTGTGTGTATAATTAGGGACATGTAATAAGCAGATTTAATTTGTTGTATTAAAGTTGTTATAGTTGCTTTGTTCCTGAATGACTGAACATTCAATTAACTTGTATACTGATTTTCCTCTTTCATCCTTTTGCTATCTCTGTAGAACTTAGGATAGTTCTTCCTTTTTTCTACTAGAGAAATAATGGTAGCAGTTTTGGGTAGTAGTTTGTTCTTTGGTAGACTACAACTGCACAGAGACACTCAATTAAGATGTCTGTTTTAAGATGGGTATGGAGGCTGTTTTACATGGTTGAAGATTTTGTAGTGTGGTTGGTTTTTGTTGTTGGTTGGATTTTGTTACACAGAATTGATACAAGAATGTTAGTTCTGCCTTTAAACCCTCTTGATTCGAAGCTATTATTTTAAAGTACTTATTTTTTGCTTATTGTGAGTTTAGGATTTTTCTTTTCTTTTTTTAATAAGCACAGTTAGAATAACCCTGTCTGGGAATTGAAATAAGGCAAATTACCTAAATAAGATGTAGTTATGTGTCAGGGCAGGTTTACTAGGTTCTGTTTTATCTTAGGGGGAAAGAGGTTGACTGTTGACTTGAAGTCTTGAGGAGGAGATAAAAATACCTTATTGAAGAACTTTCTTAATCACCTAGAAAACCTTTGTAATTAGTGTATATAGAAGCAGTTATTCTCTCTTTTTTGTTTCTCTCTTTCAGTGCCCTCTCTCTCTCTAAACCAAATCACTAGTAAGTGTTTTCTTCTGTGTGTTTAGGGCCCATAGTACCTAATACTCCTGTTACAGTCTCTGCATTATAACCAGAACTGAAATTCATGCTGGCTGTGGTCACATAAATTGGGACTCCAGTGTTCCTAGAATTAATTGAAATCCAATGTTAATCCTTTTTCCTGCATCAGTTGTGGGAAGGACAGGATAGTTCTCATTTATTTCAACAGGCTTCAAGCAGTTCCAGCTTCACTAAGACAAAGTGCCTAAAGTCAGATTGGATTATTGTTCCTTCTCCTCTTTGGTGTGTCAGTCTGGCCATGCTGGGAAAATGAATGGAGAAAGAGGAGTCAGAAATGCTACAGAGAATCTTTCTGAATTCTTGAGCAGTGTGCTTTGCTTTGTCTGTGTAGGGTTACACAGATTAATGGTTTAAAGCACTAAAAGTAATTTCTTTGTGTCAGATCAATGTGTATTTTTTCTTTCCTTCCTACAAATCTTGTGCCATAATTCACTTGCTGGTATCATCTTTGTTTCTCTCAATAGTTTGACACTGAAATAAGGCCTTCAGCTATTACAGCTGCTTTTAAAATGCCTTTTTTTTTTGTCTGCTCTCACTGACAAGTTGTTTAGTTTTGAGGTCTGCTGTTTTCTTAAATGTTATTTCTTTGATTGTCTTGGGGCAGCTTATTTTGCCAAAATCTATGCTAGAAGATTCAGGTTCCTTTAGATCTTCATTTCTGTAAAACAGTGTTTTTAAAAGGACCTGAACAGAATTAATTGTAAATACTGTTTTAAAGCAGCTTGATGCAATCAGTCTGGCTGGGAAGAATAAGAGGAAATCTGATTTGGCATAGGAAGGATGAAGAATTTTCTGCATGCTTAGTAGATGATACTAAACAGAAGGAGTACATCAAAAGTACTTCAGTAATGTTAACTTGGCTCTATCAGGAAGTTGTCATTAAGAAAAGTAACTTCTCATAAAGCTGCTACACATAATACATGATGGTGGCTGCCATTATGGATTAACCTGGACTCTGTGTCTCTTTAGAAGTCACACGTTGTTGTGAAAAGGTTGTTTGACCTCAGTGTATATTTTTGCACATGAAGCTGTTTGGATTTTCTGAGTGTGTAATTATTTGACTTCAGTTTGCTTAAATTCTTAGTAGTTACATATAATGCTTGTGTAGAAAATCAGCTTTCCACACAATGATTAGAAATAAGAACATGTTGACGATGCCATATACTCAAAGTATTTTCTAAAAGTAATGACTCTCTTACCTTCATTTTAGCAATTTCAATAAATTGAACTTACTGTACTTAAAAAACAGATCTTGGGAAAAAAACGTGTTGAGTTTCAAAACCATAACAGTTTGTTTTCAGACTGGAATTGTGGAATGGAAGAGTCAGTTTACAAATAACATACATCACTGTTTTTTCCCCGAGATTTGAGGTAACATGATGATTATGTTGACTATGTGGCTACTTTCTCAATGCAGGTAGAATGTTTATTGTATTTGTAGCTGAATCTATTTAATTATGTAACTTGATAGCTTTGTTCCATTGACCACAATTTGCCTTTTAGGTTTTTACATTTCAGAATCCATTCTTCAGAATTAACCTTTTGTTGACAAGATGTCATATGCTGATTTTATTCATTTTAACCTCTGTGCTTTGACAGAGCAAAAAAGCACTGCTACTTGAGAAAGAAATAATGTATACTGATTTTCTTTCTTGATGGAAAGATGTGCAAGAGTATTGCTATTAAAAGTGTTTTCTGAAGGACAGCACTAGCATCACTATCAAACTTTAAGTTTTATTTCAGAAGATGCAGGAAGTCTGAGCCTTTGGAAGGTTCTTTGGAATTCTAAATAGATCATATACCTGTCTGCATGTTTGTGTTACTGCAATACTTCATTTCAGAGAAATATTACATAATTTAAAAGCAGTAGGGTTGAATTACATTAGGGAAGTCTAAACCTATGTAATGAACATTAGCATTTTTAATGTGCAATTTGATGGTTAATCATAAGTAGACCAAGGCCTCTTAGGACTTTGGAAGTAGCAGAACAGATGGGTCTGAGCAATCAAAGGTCAGAGTTTTATGTATATTATGGCATGCAGCATTGTTGTTGGGATTCTTAGCTGTGTTGAAGGATGATGCAATATTTAATGAGTTAGTATATTTTTAGGTATTTATATATTTTATATTTAGGTGAGTGAATGTGTACAAAAACCAGGTAAGCTGTTAGACCAACATTCTATACATATCTTAAAAGCATTCTGAGTTTTTTTGTTTGGTTGGTGTTTTTGTTTTGTTTTTTTTTCTGGAAAAAAATGATAACTTTGAGGGAGGGGACAGATAGAAAAACAGAATAACTGCTATTTAAAACATTTTTCAAGTGCAATTATGCATGTTTTTTGGGTTGTGTTTATGTCAGTTGCTCCCTTTTAAAAGGTATTTTATTTTGCAAAGTGACTATGGCAAAAGCAAAACCTCAAATATTTTTATGCTTAGTATTTATTTTTGTAATTTAAGGCAGTAATTCAGTATCTAGTGTATAGAAGTTTGTCACTTTTGAAAAATTATTTCATTTCTGAAGCAAATCCTTTGAAGTTTATTGTGATTCCAAAACTGTTACCATGCTTATCATGGTAAGATGAAGAGATAGTGGGAGCAAACACCAGCTTTCTCATGTTACTTTGTGGTTTCTTTTGGTCTTTTTTGTTTTCTTTGGTGTAACTGCATGCATTTTGAAGAGTGGGGCTGGAAGGGAAATCTGACTAGCTTAAGGTCAAGGTTTTAAAAGCTCTCAACATTTATTTTAAGTTTTGAAGTCGTCTTCTTGTGCTGTGGGGTGGTATGGAGTCTGTCTCTACTATTGTCACACTGACTTTGTCTTTCTATTCCTAATTAAACATTTAATATTGTCCTGTAACAAGTGGCAGATGTGGCTGTTTGGTTGTGGCAGTGGCATCTTTAATACTTCCATTGTTTTAACCTGTAAATATTGCCTACTTGGCATCCTTTTCCCACTTGGAAAGCATTGGCTTAAATTAAATGACTACCAGAATTCCTTAATATCTGCCAGACAGACTTCCTACCCTATACTTTCATTTGCATTCTTGGGATGGAGTAGGAGAAGCTATTCTTTGTATAACTTGCAAGCTCACTAGCTAATTTTGGCAATAATTGCGATAGGTTTTTTGGGTTTGTTGTGCTCAAACAGATAAGGACTGAAAGTAGCAACTGCAGACCTTGTTACAGGTAAAATGACAAGTTTGGTATAATGCTTGCCTACTACTTAGAGTTATTTGCTCAGTATATTAATGGAAATAGCTTTCATCTTTGGTGATTTGAAATTCAATATTATGGCTTGATAGTAAAAGGTGTATTATCAGCATAAGATTGCTAAACAGTCATCTCCTTATTTTTTATCAATCATTTTTACAAAGACAAAGTGGAGATAAAGTAACTGAGTATTTTCTTTCATCTGTCTTCCTGAAAATAACATTTGTTAAGTGACTGCTTGTAAGTGTAGTGTGTACCATTTTATTTTTTATTTATGGAATCTTACTGTTAAGGTTTCTAAAACCTATGTGAAAAAGTGAGTTGAGTGGCAGTTTTTTCCTTTTGGGTCAGTTTATTGAACTGATTTGTCATGTGGGTGCCTGATGGTTTAGATCTGGTGAGAGAAACAATGGGAGCCCATGGTCAGGCAGTTGGAGGAAGGAGGGTGGGATCTTTTTTTCAGCAGCATCAGCTGTTCTCAGTTTAATGCTGTGAGAAACTGTACCCTGCAGTAGTAACTTCAGTTTTGGGACAAATAAGGCTGTCCTGTTACTAATGAATCTTTTCATTAATAGCATTGCCTTGTTCTGTCCTCATCACTGTTAAGATACAGCTGAGACTCTGTATCTGTGTATCTTGGCTGTTCTGTGGATGACTGGAAACTGAAAAAGCATTTTGGCCATCTGCTCTGTCAGATAATAGGAAACATGCCTATACCCCTAGTAATTGTCTAAGCCCTGCATTCTTTGTAACAGGGAACATTTTTAATACCCCTAGTATTTTCCACTCATCCAGGACTTTTGTTAATTTCTTTTTTTTCTACTGGATGTTAAGAACTGTGCTTTTTTTCCTCCTTTTAGGGATGAAGCCTGCAGTGCTCACTGAGGCATATCAGGGAAAGGTTGTGGGTGCTGAAGCAAGGGTGGACATGAAGAGGGTGTGCTGAGTTTTTGCTCAGAAACAGGATGGTAGAGAAAGAAGAGGCTTGTCCACAGTGTTTATTCAGTAAAAATATAAAAGGATCTTGCAAAATGTAGTTTTTAGTAATTTTATAGCTTGGAAAAGATGCAAGGTTTTGTGCTTAACTAAACATGCTAGCAAGAGTCCCTAAGCTGCATTTTTGCTGCACAGTGATCACAAAAATAGTCAGACTGTTCAGGTCAGGCCCTGGGAAACCAAGAGATCTTGGGGCTTGAACGTTGTGTGTCCCAGTAATAAATGGCTTAGTTTTGAACTGTAAGTCAACATCTAATTGTAAAATAATATCTATCCAACAATATCTGTTGAAGAAGCAGTAGACATGCCTGTGAGGACCTGTCCTGTTTGCTCAATCTGGTGGGTGAAGCTTAATTGGTGCAAAGTGTCGTGCTGGTGTGGAGAGGAGTGGGAGCTGTTGTGGGAGACCTCCTAAAAAATCTGAGTGCATCTGGAAAGATGAGCCTGTTAGATTGTTTTGCACATGCTACTGAAAGAAGTGGGAAGGGACCTTATGGAATTGAAGCAGTGAGGATGGTGTCCCATGTACAACCCAGCTTCTTGACAAATTAGTTCTTTTCTTTGTTGGTGGTGATTAATCTGCTTTCTGCTGTACTTTTATTAGATCATTGAGAATTGCTTACATCTGTCAGTTTTCAAGATTTTATTCTCAGTTTGCCTTGTATAAAGGAAATGTCAGAATTTTCCTAGTAGGAATGTCTTCCTGGTTTAATCTAGGAATTGAACTTGGAAAATGGGCATCCACACTCTGCTCATTTCCTGACTTTTGTAGTGCTTTTTTGTGTAAGCGTTCCCTTTTACATTGGGAATTTTGTGTAATGTTGGGGTACATATACTACTTGTTATAGTAAGTTAGTTTTTAAAGTAGTTGTATACCCTTAAGAACACTGAAAATAAGGTCTTTGATCCAAGAATGCTTTGAATTTTTTTTTCAGGATTTTTTCGGTCATACCAGCAAAGGCAGTTAAGTAATCTCTGTAATGTTGTGGTTGTGCTTGATAATATCAGAAACAGGGAACAGAAAAGCCAGGCTGGATTGAGAGCAAGCAGGTATTAGATGCAGAAGGTGCAGCAGCTTGTGTGGTGACTGACATGGATCCAATATTTATTCACACTATGCTGCTGTAGGAGAGATGTGCCAGGTGCCTTGGGTGGCTTACAATGTACAGCCATGCAATCTCTGGGGATGATACTTGCTGTAACTCTCCTGGATTGCTATCCTTGAGGCATTCCAGCATACTTGGGAAATAGTTGTTTAATCTGTCATTCTGATATTTACCAAAATGCAGAGGTCTACTGGTATTTGTCAGATGTTGGAGTCCTCTTCTGATTGTTTTTAATTTACACTTGCTGCTTTTACCTAGCTACAAATGTAATGATCAAATGGAAAGCAGAGAGTAAATCAGAAACATGTATCTTCTGTGAGATTTAAGTTGGGAGAATGGGTTCTTCAAGGGATTTCTTCAGATGACAGGGATGGGAGTGTTCTTGTGTGTCAAGAAACTTAACCACTTCCCTATTCTTTTGCTACCTCTTGTTGACCTTCCTTTGATGCTAGCTAGATACCTTGTGAAGTTTGAGTGTTTGACCACTCCAAGACTGATCTAATGGAAACTATTTTTAACTAATGCTTTTCTACCTGGCTACTCCTTCTGGACCATATAAAGTGAAATTGGGCCTGGTTAGCCTTTCCACCTTCATAAACAGAACTAAAGGTCTGGTTTGTCATAGTCTTGTACTGCTGTTTTTTGTTTTTTTTTCTTTCTTTCTTAATTAGTATTATTGTATTTTATTGTTTAATACTGTAAGCTTTCCACTGTTCCTGAGGATTAGTCTATGACCTCCATGTAGGAGATGAGCAATTCACAAACTAGGTAATATATACTCAAGACATTTCAGCCCAAATGGATTGGGTTGATTGCAAGGTGAAGGGTAATAATATTTCATAGAGGAAAACATCAGTGGATTGGGAGTGTTGCAGTGTTTGAGTATGTTAATGTTTCCAGGCTTGCTGCTACCTCTTGGTGACCTTGTTTTGATGCTTGAGGTCTGAAATTGCATTTACCACAATAATTGATTGCTTGCTGGTAGCCAGAGTGATTAATGTCAGATTCAGCTGTGTATGTTGGAGAAAGGGAGGCAGGGAAGTGACTTGCAGTGGTGCTGTGTGTGATTGATGTGCTCTGTGGCATCCTTGGCAGTGCTTGTTCTTGCAGGTGCTGGCACCTCATTTGCCCTTTGCTTCAGTCAGGCATCTGCTGCTGGATTCGCTTCCATGATCTCCAGTTAGCGTTGCGTGTTTGCAGTGCTGAGTTTACAGCATAAATAGTAGACTGAAAATGTTTGCTTCCCTTATTGAATGGCTATTCCAGACATTATAATCCCATTCTGGTCTCTGTACACAAAATCCCACGTGTCTTCGTGAAAGGTTTAGGAGTTAATTGTTAGTACTAAGCCTGAAAATGAAGCAGAAATTCTGTTATCTGTAGCATGCAATAAGAGACAATAGAATTAATATTCTTAAACAGAATAGGACAAATAGTTGTCAAAGCTATTTTTGCTATATTTTTATGCAAAGTTCTTACTTTGCAAGATAAGTTGGCAAGATAAATTGGCAAGATAATCTGATTAGAATGATGATGAATATATCAGATAAACACCAAGGAAAAGGAAAGGGAACAAATGAAGTGCAAACTTGATCAAGATACAGTTCAGCATAAACATCTTTAGCTGTTCAAAAATTAGAAATTTAGCTAAAATAATGAGATTGCTAAAGATGTATAAAATCAGCCTTCTGATTTGGGGCTTTTAGAGGGTACATTTTAAAACAATTTTCTTATAATGCATAGGATTATGAGTCATTCATCTATTCTATAAAAAGAGAGAGAACACAAGCAGGAGGAAATGGGACATGCATTTTGAAAGAGTGCTTCTGCCTTCCTTTTTGTTTACGTGTCAGCTCGATTTTCATGTAATGATTCTTGTAGCTGTGGTCTTAAAGCAGCTGCTAAATATTGCACAAATTGTGATGAACTATGGCAGCTGAGTTTTGTATTTAGATTTTAAAATAGCATGCATATAAAGAAAGCTAAATAATTTCTAGATTTCATGTGCTATGTAGGGAATGGGGAAGCAGAACTGGCTGAATGTTTAGGGGTAACTCAGAATGCACTTCCAGTTGATAGTTATGTGGGAGATGCTCTTCAGTTTCAGATTGGATTTGCTTGTTGTGCTTTCAGTGCTAGACTGTTTCTTGTATTGTTTTGGCAGCATGTACTGACACTTGCTGGAGCGTGTCAGCAGTTTTGGCACAAGGCTGCTGAGGAAAAGACTTTGTGTGGCTGGATCATTTCAAAGCTTCAGTGTTCAAGCACTCATTGCACTTGATATGAAATGGGTTACGTGACTGGGGTGCTGTTCCAGTTCTTATGTTACTAGAATGCATGGAGTGTACATACCTAATTTTGGTGTAAATGTTCAGGGTTGTACTCTTTTTTTCTGTATTAACTGTGAAGTCAGCAATTTTGTAAGTGTCAGTGAACTTTTCAGAGAACGAAGAGCTCTGCCAGGATTCAGACCAGCAAGCAGGGATTACTTGTTTCTTTTTCCTTAAGAACTTTGTGCAAAAGCACATGTTCTCCAATTAACCTCTAGTGTTTCAGCTTCTAAGAAAATATCCTTTATTGACTTCAGAGTTGTGTTGTTTAGGTATCAGCAGAGCAGATGCTTTGTCCTGACTATTGTAAAGGTTTTGTTTTTCATCACAGTTTGTTTTACCTGGGAAAAAATATGTAATGAGAAAATATTATATCTCTCAAGTGCTCTTTAAATTACTTGCTGCTACTTGAAACCAAAAACAGTTTTACATAGTTATTTGTGCAGTCACTTGTGTAGCTTACAAAGCCCATTCTATTGTAAAGATTTCAAGAATAACATCAAAGTATTATTCATTACTTTGTCTTGGGGGGTAGGAGTCAGTTAAGTGCTTTTTGCAGAAAGAAAAATATCAATGAAAATATTAATTTTATCTTCTATAAATTACCAGCACATAAACATCAGATTTTTTTTTTTTTTTAACTCATAGCTTCTGTGAGGAAAATTGCTTGGATGATTTTGTATAAACTGTTTCCTGTAATTATGATCAAGGTTTTGGGGGCTAATGATGTGTATATTGTGCACTTGCTCATTTTTAAAGAAATTTCATTCTTGTTTCCTGTTTATGATTTTTTTAATGGCATTCTGTGTTCAGTAATAATTTATTACTCAAAATTTATGTGGCAGCCCAGTAGTTGAGATGATCTGCTATGTCATTATAATCTTGTACAGTAAGCACGTTTTAATAAAAACCTAAGATTTAATTATTTTTTAGCTTGAAAAGTAAACCCTGTGTGCATTCTCATTAACATGTAAAAAATATTATTCCAGCTGTGTTGGGGTAGAGGAGCACCATGCTGTTGACATTGATCTCTACCATTGTCCCAACTGTGCAATTCTCCATGGACCTTCTCTAAGTAAGTATGGGCTATTCAAATTTCATCTTACACATTTGCATTGTTTTCTCCCCATGTACAGCTGCAAGGGACTGTTCAGAAAAATATCCAAGATGAGTTTGATTATTTAGAAGGTACTGGTTCTGCATGACTAACTCTGAGCTGATTAAAAACCTGCAAAACAAACAAACCATCTTGAAAGGTTCCCTGATGTGGAGATGGAGATAGAATAAAATATAAGGCATAGCTGTAGATTGGAGAAATCAAAGTGCACAGAGTTAGTAGACAACAATCTGGACTTGGCAGACAGTGAGAGAATGAAAATTAGGGAGTCATCATTTAAGGAAAAAAAAAGGGAAAATAAAAATACCTAGGAGGGCAACTTGGAAAAAATATACAAGTTGGGTGTCTTTCCTTTCTTGTTGGTTGTAGGTTACATGCCACAGTAGTCAAACACAACTTTTCAACATGACAGTAGAATATGGACATCCCCCTGTTTATGTCCTTGAAAGTTACACAGTTCCAAATCTCAGGTTTGTACTTTATAAACAAGGTTCTAGCAAGGTCAAAATGAGTTCCAGAAGAACCTGAAACAGAGCAACAAGGAAACATCTCTTTGGTTCTCCTTTCAGTAGATAAATTTGCTGTAGAGATCTGCAGTGAAAAAATGAAAGATACTTTCTTTAGGTAATTACTGAAAGGAGACTACTTTATCCAACTCCCTAGAAAAAATCCAAAAATAAATTTCCCTTTTCCAACCATGAATTAAATTTCTACTTTCAGACCTGAAAAGTATTTAAAAGCAATGTGTCTTTACCCTCCAAGCACTGAGCCACGGTCATTTGTGTTTTTTAATACTGGTTTGTTTGTGGGTTTTGTTGTTTATTTTGTTGGTTATGTTTTTGTTTGTTGGTTGGTTGGCTTTTTTTTTTTTGTTTTTTTGGGTTTTTTCCTTTGAAGACACCACATAATGTTTTATAGTCAGTGCTGACTTAAGATAATTAATTTGAAAATATTTACTTTACATTTAGAAATAAGTTTCAAACTACCCTCAGTCATAGTCTTATGAAGGATGAACAAAGTGATTAAGTATCAATTACTGATTTATTTAGTACATGTTGCATGATATGTGGCTTCTGTAATATGTGAGTTCATGGTCTGTCATCTGAAAGGTAAGATCAATGCTGGTTTATGTGCCAGTGGTCATTTTCAGTTCAAAATCTGCATGTTTGTCTTATAAATCAGAATACTAACAACAGCCATCTTTTTCCTTAACTTTTTTCCTTCTCTTCCTTCCCTTTTTTTCTGTAGAATAGAGGGACTAGGAAGAGGAGTAGAGGAGAGATCATATCAGACTTTTCAAAATAATAGACTAGGAGATTTGAAACTTCTTTTCTTTATTAGTGAGAACTAGTTTGCTTCACCCTGATGCCTGTAAATAACCTTTCTTGTAGTGTAAGTGCTGTCTCACCTGCAGCAATTAGTGAGACAAGAGGGATTTTTGTTATGGAAGTCTTTTCAAAAAGACAAGAATCTGTGGTAAAAATTATCCTTGTTATTTCATATTGCCTCAAGTGTGTAGATCATGTAGATTTAGTAGAAGCTTCAGACATGTCAGTTACCAACCCAAACAGAGGTGATATAATTAAATATGTCATCACAGTGAATTTCATTAATTGTTCTCAGCTGTCAGAATCAAATCTATGGTGGTTTGTGGTTTGGGCCCTATTTCCTTCAGTTTCAAAGAGACTGATAATGTCTCATGACTTCAGGTATTGCAGCAATGTTCCAGAGTACTTCAGTCATATGAAATTATGTAAGTTAAAAAAAGCATTTTACTTCTAAAATCTTTTTGTCTAAGAGTTTTCAAAGAACTGTTGAAGAGGGCAAGTATATCTGTGGTTTCAACAGAATATGTAGTCAAATGAGGTAGTGCAAAAAATTTAGTTGATATATACAAGAAACACATAGTTTGCAGTATGAATAGGTGGTTACTTTCAGTATCCTACTAAATTAATTGTGTAAAAGTTTGAGTAATGAAAAGAAAGCTACTGCATAGTTAGATGGAAAGATGAAATTAACAAATCAATTTCTTCATGTATTAAAAAGAAATCCTCTTCATGATTTAAAAGAACAATTTTACAAGACCTTTAGTAAGTAGCCGTGTGTATAAAATGCTAAATAATGAATCCTAAAATCAGAAGTAACTTAAAAAGAGAACAATTTAAAAAAATAGTAATATATTGTAGAGGGTTTTTTTTAAGGATTATTTGATTTAGAGTAATAATATGAGCAGATGAATAAAGACAGTTATTGGCCCATTGTTTTGAGTGTAGGAGAAATGTAATTTAAAAAAAAAAAGTAATATTTTCCACTTAATTTTCATAAAACCCTCCAGTACACTCTTCTATTTCTCAACCTCCCCGCAACTGTCTTGTGTAGCTCTTAGTCTTGTCGTTTTACCTCAGTTTTGAGAACCATCAAGGGTGAACACTGTTTCCTTCCTTAATTTGAGCATTAGGATCCATTCAGTTAAAATGTTTGGGGTTTTTTTGTAATTGTTTCTGTAATGTCTTATGGGGTTAAAAAAACTCTAGAATTAAGGGATATGTAAGCAGACAAAATTTTCATTACTCTTCTTCAGGGTGATGTACATTGCCAAATACAAGCAAAAGAATGATTCTATTTTCTGATTTGTAAGTGTTGGAAAGACAGACTAAAAAGTGTGTCTGTGCTATAAAATCTCTTAAGCAGCTGTATCATTTTACAATTTTAATGAGCTGTTGTAACAGCAGTGAATTTATGGGAAACTACTCTGTTGAAAATTAGTATTAGCCACTAATTTCTTGTATTATTATTTATGACTGAGAAAATAGCTTTGAAAACTTAATAAACCTGTCTTCATTATTCATGAAGTTTTACAGTATTTGGATAGTTGGCTCATTAAGCAGCACTGGTTTTCAGGTTAGCAAAGATCTATAAATGTCAGTTTCTTCTCTTAAAAGTCTTCTAAAGGGTCCATGTTGTCATGTCTGTGGAAACAGCACATCAATAGAAATTATTCCCTCTTATGTGTAATGACTATAAGAGGTCCATTATTCCTGTATAACCAACTGTTTTTTCTGGAGAAGCAGCAAATTTTTGTTGTTTTTAGAAATTACTTTCCCCCTCCTCATATATCCTCAGCTTCCTTTTGCACTGAGCTGTGTTTTCAGTACTGCTAGTGCTTTTTTGCATTTTGGGTGCATCATGTCTTAGGTGAATTTAGAAATGAGCCCTTCCATGAAGATAAAATTGGTAGTAATGCAGTTGTTTTGCTGGATGTTGTATTTCAGCTGTTTGACAGAGAACTGTAAAACACTATTTGTGTTGACAAATAACATTAGCTTTTTCCTCTTCTGAGTTTCCTCAGCATATGCAACTAAATTTTTGTTTAAAATTAGTGGTTAAATTTAGATCTGGTGTCAGTAAATCTTCTTGGGACACTCTTCCAGTAGCAGCTGTCCAGCTATGGAGCAGAGTTTGGCTTTTTTAGGAAAAACTGAAATGCAGCATTTAAATTACTGGACCCTTAGTGTGTTTCTCTAGTACAGTAAATGATAAAGGTAGGAGGTTCAGCACTCTTAGAGTTTGTTTCCCAAATGGTGAGATGATGGTCCCTTTCACAGAGGCACCTCTTGATGATTTAATAGGGGTTCTCAGCCTGTTGAGAGTTTGAAGATGAGAAATAGAGGTTTATTTGTATAGAGGGGAAGTGCACCAAAGAGCAGTTTACTAACAAACAGATGATAAACCAAGGGCTTCCGTTCAAGGCTGGTATTGCTCATAAAGGAAGATGAAAAATAAGTGGTTGAGGAAGCAGAATCAATGAAATATCCATTATTAAATGATTTGTTCTGAAATTATGAAAATTTGAAGACAGGCAGTTAAGTTAACCACAACATCATAACTCACTTTGTCCTCTACTTCACCCAAGGTCAAAAAATTTAAATGGGGAGGCTACATTCAGCTTACAGTGTTTTACAGAACAACTTTCCAATATATAAAGGGGGCTTATAAGAAATAAGATGACTTTTTACTGAGGTCTTCAGTGATAGGGCAATGGATGCTGGCTTTAAACTGAAAGAGAATAGATTTAGACTAAAGAAGAAATTCTTTACAGTGAGATTGGTGAAACACTGGCACAGGTTGCCTGGAGAAGTGGTGGATGTCTCATCTTGGAAGTGTGCAAGGCCAGGTCTAATGGGGCTTTGGGCAATCTGGGATAGTGCAAGGTGTCCCTGTTCATGCCGGGATGTAACTAGATGATCTTTAATGTCCCTTCCACCCCAAAGCATTCTGTGATTCTGTGAAAGTGCATTCACTTTAACACATGGTTTTTTTTATTTGTGTATCTGTCATTTGTCATGGGGAGATCACCACAGCAAGTTTTTATGAGAATGTCTAGTGTTTCCATTTCTTTGGCCCTTTAAGTATAAGAAGTGGTTAGAAATGCAATTTTTTTACTATTGAAATATCAGTTTCAGATTCCCAAAATTGTAATAGAACTTTAATTTATCCTTTGTTTTTATTGATATGCTACTGTTGTGCATTAAAGTTTCAAACTGTTAAGTTGTATGTTTTGGAGTGCAGTGCTTTTGTTACATGTGTTGTAAAGATCACACCTGCCCAAAACAGCTTGCACACAAAGTTGTAATGGAGACAGTTTAAAAAGCAATAGAAATGGTAGTGAGTAGCAGTAGTGGATATGGGTGTGCTTCTGGGGTGTGATAGCACAGTGGGATTGTCTTGTTAACCTTGTCTGAATATGTAAAATGAATTTTTGGCTATTCAAGAGATGCGATTCTTCTGTTTGTTAAAGAAGTCTGAGCTTTCAGAAATTGGGGTTTGTACAGTTTTGAGGCTGCACCTGTTTTCTTGTGTTGGACTGGATATGGAGTCTTAAATTGTGTGTAGTGTGCATTGAGATTCTCATGTAGAAGGAGCAATAAAAGTACAGAGAGTTGCTGTGTCTTGCAGATTTCACTTGTTTGAAATAGGTAGAGTGTCACCTGATAAAAAAATAAGATTTGTTAATCACAGTAATGTGATTGAGGCCTGTCTGTCTCACTGATGGGATGACTGCTAATCTGAGCTGTCTGATTGAACTAATTCAATGTTTAATCGTTCTGAAACTTACAGTGAAGAAGAGGAGAAACTGGCACAGACATGACTACACAGAGCCAGATGATGGCTCCAAACCAGTGCAGGCTGGAACACGGACCTTTGTCAAACAGCTGCGGGCTCGCTCTTTCCCAAGGTACAGAACCTTCCTTTCCTGTTTTGGGGGAAAACACAGTCAAAAGTCATCTCAATGTGTCTTAGAGGAAGTGACTGACATTTCTCTGCTTCACATAATGAAGGTTGAGGATAACTTCCTCCTTCTTCAGAACTGTTTCCAGCACATCCCTATTTCAGATGGATACATTTGCTTTTTCATGCAGTAGCTTCCCCTGTTCTGTTTTGCACTGGGATGGGGTTGTATGTTGGGACTGCTGCAGGGTGGTCTGAGAGCTTTTGAGTTTTGGGATGGGTTTGGTGGTTTTTTTTGTTTGTTTTTGGTTTTGTTTGTTTGGTGTTTGTGCTCTTACTGTCAGAATATTGTCTGTTCCTTTAGTTCAGGAATAGTTCTCAGTTTCATTCCAAATAAAACAGCACATTCACATGAGCTGGTAGTCTACCCATTCTTGCATGCTTTAGAAGAATGTGGAGAAACATGATTATACTTTGATCCTGAGCTTGGTTGGCTATCTCATTGAAACATAATGACTTAAAATTCTTTAGAGCAGCTGGTGGTTGTTGTTAGCAAAATGTACTTTAATGCCTTCTCTGAGAATTCCTTTTCCCCATCCTTTTAAGTTACTCTCTTCAGTCATACAGAAGGACTATGAGTTTCCAGATATTGCATTACAGTAGAAATTTCTTTGCTTGTTGAAGTTGTTTTCTTGTTCTTTTAGTTTAATGGGTAATAAAACAGTACTGTGTGTTTCTTTTGGATTCAGATGTAGCCATTCCATCTGTCCTCCCCTAAGCTGAGACTTTTTTTATTTCAGTAGTGCTTGGAGGATGTTTTTCTGTTAATACTTCATCCTTTGTCTCCACCAGTGCTGATGAAGTAATTTTGAAAATGCATGGAAGCCAGTTAACACAAAGATACCTGGAGAAACATGGGTTTGATGTTCCCATTATGGTTCCTAAATTAGATGGTCTGGGACTCAGACTTCCTCCACCAACTTTCTCTGTTTTAGATGTGGAACGCTATGTAGGTAAGAGTTGCTTTGGAGTACTTATTAAAATGATCCTGTCTGTAAATTAAAATAAATATTTGCATGATTATAAGACCTTTCAGAGTGCTAAATATTTATTCTAAATTTAAGACTAACAGAGAGTAAAATCAAAGCAATGGTTTGCAGTGTTTTTTCTTCCTCTTTTTTTTTTTTTTTTTTTTTTTTTTTTGGTGTGTGTCTGTCTGTTTGGTAGATGTGTGATAGGACTACAGCCTTATGTCTCAATTTTCAAATCTGTTAATTCCAGTGCAAGCTATATGTGGAATGCTGGTTTGGTTTTTTTTTCTGCTACATGGAAACCAAGGATAATGGGAATTGAATGAATCACTCTTAGGATTAATAAGTGTAATCATTGGTTAGGCTATGACAAAACTTAATGTTTTGGACTCAGTAAATTGGCCTTTCTGAATTAAATCTTCTTGAAAAGTTTCCTACCTTGGCATCCTTTGCCAGGAGAGGCTTATCAAGAGCCAAGTTCCCAAGAACTTCTTTCTTATCAGATCTCTTATCAGTCTGTAATTGTGCCAGCCTCATATAAGTGTGCAGCACAGACAGAGACTGAGCCAATTGCAGCAGGACATTTCCTGTAACACATGGTACAGCTGAGAAATCTGAGTGTGTTCTCATGATCACCTGAGGTAATGATGTGTGCTGAAAGTAGGTTTTCTGTCCATCAATATTTTACAGAGGCACCAGAATATGCAGTGTTGTCACCAACGTGATGATAAATAGTACCATGTGTTCTGCCTTAAAGATTAATTATCATGGTGATGTTTCTGAATCTTTTCTTCTGGATTGCTGCCTCCTTGGATTCAGATAGAAACTTGATTGTATCATCCTTGTACATACATTTTGACCTGCCAAGTTTTCCAGTTCAGGGAAAAAATTGGAATGGCACAGATTTGCCTTCCTATTATTGAAATTAAAAATAAGAAAGCTGAATAAATACTATTTCAGCTGGAATTTATCAAGATGATACAAGCCTATGGTTTTAAACTGAATATGTTTATAATATACATCTAGGCATGTTTCCAGCATTCCAAAATTACGTGTCAGATTTGGCCATTGTGTAACTAAAAGGACATAAACCAATTGCTGTTACAGTGGTGATGTTAGTCCTTTCTCCTGGCTTGTCTAGTTTTCTAAATGTATCACTTCAGAACACATGGTGTGTAACCCCCTCTTTATTGTCATCAGAAATGAAACACACCCATGATAATTATTCAGTGACATTACTGCGTGCTTGCAAGTTGTGCATGTATGTAAGGAAAGTGGGGGTTTGGTGATGGTTGATAGGAAAAGTGAGTAAGAAACCTGCCTTGATAACTTTCTCCATGCTACTCTTTGCAATTGCAGCCATAAACCCAATTGTTTTTTGGTATTTTTTAACAGATGCAGCCATTCTATACTATTTCTTTTTGGTTAACCACAGGAAAGAGGACTTATTTTTAGACTGTTTTCAGTTTTGTCCTTAGCTGATTATAGTAATTAAAGTTAAACCTAATAAAAAGTTGGTTTATACTGATCTGTCTCTCTTCCAAGAGAATAATGATAGTAGTGTAATTTTTCTGCAGAAATGTTTTGATAGACTGGAAAAAAGTTAATTTTCTCTTAAATACCTGAAATGTCTTCTAGCTGTGATAGCCTTAAGAAAGTAATCCTGTTTTTCACAGGTGGTGACAAAGTGATAGATGTCATAGATGTAGCAAGACAAGCAGACAGTAAAATGAAGCTCCATAATTACATTAAATACTTCACAAATCCTGACCGACCCAAAGTATTGAATGTGATCAGCCTGGAATTCTCAGACACAAAGTGAGTATTGACTTCAATTCCTTGAATGTAGGAAGTGGTTTTCACTGAGCTGAACAGCATGTGTAGGAATAATATGCCTGTAGTGGGAAAGACAGGAGGAGGTGTATTTTATGGAGACAGCCACTGTCATGTAATGTGGGTATAAAACATATTTATTAGTTCATAAGTAATGCCTTTGTAGGAAGCTGTCATTTCAAAAGAGGTGTGCTTACTCCTGCTTATATTAACAATTCTTTTTTTGTTTGTTTGCTTTTTTAAAGGATGTCTGAATTAGTGGAAGTACCAGACATAGCCAGAAAGCTTTCGTGGGTGGAAAATTACTGGCCAGATGATTCTGTCTTCCCTAAGCCTTTTGTTCAGAAGTATTGCTTGATGGGTGTCCAGGACAGCTATACTGATTTTCATATTGATTTTGGAGGAACATCAGTTTGGTACCACGTTCTCTGGGTATGAATGCTTCTTCATTTACAGAATCACAGAGCATTCTCTGCTGGAAGGAACCCATCAGGATCATGGAGTCCATCTCCTGGCCCTCACAGGACACCCCAAGAGTCACCCTGTGTACCTGAGAGCATTGTCCAGACACTTCCTGAGCTCTGCCAGGCTTGGTGCTGTCACCACTGCCCTGGGGAGCTGTTCCAGTGTGTGACCACCCCCTGGATGTCTATGACTGTGTGAAACAACAGTCATTCACTGTGCAGCCTTCTGTTGTGGCATTATCACCTGCACGAAATCTTGTCCTTGCAACACCAAGGAAGGAGCTTGAAAGTGAATTACTGATCCCTAATGTTGCATTTTTATGCTTTTACTTTACCATGCTGTTGGCAACTTGTAATTGGTTGACTGATCACTTTAGTAGACTTGTGGGTGATATAGTGAGGTTTTTAGTAAGAAAAAAATAATTGAATGAAAATCATTGACATACTCAATTTTTTATTCTCGTAAATTTGACTGTGTGTACATCATAGAAGTGGCAAAGTGGTTTCATCTTCCATTTTCTCCTTTGCTAGGTGTGTGCATATCCATGAATTGTTTATAAAAACCACATTTTTTTGTACTCCAGTGAAAAGTTCTGGTTGGTTTGTTTGCTTCCCTAAATCACAAGATATCACCTGATTAATATGCTTTATCTAAGCTCTTGGTGGATTGCATTTGTGAGACACTAGGTTGGAAAGCCTGAACACACTATAGTGGGAAGATGGGGTACTTTACATTTAGGAAAATCTTTTACTTCATTAGGAGTGACTCAGAGGTTGTAGTGTACCTCTAGGAAAACTATAATTTATTTACTTGGTGCATTTGTCTAACAGGGTGAGAAGATATTCTATTTGATCAAGCCCACTGATGAAAATTTGGCTCTCTACGAGTCCTGGAGTTCATCTGTCACCCAGAGTGAAGTGTATTTTGGGGACAAGGTTGACAAGTGTTACAAGTGTGTTGTGAAGCAAGGGCACACTTTATTTGTTCCAACAGGTAAGATTTTACTCTTGCTATTAAGACTCAGCATATTTGATCACCAGCATTTATGAACATTGTAAAATAATTGCATTATCAGCATTTGGCATCCTCTAAAATTATGGATAAGAGAGAATAATAAAAAAATTAGAAATTCATATTTTCAAAGCAAGTAATTAGCTTTTAAGATTGACTGACAATCATAACAATTATCAAGGAATGAAAGGGTATTTGTTACCCAATTAGAAGACAGCAAATTAAAGTTGAATTTGATTATTCAAATGAGTAGTTCCAATAGGAAGTAGTTCCAATTAATAGAGCACAGAGTGTTCACTATTTGGTAAGTATCCAGACTGAATTCTTACCCTAATTTTATAATACAATCCTATTTTTACAGATTTCAGTATTGCAAGGCCTACTAGACCTAATTATTACGAAAACATCACATAAACTACTTGTGCTGCAGACTAGAGTATTAAGATTACAAGCTGGGTGGGTTTTTTTGTTTGCTTTTGTTGTGAGAAATTCCAACACAATTCAATTTCTTTAGTAGAAGAAGAGAGCACAGAAGAGTGCTTCAAACAAAATACCTCACCATAGCCAAACTCCCAAATGTGATAAACTTACAAGTCTTTCATAAATCAAACCATATTTTGCCAATGAAGTGACTGCCAGGTTTTGGTATTTTTGTTTATCCAACCTATCCCTATAAATGCTGTTTCTTATTTAAAATTTGTATTGGGTGCTATGTTCTCTCTTTTTGGGGGAAAGAAAACTTTAAATACATGGAGCAGGAAAATGGTTTACAATTCTACTTCTGGAAGAAGCCTTGAAGATTATGATCAGTATGTTATTCCATCCTGTACTTTCTAGACTACTTTTTTTCTCATAGCTCAGTTCTGTACCTGTGAGGTTCAGTGTTTACTGTTCTAGTTCACAGCAGAGTAAGTACTACCTGATGAGGTCCTCTGTGTGCTCTTGGCATTCCTGAACAGCCAGAGCTTTTAAAACCATGTATTTCCAGCAAGAGACAGAATTAATTGTCCATGTATGTGAGTTCATAGATCTATGAACAGAGAAAGCAGAATTACAGAATGTAGAACTTTATTGTGACTCACAGAAAATAGTTACTGCTTTCTGAGTAATCAGCTGAATCTGAGCTATCACTGAAATGTGGCCATGAAGAAAAGTATCATCAGATGATAATTTCTCATGTGTAGATGCATTTCAGTGTGTGGACACATAAAAAGATAGTTTCAAATACAAATGTGTGTCTAGACATGTGCATGTATGTTTATACACACATACTTATTCATATACATATGATGGAGTACAGCAGAAAAACTGTAAATTAAACTAGGTTTCAAGACAGGTGTTTAAAAAATGGGAAATCCTGTAAGGCTGAGTAAAGACTTTAAAAAAATCCCTGATCTCTGGTGAAAACCACTTGCTGTTTCTGCTTGCACTGATGCTAATGGATGTCATAATTATTTTATAATCTTGGAAATATGTACAGAGTAGTTTTCTGATTGAAAATTAATCTTGCATGTAGGTAAATAGCATCTACTGTGAGGCTCTTCAGAGTTATTTAAATATTATTCAAGATACTTAGTTTGGTCTACACCATATTTTCATTCCTTGTTATGTAGATCTTGATCAAAAGTACAACATAAAAATAGCAAACAGGAATGTAAAAAAATTAAAATCTTAAGTTGATGCAAGTACTCCATAAAACTGGTCATTATTAGCTGAATTAGGGGATAGATTAAATGCTAGTTTGTAATATGTTGTTGTTTGTGATTTGTTCTGATCTTTTCTCAAATTGAGAAGCTTCCTATGTTTGTCCACCTTGCCTGCACTCAGTGAAACCATGAAGTAGCCTGCAAATGTCTGGCCAGCTAATCTTGTCTCAAAGATCACCTGTAGGCATGCAAAATCAGAAAAAATGATCGTGACAGACAAAGTCTGCTTGTAGTTTACTTACATTAAAACTCCACAGGATGCATTTCACAAATAACTATTTCTAATCAGGAAGCTCATGGAATGTGTTCTTTTGTGTACTTAGTTGAAATTATCCAGTAGTAATTAACTAGATAGATAGCATAATGTTGGCCATGCTTTACTGTGTTGAGTAGTGGATTTCATAAGGACAATATTTCAGTTATGTGACAAACTTTATAGTGTGTCTAGACTGGGTTTTAAACTGATCATAATTTCACTTGACTTGGAATGACTGTATTTAGAAAAATTTATGGGACCGCTTTTGAATTCCTATTTGGGCAACTTCAGTTTTGCTAAATGACTTTATGTTGTGCAAACAACCCAGTTACTGTAAGCAGCATGTAAATATTGAAAGACATAAAATTTTGTTTTATTTTAATGACTTGAGCTTTTATTCAGTGTATTTTCCCCCTCTGTAGTTGTTTATATTTGTGGATTGGGGTGAAAACTTTAGGAATTTTTACTTGAAAAGTTGGCTTTGCGTCCTTACTGCCCCCTTCCAGTGATAAATGTTTTAAGCTTAATTATTTCTGAAAACTACAGTTCCACTAGATTTCTGAAAAACTGCAGTTTACATGTTGTTAACATTTAGATTACTTGTTCCTAGCACAGAATACAAACCTGCTTGCTTTTTTCTCTTTCAGGAATAGCATTTTTACTTCTATGCTTGCATTTCAAAACAGTCTTAGAATAATTCATACGTACATATTAAGTTTCACAATGTGTCATTTCAGGCTGGATTCACGCTGTGCTCACATCTCAGGATTGTATGGCTTTTGGAGGAAACTTTTTGCACAACCTCAACATTGGCATGCAGCTCAGGTTAGTCTCAGCTCTTGTTTTACTTGTTCCCCAGTAAGTAGGATATTATTTTCAAAGAGATTTTTCTTCATGCTCTTAACCAGGATCAAATTGGTACAGGCTCTAAGAGACAGTAGTGGCTTTTGCAGTTAGAATGTATCAAGCCCATTCTCTTACTTTACTTCTGCAAAGTTTGTTTCAAAAGCAAAATGAAGGCTGTGCAAGAATTTAAGTGACTGAAAGGAAAAAAAAAATTCTACTTTGGAGATTAGTATAAGTGAGTAAAACAAAACTAAGCAAGCCCAGGTGTGCGACACTGAGTTGAAATGAGCATCCTCAAGTCAGCATTGCTCTAAGGGCAGCTGTATTTACTTTTTGTCCAAGATGTAGAGCTGTCTTCTAAACATATTGTTTTTATTTATTACAGTGGAATCCCGATAAAATTCCATCTGTTAAAAGATCACACATTGGGTTTGTATCCTAGTTTTATGAAGTCCAACTTTATTCTTAGAAGTGCCGCAGTCAAACTTGATAAGGTCAGAGCCTGAATGAGACCAGAGTTCAATCTTGTCTGTGGTCTTGTTGGGGTTTAACTATGTGGTACTTGACTTTTTATTTATCATGGCCATGGTTATTTTATTTCATTTTATTTTGGACATTGTGTCAATTTGAATGATTACATAGTTGAATTAATATTTTGATAATTAAAACATTGATGTTTTGTACTATTTGCATTTATTCAGGTGTTATGAAATGGAGAAGAGACTAAAAACCCCAGATCTTTTCAAATTTCCCTTCTTTGAAGCCATCTGTTGGTTTGTGGCCAAAAACTTACTGGAAACATTGAAAGGTAATGCTTGTTTTGTTTTAAGAGGTGCACATGTATCTGCTTTTATAATTCTTTTTCTTTTAAGTGATAATGAACCATGGCATCATTTTTTTCTCCTGTGCTTCTTTGATATAATTTTAGGTGTTTGAATATCCTTTGATAGACTTTACTTTGAGCAAATAGTTCAGTGAAATGATCCCACTAACTTGGTTTCTTCTTGGTGGCTTCACAGCCAAAGAAGTTTTCTTGCACTTGTGAAATTTTCTTTGACCTTTCCAGTCACGGTGCCTGTTGTCCTCTGCTCCTGTTGTGAAAGGAAAGATGTCTGTGAGGGCTTTTATAGCTGATGCATCTTTCACATGAGCTATGTTAAATCACTTATATCAGTGCTTATCCAAGAGGTGTCTCAACAGCCTCCAGTTCTTAACAGTTGCTGTTCTTCTCCAAACTTCCTCATCCATTCCTTAATTGCTTTATTTGTATCTGTCTATATTTGTGTTTGAGAGAGAGCCTATCTGACTTTACTTTCTTTTATTCAAGTATCTTGCCTTCTGCCTGCTCTGTTAAATTTTAATAATATAATGTATTTAGAAGGACAGAAGTCATCCTTCAGAGGAGGCTACTGAATTCAGTTTCTGTTGTGGAAGAGAGCAGAATCCCATGTAATTTTTTCTAATGTGGAAGCTGTTACAAATTATTGAAAATCATCTCTTCTCCTTTCAGCAAATCAGAGCATTGAACAACCCTTGTTTCTTTCCTAAATGAGCATTTGAAGTCTCAGGGTGACCCTAGAGCAACTCAGAAATCTTACCAAACAGAACAGACTTGCAGAAAATTTTTCCTTCCAGAAAGAGTATTTTTATCTTGAAAGCTTGCTTTGGTTTGTCTCATTCATGCATATTTAATGTTTACAAACTCGTCAGAAGCCATAGGAACTGAGTTCCTGCTGGAAAAGCAGTGGAACATGTATATTTCTGTAAGATGTAGCTAACTCTAAGCTGTGTCTGTTCACCCCACTCTTCCTCTCCCCTTTTTATCCCACGACTCCTTGAGTCCATAGGTTAGGAGCCCCTTGTGGCTTAGGGAAGGGCTGTGAAGCTTATTCTCATGTTATGTTTCATCTTTGGTTTAGCAGATGTTTTGTCACTGAACAATGCTATGACCTATAAACATAATAAAAAATAAAAATTGGTGTTTCTATGGTTGAGGTGAAGTTTATATTGGATTTTGGCATCAAGACTCATATGGATTCGGTGTTTGCTAGTCACAATCCATTGTTTAATGAATAAAGGATGATGCCAGTTCAGTTTTGTGGGGTAATGGTGATGTCCAGCTGTTAGCAGTACTTTTTATGAAATTGAGGTCAGTACAACACAGCATGTCCTTCTGCTTCTTTTTATAAAATGGTAACAGGGTCACAAACATTTTGATTTTGACTTTTTGTTGGCAGAAATTTTTCATTATAAGTATTATTGTATTCACCTAAATATTTTTCTTAATTCTTGGGGTTTCAAAATAGCAATGTGTGCTGTTGTTAATGCATGCTGTACTCATTAATTAGAATTACTTTTAGTTCATGCAGTTGTATTTCTTGCATCTAAAAAATTCAGCCTGTGGTACTCCGTTGTATTCTTAAAATTTTATCAACTGAGTCAGCTAATGGGCAGGAAGATTGCTGCTGCCAGTACCTCTCATACCCTTTAGCAAGTAGGAGCAACTCTTCTTTGAAAGAAGAACATTTGTTTACTCACAGAGCCTTCCTTTTTCTGCCAGCTTCCTAATACATTATCCATAAGAATGGTGTTGTATTATACAATGAGCCAAATGGTTCTAGTGTTGATCCATTTGCTGTTGACAAGTGGAAATATTTGTCAGGAGCATGAGAGAGGTTTTAATCTACTTCTGACTGTTTATGAAGGATTTGTCTTTTCCCTTCTTTCTTTGCCCCCATGAAGCAAAAGAGAGAGTGAAAAAGAATTGCCATCAGTTGGGGACACCAACTTCCCTAAGAAGAGAAGCTTCTGAAGCAGAGTGGTTTCCACCCCTTGTCCCTTTGATTTTGGGAGTAAAAATGATGTAAACCATGTGAGAGAGAACTGTGATAATTGGAAGGGTGACAAAAAATGTTTGGGAAGTGGAAGTATGCTAGTGTGAGCCATTTGCATATGTATGGGGATAAGCAATGCAAATTCTAATTTCGGGATACATCCCACATCCTGCTGTCCCCTTTGACTAAAATATTTCTCAATGAAATAGAAGTGATTGCTTTCTTCAAATATGTTATTTTTTGTTCTCTATTTTAGATCTGGGTTCTTTTTCCCTAAATGACCTTTAGTGTGTTGTAAACCAATCCTAGGTCATACAAAAGTAAGTTAAAAAAAGGTTTTACGTAGAATCACTTCAGGGTTGGATTTGTTTTTTTGTGTTCCTTCTTGTTGTTAAGTATGCACATAAATGCAGGATGCACATTTCATTTGCTTGCACAATTTTTCTTTTATTGTGCTGTTGCATAATAGCAACTTTATTGGCTGAAGGGTAGGTATCATTCTGTTGTTTTCTCTGTTGATGTGTTTCTAAATTGGTTTCTGTATCCTTTTTAGAACTGAGGGAAGATGGTTTCCAGCCTCCAGGCTATTTAGTGCAAGGAGTGAAGGCTTTGCTTACTGCTTTAAAATTATGGATGAAAAAAGAGGTAAGTATAAGTGATTTTGTTTGCTATTTTGGTGAGCTCTGTTCTAATTTAAAACTAGGTGAAGGTCTATGCCTTTTTAAAGTTTCAGATTATTTTTATCTGTTAATGAGTACTGAAAAAGTCTGTTGAAAAGATACACTGGTGATGTGGGGAACAATCATCATGACAATTTTATATTCCATGAAGCTAATAAAGTCTATTAGACCATTTAATAAGCGCAAGTATTGTAGCTGATTGAAGTAGAATCTTGCTTTACCTCAGGATTGGCTAAGAATGCCAGAGGATGAGGTGATAAGGTGGGGCTTTTTCCAAGGTTTATGTAGTCTGTTAATCCTAGTCTGAGGCAGTGGGGGCATGGAATGCCATGGTGCTTAGCGTTTTCCATTCATGTCAGTGGTGTGGAAAGCACATTTCAGCTGCACCTGCTGAAGAGTCAGTTTAGATTCAGATTGAGGAATATTAACTTCAGTTGAATACTGCCCTTGCTCAATATTAATTGACCCTTATAAAATCATAAGTGCTGGCTTTGCTGGTGCTCTTCTCTCTGGGAAAGCTTGTTTGTTTTGGCACTGAGCTGGGTCTGGTCTAACTCCATGTGTTTTCTCATGTGCCTGTGCTAATAAGTGCCTTTGGAACCAATGCTCCTGGGAAGTGCTGTTCACTGACAGGCAGTTTGGTTCTGACTGAGGCTGTTAATTCTAGTTTCTTGCTGCCTGTGATGCTGCCTTGTTGCAAGCCAGACTTGAGCTGGCTCTTGGAGATCTCTCTGCTCTTTCTGCCCACAAATTCTACTTGTTGCAGAACTTACATGTGTGATGATTGCACAGTGTTGCATCCAACAGTATGAACTGCATGGAAATGAATATGAGGTGCAAATGCAGAAGTGGTTTTTATGTGTGGAATCTGCTGGGGTCCAGCCTGTGTAGCATTCCTGATCCCAGATGAAGCTCTGCTGGCCCTCTGAATTGGTTCTCCAGTGTCTCTTGGTCTCTGCTGTTCTGGATGAACACTTGTTAGCAATGTTGAGTTTACAGGACCTAAGCTGTTAAACCACGTGAATCCCAGCCATCTCTGCATCTGTGGCATGAATAACAAACAAGCCAAGTGATCAGACTACTGAGCTGAGATCAAACATAACCTATACAAATCCTTATTTTGAAATTGGATTTGAATTCCTTTTTCCTAGATTGCTGTGGTGTAGTATTGTAGCATTTGTGTATTGTCTAGTAGGTCATTAAATATTTTGATTCATATGAAATATGATTCATTTTCTATTTCTCTGTGGAAGAAAAATCAATTGCACTTCCTGCATTCTGAATGCTTATTAATGAGACTTGTGAGTTTTCCCAAACCACTGGATGAACAGACACACTCATTGGGAGGAAAGTGTAGAGCATCAGTGATTTAGCCACAGTGTTGTTTGCTGTCCACCAGCTATCATGTTTCATACCTTGCATCCATCTTTTGTGGCTGCTGCTTCATCCTGGAGCCAGTCTTGCTGTGAAGCAGTCCACATGTGTGATAGGTTTGGAGTTTGGACAGGAGGAGCTTTGTACATTGCTGTTTGATCTGCACATGCTGAGGACTTCAGACAGTTCCTGAAAAATGGCAAATGCATGCTCCTCAAATGAGAGCCCTTCTCATGAGCTGTCACATTTGTGTCATGGAGTTGTCTTTCCAATATAGGTGAATTATTTTAGAGGATTGTTTTGTGCCATTTTCTAGAGAGTTCCAAACTCATCTTCTTTTGAGAGAGGGAAGTAGGAAGGGTTGAATGGTCCTGGAATGACCAATAACTTGATGGAAAAATTTTACACTTTAGTGACAGAGCTGCTGCTTTCTCCAGGGTGAATGTGTAGAGGTGTGGTACATTCAAAGAATGAGCAATGGTAAATAATAGCAGCTGATTTAATCTTCCCTGTAGAGCTAGGGGCACTGAAATGAATAATCCTATCATGATTATATGTTGTTGTTGGGGTTTTTTGGGAAGGGGAGAAAGAATTTGTTTTAATGACTGAGAGGAAGCCAGGTTCAGTGAAATGCACATTTCATATTGAATTGCTTCTAACAATCATTTTGCTGCTGAATCTCATTTTTGAAATGTGGGTAGCTGACAGTGTTTGGGATGTTTTTCCATTTAAATAGTTGATTACAGGAATTCATGTCAGTCATTCTAGCCTGTGTGTTAAGTGATGTTTTATCTGTTTAATTCTAGCTAAAAGGGTTCTGAGGGACATTTAAACTACATACAAAATATTTTTTGCTGGATCTCACTGTAGAGTGTTTAGACTTTGGTTGTGTGTATATATATGAAATCTGTCTCAGATATGGTTTCAAGGATCAAAGGGAACATAAACTTGTATGACTTTCTAAATTTTTTGTAAGGAATAAGATTTTTTTCTGAATTGCCTTTTCCAACCTGCTAGATTTTAAATAAGCTAAGAAGGTAGGTTTTAAGAATTGGATGTCAGGAATATGTCTAAAAATCTGCATCTTAGTTATTCATGATTATTCTTGATTTGCTCTTGAGATTAAATTTCTGTCAGGGTGAACAGACATCTTAGTCTTAAGGTGTTTTTAAAGTCACGGCTCAAATGAATGTCAGAAGTATCACTCTATACTGACCATGGTAAAGGGAAAAAAGGTAATTACTGTACTGAGGGTAAAAAAATAATTAAGTGGTTGTCATTATGGCTTTGTGTTACCTCTTCCTTGGATTCTTGGAGACATCGAGGGATATCTGCTGACTACTAAAACTTAGGCTGGAAGCTACTGTGTTTGTATATCAGTCCTGGCAGTTTGTGGTCATTATTACGGAAATTAATCTGGCTTTTCTTTTACTTTTTTTTCCCCTTGTTGTTTTGTTTATATTATTTCTGTTTCTATCTGGGAGAAAACCCCAAAGCTAAGTATCTTTTCTTCTCCCTTTGCATACAGCTTGTAACAGAGCATGCCTTTGAAATTCCAGACAACATTAGGCCTGGGCATCTCATCAAAGAGCTCTCTAAAGTGATTCGTTCTGTAGAGGTAAGAACAGAGGCAATCCTACATAAGCCTTGAGAAAATAAATCTTTGAATCAGGGAACTCCATCACAGTTATGCTTCTGTTTGACCATACTCACCTTTTAATTTATTTACCATTCATTTAATAGTGCAACATCAAGAGGAAAACTGTTTGGAATACTAAGCTATGGGTATTTCAGATAAAGAAAGTGGATAGTGAGTGCTCTATATATATTTTTTGTTAATTTTTAGATGTTAATGGTGAAATCATCCGTAGGTCAGTATTTCTAAACTGTAGTTACTTACAACTACTTAAAATAATTACTGTTAATGTGTTGTTAAAGACTTTAATTTGGTATTCTGTGCATATTCCATTCTCCTACCTACTTGTTAGTTCTGGTCCAGTTGTCATCTCTTTTGCTCACTCTTCTGTTTTGTGGCTGTGTGTTATATAGTCAGTGGGGAGGGTTTTTTTGTTTTGGTTTTTGTTCTGTTTATTTGTTTGTTTGTCTTGCTTTCCCATACAGTGTTTTGCTCCTTTATTATTCAGTGATTATTGATTCTTTTAACATTCTCACATTTCCATGTGAAGAGAATGGATCTGAGGGAATGGGATCTGTTGTGCACAATACATGTCTACCCTGTGCTGCCTTCCTGGATAAAACTGTGTTTTGGTGGCACTACTCTTGTGGAATAGCATAAAAGCCTTAAATGAGGAAGAGGTGCAGTAGAACTCAACTTTGTACATCAAATCCAAATGAAACATGTAGTTATTTCTCTAAAAGGTCTTAACAGTTTTCCTTACATAATTTACATTTAATTAGATGAATTAGAAGCAGCACTTAAATATGTGGGTGTATTCCTCTGAGACTATTCTGAAAAGTGCTTTTAATTACAGGAGGAAAACAGCAAATTAGTTAAAACTCAGGGAATTCTTGGTGTGTCTCCAACTTCACGATCTTCACATGAAACAGCTTCCCCTCACCACTCCAGACGAAGGGTGAGGAAGCTGAGAGACCATGCCACCAAAACTCCTTCCAATCTGGACATCCTGGAACTCCACACTAGGGAGGTGCTGAAAAGGCTGGAGATGTCACCGTGGGAAGAGGCAAGTGTTAAGCTGTGTGCAAGGAAAAACAAAACCAGAGCAGTTCTCTAATATCTGGTGGAAAGAAAATGGTTTTAAGATGCCTAAGAATACAGACTAGAACTCTTTGTCATATGAGATATGGATAGATTGTTTCAGAATATATGTCAAATGTAAATTGCTTTGAGCTAAGGAAGTTCTGCTTAAGGCAGGTTACTTTCCATTATTGATGTTTTGCTGTCCTTTAAATCAGTTCTGAAATACTAATATCAGGGAGCACATACCCAATCCAGGAGTTGTTGTAGCAGTTCCAAGTCCAGCTTCTGTCTTGCCTGAGCCTATTGGTATTTCTCCAAAGGAAACAAAAGGAGTGTTGCAGGAAAGTTGTATTTATTTCAGGTGCTTGAGGAGACTATAGATGATAAGGAAGGAGAAGGCACAGTTATCTCCTGAACTTCTTTACACCCAAACATGTTTTGTCTGAGCTTTTTTCAGTTGGTTATCCAGGTGGTAACCATCCTAGTAGTGAATTTCATATTTTATGGAGTGCAGAAAAAAACAAAGGAGCTCATAGGAATAAATAATAAGTAAAATTGTTTTTACTTCTTTAGGATATCACAAGCTCAAAATTGAATGGGAGGTTTAACAAACCCTTTCAGCCCTCTTCTACAGTACCTGAGTGGAGAACAAAAGACAATGATCTTCGCCTTCTGCTGTCAAATGGAAGAATAATTAGGTATAAAGGATTGCTTGTGGATACTTTTGCCTGGTCATTATGGTCTGGAGTATGCTAATTGTTAATATTTCCATTTGTAGAGCTCTTAAGTTCCTCCCAGTAAGAGTCAGGTTAGGAATACAAAAGGAATGTCTGTGTCTGCTGTCCCCTAGTGGAGCCACAGTTAGGGAGTGAAGAGGAAGGGATTCTTTGCATGTTCTTTGTTACAGCCTTTCATTCACTTGCTCAGTGGGGTCTGTGCTGAGGGGAATGCTTCAAAGTAGAAAAAGTTTGTTTCTATCTATCTGTAAGAGTGCTTCTCATTCAGAGTACTCTGGTGTTAAACTAATTATCTTTATGGAAATGACAGTTGTATAGGAAGTAAATGGGAATACCTACAATTCAGAATGAAGAGATGAGCATAAGAGAATATTACTGTTATATCTTGAGAGTGGGTTGTCAATAATAAAGGAAAACAGTTGCTTCTGGTTTTTAACAGTAAAAACTGACTTCTTTTTTTTTTTTTTTGCGAAAAGAGATGAGAGACGTCCATTTACAGATCGAAGTCTTTACACAGCAGACAGTGAAGATGAAGATGACAGGACAAGGTCGAAAAAGACACCTGTTAAGGTAGAAGACCAGCCCTCAGGATTTGAAGGAGAAGGGAATGCAGATGCCCAGAAACCACTGAACAGTAAGATTGTCTCCAGATCCTATCAGTTGAACATTTTGATTGTCTCAATGAGGGTCCAACTACTGTTTGTAATATTTCAGTCAGACTAACTAAGTATAAAGAGGATAAAGAAATCAGAGGAGCAGTATTGGAAGTTACACAAAACTTAAATACTATCTGTCTACTGAAGAAGCTAATGGGATAGAGATGAAAAGTAAAACTCACCTTTTTATGTTAGTGCTGTCTTGAATGCTGTGGACAGCATTTTTTACAGTGGAGATTTAATTGACGTTCTTGATGGGTATTTATTACTCTAGGTCTGCTTCATAATGTAAGAATGCTGATTTGATTTTTGTTTTAAAAACCAAAATATACCTCATTGTGAAAAGCTCATCACACCATTTTACTGTAGAGAATGAAGAGACCTTATAAAGATACATAGCTAATTTTAAACCTGTCTTATATTTTACTTTTCCTGTTCTAATTGGCAGTTTCATAGTAGATCATACAGTTTTATGTTTTACTGATTAATAGCTTTATTCCATACAAGTGGTAAGATGTAATGTAACATTAATAAAATCTTACACATTCAACCTTTGTAATCTCTAAGGTTAGGAAAGAGCCTAGGTAATCTGTAAAACCCCTTAATTCCACTTTCCAGTGCTTTAAACCACCCTTCACTAGGAGCTAATCCTTTTTGGTTTTCTGGTAGCCTCAAGCCCTCCTGCCCAGTGTTCAGCAGTGATGATCACAGTGTGTTAGTAAAAGTATCAATTCTGAATACCTGTTGCCAGTGCCTATTTTTAATAGCACTGTCTGTGTGCAGATAGAATTAGTCCTTGACATAGCTGTTCAGCTCTCTGCTTAATTCTATGTCACATCCTTTCACAGTAGAGCTTGAAAGGGCTCAGAAGGTGTGTACTAGGAAACTGAAGTCAGCACTTAAAAGATGATAGGATTTCTTTGGAGACTTACAGCTTCCTGAGTTTTCTGCACTACAGTCCCTAACATTTGACTCTGCTGTCAACTTGAATAAAATATTCAATTATTTTCATTGACAAAGCAAACTATAATCCCTGTTGGCTGTGCTTCTAGATGTCACAGAGGACTGTATTAGAAAACCTGCACATGGAAGAAGTCTCTCTTGGGTAAATAAGCAAACAGCTTGTTGAGGGAAGGCTTACTTTGCCACTTGCAAAATTAAAATAAGTAAATTAAATTTTATGCTTGAATCAAAGGTTAAATCATACACAGAAGCTGTAACTTTTCTTCAAAATTACTGCTCTTATTTGATACAGAATGAATATGGCAGTATCTAAATGTATTAAATGTAGTTAGAACTGGAAGTGAATGTCACCCAATTTTGGGAATATTCCTCCTTGTCTCTGGAGGCATACAGAACCATAGATTTTCTTGGAAAAGATAGTAGTCTAAAGGAAAATTCTTTAGATCTCTAAAATTATGTTTTCTGTGTTGTTCAGGCTGTTGCTTATCCAACAATCTTATTTGCCTTTTTGAAATGAGCCAAAGGCATGAGTTATTGTCAGAAATCCCTTGGGTTGTTCTGAGAAGTAATTAAATTCTTTAATTTTATTGTTGCATGTTGAACATTACTTTTTGTAACTTAATTTCCTATACAGAGGTGTTATTTTTTTACTGTGCTTGGATATTCCTCATGGTTCTTTCTAATACTATCTTAAGTTTAGTTAGTCTTCTCTAGCTTTTGGTCCCAGCTGTTCAATTTACTCACTTTCAGATGACAAGTCTCATGTTAGCTTTTTTCCTGACTCTAAAAGTAATTATCACTGTGCAGGGTTTAGAAATCAAAAATATCCCTTGAAATACATTTGGTGCCTAATTGTGATCTTTGCCACAGTCCTCAGTAGGAGCAAACCTCAACTAAAATTGCAGTGTCTACATAGTTACAGGTACATACTTTATTCTTGCATATAGTTAGGAAGAATTGTGTTCTTTTATGTGGTTTCATATAAAATTCTCCTGAAAACAAATTAATGTTTCAATTTTACTTGTCTTCATTCTAGAGTTAATTTCTGATTTGTGCAGCTTTGCTTTCAGCATTTTGTATGAAACTATTAGTACTTTTAAAGTGCTGTTTCTTTCTTTAGACCCTATTTTCTTGACACACAGTCATAATTTTTTTGCCCTCTTTTGCCTTTCTCCAAAAAACTTGTGCTACCTGAACTTCACATGGTCATCTTTAATGAATTTGTATTTAATCAAGGTTTTTGCCAGTGTCCTTGACACAGGTGTACATACAACTCACTCACCTTGAGCCTTGGAATCCAAACACTTAGAAATGTGTTTCCTGCTTGTGGTTCTTTAGGACAAATGCAGTCTTTTAAGGGTGAGAACTGCTCTGACTCCAGCCTGTGCAAAAAAAAAGCAGAAACTGCTCAAGGTGCATCTCTGGAGTGGGTGCTTTATGAGAAGGAAGAAATATACACTGCTGCTACACCTGATTTCTCTTCCTGTCTGCATCTGTCAATTGCTTGAGGAGTCTCTTGGTCAGCAGTGTCTACTGCTCTTTGTTATCCTAAGCAAACTTGTGAACCAGAGCAGTGTGTGCATTTGCCTTTGTTTACAGCCTGTTAAATACAAAATGTGTGTTTCTTGGGTTTTGCTTCAAAACTAATTAACTATTAGTGTAGTAAATGTTGTGTCTTACATTTTAATTCTTCTCTCTGCAGTGTTCTTTGAAAGTGTGAAATCAGAACTCAGGAATGGATCCTCAGAGTACTCTGATATTTCTGATTCAGAAGAATCTGAGCCTGATTGCACTACACAGGTACATTTAGAAAAAAAAATCTCAGAAATTAATGAAGCAATTAAATATACTTCAGATTTATCTGTTCAGGGCTTTTAGACTCTTGGAAATAGATGGGAATCCTCCATTTGAGGGTCTTGATTGTTGTGATTTCTTCAGAATTAAATGAAGTATGACCGCACACATTTGTATAGATATTTATAAACATATTTTTAAGACGACTTCTAGAATTTATAAATGTATGTATGTGTCCATAAATACTTCAATGATTTTTTCCTTTGCAAATTGGATTTGTACTTAGTAATTCCATTTTTTTTTGGTTAGGGTAAGGTGCAGTGATTACCTCACATTTTTGTTTCATGGTTCTGGATGGTAATGCCTTGGTCTGCCTTTCAGCTGTCAGCCTATTATATGACTTTACAAGAAGTCTTCCAATTCCTACTTTTTCCATGGTGGTCAAGATTTTTTTTATACCTTCTGTCTTTCATCATTCCCTAATCTAGATGTTGGAGTAAGTGATAGGAGCATTGATGGTGTGGTTTCTTCTGGTTTCCTAAACTGCACTGCCAGCAACTTTGGCTCAGAAGGCTTCCTTTCCTAAGACACAGAATCAGTATTTACTCAGAAGTGATATATTTCATCTTCACAGGAGAATATAGCCAGTTTTGTATGCCTTTGTAAATGAGTGAATCTTTTATATTTATGTTATCCTTATTATATACTTTCTTAATTCTTTATATTCTCCTGCTTTTTAATTTCTACTAGTATCTAGTGGAATAACTTTTCTGCATGTTGAAATTTGTCTTTTGTCAGGACATATCCAAAATCTCTCACTAGCACCTGTAAATCCTTTAAATGTTTTTATGTTGTACTGAAGAGGATCTTAACAAAATAATACCTTTATTATTAACATTGAATCATATATAATTGAGTTGCCCAGTTGTGTCACTTTCTAAGGGTCAAACATGAGGAAGCTGCTCATGTGAATGAAACTATTGTATAAAAATACCTCCTGGTAATAAAATGCACTTAATTCATTCTAGTTCTGTTTTTCATGATTTTGATTCTTTCAGAATTATGACTCCTCCATGTTCTGATCTTCTGTTTTCAAAACCTCTGCTGAGTGTCACATATATTCCTTGGCTTGAAAAAACAGTTGTGATATTCTCTGTACTTGTTGAAAATAGATTAGTCTGAATTACCAAGATGGAACATATGTACTGTAGCCCTTGCTTCCTGTAAAGGCATATTGAGTCACATATGGTTGCTCCACCTTTGAGAAGCTCCTGCCCATACAAGCTGTAATCTCAGCAGGAGCTGAAAAGCTCTTTCATTCATGAAATGAGGCTGTGCCTCTGTAAGAGAGGCAACAGCTGTTGTGTCTCTGTTCCTGCTGTCTTCTGGATTTACCTGAGAGCATCTGTCATTCATCAGAGATGGTGCTGTTGAAAGTTCTGTTTTGTGAGAGCAGGAGCCAGAAGCAGTTTTCTGGGGCACAACATGTCCTGTTATATATAATAGGAATCAATTCTGTCTGCTGCTTAAGGCCATACTTGTCTGTTTTTTCCCTGTACTTTGAATATTGAAGTAAAGAATAATTAATGCTTTCGTTAAAGAGAATGCAGTGATTAGTGTATGGTGTAGTATGTGTGGTGCTTTATAAAAAATGGATTTTGGAATTGGATTGGAATGGATTTCTGTATTGTGGAACATGTAATTACCAGTATTACAAAATTTGAATGTGTAGCATCTCAGCTGCTATACACAGATTAATTGCATCCTGGATGCTAAAAGTATAAAAAAAATGGACCTGAAAGCTTTTGAATTCTTCACTTGGCATAAACTAAGTTAGAGTCTCCACTTGTGAAGTCTGGTGACCATTCTGCATACTGTGTCCTCTTGTTTCAGCAGAAGGATTCCTCCACAGAGGAGTCAGAAAGCTCAGGTGATGAAGAGAAGCAGGAAGTAACATCAAATTTCAAAGAGGAATCTAAGGTCACAAGAGACCTTTGTCAAAATACCCAGAAGCCATCCAGAAATGAAACTCCCAGTAAAAAGTAAGCACATTCTTGGCAATTTTTGTAAACTGTTAGACCTTCTAGGATGTATTTATGGTTCTGCTTTATAGCAATGTAAAAATCAGTCCTTCAAAGTGTTCTGTTTCAAACTGCTTACTACTCCCTTGATTTTCCTAGGGAATGTCCTACCTCGACAAGTACAGAAGAAGAAGCTATTCAGGGCATGCTTTCTATGGCAGGATTGCACTATACTACATGTTTACCAGGTCATACTCAAAGCACAGACTGCACAAATAAAAGAACCTCTCTTCAGGAACACAGAAGCTACCCCAGGAGTCGGCATAAAGACAGACAGCTATCTCAGAGCCACAGAACCATAGAGTGTGGTAGGTATCTGAGCCAAGGCCCTGCTTTTGGGCACATTGTCAGAATAGTCACTTCAAGTTACTATGTATTTTTAGATTTGTAGTTGTTAGATTAGTAGCTTTTAAATAAATCAGACTGACATTTAAAAGGGTATATTCTGTGGTTTTGCGTTGCCATTGTTTTTTTCTGACAACTTGGGCAAATTTAGCTTGTCATCAGAATACCCTTTCTAAATATTTCCTTCTAAAAGTTTTGTGGCATCCCTACAAGAATGGCAAAGTTGTGACGAGATTGAAAGTATTGAAATTTAAGCTTGTTGAACTTCTCTTTAGTTAGGTCTGTGAAGGAGGAGGAAGGAGACTTGGGAACTTCAGCATGGACTAGACACCTGAATGAAGCTTCAAGGATTGCCCCTCAGGTAATGCAATACTTAAAACATATTGAACCCATTTTTATAGGAGGAGAGATTATAAAATTCTAAGTACAGAAGGCATGGTGAACAGGTCTTTACACACTGTGTATCTGACAGATACTTGTGGTTCTGGTAGCTGGGTTATTTTTGTCATGCATTTTTTCACTGTTGTTGTTTTGGATTGTTTCCTTTCCAATTCTTTTCTCTCATAGTGCCTAATATTAAGGTGTTCAGATCAATATATTGAAAACTAAAAAATGCTGCGTTAAAAATGTGTGAATTTATATTCGTTCTAGTTGGGGAAGCCTTTGTTGTTTATTCATTGTTGTTCCCAACCAGAACATCAGAACAAGTGGAACATGTTGATAGTATGTGTAGTAAAGGTACTTGCTCAGGGAATTGGTACAGCTAAAACTGATAGCTTTCAATAGCTAGCAGGTAGGAATATCTTTTTTCTGATGTCCAGATGGAATCCAGCAAGGAATTAAAGGTTTTGTGTCTTACACTCTGAGCTTTTCTACACTGTGACAACTATACTGTGATGCTCTACTTTTTTAGTGTTTCTGAACTTGTTTGTATTAGAAAAATTAATTAACTGGAACAACTAAAGTTGCAAAATTCTAGCCATTAAATAGCACTATTTTTAACTGTTTGCTTTATAGTGTTTGCTCTCTAAGAATTTCTGACTACATGGTGTATTCCTTTACAGTTTTAATTCCCAATTTAGCATTTATTCTTTCATCAGCTGAATATTGAAAACAAATTACCTATTAAAGGAGTCAGTGATGATGGTATGGCTTGTTATAGTGGCTGGTTTAATCAAGAACAATTGTGTTTCTTTTCTTCACTGCAAACTGACAGCAACAAATAGAGGAATTGAATACATTAGTATGTGTACTTAAATTGTAGCATTGCCCTTAGGTGCATATGGAAAAGCTTGCAGAGACTATGTTGTGTTATCTCTAAGAGGTATCTAATCTATAAGAAATGATGGACTAATAAAATGGCCAGATACTGGTGGAACTGTACTACCTGTTTCAAAGAGACAGCAATATAATTGGAAAAATGGGGACCTGTAGCCAGAAGCTACTAACTTGTGCATCTTTTCTTCTCATTTCCATACTAGGATGCAAATAAAACTCAAAAATATATCAAGAAGGAGGGTACATCAGAAGCCAGTCTTAAGGTTCAGGAAAACAGAAGCATAGTCCACAGCAACAGCTTGAGTTTTCAGCATGGCAAATACACACGAGACTCCAGCCTGGTGCAAGCAGAATGTCAGCTGAGTGATGGCAGCCTTAGCCCTGACAGGCCCTATGGTGAAACATCCCTGTCTCTACCACTGCACCCAACAAAAAGGCCAGCATCAAACCCACCCCCCATCAGCAACCAGGCAACAAAAGGTAATGCTTATCCCCTTCCCCTTGCCAAACACTCAGAGTAAAGGGCAGGATTAGACCTTGAGGAAAAATCCAAAGTGAGCGTGCTGTGGGCACTCAGATTTTGGCACAGAATACGGGCAGGTGGAATTAAGAGAGGTCTAACTGGCATGAATCAGATTTGCTTATTGAAATGAAGGTTTGCAAGCTCTAACACTTCAGAAATAGTCTGATGAGAATACTATGTAGGTTTTAGTTTCTGGTTTATTTTCTGTAATTTACTCAAGAGAATAACTTGATTAAACTTCAGGAAGCTCAGTTTAAGTTCTCCCTACTACACCCACTGCCCTTCATAGACTGGAAGTATTTTTAAATAATCTACTTATTTTATTTATGATAATTCTAGCCAGGGTTTAGGGAAAACAGTTCCTGGGGGTATTTCTTTAATTCTTCTGGTTCCCTATTTGTTTTTCAAACAAACAGTGAAAAATTTTGATTCTGGTGCAAACTTTGCCTGCTTCAGCTTGAACGCTGGGTTTCACCATTGTTCTACAATGATGAAAATTCATTCTGAAATTCCTGCCTGAAGTCCTTGCTTGTGTTTTTCAGGCAAACGTCCAAAGAAAGGAATGGCAACTGCGAAACAGCGCCTTGGGAAGATCCTGAAGCTGAACCGGAATGGCCATGCACGCTTCTTTGTTTAATGTAGCTGCTACTTCTACTACTGCTCTTTCCTACACAGACCAGTATTGAGGGCAACAGAGCCTGGAGCTGCTGTTATTCCTCTGCTTGAAGCAGACTTGCATGTACCATAGAAAACACTGCCTGATGAACAAAAGAAAGAAAGAAAAAGGAAAAAAAAAAAAAAAAAGAAAAAAAAAAAAAACACACAAAAAAAACCAACCCAATGCTGCATTTTCACTGTGCCACATCTGCTCAGCAATAACCATTCGGGAACGGGGAAATCTTCAGAGAGACACAGACTGTGAGAAATAGTCTCTCATCAGGGCTTGAATATCATTTGTTGCTGGTAGTTTCTGACCTAAATTAATGATGGGAAGATGATGAAGGTGGTTTATCAATAATTTATTTCTTGATAGATTTTTCACAACTTTAAAATTCATTTAAGAAACTATTTATTTGGAAGACTTTTTCTGTGGGGGGTTATTAATTTAGATTTAATAATGTGAAAGTTTTAAATTGTTTTGATAATGTGTGTTTGGTGCAGTGGAGAGCCACATTAATTGTGATTAGTCTGGACTCCTAAATTTGATATTCAGGTTATAGTCTTAAATAGGGGTGAGATGCATTATTAATTATTTTTTAAATTAAGGCATAAGGAATCTTATTTTTTTTTCCTGCTTTTCGTAAGCTATTGGCTGGGCTTCTGTTGACTTGCAAGTTGCATATTCTCTGCCAGCTTGATTATTTTTTGACCTGTCCTTTTTAATATGAGATTTATTTATTTAATGGACTAGAAGAGACTCCTAAAGACAGAAGAATTTTCTTATGTCAGTCCAGTAGCTAACTTGTTTTGAACTGCACCTCTTTCCTCCAAATCTGAGTACATATTTTCCTCCTGATGATCTATCTGTAATGATTTTCTTCTGTAAAAAGACTCCCTGAAGTTGTATTTGTTCAAGTTATTTAAGAGTGGGAAGGAGGAAGACCCTATAGATCTTTTGGAGGAACGAGGACATCAGTTAAGATAAATGTTTCTTCAGAACAGTTGCTCTCAAATAACTCATAAGATTACACATTGCAGTCATAAGATTTGGCATTTTAATTAATGTAGCATGGAAGAAGCATTAAGGTGTTGTTATTGTATGTTAAACACATTTTACTGAAGAGTGATGAAAGCAGGAGAACGTGTGTTGCTTTCAGAGCTGGGCGAGACAGCAAATTCAAAGTCTTAACTGGTCCATATAATATAAGCATTTAAGTAGCTTACTGGTATCAGAATGATCATTTGTGTCAGGCTTCATACAGAGCTGGTAGCAAATGCCAATTCTGAATTATTGTAAATAATTTTGATTTAAAATTTGTATTTTTCTGTAATATAAAATGAAATATTTAACTTTAGAGGGACGGGGATGAAGGCGGAAAGGGGAGTACTTTTACTTGATTCTGGAAAAAGGGCATTTTGCAGGGTCCAGCCAAAATGCAAACATTAAATGCTAGTGACAACAATATTATTGGTTGGTTGGGGTTTTGGTTTGGATTTTTTTTTTTGATGGGTAAGAGTAAAAATATTCCTGCATAGCTGTCCAAGTCATCAAATTGATTTCAATTTTTGATACCAATTTTTCCTTCCTCCATATCCTATACTGGAACAATTTTCTCTTATGGTTTAAAAACAAGGTCAGTTTAATTTTCTAGAATATTTGTGCAGAGTTATTTTTGTTTAGGCTAGATTATGAATGCCTTTAGAAGTTTGTGGAAATAGTTCTGATGTTCTTTATTACTGCAGGGTCAGAATCAATTAGCACTATGTTATCCTGTTTCTAAATGAAGAAACATCAAAATATGGTGCCACTGCAAAAAAGCCAGGTAGCTTTCATAGCTTCACTTTGTCTGGAGCTTGAAAGTTACAGTTTAGGAATGATTTTTGCAGCCCCACTTTTACATTATGATGACTTAACTTGTTCTGTGACTTGTATGGGCAAATTTTTAAGCTTTTTTTTGCTTGCTAATTAATGTTTCACAAAACCAAGTTTTTAGTCTTCTTATTTTTTTTTTTTAATTTAACACAGGTTATCAACATTTAGAATATTGAGAATGGAGGTAGTCAAGGATTTCTTAGAAGCAGAACATAAGCTAAGAAGTATTCTACAGGTGCTGAAAATGACTATAAGGACTTGCTGTTCTCAGGTGCTACGTTTTCTAGATGGAAATAGTTAAAAGAGAATATTTTAACTATCTTCTAATATGTTCTCACCAAAGTAAGTCAAATAAGTAAACTATGTTGTCAATATTAGTTAAAATTATATACCCATATAAGTTTTCTCTTAGTGTAAACTTGAGCAAATGATTTAATGCCTGCCAGACCTTGGAAACTGTTTTAGCTTTAGCATATTGAACCAAACTGTTTCCTTCTTGCTGGCTGTGCAATTTCTAATGATAGAAAATTCCATTTTAGGTTAGCAGTTAGATTCAGAGCAGAATAAAGAATGAGTCTCTCTCCTTAAAGACAGATTTTTGTCTGAAGTAAAAGTATGCCAGAATAGAATCTGGAGTAAGGAATTTTAAAATACAGAGTATGCTTTCTTGTACATGTAATTGGTTTATACAAAGTCTCTTTTCATCCATTCTATTTATCTGTATCTTACTGTTGAAACATAGATATGGCTGGACCCATATATATTATTTCTTCTTGGTTTTATCCTTTCTTTTACTCTAATTTTCTACCTTTTGGTTTTCAAGTGGCTCTCCACTGTCATGTATTTATGTAATAGTCTCTTCACAGGCTGTCAACAGGCAGAGGTTCATTCCCATTTTCTTCAAATATCCATGCTTCCAGCAGAAGTTAAATCTGATGTTCCAACTCAGAACAAGTAATTCAAAAGAAATTGCCATGTTGAGCAGTATTAAAAAAAAAAAAAAAAAAGAAAAAACAACAAAGGGGAAAAAAGAAAACTCCTGGTAGCTCACGAAGAGGATGTGGTGACCTCACTTGTTTTGTGTACTTGTATGTAGAGATATATTTGTTGTGTTCTAGCTGAAATCACTTCTGCACCAATCTTTCTGTAGATGGACTGAACCTTGTGTTGTTGTAGTGGAGAGAAAAAGCCCAATTTTTTTCCTTGCTGTCTCACTTGGGGTGGAAGAGGGAGGGAGTAGGGAGCACTGGCTGGACAACAGCAAATTACACCTGCTATGGTTTCACCTGTTTTCAAGGATAATATTTTTTGAAAAGTCAGAGAACTCGCATTTGGCATAGTACTCAATTTTGTTTTTTAAATTTTTTTGTAATCAGAACAATAGGAAATGAAATATTGTAGGGGTTTTCCCACTCTCAAGTTCTCATGTTCCTACAATTGCAAAAAAAAAAAAAAATGAATCAAACATGAAAATGGAAAGACCACCTAGAAACTATATCCAAGACTCTTCCAGCAACTTTCCCTTTTCTTCTCCTACTATACTTGCTAATAAACCCTGGCTACAGGGTAGCCTTTGTTGACCTCTGAGGTAGATTACCTATGCAACCTACAATACTCTACATGAATTCATTCTTAAAGAGAATTTTGGAAGGGTTAGATGTTGAGAGTTAAAATTGTTTTCTGATCACACGAGGAGTTTGGGGGTTTTGATTTTATTTTTTAAAAATTTTTGGTGGTTGAAGTGCTTGTGTTACTTTTGGTAGAGATGTAAGAGAGCACAGTGTCATGACCACATTTTCAGCTTCAGCTTTCCCTGGGCTTTGCTCTAAGGCTTAAGCTACTCACAAGACCACAGAAGTTCAGTGTTTAAAATGTTTGCAGGATTTCAAAGCCAGAGCTGGTGAGAATCTTGCTTACCCCCTTTTGGCAGCTGTGGAGACTAAGCAGGACTGAGACTAGAATGTCCCAGTGCCTCTTTAGGCTCCACATTGCCCACCTGTCCCTTCACACTCCCACCACCACCCCCAAGCCTTGTGTCTTTCCAGAGTGTCATTCACATGAATACTTCCAGACCATTAAAAGCTGTTTGTAGTTCTGGGGCTGAGTGAGCCCAGTGCTACTCTTTGACAGAAGAAATACAAATGGAACCAAGGGCCTTACTGTTTATCCTTAAACAAGATGAAAAGCTGCAACATCCATTTTTCCAAAAAATAAACCCAACAAAAAAACCACCCTTGTAACCCTCTTTGTGGGAGAGTATGAATGATAAGTTGTGCAGTGGATGGGAAATGAAAGTAGCACTGATAAAGAGATGCATGTTCTTCATAGGCTGCATTTCTGTTTGGAAAAAAAAGGACTTTTTCTACTTTTAATATAAATTAAGCCATAAGAGTTTCATGGTGTGGGAAGGGAATGAAAGGGATCACTTTAAGAGATTATATTGATATGTATTGTCACTTCTGCTGGGAAATGTCTATTGCTGCCAATGCTTTGGTGAATTTTTTTTTTTTTTAAAAAAACAAAGATGGAATTTGAAAAAAAAAAAAACATGGGGCTAGTTCTTGGCTATATTTACTAGTTTTGTAGTAATGTTTTGCTGGCCCATTTGTCTTTTCCTCCTTTTTCTACTCTCATAGTCTAATTTCTATCTTTCCTTCTTAATCTTTCTGAAAATATTAGCTTGTCTGCTCAGTAGGGGTCGGTGTATGTGTGTCTTCCTTTTTACAGAAACGCACTACTGTGTTAAGTATTTGGCTGGGAAATGGGATGCTGCAGCTTTAAGAGCATTTTTTTCAATTCATAACAGTATTTCCCATCGTCTTTTGCCTGCAGGCAGGGAAAGTGTATGTACAGTATTTATTTTGTTTTGATTTTACTTTAAATTTGTAAGTTTCTATAAGTAGTTCACATTGATTATTCTAGGGGAGGACAAGTGGCTTTGTTTAAATTTGTATTTGATATTCATAGTTTCCACTTTCTGTACTTCAAAATACTGAAATTAAAAAATTGTATGCTTATGTTTTGATTTTAGCACTTGAAAGTGTTTAATTTCTTCAGACTTCTGCTTATTTGCTTCAGTGTAAATACAGTAAAATGTACAGAATATAATCAGGAGAAAAAATGCTTTTCTAGGTCTAATCTCTGTGCCCTTTGCTTGTCACGTTTTAAAGAAGAAATTTTGTGGAGAAATGTGAGGGAATATTCTCATACTTTTTTTTTTTTTTAAATTTTTTCCAAGTGCAAATTTCATTTCAATCCAAGTATATTATATGGAAACTAAATGCATTTTGTGAAGATGTGTATATTCTTTTTGAATCCTAATATAAAAAGGAGATGGAAGTGTTTGTGATTGATCATATTATCAGATCTAGATCTGTTAGAAGGGTGTCAGATGGTATTTTTGTGTGCTGAGGGTCATTCATGGGAGCCTGAGATAACTGGTGCACCAGTGGCATTGGAAAAATCAGGTGGCAGAAGGGTTTGAGATCAGCATCCTGCTCAGCTGCTCAGGTTTGCTTCTTAGCCTGGCTTCTGGTTTACAGAGAATTTATGGTTGGCTGCAATGACTAGGAGATCTGTTCATTGACTTCATTGTGCCAGGTGCTTTACAGAAAGAGAACAAGAATGCTGACCTCATCAAACCATGTCCTGTTTAATGGAACAATTCAAAACCCATGACAAACTGGGAAGTTTTGTGGCCTGAAGTTTAAAACATGATAGTGTTGCACATTTGGGAGGCAGAAATTTCTATGCTGTTTCAAAAACAAATGTCATTTGACATTTGTGGAGGGAAAAATCATGAATCAAGTACAGGGGTTGGTGATGAAATATTGATATGTCCAGATAGCTGTTCCCATGGTGTTTTGACATGCCTTTACATCTTTTCAATTAATGTGTTAAAACTGATTTTAAATTTGGTTAGCCCAAGATTTGCCAAAGATCTGGAAGAGCAGTTTGTCTGTCAGAGCAACTGCATATTTTGAAAAGGTCTTAATCACTGTGATTGAAGCCCAAATGGTACAACCTATGCATTTCCATCAAACACTCGTCTGGATCTGTCACACTCAACTCACTGCTCATAGTAATGTTTTGGTCTTAAAGTGATAGACTTGAGAGCTCCTCAGTGGGCCACAAATACAAGTTTCATACCCATATAAAAACCTACACAAGCAGCTTCACTCTTTGCCCTTTTGGGTTTTTGCCAGTTAAACTTCAGAGATTTTTTGTCTCAGCTGTTTAGTGGATAACAGGATGATACCCTGGAAAAGATGTGAAATATCTCAAGTGTTGCTTTAAATGCTACTGGATAGCCTTCAGCAGTTGGAGCCATATTTTCATTAAAAGTCAGAGTTCCTGGTCTTCTGCTTTTCCATTTGCAGAGGATGGAGAAATAAGTACCTGGATTGGTCTTTCCTGAGGGACAGATGGATTTTAAAGATTTCAAGGCTACCAAATCCAGCAAAAGAACTGAATTTCTAAAGTCAGGGAATGAGCACGATACCTTTCTTAGTACCTGAAGACTGAAGTTAGTCATTTTGGTTTTTAATCAACAATGTTCTGCTGTGTTTGAGGTAAAGTACCCACTTGCAAAGTGCCTACAGACTGGCTTTTAATTTCTGTCCATTTAGTCAAGTTCAGCTCTCTCCAGAGGGTTTGTCCTGCCTTGCTTAAGTTGTGAAGATTTTGTTGTGGCAGCTCATTAGTTAACAGGTTCAACCAAACCTTTTCTAGTTCGTTTTGGTTAGGTGGAACTTTGGATTGATGATGGAAACCTGACTAATAGCATGAATATGGTGAATTCAATCATGCTGAGTGTTAGTTTCTACAGAAACTTAGTTTTTTCTTTGTAGAGAAGTATTTGTCCTGGGAGCCCTTGAAACTACACTTTTAGTGCTGGTAAGTAAGGCTAGCTGTCTCAAGCCAAAAGTTAATGAGGACTGAAACTGTAAAAGCAGAATGTTAGTGTTATTCCTTCTGATACAATAAGGATTGTTAAACACCTTGGTTTCTACAGTGGTAGTGACTGAAATTTTTACCTGCAGAAAAAACAGCTGGTGATCAAGACAGTGAATAAAATCTGTCATTGCCAGAGCTCATAGTATTCCACCTAACAGCTGGCTAATAGCACAGTTTGCTTTGTCTAGTCTAAGGTCTGATTTCTCAGAAGCCAATTATATTCAGTCTTTAGAATAACTACTGCAAATTTTCAAAGAATTGTGTTTGGCTTGGTAGATTTACTTATCTGTACTGCTTCTGCTGTATTTGCTTTGGTCTTGGAAAAAATACTCTTACTTTGGAACATATAAGTCAACTAAAAAAAAACCAGTATACAAAGAGTCTGCTTGTTTGTGATGCTTTGCCCCAAAGTTTATTATTCCTTGTAAGAAATTTTTGCTGCAATGAGTGTGAGTCAAGTTCCCATCCATACGTGGAGAATGTGGCACCTGTCTGGAAAAAACACTTGCCCATGAATCATAAACTTGGTGGTAAGTCATAAAGATACAGGTTGGCTTTTTGTTCTGGTTAAGCTAAAAGCCAACAAAACTCTAGGAACTGCTGCTCTGGTCTCCTCAAGTAGGATGTGGGCTATGGAAATGTTGGTTTAACTTGACAGCTGTTCCAGCTGAGGATTAATTTCAATATGATAGTAAGTCTTGTGCTTCATTCTTAAGTTGATTTCTAGTTACAAAGGGTTTTTTACTTGTTTACAAAATGTCTTTGAATTGCTGTCTTGCAGTTCTGGCCCAGCAAAAATTTTCCTGTGCTCAACCAGCCCTTGTAGAAAGGGTTTTAAATTCAATCATGGAACAGAGCTGTTCTGTTCCCATGTGCTGAAGCATTGCACCTCTTGAAGGAGAGCAGTCATAGTGTATTTGCCAGCTGCCCTAAAAGTAGTGTCAGAACTGGTTTTTCAGATGAGGTTCCTCCTTGAGAGGAACCATTTTGCTTCCAAGTCTGTTTTCATATTCAGCCCAGGTCTGCTGGGAGTGGGGAGAAGAAAATCCGTGAGCTGTGTAATGCACTACTGCAAATTGAGTTGATGGTGTTGCAAAGACTGCTGGACAGCTGTGCCTGTCATTAAGCACCACAAGTGATGCTGAGCTGTAATCTTGGGAGGGAGACCAAGCATTAAATGGGACATGGCATGTGAAGGATGCCTTTTTCCCCAGGCTTTTGCAGCAGGACAGAAAAGAGGAATTGGGGGATGCTTTGGGAAAACTCAAAAACACCTCTTCTGGTGCTACAGGACGTTATTTTCAACACTGGTTCTGGTCATGCATTTTCCTCACTATCAAGAAGGTTTCACTTTAAGAAATTCAGTTTTGGGAACTTTAGGAAGTTTCAGTTTCAGAACATGGAAGATCCGTTGTGTTATACATCCCAGTTCCCTTAGGAATGAGGTTTGTAAGCAGAAGTGATGTCTATGGGAACGACTGAAGTATTTGGAGAGTGGGAATTCCTGCATAGCCCCCATGGTTCTGATGTAAGACATTTCCTCCATGCAAACCTTATGAACTCACAATACAGGGCCACTGCTGTGCCCTGACAGCTTACAGACTGTTTGCAGTAATGTTGCCATTAATTTTCTGTTGCCTCTAATCTCAAAAAATTTTGAATGGTATAAAATGTCAGCTCCCAAACTCCAGTAATATTAACTATGGTTAAAGGAATATCTTCATGAATCCTTTTATTTCACATTCCAATAGATACCAAAATAGTACTGTCAATACTCTTAAGATACTTAAATTCTTTTCCTCTTGGTTGGGACATTGAGCCATTTCTGGAACTCTTACTATATTTTACTGTTCACAGCTTGAAGAAAAAGCTGAGTTACTATTCTGTGCCTCACTGTTGTGATTCACTGAAAAGGACTAAAAGATTGGGAAGAAAACAAAAAAGAAATCACTGATCTGTTAGATATTCTGTGGAGTCCATACCTCCAGTCATCAGCTGAAGCACTAGAGCACAGGTTGTGGTGTAACTCGTTATCTTCAAGATGTCATGTTGACTAATCAGATCAAAATGTACAAAGTGGTAGAGAATGGAAAGGAAACCATATACATAAAACGATTTTTTTATTAATTAGCTACAGGAACACTAGGTCTAACCTGCATGAAGGAGTTGAACTGAATAGGCTTAATATCTGAAATACTTAGACGAAGTTGACAGAAATCACTGCAAGTAACAGGGCCAAAATAGAGTTGGTTTCTGGCTAGAAACACCACAATTTTGGATTTTCTTGGGGAAGAATCTGCTTAGATTTGCACACCTTGTCTACCCTTTTTTTTAACCAATTCATATACTGAATATCCATATGGTAATTCTGAGGAGATCAGTATTAATGCCTCAGCTGATATTGCGACATATCTTTAAATATGGAGCTGTTCTTCTGAGGGTGTTCAGGTGATGCTGCAGTTTGCTCTTTTGGGATTTTTGGTCAAGACTTAGGATGATTCAGAACTCCCAGTGCTCTTCTGGAAAAAAATTATTTTGCTTTGTCCTAGCCGGTTGTGGGAAGGAGGCAAACTGGCCCTCTGTGCTGCCTGGGAGTTGCTTTCTCCTGTGCAGGAATCCTTTGATGGGGAAGGCTTTGGATTGTGCTGCTGAATTTAAACTTTTGTTTTGCTAATGTGATGAGGGCCTCAGGGGTGTACTGGTGAGGGAAGGGGTCAGAAGAATTGCAAGTCAGCAGAGTATTCCAGCCCTGCCAGCCCCTGGAAAGGGTGGGACCCTGCGGGACATCCCTGAAGGACATGTCAGGTCTGCAGGATGTCGAGCACATTCCTGTGATAAACAGGATAAAAAATAACCTGGAGTTCTCCAGCTTGGTACCTGGAATGGTGTGAGCTTTCTTAAAAATGCAACCCCTGAGGTCAGCTTGGGTTTTGAGCATTTTGAAGTGCTACTGAAGTCTCACTTTTCCAAACCAGTTTTTCACTTACACTACTGGCATAATATGAAGTGAACCTCTCCATTGTGCAATTTTGAAAAAGTTCTTTCTAAACCATTGCCATTTTGGTTTGTTTCATTATGCATTTTTTTACTTGGAAACTGAGTGGAATGAAGTTCTGTCCCATGCTCCAGTCACATCATAATGTAGCAGCTTTGCCTGGCAAGCCCTGTTAGTGGCACTGAATCATCAGCATTTCTGTCACTGCAGTAACAGGATGGAAGGAGGTTGGACAGACAAATTTTGCTTTTGTATAAAAACATCTAATTTAATCATCTATTGGAGACTTGTTTAAAAACTCTGGGTCCCTCTGCTTGAATTTCTTTATCAGCTGCTAAGAAGATAAGGCTATAATGGATCCAGATTCTGGCTGGTTTTGCAAAGGATCTGAACTGGAGGATATTTATTGACTTCAATTTTTGATTTCCTATTTAATTTCTCTTGTTTTGACTTGTACACTGTTGCAACCAAGTTTGATACAAGTTAAAAAACCAAAAAATTGGTAAGTCTTAAATGGGTTATTTCTATATCTTTTTAGTTTTTGTAGTTGGAAGCTACAGAATCTCAATGAGCATTTTAGAGATCTGTATTGATTTTTACTTCTTCTTCACTTAAGTTTTTTTGGCTATGCTTTGCAGTGTTTCTGCAGTAAAGTACTGAATCCTTTTCACTGATGTGATTCTCATATGTAAAGTAAGACGTCTCTGGCCTTCCCTTCTACATTTTTCAATTTCTCAAAATCTTTTGGGATGTTTCTGAGTGCAGCTCTTGGTAACTGATTTTCCTCAAATGCTATTGATATTTTAAGGTGCTAATTAGTGGCAGTGTGAGCCCAAAGGTTGGCATGCCTGTGAACAGCTGGTAAAGCTCAACAGCCCAAAGAACTTTCAAATCAACACCATCAAATCATATAACATCAATACCTGGGAAATTTAAAAAGTGTAACAGTAAAATTTAGAAAAAGAGGTTTTTCCTCTCTTGGAGATGTTATGGCTAGAGTCTTTTAGATCACTTTCAAACATAGATCCTGCATCTTTTTTATTTTGCAGGGTATCTTAGAGGTGTGCAGAAGCAAAGATGTGTATTTGTGTCCATGTTATGCAGCACATTTAATTGCTGCTTTCCCCTCAGGTAGGGATTGACTTCTGAGGTAAATACTGTCTATATGGAATAAGGGACAGTGTTCATGTAGAAGCAGAAAAGGGGGAAAAAAAAACAAAAAAAAGAAGGGCTGCTGAGGATTATGGTGGAAAATGAACCCTGTGATGTTACTTAGGTCAGCTGTTAAACAATTCTGTGCCAAGCCATCAGAAAGATGTCCTGGACAAAACATTTCTGAGAGGAGCCTTTCTAGTGCAAGATGCTGGGTTTAACAGCTCTGATGTGAGGAATCTTGGGTGTGCATGGAAAATGGACAGGATTAACAACAGTTTCTACTAGCACAACCTGAAAAAACTGCCTGGTGCCTCCTTCTGAAATTTCCAGTAGGTCAAGTTGGTTTTTGATGGCAAGGCTCTGAGCCAAGGCAGATGTGGTGCCAAGGTTGTGTTTCTACTTCCTGGCCGGTAGAGTGTGTATAGTAAATTAATATAAATTCATTTATAAGTGTATTCTTATATTTAAATATCATTATAAAGGAATCAGAAGGCGTTCTGCAGTGCTATAATGCCATATTTTAATGGCCAGCCAGAAAGGGAGTGGAGGCCATGCTAGTGACAGTCTTTGCAAAAGCTCTTCTCTTATTTTCTTTCCTCCCTCTTGTTTCACTTGGGTGTTACTGCCTGTCCTTTGTGATGTATCCTTTCTGGGATAGCAGCTCTTGGATGCTGGATGCTTGTGCAGTGCCTAACAAAGAGATTTAGTTAACACCTTGGGCCAGGATTAGTTGTAATTCAGCTGTCTCTAATATTTTTACCAATGCTATTTGAGTAGAATAGAACTTCCCATTCTATCCATTCAATTCCAGTCTCAGAAGCTGGTAGGGATAACTCCTTCCTCTTTCCCTCTTGCTGTCCTGCAGACTCAGCATGGAGAATGCTTCAGCAGACACAAATATTTAGGAAGGATGTATGTCCTTGTCTGTGGGTCATGCAAGCCTGGAAAGCAGAGCAAATGAAATTAATTCTGCTCAGAACAAAATGTGAAACTTGTGGTTTTTATGAAAAATGCCACAAATATGAGGGGTAAGGATGTGTTCATTCCCTTTAGCCACATGTGCAGGCAGTGAGGAATGAAATCCTTTACATCACTCCCATAATATGTGCCTCATTTCACGTTTCCACTTTGTGTTTCTTGAGCACAGGAGAGAAGAATAGTAGAAAGCTGTGTTTTCATTCGAAAGCTGTATTTTTATCCTTGAGCTCTTAACACAGGGAGGTTAATCCAGTATTCCTGACCACCAGGAGGAGCCCATGACACAGCCTGCAGCCTTAGCATCCTGCCTCTGAGCCTGCCAGAATTTCTCCAAAGAGGGGACTTCAAGTCCAAGCAGTGCAAGGAGCAGCCATCCCCTTGATGCTCTCAGTGCTGGCATTTGACACAGGAATGCACAAAACAAAACCACTCCTGGAAAAGGTAAAATGAGCCAAACCCAAGGGCAGGTGGGACAATGTGCCATGGGCAGATGCTGGGAAGTAAGTGAATGTGATAATCCATCATATTTTGTTTAGGTAGAGAGTCCTGGCCTCAAACTTTACATCCAAAATCTGTCTTTTTCCCCTTGGTAACAAAATAAGGGGAGGTGGCATAAGGAGCAGCTGGCAGCCAGAAGAGGGGAGTGTTCCCATTGTGCAGAGCTTTTTAAAGTTTTAGTAAAGCTCTTTTTAAGCAAGTCAGTAATACCAGCCTGTTGACTAATGTGAATGTTCCCAGTTATCCACGGGCAGCAGAACAAATTTGTAAGTTAAAGCCTGGTATTATTTATTGTGGAAATGTGCTGCTTGATTTCACAAAGCACAGAGCTGCACCTTGCAGCTGCTGATTTTTCTGTGTCCACCAACATTGAAATTGATGAAGAAATTATTTTAACAACTTCCTGCATAACTGCAGGATGAGTGAGAAGAACCCACTCTGTCACATCTGTCCTGCTCTCTGTTTATGTACTTATTTTAAAATCTAGTATTCAACATTGCCCCAGGATTAACCAGTTCCCTGGCAGGAGATTAATGTCTGTAACCCAGTGACTGTGGGTACCTTTCTTCTTGTGAAAGGAATTAGCACTGAACAGAGTCTTTTTATCATAGCCATGCTCTTATCAGAGCATCTCCCTTTATATTGCTTCCTTCCCCAGCCATTGTGGAAACAGACATCCTGCCCAAGGCATCGAAATCCACAATCTGCTGCTTCTTCTATGGAGCCTCTGGATTTTTGCCAGCAGACCCTTGAGGTGGTCCCAGATGTGATTGTTGGAAATATCCGGTAAAAACAAAGGGCTGCACTCACCCCAGTTGGCAGCACTTCCTCTGCTCTCAGGGATGTACAGTGGGGGATGTAAGGCATGATACACCCCAGAGAAACCATGGCTAAAATGGCAGTCACAGTCAAAGGGATATTCCTGCAGTAGAATAAAGCCAATCTTTTTATTGCATCTCTCAGCTGGTTCTCCATTTGCCTCCAGTTCACATGAACTCAGGAGATGTCCATGGGATGTCATTCCCACAGAGTTCTTCTGCAGGGAAAATGCAAATTCCTTGCACCTATGTTGTGTGTGAAAGGAGATTAAATTTTAATACTGCTTTCCTTTGGTTGGGAAAAAAAAAAAAAAAAAAGTAAACTATTCTATTTTTATTTCAAAGTAACTTGGGCTTAAAATGGCTACTTGTCCCTTGGGTTTTGCAGTGCCTGCAGATAAACCCAGGCAGCTTTCTGAGATCCACCTGTGGCTGTCTGTGGGGCCATGTGGTAAGTTTGTCATGTTGGGGATGTGAGGGCATATCCAGTGTGGCCTTCAGGTTTATTTCCAGAAACAGAAGTGTGTTCTCTGTTAAATATTGACTTTCTATCAGTAGTGTTAGCAGTAAGGAACCACCCTGAAAAAAATCAGCTCATGGGGATTTGCATGGTGTTTCTATGTCTGGGGCACAATTTTTTTTAGGTTGGTTGGTTGTTTTTTAAGTTGGGACAGAGAGGTACTTTGAAGCATCTTTGCATACAGGGCAGGAACATAAAAAAGCACAAAGCACAGGGGCTGGTACTCAGTCCTTTACAAGCAAGGCTGATAAAGCAGAGCACGTTAGTGAGTGAAGGTCCAAGATGCATTTTAAACAACGCCTGCCTATTTGTTGGTACTTTTCAGAAAATGCCCTGACCTTGCAGACTTATAGATGGTTTTTTTTGGGTTTTTTTTTTAACACTGTGTGCAATGCCAGCTCCAGCCAGAAACACAGCACCCTCTGTAAGCAAACAGCCTGGAATAAAAGGACAGAGGTGGGCTGGGAAGAGTCAGAGAGTTTGAGCCCAAAGCATGATGAAAACTTCTCCATGAGAGGAAAATGCAAGAGCTACATCTGATGGTCCATGAAGAACTGGTGATACCACATAATGGATGTGCAGCCAAGGAGGAGGTGAGTGCCTTTGTGCATTTGCAAGCACAGTGGCAGCACAAGCCAGTCTACAATTGTGTGTGTGGCAAAGTCTCAACTGGTGCATCAGAAGGAGCACTCTAAAATGCTGTTGGGTGGGATCTGTCCCCCTACCCATGGTGTGAGCAGGCTGCTGGTCAAACAGAGCCCACAACAGCTGATGGGAAGGGTGTATTTCAAAGGGCTGGGGCACCACTTGACACCCCTTTATTCCTGAGCACTTCTGCCAGAGCTTCCAGGAGGAAACAGAATGTGTGGGTGGAAGCTCTTGCCCCATCTTTCATACAAGTGTGTTACCCAAAGCACAGCAAAGGAGACATGGAGGCAATGCTGTGCTAAAGACACCAAAAGAGGCTGACTGCAGAGCAGGGAGCTGTGCTGCACCCCTGGGTCCCCAGCCTGCAACCTGAGAGCTGGCTGTAGCTATTTCATTTCCAGGAAAGAGGCTGATGCTATTGACCCTGAGTATTATTTGCCTAATGAAATACAGGGAACTGAGGGGTGGGGGCTGGATGTGAGCATCTGCAGCTTGCTGGTTTTCCTCCCTCTCCTTCCCTGCGAATGTTTAGCCAGAATGCCTCTGCAGTGCCAGAACAGAGTGCTGGTGGCTGGTAGGAACACCCCTGCTCCAAGGGTGTCATATCCTGGAATGCTCTGCACTGCTGCCTGCAGCCCTTACAGATGGAAACCACGTGGAGCCAGAGCCACAGTCTCAGTACTCCAAGGACCTGGCAGTGACAGAGTGTTTTAGGTGTCCTGAGGGGTTCTAGAGAGCCCCTCTGGGGCCCTGCCTGTGGCACTGAGCCAGCTGTCACCTTGTCTTTGTGGCCCAAGCAGAGCAGGGATGCTGCAGGGACTCTGCTGGGAGAGCAGACTGGCTCAGCCTGTGCTGCTGGACCAGGAGGGCTCTGCCAGGGCTGCTATTGCCACTGAAAGCAGAGGGGGAGGCAGGTCATGTATCAAGCTGATTTCTGGGTAGTGTGGCATATTTGTCTGTTAGAAAGCCCAAATGGATTTGCAGATCCCAAAGAAAATGCCATCTGCCTCATTACTGAGCTGCATTCTGTTTCTGCTCTACCCCTCAGTTATATTGCCCAAGAGGGATTTATTGTTCCTTTTCAATCTGATGTTTTAATCTCCAATTCCCCTGTCTTCCTGTGGTTGCCCCTGTTGATTCCCTTTCCAGAGCTGCTGCTCTTACTTGTGTCTCCCCTGCCTTTGCTAGTGGGAGTGAGACACTTGAGAGGGAGTGTCTGCCCACCCCTGCTATCTACCAAAAGAAAGGTGTCTCAGCTTTTCAGGAGACACCAGCACCTGAGTGGGGGGATGGCATTGTATCTGTGCTTGCCTCAGTCCTCTGTAAGACAACTCACCCCAAAGCAGAATAAGGAAGCAGAATGTTCACATTCTCCATAAGCATTGCTGTGGCATGCACAGAGCTTGGCCAAGGTTCAGGCTTGGGCTGCCTTCATGCTCAACAGCTTCTTGCTCTGAAGAACCCACAGCAGGGCAGGAAGAAAAATGGCCCTGGCTGCTTGCTTTGCAGAGATAAGCAGTTGGTGGCAGCTGAAAAGGAGGCTTTTAGTGACAAGGCTGTCTTTCCCTGCAGGTGGAAGCTGTCTGGGAGGAAGGACCAAGGCATTCTGCAGTTGAAGAGCTTCCAGAAAAGCCTGAAAATTACATATTTCAGAACACGTGCTCTTAGATGAATAACCAAAATATTTCAGGCTGAGGCAGCCAGTGATGTGGCACAGCAGGGACACAGTGTTTGCACTCAAGTGCCAGATCTACACCCCTCCTCCCTGTTCCAATGGTGTGTGCTGTACAACAAGTCCTTTCTGTCCCAGACAGGGCCATGTTTCCTGTGGTTTGTCCTGCAGTGCCCATTCTTCAGCTTTTCCTGCTGAGAGGATGCAAGGCTGTGGTGATGCCATGGGCTGGGCATGAGCAGCAGCCCCAGGATTGTCCTGGTGGGTGTGCCAGCCCTGTGCAGCTGCAGGGCTCAATGCCAGCAGCAGGGTCCCTGCCTGTGCTGCCCAAAGCCTGATTCAGCAGCAAAATCCTCAAGCTGTCTCCAAGGCCTCCTGGAAAAACCATCTGCAGGCATCCCACTGGGGTGGGAGCAGTCACTGAGGGATGTCCTGGCTGGCTCTGTCTTGGCACAGTGTGGGGACAGGGCACCCCCAAAGGCTTCTCCTTGAGGGTCCTGGGCTCCTCACTGCTTCAGGGTGTGATCCAAGTGCAAGGGTTTGTGTTTTCTTTCTGTCCTTACCCTGCAGGTAAGGAAGCTTGCTGACACCTGTGGAAAGACTTGTTGGCTTCCCCACATCTTGGGACTGAAATGATGGATTGCTTCTCCACCAGCTACGTGTCTGTAGCATTCTGCTGGTGCCTTTTAGAATTACATTTCTCAGGGTAAAACAAAAAGAGACTAGAGGAGGAAGGGGGGAGAAAAACCCAAGAAATCTTTTCCGTCATCTAAAACAGCAGTAGGTGGCTGGGGAGGGCTGGGAGAATTGCAGGGATTGCCAGAATTGAGTGATTTGGTATCCTCTGTACCTGCTGCTGAGGAGCCACCTGTTAAGTAGAAACAGTTGGATGCATGTGGGATAATCTCTTAATACTGCTCCTACTGTCTTGTCTCCACTGATATGCAGGATATGTTGCATCATCTTTCTGGATGTGCTTTATGAAAGCACAGCAAGAGGCCAGATGTGTTTTGCATGTGAGTACAATTGCATAATGCATGACCCATTGACCTGGAGCTTGGATCTGAGCTCTTTCATCTGGAGTAATAACTTGTCCCCAGCTTGTTTGACCAAACTGGCATTAGGGTGCCTGTTGGAGGCAGCCAAAGAGACACTGGGAAAGGAGAGGGTGATTGTTTGACAACCTTGGCCATGTAGGTGAGTCCAGGGAGCAACAGTGACCATCACCTCCCTCTTTGTTTGTCCTTGAATCTCTCCAGAGCTCAGCACCAAAGGGCCAGGTGGAAAGTGGCTGGCAGGGCCTGGCAGCTCCTGGGAGTGGTGGTGAAGTCTGGGGATGCTCAGCATCTGCTGATTGAAAGCAAAACACTCTTGGTGGCCCAAAGGTCTGGTTCTGACCAGGGCTGAGGAGTATTCCTGACATGGAGTTAACTCATCCCAGCTGATTATTTCAGTCCCAAGCTTTGGCAAGTGCAGAAGCCCAAACTGTGTCCAGAGGTCTTCTGCTCCTGAAAACCCATCTTCGTGTGGCAATAGAGGCCCACATGGTTCACCAGCACTGTGACAGGGAACAAGGGCTTGGCCCCAGCTGTGTAGCTGCTCCCTTGGAAGTGTTTTTCCATGTCTGGAAGGAGTGTCTCAGCTGGTGCAGACTGTGCTGCTCCCAGTGACATGTGGAGGCTGTTACGTGCTTACATCAATCACAGCATGCTACTTTATTTTCTTTCTCCTTAGATGTCTTGTAATGTCTTTTCAATTCAATTGCTTATACTTCTCATAATTACATTTCAGCAGCTGCATCAATCTGGAATTTGTGCAGATGTCCTGAATTTTGCAATGTTCTCACTTGCACGAGGCGTCTCTAACAAAGCACTGATGCCATGGAGAGGGTGTCCCATGGGAAGCCAGCACTACTCAGGCAAAGAAGAACCTTCCTCGGGTCTCCTTGCCCCACATTTCCCTGGTGAGCAGTAGCTGTCCTGAACAATACCCTTGTTCTCCTTGTCTCACATGGCACAGAAACAAGCAGGGGTTTGAGCTGGTGGTGCCTGCATAGCAAGGACTCCCCAGATGGAGCCATGTGGAGATGCCAGGAGCCAGGGATACAGTGGCTGGTATTGTTTTAGGGCATCCAGGAGCTGAATTCAGATATTCCACATTCAGGATGGTGACTCCTTGGCCACAGTGACCCCAAATCCAAGTGCTCCACAGGGCTACAGCTGAGTCCTGTAAGGGAAAGTCCTCCCTTCCTCTCTCCGTGCACGTTCTGCATCTGTGCTGAGCTACAGTGACAAGGGAAAGAAAACACATTTTATTTCTTCCTTTGTGCAGCATGCAGTAGGACTTTGCTGGGTTGCCCTGGCTCAGTGCTGTGCACAAAGGAAATCTCCTCCTGAGACTCCCTGCAGGGCTCAGATTTGCCTCTGGAGCAGCAGATGCAGTGACCTCTGCTTCAACATGAATAATCCCAATTGTAGTTGCTGCCCCTCCACTGATGCAGGTCTTTATTGGAGCTGACTGGGTCTGTAACCTCTGCTGGCTGCAGGTTCTCCCAGCTGCTGGCATGCTGTGTGAAGTGCTGTTTGTCCTTCCTTCTATTCATGCTGACCTTACCTGCCTGGGATGATGCAATCATGCGGACAAGATCATAGGGAGCTCCAAAGTCCAGGATGGAAAAAGGAGAGGGAGGGGGAAAAAAGCACCAAAAATAGAGTTTCCAAGGCCAGAGGTCATTTCAGTGTGGGGCTCAGGGGACATCAGAGACATGCTGGAGCCTCCAGATTGGAGAGGAGCATCCACTTGATGCCTTTGATTTCCTGTAGCTCTCTGTGCTTAAGCAATCACACTTGCAGCAGTGTTGAGTCCACAGACTTGAGGGAAATGCAAAGAAGTGAATGTTTGGGGGTGCTGGAGAGGGAAGGGTGGCCAGGACCATCACCAAAGGCTGCTGTGAGCTGGTGTGTGAGGCCAGCCCCTGTCCTGGAGGCCCCTGGAGTGGGAGCTGACATGGCTGTGGAGAGAGCCACAAGCAGATTTGGGCTCTGGGTGGCCTTTGGGAGAAGCTTCTGGAACAGGGTACCAGGAAAGGTCAGGGACTCTGGAGGGGGCTTAAGACTTGGCTAGACAAAGCAAGGGATGATCTGAGCCAGTGTTGGCAACAATTCTGCTTCTTATGGGAGACAGAGGCACCCAGAGATCCTTCCCAGCAGATGCTTCCATTACTGTACTTACATTAAAATTGAATAAACATGCCCTTGTGTTGACTTAGCCTTCCCAGTCAGCACATTGACCTGGATTTGCTGACATGCTTGTTCCTAGAATCTGATTCTCACTAAATACAAGTGAAAATGGGGGGTGGCCTGTATGTCACCTGAAAAAAACCATGAGTTAGGTGTTTGATTAGTTTCTGGTGCCATCCCTCTGGCTCTGGGATGGGGCTGCACTGCCTGGGATGATGTGGTGCCATATTATATAAAAAGATATGTGGTGTCTTTGTACAAGTCCCTGCTCCCTGTTGCCCAGGACAGACCAGGACCTGTGCTGCCTCATGGGGGGTGAGGCAGAGGTCAGAGAAAACCCTTCTTGTTCCCCTTCCTTCCATCAGATGCCTGGAAAATGGTAAGGAATTATTCTGAAACTTTGTGTAGTAAAACATAAATCCCCATTGCCTGAAAATTGCTGGGTAAGAGCCAAAAAGGCCTAACAAGGAAACATGTTCCTTCCAGCAGAATTGTATGTTTGGCTTCTATTTGATTAAATGGATAACAGCTGAGCAGAAAGGCCAAAGGAGAGACTCCCCCCACCCTGAGGTATGCTCAAGGCAGAGGGTGGGCTGTGTGTGAGTCAGGTGCCAGAGTGTGTGATTTAGCATAAAACACTGAGGTTTAACTGTGGATTAGACCATGGGCAGCAATCACAGTGAGTGACTAATGCAGGTGTAAAGAGTTGCTGTTTTTTAATGGCTAAATTTTCTTCTGAATTCCTTGAAGGTGGGAAGAGAAGGAGCAAACCCAGGCACTGAGGTCGAGTCTGAGGGGATCTGGAGGGCTGAGGTGATAAATCATCAGCACTGCAGTGAGATTAAGGGGGAAACTAATGTAATATATGAAGCAATATGGAAAGAGGAATTTTATTACATCAGTCAGCTCTCAAAGGATTCCATTCCAGATGGTTAAAGCAGGGTAGATCTGAACCCACCATCTGACAGCAACAAAAGCAGCAGAGGGCTTCTTCTTCCTCCTGGAGTTTCACCAGGAGAGAGCTGTCTCTATAACAAGATAAAATAGCTGCTATTAGCGAGAAATTACCTCTCTTTGAGGAAAGCTGGTGATGAGCATGGCCATTTTGGCATTTCCCCCATTCAGGAAATGTGTCTTCTTCTTGCAGAATATTTCTAGGGAGGCTTAGGGATTAGTCTGAACTCCAAAGCACCACCAGGTTCTGGATGATGGTGCCATTGGACTGTTGCTGATGGGAATACTGGCCTTGATAGAGACACCCCCCCTGCCCATAGCAGCCCTGCAGAGCAGCAGCCCCAGGGATGAGTAAAAGCTCCCACAGAGCAGTCTGAGTCTCTCAAACTTGGCTTTTTGGATTTTTTTTTTTTTTTTTTCATTTGTTTGTTTTTGGTTTTTTTGTTGGTTTTGTTGTTGTTGTTGTTTTTTGGGTTTTTTTTTCCCTTAGTCACTAAGCAGTGGCTAGAAAGCAGTGTCCTTTATAGCCCTCAGCCAAGGCCTGAAGTAAAATGAAAGCCTGGTTCATGGAGGAATTTTCCCTGCAGGAGCAAGAGCTGTTGGGCATTGGCACTGCCCAGCTCCAGGTCAAAGGCAGACAAAACCCCAGACCTCAGCACTGATGCCACAAACCAGATTCCAAAAATTGGAATGTTTCTCTATATGGATTTTTTTTTTTTTTTTAAATTTGAAATGCTTGAGAAGAATTCTCATTTGGGGAAAGTTTGGCTGTACTTTGCTACAGCATTAGACTTCTCTGTTGGGTGTCTTCTGCTAGAAATGTTTAGATTTATTTTTGTTTGCGTTGTGTCTTACGCAGCTAAGAAAACAGTTTTGAATAGGACAAATTGTCTTGTTCCAGGGAGTTGGTCTGATCTGGAGAGTGAAAACAGCTTGCTACTTGGAGGGCTGTCCACAAAAGAACAAAGCCCTGAGGACACTTCCCTGCACTGTGCCCCACTAGAGATAATGTGAGCCAAGATGTTTGCCTCAGGAAACACAACTGTGTGAGACAGTCTCTTGTTAAGTGTTTTGTTTGTTTATTTTCTTAGGATTCATGTGCTCCAGTGCCTGGTGCTCTGGGTGTTGTTGCCCCTTTGGATCTGATGGGCTGGGAGGCAAGGGCCTTGGGTATTCCCTGCTCCTGCTGGTAAGAAAGGGGAATTATGTTAGTTCATCATACAAGGATGCTGGTGCACTTTTCTGACAGTCTGTAATAGGTGGTGCTGTTGAAGAAGATTGGAGTCTTTTTTAACCAGGTGTGCATCTCTCCAGATTTGTATTTTCCATGCCACTGGCAACATGTGAGGAAGAAATACTCATGAAATGTTCCTGCACAACAACATTAGTGGGAAATCAGTTCTGGATACACAGAAGTGCACGTTCATTGTGGCAGCTGAATGGAGAGTTAAGTTCAAAAGCTCAGAAAAGTGAGATGATGTTTTATGATCCTGGAAATCCTGGAAATCCTGGAAATCAATCAGCACTACAGTCATAAACCTTCTCCATTTGTACTGTCTGCTTTGGCAGACTGGTCATAATGAAGAATTTTAAAGCTGGTGTAGAATATAAATCCTGGTAGGAAGGAACTCTCAAGCCAACAGGAATTTAGCTGCTTGAAAACCTCTGTCTTGGTTTAGTCCAATTTTTAGCCAAAGTGTGGATTCAAGACTTTTAAGTCCTCAATGAAGAGGTCATCCTCATATCATCAAGAGGTCCAGACTCACCATACCATCAGCCTGTTTTCCAAAAAATCACCCCTGTCTGAAGGATAACTGGAAATGCCCAAATGAGATGACAGAAGTGCTGTGACCTGAGCCAAGAGCAATTTTGCTGTCAAGGCAAAAAAAAAATTTCATTAAGACAGAAGTGTTAGGAAATAGTAGTCTTTTGATAGACAGTTCACAAGATGATATTTGTGAAACTCTGTAGAAAGAGAAGCCAATGGAAATTATTTTTACATTTACACCTAAGGCAATTGCATGGATTTATTACTACATCTGAGGCTGCAAGCCTGAGCCTGGTTTAATAACTACTGTCCCTTTTGGTTTCTTATCCAGGGTGGCAAACCAGAATGCTGAAAAGAAGTTGAGCTGCATGTCTTGTCCTTTCAGCCTGTTTCTTGTGCTCATTTTGGTCTATAAACAAACATCTCTCAGGTCTCCTAAATAGATTTTCTGATTGAGTTCCCAGAACAGACCACCACCAGCCTCATTACAGCTTATTTATGTTACTTTCATGCATGAATAAAAAAGCTCCCATTCACTGCTAATTTTATTTAGTTAGATTCTGTGCCTTGTGGTAGACATTGAAGTGGAGTGACATTTTTGGCACCAAAAAAGAAAAAACAGTGAGACTGCAAGGAATAGTTTGATGTTTTGCAGAAGGAAAAAGAAGGGGTTAACCTGTTCTTGGCTATATGATATTGACTGAGGATGCAAAGAAAATACAGCTGTAAATATTTAGGAATATTCCCTAGTAGCTGGGGTGTTGTTTAAGGGGTAGCTCACTGAAGTGGGACTCTGGTCTGCTTTCCCAGGGATGCCACAGTCCCTGCATGATAGAAGGAGAAAGGTCACTTGTTCTAGGTCTCAGCTCCCAGCTGAGAATGATGCTGCCTCCCTCCTCTCCTTTTCCAGCTTGCTTGTTTATCTCACTAGCTGTTTTATCAGAGTAACATCCACTCTGCCTCTGTGCTGAGCACAGTGGGTCCTGCTCTTGGCTGGGGCTTCACCACTGTGAGTGACAGACATGATTCTCTCCTCACGCCTGTCTCCTCCCTCTCCAGTGTTTGTGAGGTAAGATTAGCAGCTAAAAAACCCCAAACCAACAATAAAATCAGTGCAAATGAAGAACAAGGAAGGAAAAGATCCAGTATATGAGATAAGATGTGAGATGGGTTTGAGCAGTGTTTTCCTCCAACCCTGCTGACAGATGATCTCTCATGTAAAGGTACTGCATTTTGGGACAAGAAGGATTTGAACTTATGCTTTAACTCAAAGCAGCTTTGGCTGTTTCCTTTGTGCTAAGCACTTTGTGAATATTCTTAAGCATTGCCACAAGGATTAACATCCCTGAATTTTAATGTGCCTGGTGCTGGAATGTAGCTGGAAAGCTGAGCAGGCAGGAATGGTCTCTCTGGGCTGTAGGCTCTGCTAGGTGACTCTTTGAAGTTCTATTCAATAGCTTTCTGTTACTCTTTATATTTTTTTTTTCCATTTCCACCTTTTTTCCTCCTCCTTCAACCACTTCTGGAACAAGTACTGATTCATTTAACATTTCTCAAATTTACTGGAGTGGATTGTTTTATCTCCACATACTTTTGCATGGCAGTAGTATTAAGAAAAAAAAAAAAAAAAAGAAAGAAAGAAGGAAAAAAGCATGGGGACAGAAGTACGGAGTTTGGTGTTTACTTTGGATCATTAACCTGGTCTGTAAATTTGATTTGATCTCTCCTTGCTTTTTTTTTTTTTTTTTCTTTTTGTTGTTCCTCCCCTGCTCTGTGTAATTTCAGAGCCTGCAAAGAGACGCTGTTTTCTTCGGCTTCAGGATCCCAGCAGCAATGGGAGTCTGATGGACTGTAAATGCACCTGCTTTGTTTAAAACCCAGCCAAACAGATAAGTGCACTTTTAATTACCTCCAAACGGTGCTTTAGGCGTAGCTGTGCACAGCATCTCTCTGCAGTTTGCTCTCAGTTGCTGAGGCTCTGTGTTTCACCCTGCCAATGAATGCTGTGTGGGTCTCATTGCAGCTGAGAAATACCAGACCATATTGGTGCTCAGGATTCAGGTAATTCATTGGTGTCTGAGGGAACTGCAGCTCAGGGTTGGGAGGTCCCAGGGGTCTGTCCCTGCTCTTCCAGAGCAGCCCTGGGAGGTTTTGGGACTCTGAGGAGCAGCTCTGCGGGAGCAGACAAGGCTGGTGTGACCCATCTGAGCCTTAAGGAGTCCTATGGGACTCATTAGAGGTTTAATAACTAAACTTGGCTGGTTTGATTGAGAAGAGGCTTCTGCAGGCTTGGCACAATCTCAGAGAAACCAGCTCATGCTGCTGGCAGGAGAAAGGGCTTGCTGCATGTGCTTCTCATATGTGTGCAGAGAAAGTGTTGACCCTGCTTCCAGGTGGGAAAAGAGCTGGGGATGGGGGAGAAAAGACCTTGGTTACACTGAGTTTGAACAGGGCATGCAAAGAATTATTGTGGGTGAGTGGTAACAAGAATTGTCCCCTCAAAGTTAGGGGAATATTTTAATCTCTCTACCAAGAAAGCAATTTCTGCTTCTAGAGGCGACAACTGTCTCCTTGTGGACACACCACTGCAATTACTAAATTATTCAAGAAACCCATAAAATAGGGTCTTGTGTAAAGTGTAACTTTTCAATAATATACAGCCATGGGGCTGGGGCCAATATTGACCATAATGCAATTTATTGTCTTAGAATATTGAAAATAAAAGCACTGAAACTGAGTGTATGAGCATTGTTGGGGATGCAAGAGCCAAATTATCTACTCCAGACTTGTCTTGCCTGCTTCACCAGGGATAATTACTGGTGTAAAACCTCTAGCATGCTATTAGGAAAACTACAGACAGGTTTGCTACAGCAAATTAGGCTGTAGTGACTGACCTGAATTCGCCTTACCTGCCTAAGCAAAAGGTGAGTTTCTTGGTGAAGTTGTTGATTTAGGGGTGATAGGGAGATACAAGAGAGACAAGGAGGGGAGGTGGGAGGTTGCTGCAGTTTGTGAAAACTAAATCTGGATCAACTCATGATCCCTGAAGTGTCTGAAGTTCCTTCTTTTCTAGGAAAAACTTCACTGCTGCTGTTCTTACCAAGGAATTTTTGATATTATTAGAAGTAATGTCACGTCTGTTAGTAATGACTCAGCTCTCATACAATTGTAAACAGTACTTATTCCTGACTCTTCAATACTTTGAAAGCAAAGAAGCTTGACACTATATTAAGAAACACAGATAAAATTGAGCTCTAGTGAGAAAATCAGGGCTAGTTCATTCAGCAAGTGTGGATAGGAAAAAAAGCTTAAATCCTCTCTGTGCACCAACTAATGCAGCTTAATGTTTTTCTAACCTCAGAGATTCTCAAGGTATTGATTGTTAGTTGGCAACTTTAAACCTGTTTTCTGCCAGTTTAAATCTGTTTTCTGAAATCAATGTATCCCCATATTAGATCCCATGAATTTAACCCTAAGCTGGCCAGTTCCAGTCTGGGCAATCTGGCATTACTCAAAGTCAAATTTGGGAATCATCCTGAGGTGTGGCTGGCATGCAACATGCAATGTTCTGTGCTGCCTGGAAGAAGAAGCAGAAAACACTTAAAGTGTCTCTTGGGAGCTGTGCTGATGAAAGAGATGATACCAAGGGTGTTGTATGCACCTGTGGTTTAACTGGTACTTTCTGCAGCTGAGCAGAATTCAACAGCTCTTGTCCAGGTACTGAAAAAAAAACAAACAAATTTGTCCAGAAAAGCAGATCCTTGAATCCCTAACTCCTTGTCTTACAGGTGAGCCTTGAGGACACTTGGGAGACTGTGACTTCTGAATGTGAGACATCCCCCTGTGATTAGAAGAAAGCCATGGGGAAAGAGAAGAAAGAAGAGGCAATCTTCCTGAGGAAAAAGATAACTCTGCTGCGGGCGTTCTCGCTGCTCATCGGCAGCATGGTGGGCAGTGGCATCTTCATCTCCCCCAAGGGAGTGCTGCAAAACTCTGGCAGTGTGGGATTCTCCCTGGTTGTCTGGTTCTCCTGTGGGCTCCTCTCCATGTTTGGTGAGTGCTGAGCTTTGGCAGCCTTTGCTTAAGCACCTGGGCATTTGTGTGTTTAGAAAGCTGGGAGATGAATAAACCCAAAATTCCTGGTTTATACTGCAACAAAGGTTTAAGAGGGCAGGGGATGGTTACTAGGAGTTTTGAGTTAAAATTATTTTCTTGGGGTAATGGACAAACTTCCAGCATTTATGGTCTGTTATCAATTCATGTACAAGTCCATGCAGGGGAGTGACAGTATCTGCACATAGAGACAGCATGGTCTGTGCCAGCAAAGCTGGGAAAGATTCCTTCTGTAAGCTGGAAAGGAGATGCAGGCACCAAAAAGGGATCTGAGGGATGTGCTGTGCTTTTCACAGACACTGTGAAGAGAGTAGGGTGGGAGAGTCCCAATATGCCACATGGGACCCCCTTTCTGTCAGAGAAAATAGTTCTGGAGCAGAATTCCTGGGGGGCTGCAGGGCATGCACCAGCCCAGGGTGGGTGTTGGGTGTAAGAAATGGTGTGGGTGTGTCTGATGCTGACCTACTTTCTGTGTGTTGCTATTGGCTTCATTTCTGCCATTTAATACCAGTCTTTTCTCACAAAGGGTTGTCCTTTTGATGACAGTTTCATTCTAGTTCTTTCGAAATAATATGGCTCTTATAAGCGGATAAACACATGGCATTTAGTTTCTTTCATTAACTGTATAAAATCACCATCTCAGAAACTCTCTGAAGGTGCTGTTAGGGCAACTGCAAGTTTTCCCAGCTCAGGAGAGAAATCTAATGCTTATTACAGTGGGTGACTTTAACATTCTTCTTTTGCTGTAACTTACTAAAACAGTAACAACAATAACAACAACAAACAAAAAACCAAAATAAAACCAAAAGCAAGAAAGGATAAATACTCCATATGAAAAAAACCCACTTTGACACTGTGGCATGTACATGCCAGTTTAGAAATTGAGACATTCAATTGTTAATAAGGCAACAAGTTGTTCCTGCTGTTAGCATATCTGTACCTATATTTCAAATTGCAACCTTTGTGTGGTTGTTTGGTGAATTATACACTTCTGCTCAAAGAAAAGCTGAAAATATAATGGGAGCATGGTGTTTCTTTTAACCAAGCAGAGCAGTAAATGATAATGTGTGCAATGTATGTGTAATCACATAGCCAAGCTCTGCACTTGGAAAGGTTTCTCCCTCTCCAGCATCCTTTGATACACGCTGCTGGAAGGGCCTTGGGAATCTCTTTATCAAGTGATTGCATTTTGTAGCTGGATTTGTTGGTTTGTTCTTCCCTTTTATCAGCTTGATGACCTCCCCTGATCATTTCTCTGACACTTTTTCAGAGTATAATTAAAAGCCCTGCTCTCTTTTATGCTTCTTTTTTTTTCTTTTTTTTCTTTTTTTCTTTTTCAAGTGGGGCATATATACAAGTCCCATTGCATGAGTTCAGCAACATACTTATATGCATGCTTGAAGCATTTAAAGGGACCCTCTGGAATAAAGGAGATGAGCTGTCTGCCTACATTTGATGCTTTGAACAGGAGTTCTGCACAAATTTTCCAGCAGGGAGGCAGGAGAACGTTGATGTTGTCACCATCCTGCATGACTGCCATGGGACTTGGAGGCATGGCCATGTCACCACTGGATTCAAGGGAGGGAAGGGATTTATGTGAAGATGCAAGATAAGGACACAAGAATGTGGCCTGGGACCAAAAATATGATTGGAATGACCAGTTCAGCCATGGCTTGTGGCTGAGCTGCTGGAGCTGCTTTGTAAGCACCATTTCACCAGAGTAACTGTGAGGAGAAGAAAGAATCCAGGGTATCTTCCCTTTTGTAGCTCTGTGCAGCATTTCTATCACACATCCTTCTTCAGAGCTTCCATGTAAATGTTGTAACATTAACCACAAAATAGAGAATTTCTTTCCACCTGGCAGGAAAGCCAATTACTTCAAAACTTACTTCAAACCTGGTAGTGCACAAAAATAGGGAAAAGTGGTTCTGTTAAACCTCTTTTTCTTCTTCTCATTCACTACTTATTTTAAATGGATTTATTCAATCCCTGAAAAATCACACAGAAAAGGGAAAATCCCTGAGATTATTTACTTGGCATATTTCTACCTGAACTTTTCCAGGTGCCTTGAGTTATGCAGAGCTTGGAACAAGAATCACCAAGTCTGGAGGACATTATATCTACATTTTGGAGACTCTAGGGCCTCTGCCAAGCTTCTTATTCCTGTGGGCAGAGTTTTTTGCTATCAGGTAAGAGATTTGGGTTTGCTTGCCTCTTCCTGGATGCAGTGACAATTTAAAATACCAAAAGTTATGGCACCAGGTAACAGTCCAGGCAGTTTGTAAAGGAAAGAGTAGAAACAAGCTGAATGATTTTTAAAAGATTTTTCAGTGATAAAAGGAAGAAGATGCAATGTGGAAATTGTTACAAATGTTAAATGTGTTGTGTACTTGAAGAATATCTCTCTTCTCCCCTGCAGCTCATATACCCCAAGAGCTGTGGTATATTTGAGACTGACAATAGATGCCAGATTTATCTCAGAACTTCTGTTTGCAGTGTGAAACTTCTTTGGTTTCTCCAGATTCAGAAAGTGGAGACAATTTCCTGGCTTAGCCCCAAGTTAAATAATTAATAAAATTGTGAACTACTTCTTTTTTTTTAACATTAGAAAGGAAATTCTCACCTCTCAATAACCTGTACTCTTCATATAAGCTTAGATGAAGCAGAACATATGAACTACACTTGCACTGCTCAGTATTATTAATCTCAACTTTTGCTTTCAAGTTGGAAATTAATCATTTTGCAGCATGTGGTTTTTAACCCATTTACTGAGAAAAACTCAATGGGAGTTCAACATCTGCATGGGTGAGAGGATTAACCCAGGCAGGCAAACTTGCCCCCCTTCCCAAGTTTTGTGCAGTTTTACCTCATGTTGTTTTTCAGCCATCCTCAGAGCAGTTTGTGCTGGTTCCTCCCCACTCCAGGCCTGCCAACAGTGCTGTGGTTTCCCTGGCATTTGGACGCTACATGCTGGAGCCATTCTTTGCCCCCTGTGCTGCCCCTGTCCCTGCAGTGAAGCTTGTATCTCTCCTGGGCTACTGTAAGTACTTGACCCTTCTGGGATTGTCCATCCTGGCCTCTCTGCCCTAGAGGAGCACACTTATGGGGTGTTACTTCCTGGGACAGCTGTGGGATAAGGGTTCTGTCTTAGCTCTGCTGTTAACCAAAATGTTCTGGTTCAAGGTGATGGTGTTGGGCCACTACATTCTTTAGGAAGGGGAATGGGTCTCCCTGCTGACCAGCTGGAGCCCTGTGTGGGGGATTTTGCCAGGTGTGGGAGCAGAAAATCTATATGTGCAATTGTGCAAAAGCCACATGAGTTGTAGGTGTAAGACTTGAGTTTTTGGGCTCCTAGTGCATCCAGCCTGTGAAGCTGTCCACACCAATGATTTCTGACACGTCTCACCCCAGTTATCCTCTCTAAGACACAAAGATGGAGCCTTCCCCAGCATCCCTAGGGCAGGGAGAGCTGCTGTGTTTTTTCCCCTGTGTGTTGGCAGTGTGCTCTTCTCTCCAGACATGGTCCTGACCCTCAACTCCTGGAGTGTCACCTGGAGCGCGCGGCTGCAGACGGCTCTCTCCGTTGTCAAACTCCTGGCTCTGGCACTCATCATCGTGCCAGGGATGATGCTGCTGGCCCAGGGTAGGTGCTGCTGCATGCCTGAGGGAGGGTGCTCCATGTGCACCCCATCATGGCTTTTATCAGTCCCAAGTGGCAAGCGTGGTGCTCTCCCAGCTGGCAGGAGCTTCCTCAGTCCATGTGCCAGAAGTGGATTAGCTGGGAGTGAGATGGGCACAAGCTGCATCATTGCACTGGGCTGATGCACCTGGCTGGGTGGTGCTTTCTCCAAAATTTTGTGGGTATTAGTGCCATAGGGTCATACAGGCACCTTTCTCTGCAGCTGGTCTTTCTTTGGAGTCAAGACTTGCCTATTCCAGTGTAGCTCAAAACCTTCCCAAAGCAGCACATATTCAATGGATTTTTAGGATATGTGACAGCACCCCCTGTGCCAGTCACAGCTGAGCCCTGGTAGTGGCATCTCAACATCTAAGCTGATGTTTTTTGCCTCCAGATCGAGATGAGTGGTAATTCAGTGAATTTACAATGAGCTTGGTACAGGATTCCATGCCCACAATGTGGTGGTTTCTGCCTGCTTTAATCGAAACCACAGCACACGTGCAGAGTAGGGGAGAAAAACCCTACCAATACAAGAGTACTGGCTTTAATCCAAGCCTCAGCTAATAGAAAAGCCCAAGGCATCCCCACTCAAGGGATGAAGACTGCTGCCTCTTCATGCTATTACCTTCTTCTGCAGAGGAAACACCACAGGCAGTGGCTCCATGTGCTGTTTCTTTCTGATGCCTGGAGCTGGCTCCTTTGAACATGCAGAGCTCCCTTTGGGCTGGCTGGCTGAACTAAAGCACTGCCCTGCAGCCAGGAATCCCGAGCCATTATTGTTAAGAATGCCCTCAAATGACAATCTGGAGCCCTGGCTCCCTTCCTCCGGTGGGGAGGATGAATGCAGGTGACATCTGGAGGGAGAATTCACCCAGAGACTCCAGTATGACAGGTTGGATTTAATGTGACTCACAGGGGACTGCAAATTGCTCATTAATGCATTGCAAGCAATAAATCCTTTTCATGCACCATCACTTACCAGCCATCATTTCAGAACATAAAAAAAGTACCCCAATAAACCCACTTCTATATTTTGGACTAGTTTTCTTCAAACCTATTTTCAAATCGCCTTATTTTCTTTTTTCTTTTTTGTTGTTGTTGTTGTTGTTGTTGTTGTGTGCTTAAAAATCAGTTTTGTGCTTTTAAATAATTTTGCCTGATTCCTCTGCCTTGTGCTGCCTTTTTTTTTTTTAATTGCATTTCTGCCCTTTCCTCTATCATGACCTTCTTTTTGGCTCAGGCTAATATCAGAGACTTGGGCCAGTGTTTCAAACCCAAGTGTCCAAATCTCATCACTGAACTTCTTGCAGAAGCACTTCCATAGAAGTGGCCTGATTTTGTCCATGTGTTCCATGCCATATCACACCTTGCCTGGTGAAGCCCAAGCAGGCAAGCTTCTCACCTCTTAAAGGGAGTTTATTATGGAAAATCGAACATAGATGTTGAACCAAACCTTGGGTTACCTGGATTTGAAAATGTTGGGAATGCAATTCCTTTGAATGCAATTCCTTTTGACTGTGTTCAAATGAGAGGCCATTCAGCATTTCTCTCTTCCCTAATTTTTTATTTAATTTAGAGAAAATCCTGACTTTGATTTTTTTTGTTGTTGTGTTAAGTTCTGTTTTGTTATTTTAAGCTTGTAGGAAACTTAGGAGAGTGGGTAAATACCTGAGACACCTTTACTTTGAGGATGTTATTTGCTGTGTCCTTTCTTGTGGGTGGGTGGTGGAGGGTCAGACTGGCAGATCCCTGTTCCCATCCCCTCCTCCAGCCTGGTTCCCATGCTCTGGCCAGCCCAGGGCTGGGGTCAGAGCTCCAGCAGCAGGAACAGGAGACAGCACAGCAACAGCTGAGTTAGCTGCACCACATCAAAGGGTGTCCAGCTGCTGAGGGGGCTGGGGATGGAGCAGGGGGGTCAATCCAACAACTTAATTTTGGGCCTAAAGAAAGGAGAGGACAATGTGGATCCCCTCATCTCCATGGTCTCCTGTTCCCACAGCAGGGTCTGTTGGAAACAGAACTATTGCTCTTGCTCTTCCTGAAATGCCTACCATAGCTGGACAAGGGATAGATTTTATTTATTTTTTTTTTTAATGTCACTGTAGGAAAGTAAACACATCAGCAGCAGCACTGAAATTAAAGCAATTAAATGAATTTGAATACCCTGCTCCAGGGAAATCAAACTCTCCTCCCAGGTTTGGGCAAAGAGGTACAAGGGATGTTATCCTAGAGGGAAGCAAGCCTGTCTCTGACATTTTCCTGCTCTGTGCCCGCTGTTTATCCTCTCTGCAGGGCACACCGAGAACTTCCAGGACGCTTTTGACCGGCAGTCGCTGGTTCTGGATAAGCTCCCCCTGGCTTTCTATGCAGGCATGTTCGCGTACTCCGGCTGGTAGGTGCGGTGGGAGGCACTCAGGGGCAGCCCGCGGGGACCCTCCCACGGCTCAGCTCTCACCCCTTCTCTCCCCATCGTGCAGGTTTCAGACCAGCTTTGTGCGTGAAGAGTTGGTCAAACCTGAACGGTAAGGCTGGGAGGAAGCTGCCCTTCTCAAGTGCAGTGCAGGAGGAATGAGTTTGTGGGGCTCACCTGACTGCGATCAGTTGTGCTACCAGATAAAATCTGCACTAATACTGTGCATAACAAGGGATGGCAGCTTGTTCTTTGTGTGTGTGTGTTCCTGTTCCCTGTAGAAATATCCCCCTGGCTGTCATCGTGTCTGTGATCACGGTAATTGTGGGGTACATGCTCACCAACGTCTCCTATTACACAGTCCTGGGAACACAAGATGTTCTGGCTTCTCCTGCTGTGGCTGTGGTGAGTTGGCATTGCTGTTGTCACATCCTCAGTGTGGCCAGCTTATGCTGTGGTTGTGGCAAGTCTTTCAGAGATGGTTTCCCTATAAAATGCTTTATTGCTTTGTAATTTCTCTGGATTACTGGGCAACAGTAAATTCTTCTTGTCGTGCCTAAAATATAATGAAAAACAACCTGCAGATGACAGTAGAAAAGGTAAGATTTATGACTTCTATATTACTCCTTCAATGGAAGAAGTTTCCTTGGTTTTGACCCTGATGTCACCTAACCTGGAGATCAGCACACGTTCCCTAAAGTCACGTTTGCTCTTCCTCCAGAGCTTTGTACAGCGAGCCTTCAAAAGCCTCATCTCCGTGGTCCCTGTCCTTGTTGCATTATCCTGCTTTGGAACCATGAATGGAGGAATCTTCACATTTTCAAGGTCACATCCTTAAGGATCTATTGTGCTTTTTGGCTCACTGAATCAGAGGGAAACATCACCAGCCTGTGCAGTTACCCAGACACAGTGTCATTTTAGCCACTCTTGGTGGGACAAATAAGGCTTTTGACTCCCAGGTTGCCAAATATAGGAAGGCCCCTTGGCTGAGAGTACTTTTTCTATTTCTTACCAGGTTCAGAATTTGGTACCCAGGATTGGTCACAAAGAAAGATTTCTATCCTTCTCCCCTACCCTTCAGTTTAAATCCCCAGTTTAAAGTGAAATGTCAGTGTTTCTGGTGAACTAGAGGCTTTGTTGATGTTGGCAGCTGCTCAGTGAGACTGAGTCTTCTTTCACTGGGTTCACCCAGCTGTGCTGCTGCAGGGCATGGGGTCCCTCTGTTGTGAGGCTCTCTAGGCAAACTCTCCCTTGAGGACTTTGCTTTGAAGTCAGTGAAATGTCATTGGGATGGGCTATTCTCATAGCAATAGTCAAGGCTCAAGAAGTCTTGTTGTAGCAGTAAGAAAAGCTTTGTTCTGAGGAAAAATAAACTTGCCAGCTTTGCTGTCTGCCACACTCTGTGTCCTTATGGGAGCCTTGAAGCTGGAGAGGAGGGCAGACCTTATGAAGAAGTATGTTGTGCTGGTCCTGTGGAGCTGAGCAAACTCTCTGCTGTGGGTTCTGCTTCACAGCTTTGACTGCAAAGGGAAAATCAGTTGATCTGAAAGGAATGTTTCATAGCCTGAAAGCTAATGAATTATCTGATCCACTACCCTGAAGTCCTGTATTAAATACAGGTGTGGGTGATCTTTCCCATTAGCTGCTCTAGATAATGGTTTTCTTTGAGCATGAGAAGTCACTGGACAGCACAGAGGTTCTTCATGTCCCCTGTTGACCTTCTCTCCCCCATCCTGGCATCATTAACATAATCACTGCAGAAAGTCCATATAAACACTGATGGGGCCTCCCTGGCTGCCTGCCAGCCACACCCCTGCAAAGCCACAGAGACAGCAATAAAACCAGTTGTACACTTGTGCCCCAGCTGCTTGGGGCCCTGCTTCAGCTCAGCTGATGCTCTGGCATGGTTTGTTTGAGGATATTAAACTTATGAAATGGGATGTGATTGTTTTCTCCCTAATTGCTCTTTCATGAGTCAAAGGAGGGATGCAAGCAAGGAACTCTCTGCTCTCAATTTGTAGCTGTTCTCGTGTGTAGCTGGTCTCTTGGCAGTATGACAAACTGTATTTTCCAACAGCTGACCAGAGGATTGGAAATCATCTGTCATTTGAGGAGATTGCACTTGATTTTTTTCTGCATATGTTCATATAAGGATATAGACTTCAAAGCTGACAATCCCCTTTCATAAACTCACCAGTTTCTCTTATAAAGGATTGAAGTTTCCTTTTCACTGGAAAGATTAATTCCTTTTTTGATGGCAAGAGACTTTCTTACTCCTATTTCCAGTCTGAGCTCATTCATGGTCACTTTGGACTTGCCCAAAGGTCTCTCCTAATGAGGCACCCAAGGAGACACTGCCAGTGGTTCTGATGGTGGGCTCTGCACTGAACTGGTCTTGGGAGAGCTGTGGGAACTCAACCTTGGGGTTTCCTTCCAAATGCCCCCAAAGTGGAGCTCTGAGCAACTTGGTCTGGTGTAAGCTGTCCCTGCCCATGGCAGGGGTGTGGGTTCCAACCCAAACCAAACTTTCTATGCAAGTGCAGCTCAAGGCAGAACTGTGGCCTTGCATAGCAGACTTGTGCTGGGGAAGGGAGCAGGTGCCTTGATGCCTCAGGTCAGCCCAGTGACTGATCTCATTTCTGATGTGGCTGTAGGATGTTAATGTACAGGGCTCCCTGTCTTTTCCTAGGACTCTGTTTGTGGCTTCCAGGGAAGGGCAGTGGCCTCCTCTCTTCTCCATGATTCACATTCGAAGGCACACCCCCCTTCCTGCTGTCATGCTAATGGTAAGGAGATCTGGCTGTGTGTGACATGCTCTGTTCTTTTGCTGTCTTGGCTTTCTTGCAAGGACTGGATAAACTGAGGAGTTTTAAAGGGTGTTGAGACATTAAAATACCCCTGAAAAATAAAGAAGGTAGGATACAGGAAATGGCTGCAAAGTATTAAGTCCCCTTGAGCCAGCAGTGGTATCCAAATGTACAACCTTGAGCTCCCTGCCTTATAACATTAGACACCTTTTTTAAAAGTACAGTTCCTACCATCTGCCACAGGTGCTGCTTGGTATTGCCTTACAAAAACACCTCTGCTAGGCTTTGGCTATTTGGAAATTGAAAACTCCCAGGTGTGGTGGAAATGCAGGGAATGAGCATTTGTAGAGATGGTCTGGTCTCATGTTTTGGTTTGTTCAGGGTTTTTTTATGGCAGTGGTCCAGCTCCATTCCAACTGTGCTATTGTGCCTGTTGCAGCTTGGCTGACCTACTAAAAACTTAGCAGATGTCATTGTAGATAGCCTGTGTACCAGCAGTGCAGGCTTTTGGATCATGCATGTTTTAATTGCCCTGGCTTGGACATGAAACATCTAAGACGCTGCTGATCTTGAAATGATCACTCTTTTCTGTAGCACTACAGAACATGGCCTTTAGGTATTTTGCCTTCAGTCTGTGACACTGTTTTGTAAAGCTCTCTGACCTCTAAAATGTTGGGGCTGTGAAGCAGTTGCAGGGGGATTGGAGGGGGGCGATCCTTGGCTTTAATGACTGTATTTCATGTTCACAATGCTCAGTTCCCTTTGGTGACTGCCATGGTGTGCATTGGAGACATTTACCATCTCCTGAACTTCTTCAGCTTTTCCCGATGGCTCTTCATAGGATTAGCCACGCTGGGGCTCATCGTGCATCGCCACCGGCACCCGGAGCTGCGCAGCCCCTTCAAGGTAAATGCACAGCACACCCCTGGCAGCCAGCACTGTCAGGCCCCTCATTCCTCTCTTTGGATTGCTAATAATTACACCATTACATGGCCATGGTTGCCTTTAGGCTCTAAAGGATTTCTATCCCTGATGCTTGGTAATCCCTATGGGGAGCTCCTTAAATTGGCTGATGTGCCCAAACAGCCAAATGGGGTAAATCCTATAAAGCCAGCTCTACTTGGAGTCACCAGATGCATCTGTTAGAAGGCTTCTTGCTACAGGGCACAAAGTTTCATGCTTAGAACTGGGAGATGTGCAGAGAGCAGTTCTCTCACTCATCTCTTGTGGGCTACAAGAAGGGACTCTTGCCTGGAGGTTATTTCAGTGGTAGGTAAGTCTGAGAAGCAGGAAGGTGTCAGGCTTGGGGGAAAAGGAGCAAACCTGGCTTGGGAGGAATCATCTGCTGCTATAGAAATATTGTCTGGTGTAAAGCAGTGGGCTTCTCTTGTGGCCTTTCTCACTCTGCTGGGTACTGGGATCCCCTCATGTCAGCAGGGGATGCTGGAGCACCTTTCCTGTGCTTGGGCACCGTTCCCACTGCCAGATCATGTGCAGAAGGCATTAATTAAGTTGGGGCCATGCTTGAGGCAGGCACAGATTGTTCCCAACTCTGGTCACCCTGCATGGTGCCTCCAGCCAGCAGCTCCCAGGAAAGAGAGAGGAGCTCCAGGGCCGCTGGGCAACAAGGAGCTCGGGGGCAGAAACACCTCCTGCAGCTCGCAGGGGCTCTCCATGAGCTGGGCCCATCCTCCTGCCAAGTTTGGGGTAATTTTTCTTCTCGGTCTTTGCATTTAGCAGAGCCCTTGAGGCTTCCCAGTTGGTTGGTTGGCTGCATTCGGGTACTCCCCCAGAACCAAGCTGAAGAAGTTTTTAGTTTTTCTTTCAAACCAAACTTCTCAGGGGACATTTATTAGCGGGTGGCACTGCTGATGGATTTAGACGCTGAGATTTTGGTTTTCTTCAGACAAAGATTCAGACTTCTAGAGGCTCCTAAATGCTGATTAAATGAGGGAGGGAAAGAGTGGCCTTTTGGTCAGTTGCGCTGGCCTTCCCCGCGGTTCCCCCGGCTTTTATCAGCTCTGTGCGGGAGGGAAGGGATGCGCGGGTGCGTGCTGCGCTCTAGTGGCCGCACCCGGGCCGTCCCCGGCCGCTGCCCGTGCAGAACAAAGCCCGGCACTCCTGGGACAACGCTGGCACTTCCCCTCTCTGTAGCATTTTGAGTTAAAAACGGTGAGAAAACACGGGGAAGAGGAGGAGGGAGCAGTCCGCTCGCACACCTCGCAGCAGATGTGCAGCGTGTGCGCGCGTAGGAGCGGCTGGCAGGGGATGCTCTGGCTGCAAAGACAAGAGTACCTAAGTTTGATAGCTGGATGGCTGCCATACCTAGAGCAGCTGATCTCTTCCAATTTGGCATGTTGAGTATTCAAAACATAATCTTTATTACTGGTGAAGATTGTCACCCTGTGTGAGAGCTGCTCCTTCATTCCATCAGCCATGGCAAGGAGTTACTTGGCTGAGTTTGGATCCAGAGACAGAGCGGGTGTTTCACAGTTTTATTATTTATTGCAGTCTTCTTATTTGCTCTCCAAACAACCCAGATGAATTGGCTCACCCCGTAGGCTATGGCTGAAGTGCTGAGTGCTGCTTTGATTTTCACCATGGTGCTGCTGAAGCTGCAGGTACTAGAGAGATAGGGATATGATATAGATAGAGAGAATGGTCTGGTTTGTCTTGGTTTAGTCACTATAAGTCTCAAGTGGACTGGAGGCAGGTCAACTCTGGTTTTATAAGGAAAGAACAGTTTGATTCAAATTCTTTCTTGGCTTCAGATTTTCCCTCAGCAGTTGCCTTAGGTGGCAAGCAGGTATGTGTGCATGCAGGACATTCAGAGAGCCATGGGTGTAGGTGGCTTCTCCTCCTGCTTGGCTTCCACTTGCGAGTGAGGTTTAGATTTTGGTGCACATGAATACAGGAGGCATGCACCTCACAGGGCACACTGAAGTAGATGCAATTGTTTGCAGTCTAATTGTACAGATGAACTCTGCAGGACAGGATATGATTCTTCTTGTTTTCTTTAGATGGAGAAATGAATACAGTGTGTGCTGGCACATACAGAGTCTGGCTACTGTCACCAGTTTTCCCTGATATATTCTGTGCTCTTTTCCCCAGGTTCCCCTGTTTGTTCCTGTCTCTTTTACCATCATCTGCCTCTTCACAGTGGCAATGTCTTTCTACTCAGACCCTGTGAGCATTAGCATTGGATGCACCATGGTTTTGAGTGGTTTTCCAGTTTACTACCTCATAATTCACAGGCAGATGTCAGACCGCTGCCGCAACCTCTTCTGTAAGTATGAGTCTGGCTTTCAGTATTGTGGACCTAAACACACTCAAGGGTTGGGATACTCGTTTGTTCCCTGGGTTTGTCTCTGATGCAAATTGCTCCTTGACCAACAGACTTCATGAAACCTAAATCATGACCCCTGGCACCACCCTGATGCCTTTGCCAAGGCACAGCCTCCACAGCCAAATTTGTTTTAACAGAGACAGGGGGAACAAGAGGGTCACTTCCCCACCCCAGCCCTGGTACCTACTAAACTTTATCATGTCTTTGGGATCACCAGCTCTGGGTCAAATTTGTCTGACATGGAGCAAAAAGCTGAAAAGTTAGGATGAGAGACTACAGGCAGATGCTGCAACCCCACGCACAAATTTACTCACTGAAAGGCTGGGGAGAGGACTGGTAGGAGAGGAGTACTGCTAGGGATCTGTCAGCTTGGTGAAGAGGCCAGGATGGTTTGGGCACAAATGTAGCTGTGGAAATGAAGCACACCTCCACTCCATGTAGTATCTAGGACACATTTCCTTTGGATGTAGGCATGGTGGCACAAGCGGTTTTTTTTTCAGAAATGAGAGCCCAGGTTTGAGTTTATTCTGTCATTTCTGTTCCAAGACTTGTTTTCTTTTGATTTGATGTTGGATGGAGGTGCATCAATAACTACTGAATAGAAGAAAACATACAACAAGAAAGGAAACAGATACAGTGATCTGCCAGCATAAAGTGATCCAGTTATCAGTGCTGATGCTCTGTTTTTCAGTCATATCTCAGGATTTCCTCTGAACTAAGCTTCCTTTCTTTTTTCTCACCCTTTCAGATTATCTTACACACAAACTACAGTTACTGCTGGAAGTTGTCCAACAAGAAATCAAGACTTACTGAGAAAAACATCAGGACTCACAGAAGACAATAAAAATCTACTTAGAGCATTTTTGGCACCTTTGATCCTTCCAAAAGCAGGCCATGCTTTTATTCTTTTTAGTCAGAGCAACTGAGGACGACTCTGAGCCAAAACCTTGCTGCAAGTGCTCCTGAGCTTGCCAATCGGGATCTGTTCCTGCCTTTTTCTTTTTTCCAGAAGAGCAAACCAGTTCTCTGAAATGAGCTTTCTTTGACTGTGGAGTGTCTTTGAAACCAAGATCCTAATTTTGCAGCCTAGCCAAGTCCTGAGTAAAATTGAGTGTGTGTGTGTGTGTGCGTACAGAGACAATATTTTGTTTTCCTAGCTTGGCAAGTAGAAGTGGGCATGTTGCAGAACTTAGAATCCAATACATGGAAGCCAAATGCAAGTTTCAAGCAGGACCACTATAGTAGCCTTGTTGTGGACAAGGGGAAGGGTTGGGGAGAACAAATTAGAGATAAGGCAGATGAATCAGAAAGGGGAATGCAGGGGGATAAAATTTTATTCACCAGAAAGTGTAGATTGAGCTAAGGAGAAGATATTTGAAATTCAAGTATTAACAAAGTAAAGTCAGAATGTTCTGCTTTGATTTTCATATAAGGAGAATGAGTTTTTTTAGCTTTGAAATAATCTTTCAACTTAAATTTAACTTTTTCTGAAGTACATTTTAAAATGTACTTAAAAAAAAAAATCAGTTAAATATCAACTAGAATATGACAGAATAGATCCTGGTCCCTTCCCCAGCCTCCTAGACCCACTCCTCATCAGTGAAGTTGAAAACTCAGAATTTGGCCTAGCTCCAGTGAAATACAATTCCTCCATTAATTAGACAGGACCACTGATGAGACTTGGGCACATTCCTGAATAAGTGCTTCTTTTGGTGCTGTTAGAAGACATGAGTGACTTCACATCCAAACTTTAACTTGGCAATTTCACATGACTTGCTGATTTAATCCATAAATGCTCATTTGAACTAATGGCATAAGAAAGGTTTCCATTATTGGATTACTTTGGTTTACATTATTAATGTGACAATGTTATGTCCAGATAAAACAGCAATTAGCTATTTACAATCACGTAATTGTTAATTGGTTCCTAAAAGATGGAAAGTAGCATGCTGAGACTCCTCTAATAACTGCTGGAAAGAGGAACAGCAAAATGTGGAGCATTTTTTAATCCTTTGCGGCAAACATTTATGTACTTAGAATAAAAACAAAGTACTATTTGCAAATCCAATGTGATCTACTGAAACGTGTAAAAATTTGGAACTAAAGTTGGGGTTTTTTCAAAGCAATTGAGAATTATTATTCTTGTAATGACTGCTTCCTGTTCCTGTGCTGAATTAAGCTGGGACAGCAGCAGTGTGGTTGAAGGGTTTGTTTCCCCACTACCCTCCCAGAATTTAATTTACAAGCTTCTGGACACTGTCCAACAGGAAATACAGTCTCACTGGGAAAATCCTCACAGCAAAAACCATCACAACCCACAGGAGAAGGTATTGGCTTTAAATGATAGAATAGGTTCAAGTGAGATCTGGAAATGCTTCCAGGCTCCCAGACAAAAGCCAGTCTCTCCTAGTGCCAGGCTTTGCTGAGGCTGAAGCCCCTGACACACCTTCCCACAGCACCCCAATGTGGGTGGCTGGGGAACCAACCTGCAGGAGACCTTGCAGAATCAGGTGAGCTAAATCACCCAAACATTTCCTGACTCCACCCACTTAGGTAGTGGTTTGGGGGATTTTACACATCTTAAGCTAAAAGCATGAGGTACTACCAGCCCAGGCTGCAATGCCCATGTGAGCACAGTGTGCACGTGTTGTAGCATCAGGACTCCCACCTCAAACCTTGGAGAAGTCTGAAATTGCAACAGAGCTGCTGTGTGTCACAGAGGCACAGGCAAAGGGTGGAATGTCCCTCCTTTGTCCACTTCCTCTGAAGAGAAAAAGCGAACAAGAATAGAAGCTCCTGGTGGAAACTAAGTAGTGCTATGTGCTGGACTATGGTTTCTTGATTAACGGGAAATCATCTGGCATATGCAAGGAAATCACACTTGGGTGCCTCTGCTGACTGTGCAGGAATATGATCTTGCAGGGCTATGCATAGGATGTCTGCTCTGAGACCTGCTCCATTCCCAGATACTGGAAATGCACACAGATATAGTACCATGGGTGAGAAATCAGAGGTTTGACAGCTCCACGCATGGCATTGCAGTTAAAAAGGACAAAAATAAAAGATACGATGCTCAGAAGGTATCAGTTTACAGCGAGCTCAAGTTTGCAGTTTGTGGACAGTTGTTTGTTTTTAGAGAGGATGGTGTCCTGCTCCCAGGAAAGATATGTAAACATTTTCTACCAAGCCAGAATGCTCTTCCTAAACCTGCTGTCTCACATCCACTGAAGCTCTTAGGCCTCAGTAGAGCCTCAGAAGTGAAAGAAGTGAAAGAGAGTGAGTTCATAATCACATTTGTGGTGTTGGCTTTTTGTTTTGGTTTGTTTTTTCATGTATGTGTGATAGGGGTTTTGTTGTTGTTGGGTTTGTTTGCTTGTTTGTTTGTTTGTTTTAATGCTATATCTGTAGAATGTGTTCAGAGTGCATCCTTTCCTGAAACTCAGAGATTTATGTGTTTCAGCCACTACTGATCTGGTGTGACTGGATCTCCAGGAAAGAAAAATATTCTGGGCAGTTCAACTGAACACAATCTGAGGGGAAAAAAAAAAAGTCAAAGAAATGCTTTTGGCTTAACAAGTTTGCACAGTTAAGAGTACCTGACCTGTTGTTAAGCTTTATGCCTCAGAGCCCTGCTGGGAAGCGCTGTCAGCTTCTGAAAGGCTGGGGGTCAAACTGGAAAGCTCCTAAGCCTTGTCTGTGATCTGTGTGGGGAAGAGCAGAGACGAGGATCAGACTCCAAGGTACAGGAGCACAAACACTTGGGATGGTGCGGAGCTCCGAGGGCTGAGCGAGCCTGTCTCACAGGCTCTGTGCTCAGGTTTGTGTGGCTCAGTGGGGCTCTGCTTGCTGCAATCCCCCCACCAGTGCCATCATTAACCCTGGGGAGAGCAGGATGAGCCATGCACCACCCACTTTCTGCACTGAGATTTTGGGGGGGTCACTTTGCAAGGCAGCACCAGCTGTTGCATTTCCAGGAATGACATTCAGCAGAAGCTGCTACACACAGAACAGAGAAGATCCTGAACACTCCCAGCCATTGGAAGGCTGGGAGGAGTTGGCTTTAGGTAAGTGCAGTGACAGGAACCCAGAAGACAAACTCTGCTGGCTCGTAGTGAGGCTGATTTTGCAGCTGTATCTGCCAAAGCCCTGGGCTGTGCCTGGCCTGCTCGTGCTCGGCAGACGCGCATGCGTCCGTCTGTCGCAATAACACGAGGAAATGTCACTCAGCCCCGCTTCCTCACGGGGCAGTGGCACAGAGACACCCCTGGTCCCACGGACAGGCTGCAAGGGAGACAGCAAGGTACTGATGTGCTCTGGGGAGCCCACAGGGAGCTCTCTCAGGCCAGCTGTGCTTCACTTTGGGCGGTGTTGCTGTGCCTTGGGGCACCTCTGCCATGCAGAGCAAGGGCTGGGCAGGCTCATCCAGCCTGGCAAGCACAAGGCTGATGCCCTCAACTCCCGAGGGTGGTGACTGTGCCAGGGAAGTGGCACATGCCAGGCTCTGACAGCCTTCCCAGGGTGCAGCTGAGAGGGGAGGGTTGGGCAGGAGGATTTCATAGCTTGTGGGCTTGGCTTTAAGGTCTGCTGGAGGCATCCCTGCTTGCACTTTGTCACACTGTAAGTTGTGTTTGTATCATTCCTCAGTTCTTCTGTAAGGGAAAGGGTAGCACGAGGGTGCTATTTAAGTATAAATTTTTCTCTGTATAAAATTATTCCTGTTAAGATATAAAAAGCAAATGTACAGTTGCACAAGACCATGTAGCGAGATCTTCAGCAAAATGTGAAGGACTCTACCTGTCTTGCTGGTAAAATGTTTCTGTCTGCTTTTTAAGAGTTTCTCCTCTGTTTATTTCTAGTTGGGGTTAGTTGGTGGGTGGAGAATCCCAGCATGGAGCAGAAATGCTGGAAAGTGAAAAGGAAAGTAGGTCAAAAGTGGACAGTCATGCAAGCTCATGTGATTAGGGCAGGCTGGGAGCCCCAAAACTCGGCAAGGGAGCTGGCAGGGTTTGGCAGGGGCTATCTGGACTGGGGATAGAGGGAAGAGAGAGGGGGACAGCAGTGGAAAAAAGCTGCCTGGAAACATCATCCCACCCCATGTCCCTGCTTTCCTTTTCATTTCCCCTCTCCCCACCTCCCCCCTCAAATCCCACCTTTCAAATGCACAAACTTCAAATTCTTCAGCCATGCCAGTAGCAGCAGCATCGTGGTGCTGTGCAGAGGGGGAAAAAGGGACACAAATTCTCCAGGTAGTGCTGGATCTCTTGAATGCCCTGCAATGGGAGAGAAGAATAATTGGGAGCATTTTCCTAGGAGCAGGCTGGCTGGTATTAGTGCACACACAGGCAGCACTGGAAGGAGACCTGAGTTCTTCCTCATTCTTTGTTCTGGCAGTCCAGGGCTGCCACGCCTTTGTTTTGTAGACCTTTTCACTGTAAACAGCTCTGTGAGGGAGCTGCTCCTGTAATGATTTCCTCTCACTGGCCTTCTCTGAATACCCTTGGTCCCTGCCAAAGTACAAAGGGCGTCAGAGCTGGATACGTGACCATTTCCAGTTTCTGTTTCAGTATCGTGTTCAGATTCTTCAGGCAGCTCAGAGTAGCTCTGTCACAGACCCTTGGAAGCTCAAAGGCTGGCAGCTTTTGGCTATGGATATGTGATCCATGATAGGCAGTGTTGTAGGGGCAGTAAAGTGGAGAGATACATTTAAAAAGTGTTGCTGGGTCCAAAACTGAGAGATGAAGAACAACAGGAAGCAAAGTAAAATCCCATGAGTTGGAGTCATTGGTGGCTATCTGTTTCATCTTCTTCTCTTTGTAGGTGCTGTGTCTAGGATAGAGTGCAGAGCAGAGACTTTGCTGGTAAGTAATGATATCCCCTCCTCCATGTGAGAGCTGCTCTCTCACTCCCTATCCTCAACAGGACAGCGGGGAGAAAATAAGATCGGAAAGTTCATGAGCTGAGATAAAGGCAAGGTGAACATTGGGCCAGACAGACTGGATGTGGGAGAAGTTAATTTATTGCAAATTAAAATAGATTAAAATTGTGAGAAAATCACCTATTCCCCTTCTCCATGAATTCCCAGGTTCAACTTCACTCCTTTATTCCTGACTTTTCTACCCTCTCCTACGAAAGCAGCGCAGAGAGGAAGGAAATGGATGTTGTCCTCAGTCTCTAAGGGGACAGAGATTCCAAGGTTCTCAAAAATTTCCCATGCTTCAGCATGGTTCATTTCCCATGGGCTGCAGGATGTCCTTCAGGATAAACGTGCTCTAGTACAGGTTCTTCTCCATGGACTGCAGCTTCCCTCAGGGCCTGGCCCCATGCTGCAGCTCGGGCTTCTCCATGGGCTGCAGTGTGGATCCCTGCTCCATGGACCTCCACAGGCTGCAGGGGCACAGCTGTCTCACCATGGCCCTCTCTACGGGCTGCAGGGGAACCTCTGTGTCAAGTGTATTTTCTTAAAGTGTGTTTTTTAGGAAGATTCATTTTAGGGAAAAATCAGTGGCACAGGCCCAAGCCAGAAGGTCAGGGCCATTTCTGTGGTGCTTACTATGCCCCATAAACATCCAAACACCAGTTCCTCAGTTCTGGGGCAAACCTGCACTCCTCAGGTGGAGGGGGTGTCTCCTTTTTTGAGAAGTGAATGGATTTCTGATCAGACCAGGGATACTGCACAATTTGACAGCTTTGGAAAAGAGCCCTACTTTGATCTGGATTTCTTTTCCAATGCAGGGCAGAGCGAGCAGCCAGGTGCCCATCAGCTCTTCTGCACTTGTGTTGTCTCCTGACTCATCTGTCTGCTTCTGAAATGGAGTATGTCTGGTATTGGCTCGATGATTCCAAGCAGTGGATTGAGTATGGGAAAGAGGTGAAATTCATCTGCTGTTCGTGCCAGAAGCTTTTGTTAAGCCATCTTTGCAGAGTTATTTAGAGCGTGTTGTTCTGCAGCTGGTGTGTTCTGCACGCACCGCTGGGTGCCCTTGCGGTGCTGCTCCAATTCCTGGGTGGAATTGTCTTCTTAATTGTCCCTCGAAGCAGGGCTGGAACTCTGTGAAAGCTTACAAGGGACTGGCTTTGAAAGGGGGTGCATTTTCCAGAGTTGACAAACATCATTTGGCTGGAGCTGACCACACAGGCTGCTTTGTTGCTGTTGTTAGAAGCAGCTGTGCTCGGTGGGGTACCCTTCCATCACTGTAGAACAAAATGCTTGAAGCTGTAGAGACTTGCTTCAAAACATCATCCTGTCATAGGGGCCTGGGGAAACATTGGTATTTCCCCAAGGTGATACCTAAACCAAAGGGTGGTTTCTAACACTTATTTCCTTGTTCTTTCTGCAGCACCCGGGTCACACCACTGCCACTGTAACATCAGCATTTCTGGAGAAGGAATATCAAGCTGACAAGAATGGTGTTATTTTGTTCAGGGCTGGTTCTCAGCAGTATAAGTTAGACTTTGCAGGTGAAGTATCTCCTTGTTTTGAGCTCATTACACAGTGCAGCTGGCTTAGAGGTTTTCACACCATGTCTGCATCCCTTTGAGCAGCTCTTCTTCCTCCTGCAAATTTTTTCCAAGCAGAACTTGAGCAGTAGGTAAATTTCTCTGGAGTTTTGAGATGCCCCACTGAGCTTCTACACTTGGGCATCTGTAAACAAAACATACCTGACAATATTGTACATTGAGAAGAAGAGTTAAGAGTAAATGATTCATGGCGCCTTGGCTTATACATTTGGGTTTATACACCTGAAAAGGAGGAATGAGAAATTAGAGAAAAAGAAAAAAAAAGGCACTGAAAAGTCAAAGCCCAGGGTGAACATCTTGCAAGCTACTTATGGGGAGAGAAAGCACAGGGCAGCAAACAAAAATTTAGGGCTGGTTGCACAGAGAGAGAAATGGGAAAATGAAAAATACTTTTCTGTTTCTAATTTATGTACCCATCTTAAAACTCCTGTTAGCTTTCCAAACTTGAAATGTTTCCTGGCATGAATAAAGAGTAATGTTTAAAGGAGGAAACAATGGATAATTAGCCATGTCACACAGCATGTGCTCTGTGATATTGTTACAGGACCAAAGAGGGCAGGCTTTCCTTTTAGCACCATGCAGCAGCCCTGTGCTGCCAGGAAAACCAGGTTTGTGGCCCCCATTGCACTGGAAACTCTTTCCTGCTGTAGGCCTGCCATCAGATGTGGTTTTCTCTGGCCAGCAGCCTGGATGTGAATAGCAGTGCAGGTGCAGTTGGTGCTTGGTTGCCTTCAAGTTCCACAGCCTGTGCTAGCAGGTGGTTGACCTTGCTGATCTGCAAGTGGGAGTGAAGTTTGCACTGGGGTGGGTGGGATAGAGAGAGCACCACAATGCAATATTCAGGGCTACCTCCTCTTTTATTTTTACTTAAGATGGAAGAGCCTGTCCCTAGACAATGAATTATCTCAATAATGAGTTATTGTGTTTTTCTTTCAAGACATGGTCCAAACAAATCTGGTCTTTCGAACTCAAAGAAGTGTTACTCGACTGCCTAAACAGTCTGAAGGTGGACAAGACGCAAGGTAATAGACATTCACTGTTTAACAATGCCTCTAGAGGACAGCACCTTTCTGCTAAGGGTGCTCCTACCTGCCTAGAATGCAATTTTATGTTTCTTAAATTCGTTTTTAGATACCTTTTCCTGACTGGTTTAACAGTCCATTTTGCAGTGACAGTATTTGTAAATTATGCAACGCTTCTGTAAAGCTCCCTGGAGGGACGTTTGGTGGCAGTCTCTGGCAGCTCTGAGAGACCACTAGAGTAGATCTGCTCTCTCTGTGAGAGGCAGGGCCACATAGGGCTAACACAACTGTGCCAGGAATTTTTATTCCTTGATTTATACCCCAACACTAATAAATTAACTGTGCAGTGGTTAGGAATGAGGCATTGCTAATCCCAAGAGCTGTGGTGCATATGGATGTCATCCCTTGGAAGGCTGAGCAAAAACTAAAACTAAACTAAACTAAAACTAGAACAGGCAAATCCACTGAAATGAAGTGAATTTAGAGGCACTTATTTGAGATCGCCTATCTTATGGTTTTTTTTAAAAGAAATTCAGCTGAACAGAATTTGAACACATCTGCTATAAATGTTATTTGTGCTACTGATTTATTTTAATAAGAGCTGTCTCTGCATTAAAAACTCAGTGCATGTGAAGCTGAGGGTTCAGTTAAAGCGTTGGTTCAACCTAAGGTGTGTTCATTCAAATATCAAACAAACTCCTGAATGGGTGCCTGAAGGCTGCTTTAGAGCCTGTGGTTAGATTCTGCAAATGGGGGATTTGATTAGGAGTATCACCAGCTGACTGGGTTCTTTTTCTGTTCTGTAGCCAAAACATGACTCTGTCACATCCTGTCTATCCTCCACAGTGGGACCAAACTGCACTACCTGAAATTGGGTTCAAGGTAGGACTCTGCAGCTCTCCAGTGGGTGGGGAGAGCTCTGCCCTGCACTGATTTTCCCAAGAGCATAAATTCAAGGCAATTGAGATGTCACCAGCTTTTAAATGTGTCTTGTAAAATAACTATGATTGAAACAAGACTGACAGTTTCATATTCAGAACAGACGTGCATTTCCTGGGAGGCTCTCTGAGAACCCCTATGATACCACACAGGGTAAGAAAGGCCATTGCTGCTCATACCTGTCCTTTGCACTCTCCCAAGACACTCCATCCTCTGATAAACCACATTAATTGCATCTCAAGGGGGGATTTCCTCTGTCAGTTTGGGGCAGGATGTTATTTGCTGTGGTAAATCTGCAGCTTAGCCCTATAGGGAAGGAGCTAGAGTGTCAGATTAAGGTGAAACTTTCACTCTGCTTCAACCTGAGCACTGCTGTGCTTTTCAGTTTTAGGCTACTCTGAAGTAAAAATAGTCCAGATGTGGAGGTGCACCCTCTAAAGGAAGTTTGCATGGGATTGCACTGATCTCCCTTAGTCAGTGCCTGTGCTTCCCCATGGGGAGTGATGGTAAAGGAGGGTTAACAGGAAAAACAGAAGCAGTGATTTTTGTGGTAGGGCTTTTCAGCAGATGTGGGAAGGTTGATGAGTCCTTTGGAAGGACTGGGAGTTGTTACTCTCAGTAATACCTTATTTTTAGTGTTTTAAAATTTTTCAGTTGATACAGCTAAGCTCTGATTCCGAAGAATATAGAAAAATCAAGACGCTGTTTGAGAAGACAATGAAAAGTTACTACATCAACCAACTGCAGAGGATCCAGAACCCAACACTTTGGGACCTTTTTCAATGGTTTGTGTTTATTTTGTTTCATTATCCTTACTGTATGAGACTGCTATCTCCTGATCTGTTGTCCTCCATAGTGTACATTTGGAGCTGCCAAATTCAGCAGTCCAGCAGTCCAGAGGTGAGGCTGCCACATATCTCTCTGTCCAGGTCTGGCTGGTGGTCCAGACTTATGACTGCCCCAAAACCTGGCTCACTGAGGCTCCTCTGGAGCAGTCCTGGAAGGGGACTGGGGCTCCTTTCTCTGTGACTGGGTTGTTAGGGTTGCATCAGTTTTCTTTTGTGTGTGTGGAAATGGGTCTTTTATCCCTAGCAGAGATTATACAATATTTACTGTGGCTTCATACAGCTCAGTTTTATAATCATATTTATGTATTCAAGATTTATGTAACATGGGAACTGACCAATTCCCAGACAAGAGATGTTTGTCTCTTTACTCTCTCATGTGGTATGAAGTTGTGGGTGACACAGTCCATAGTGATGCTGAGAACTTTTTGTTTTGCTGGCAGGAGCCAGCTGTGCAGCAGGGTACCAGCAGAAGTGCAAAGCAGGCAGTAACCCCACTGAGAGTGGTTTGTGTCACTGTTCCTCCATGACCCAGAAGTAGGAGGAGTTGAGTTGGGAAATTTTCCTTGTTTGAACCAGGATAACAAGTAATTTTTTTTTTTTTTTTTTTTTTTGTCTCTAGGCAAAAAGAAAAGATGAAGAAAATCCATCAATTGAAAGGGGTGAACGAGAGGCTCTTATTCCATGGCACAAATCCCTCCCATGTGTCTGCCATCTGTGAGCAGAACTTTGACTGGAGACTCTCTGGGACTCATGGGACACTGTATGGAAAAGGTACAAGTGCAGAAGGGTGTAGGGGCTGTAGCAGCAGGGACTGCAGATCCCAGCCAGGCTGGGGGATGTGGGTGCAAAGCAACTGATGGTTCCTGAGCCATGTACTCCTGCCTTTAGGGCACTCTCACCTGTGTACATCTGCATTGCTTCAGGCAGCACCCACAGCAGTCCTATTCCAGGAAGGGCTACAAACACTTCTCTCTGCCTCAGGTACCTGCTCTGGGACAGGTGGGACTGGGAGGTTGATGGTGAAATGTGGACTGGTGTTTATCACTACGTTACAATAAGCCAATGTGGCAGCACGTAACAAGGATGTTCCCACACACTGTAGGGCTAGCTGGGGTTGTTGGATTGCTGGCTGCCAAAGTGCTGTGAGCACGTGTTTGTGGCTGTTGTATTGTCTGACCTGTGGCTTTTTCTGCTCCTTAGGAAGCTACTTTGCCAGAGATGCCAGCTATTCCCATGAGTACTGCTCCCCTCGCAGCGGGCGCTACAGCATGTTCGTAGCTCAGGTTCTGGTTGGAGACTTTGTGCAGGGAAACCCTGAGTACTGCCGCCCTCCAGCCAGAGCTGGAAATTCCAACAGACTGTATGACAGCTGCGTGGATGACCCCACAGACCCTTCCATCTTTGTCATCTTTGAGAAGCAACAAATTTATCCTGCCTATATCTTGGAGTACAGTGTTGAGAGCAGCTGTGTGGTCCTGTAATGAATGGTGGAATATCTTTTGAATTTACACTGAATAAATTACTCTTCAGTATGTCTTTTTAAATGTTTGTTCCATTTTAGTTGTAGCTTTTTAAGACTTTGTAATGCAGTGAACCAGTATCAATCCCCTGTTGGTTTTGAGGTCATAGTTTTTTGTTAGGTGTTACTCTTTCCCCAGAAGCAGCACTGAACTTTAGCATTCACCATATCTCTAGCCTGGAGTGGGGATTTACCTGCCTTGCATAATGTGATGCTGTGACACCTGCTGAGTTAAAATGACCTTGATCCACTGGTACAGTCACCTAAGGTTGATTCCTGCCAATATGCCAAAGAGAGGCTGGGCAGGGAATGTGGAAGGAGGAAAAGTAAAAGTACCTACAGCATGGTGCTCAAGAGAGGAATCATGGCCTGTCTTTCAAGTAAGTGGCAGGAAGCTCCTTCATCTTGAAGGTTTTGTAATTAATGCTGGCAAAGAACTTTGCTTTGTTTCCTGGTCACATTGCTGACATCTCCTCTCACCTTGTTCTGCTGTGTCAAGTCTGCATGTCTTTGACACCCTGTTCTTCCTCTGTCCCCTCTGGATTCAGGTCAAGAAAAGCAGAGATGTGGCAGCTGCTGAGGTTAGATCCCCACCATGCCATGGCACCAGCAGTGAGGAAGTCCATGGTGAGCTGAATAATGGCACACAGCAGTGTCCCACCAGGGCTGTGGAGCCAGGTCCTGCAGCAGTGAGTGGTGAGACACAGGGGCTTGGTGAGGGCTGGCACGGCCACCTCCTTCCCACACTGCAGGCTGACACTGGTGCTGGCTGTTTTGGATCACCCTGCTGCTGCCTGGCACTTCTGGTGATGGAGAAGTGCCCCACTGATGTGTGCTCCAGCTATGATGGAAGGTGGGGAAAGCTTGAATTATGAGACTTGGTGGATAATGGAATAACATTTGGGATGACTGATAGCATGGAAACAAAAATGAATGGTTTATTTTAAAACAGTCGTGATGTATAAGTTGTAATTCAGCAGAGGAGTCACAAGTGGTTTACTTGTGATTGCCATAGCTGGGAGGAACGAAGAGGAGGGCTGTGTGTAGGATCTCATCAGCTTTCCTAAAGCTGCCATCTTCAGGCACAATCAGTGCCTTTAGAAAATTTGGAAAGACAGCTGACTGTGATAAGTCCCTACGCTGCACTAATTTGTGCACTTCCATATCTCACTGCTTTTGCAGAAGCCTAAAGGCTGTTCTTTTGCAAATTAGTGATCTAGTCTTGCCAGTCACAGGTGAACAGAGAACTTTCCACAGTATCAGGAAGTAAATATGAAAGTCACTTAAAGTGGGTGGGAAGAGAGTGAACAGAGACCGTTTTTAGCTGTCAGCCTGCATTGGTCCTTGCAACATTCCACAGATTTCCTCCCTGGCTTTATCAGTTTAAGGGGGCTTGGATGTGCAGCCTTTGGGCAGGACAGGGGCTGGGAGATGGAGGGTTTGGCAAGAGTTTTGCTATTATACAAAATACTCTGTGGAATGATGCCCATGTATAAATCATCTTCCCCCATTCTTCTTCTACATGACAGAAGAAACCACTCATCACGTGGGAGAAAGTTGTTTCCAGCAAGGTGGGCTTCAAAGTATGATTGTCAAATTCATCAGGGGCAGGAGAAGGTAAGAAAGAGCCTGCTGAGAAGCAGGCCAGCCACAGGAAAAGGGGGTGTTGTTGATCTGAAAAAGAGGAAACCGGGCAGAGAACAGAGGACAGGTGCAAACACGCACAGTTTGGAAGAAAATGAGATTTTCCAGTAAGTCAAAATTATTTCTGACTGCAGGGAGAGTTTCTCACAGCTTCCAGCTGCTTCCAGGATTAGGTGCTGGGTGTTAGATTGAGAAGATCAGGCAGGATCTGGTGTGAGCAGCTGTAACAGTGTGCAGTGGTGTGGCACTGCTGTGGGCTCTGCAGGTGCTGGAGCACCAGATCTGACAGGGAGGTCCTCCTTGAAGAGCCCATGTTCTTTCAGAGTCACCCTCTGCAGCTCTCCCTTTGTGCCACTGCCCAAAGGAGCAGTGCTGCCTCCAGGTGAGTGCTGCTGCTGTTCCCCCCTGGAATGGAGTTCCTGCTGTTCCCCTGCTGGATGGAGGGGAGCAGATGCAGGGCATTCACCTGCTTGAAAACAGACCTACACAAAACCCCCACCGAACACGAAATATGGTGTTCAGTTTCCAGTTCTGCTTGTGTTGACACCAACAATGAGCTGAGCAGGTTGCAGCATGATTTTTAACTGGCATGAGATGATCCTGAACCTCTAGCCCAAGCAGGTCTGGGAATATAAAGCTAAAAGACTTGGGAATATTTCAGTGAGGCACTAAGAGCAGAAGCTGCTAGTAAAAGTGAAAAGCAACTTAACCTTTGCATACTTCTTCATGGGACTTTTGTTCAGTATCATAAATTTGCTAAAGCTTCTTCCCAACCTGAACCTCTGGCTGCCTCTGGAATACCTGAGTACTGAGCAGAAGCATTCCTCAGCACCCTTTTAGATGAGAAATGCTTGCAAACCATCAGCAGTGTGTGTGCAAGTTGGCAGGCACCAAGCATGGATAATTTTCATTTTTTTCCCTGAAAAAAAAAAAAAATCTGTTGAGCAAGGGTTAAATTGTTTCTGACTCATGCATTTGACTGACAGTTTCACAGTCACCATGATGGTGATGGAAAATGTCTGAGGAACACTGCCAGACTGACACAGGACTGGGCTTGGTCTGCAGCAGCCTCTCTTTGTCATCTCCTGGACAGGCTGCTGTGGGCATCAGCAGCTTCTCCAGTAATTTCTTTAGCAATTGCTTTTCAGGAACCAAAAACAATTCAGAAGGATCAATGGATGCATTTTGTACTCATATAAATAATGTATTTTTTTCCATGTGTTCAAATGTACTGTCTTTGTCTCTACCTGCAAGGATGTTAGCTCAAGAGATCTTTTCATCATAATGTATTTCTAATTGATTTTATTGTGGTTCTCTTAGGGCTTCACAGCACCCCCAGCTTTAACACAGTTGGTTACATATTCATGCAACTGGTCTAGGTTTTCTATTAAATAACACCTCAGCAAGTTTTCAGGCTTTCTTTTCATTTACTGGTGCCAAGTTTGACTTCTCAGCATTTTTTAAGAAACCTTTTTAACAATTTTGACAGAATTTATTACAGGATGATTAAACTGCAGAAACCTAATGCTTGATTGAACATGCTGAATGACATATTATTTTCCAAAACATTCAAACTGTTAAAAATCAACCTGAGCCCCATAACCTGGCATGACCACTGCATGGGTGCCAGGTGAAGAAAACACAGATATTGTTCTTGGCATGACATACTCACCAATAGCATTATTTAACGGGGCTTTTTCTAGATTGTGGGAATAATGAACCCAGATCACTGTGGTAATGATGGGGGCTGAGGATTTGGGAAAGGGCAGGAGTTTTTAGTTAGGGGCCTGTAGGAGACAGGTCTCAGGCAACAGCTTTTTCTGGTTGTTCCTGTTCTTTTTCAGTGCCTGTTAGTCCTAGGCATGATTTCCCAGAGCAGCTCAAACTGTCTTTACAAGGTTACTTTTACATCTAGCTTACAAATAGGAGCAATAGGGAAGGCTGACCTGGTTCTTATCCATCTGTTCTTAATAAGCTTACATTTCCCTTCCAGATGGTTTCCAGCAATGTCAGAGGGCCCATTAATTGGTGTGCCAGTGCTCAACCTAGAAATACTTGGGAAATGTCTACACGTGATATCCCCACCACTGGAGGTAGCTTTGTCTTTACTCACTCCCAAGGAGAAGTTTTATTTCAGTGTGTGTTCTGTAAATAATTTTTCTTGCTCTGTATCTTCAGTGTTGGTCTCCTTAACTGTATTTTATTTTCAATATAGTTTTCCATTTACTAAGTCCAAAGGAGGTGCTGGAAGTCACATTGGTCTCTGCTTAAACAATTTGTACACCCTTTTATTCTTGCTTCCTGCAGGCTCTTGCTGACTGTATTTTGCAGATAGACCCTTGCAACTTCCAGATTGCCTTTCTTTTAAAAATTCCTGCAGGTTTATGGGGCTTTTTTACTATGTTCTGTAGAATCCACCTCAAGCTGTGATCCATTCTGCTGTCCTGAAAGCCAGCTGACCTTTGTTTTGTCTCTCAGCTCAAGCAAGTTCTTCTAAGAGTCTTTTTACATGTTCTTTTTCCTCTTTGATCCTCTTACAATCTGACCAGATTTTAGCAGTGACATAACCTTTGCCTTCACATCACTTAATTGACTGGGAGTCCTCACATCAATCCTCATGTCTTAAAAAATGCCTCTTTTTTTGTTTGTTTGTATTGTGAGTTTTTTCGATTGGTTGGTTGGTTGGTTTGGGGTTTTTTCACTGAGTCAAATTCCTTACTAACAGAATGCCCTCTGTACATTTCCTTAGTCAGAAATGTGATTAGTTTCACTGCATGAAGTTGTAGGCTACTAACTAAACCTAAACTTTGTGACAGTGTATCAAAATACTGTTTTCCTATCAGGATCTTCTCCACCTGCTGCTGTATCTGAGCAGTCCATGATGCGTCCTGATAGCTGGCTTTTCTTTTCCTTCCTGAATTGACCTTTGAGTTGTTTTTCTTTTTACCCCCTCAACTTTTAGTTCTATTTGTTCACTTTAACATGTGACATCTAGGCAGCTTCCTGAGCTGAAACATAATTAATGACACTCAGATAAGTAATGCAAAAGCTTTGTTACATAACTGAGAAGACAACTTGCAGGACTCTTCTCTATCTAAATGCCATCAACCAACATAAAAATTAACATAATCCTCTAATGACTGTGAATTCAAGACGATTGTGAAAGTTGTTGCTCATCAAGGAAAGCAGCTCCTTGCAGTGGCATGAGCTACATGGACTGGATAGCCAGGTGATCTGTTCCCACACTTCTGGAGGTTTTATTAGGGAACCTATAAATAAAAATTTGCCTTTGTATTAGGCAAATTCAAAGTATTGACTTCTACAGGTAAAACATGGCTAACAACCAGATAATACTATTGTTAACTAACCAGGCTCAGGTGTCTGCTCAGTGCCTATTCTGTGGGCTGGCACACTCAGAAGGCAGAAAATGGCATGCCTGGGTTTGAGCACAAGCAAAAAGAAAATCCAAACCTTTTAGGACTTGTTTTCTTCCCTGAGGATTTGGAAGCTGGACAATTTTCTGGGCTGTGAAATGATGACAACAGTCCAGGAATTCCTGCAGTGTTTGGGTTTCCCTCTCAAGACAAGTTGATCAAACTGCCAGAAGCTGATAATCTTTTTCTTCTCCCTCCCTCTCTGTGTGCTCTTTGCATGTCTTGTGCCTTGCCTCAAAGTCTCCCCATGTGCATTTTGATTTGTTCTGCAGCATCTCATAATTTTACTTTTATCACTCATGAGAGGACTGTCAGAGGTTGAGGCCTGAATGTTGTTTATTTTCTTAACCAAACCAGAGATTTTCAAAATTTCTTACTTTTTTTTTTTTTTTTTTAATTATGTTGTGTGTACATCTATGAGGAGAGTGCTCTCTCCTTTTGGAAATCCTAACTTACAGCAGAGAACAGTGCCAGAAAGCTCTCCTGTCTGATGACAACTGGACCTTTTGGAGACCATTTTGAGCAATGTGGTGATGCTCTCTAATACTGCCTGGAAGGGCTGAGGAGATGGCAGAGAGCACCACAGACTGCAGAGATGGATGGGACACTGGGGATGCACCACCCCACCAGTCCCCAGCTGTGTGTGCTGTGATGAAGAGGGAGCAGAGCCCAGGAAACAGCTTCTGATGAGAGGTGGGGTTCAGCTGGCATGCACTGGGAAACTCCCAGCTGTAGGCAATTACACCTGGTTAGCAGACAAAATGCTGTTCTGTAGGTCCTTTAAACCAATTTATTTTTCTGATGGATAATTTTTTTTTTTTTTTTTTTTTTTTTTTTTTTCTCTAGTCTCCAAATTACTGTGCTCCTGCTTTAACCTCTATACAATCAGAGAAGGCAAGCCCGGCGGACCAGACTGGCACTCTCCAGTTTCAAGAAGATTACTGGCAGTATGAGAACAATTTCAAAGGTGAAGTATCTGTTTGCTTGATGTCTAATGCGAGTGGGATGTGACTGGTGCTCAATGCACCATGTCCTGCACGGGCAAGGCTTGCAGGCCAGAACACAGGAGGACTGAAAAGCTCTTTACTGATTTTAAGCAGTGTGTGGGGAGAAGGGGATTCTCCCTGAGCAGGCACAAGGATAAGGATAAATGTAGATGTTGGTGCAAGGAAGGGTACAGCCCAAGTAGAGGCACATGTCCAGGATGGGAGCTGAGGGTGGTTTTGGGAAGCCCCTGAGCACGGCTGCAGGACTGGCTGTGCCAGTTCTCTTGATCTTTTGGTATAGGTATCTCCAAGATGCAAAGTGCTCCTTGAAACAGGGCAAAACAAAGTGACGATCTGTTCTTCAGCTGTCAGACAGACCTTAACGTGTGTGTTCAGAGTCATTTTGCGGTTGACACGGACAGCGGAGATGGCACACGATGAAAGGAGAACACAAACCAAGCGTGCCCCAAAGAGAAGGCGAGCCGGACTGCCCTGCTGCCCGGCGGTGAAGGAGCGCTTGGAGCGCTGCCAGGAGGTTTCCCTGAGGAAAACGAGGAGCCGACAGCCCTCGCCAAAGCCTTGTGGCCGTCCCTAGGTGGCGGTGCCCGCCCAGCCCTGAGGAGCCGGCCCAGCTCCGGAGCCCCGCGGCGGGGATGACTGAGGGCGCTGAGGGGCTCCGAGGGCGGCTGGGGGAGCTGAGGGCTCCGGAGCCGGGCGAGGGCGCTGAGGGTTCCGGAGCCGGGCGAGGGCACTGAGGGCGCTGAGGGCTCCGGAGCCGGGCGGGGGCTCTGAGGGCGCTGAGGGCTCCGGAGCCCGGCGGGGATGACTGGGGGAGCTGAAAGCTCCGGAGCCCCGGGGCGGGGGTGGCTGAGGGCTCTGAGGGCGCTGAGGGGCTCCGGAGCCCCGGGGCGGGGATGACTGAGGGAGCTGAGGGCTCCGGAGCCCGGCGGGGGCGGCTGAGGGCGCTGAGGGGCTCCGGAGCCCCGGGGCGGGGGTGGCTGAGGGCTCTGAGGGCGCTGAGGGGCCGGAGCCCCGGGGCGGGGGTGGCTGAGGGCTCTGAGGGCGCTGAGGGGCCCCCGGGGCGGGGGTGGGGAGGGCTCTGAGGGGCTGAGGGCTCCGGAGCCCGGCGGATGACTGGGGAGCTGAGCCCGGGCGGGGGCTCTGAGGGCGCTGAGGGCCGGAGCCCCGGGGCGGGGATGACTGAGGGAGCTGAGGGCTCCGGAGAGCGGGGCGGCTGAGGGCGCTGAGGGCTCCGGAGCCCGGCGGGGGCGGCTGAGGGCGAGCGGGGCGGCTCCGCGCTTGCCCAGCGCAGACTGACAGGATTTGTGTGGCAGGGCAGCCTTTGTTGGAGTTCTGTCCCTCACGGGCATCTGCCCCGCAGCCAGGTCAGTGCTCCCTGCCCAGAAAGTCTCGGTTTTAAGTCCCACGGCAGGCAGAGCTGCGGGAGGTTGCGTGAGGGCAGGGAGCGCTGCCCAGCACACCAGAGGGCTGCAGGGTTACTGCAAATGCTTTTGGCATTGCCACAGCCTCATCTGCCTCTTTCCTTGCCCGTGTCTGTCGTTCTGTGCTGTCTGTCCATCACTGACACCTGCTCCGTGGGCAGGATGGAAAGCTGCTCCATGGTGCTGGATGGTTGAATACAGAAAACAAGTGAGCATCTCCCTCTCATGCCCCAGTGCTAGTCACTCCCTTCCTGCTCTTCTCACCCCAAAATGTAGGAAACACTGTATCATATCAGGACAAGAAATGTACCAGAGTCTGTCCCCATCACTGGATGACAGAGGTGCCCAGACAAAATTAGCTCAAGGCAGTCTTGTAGCAATACTTTTCCAAGCTGCTCTGCCTTGCCTGCAGCAAATTTTGGCTTGGAGATCTCCTGCACCAGAATTGGTAACTATATGTATAATAACTCTGGATGTGTTTTTCTTTCAGTAATTATTCCATCACTTTTAAAATCTGTATAAAATTTTAGCTTTGGCAACATCTTGTAGCAAATATTCCCACAGCTGAACGGGATATTGCTTGAGGGAGGCTCTCCTTTGCCTTGCTTTGAACTTAGCACCTGCTAGCTTTGTTTAATAAAAGGGGTGCAGATATTCTCCCAGTGCTTTCTTCATCACCTCACACATTTTTGCATTTTTTTCTGATTTTCCTCAATGCTCCCAGGAAACACAGCTCTGAAAACAGACTGCCTTTACAGATGGCTTGGGAATTGGAAAATTCATTTTAATTTGAAAGTTCTGGTGTGTAAGAAGAGCTTACTTTCTGCATACTTCTGCTGGAAAACAAATCCCAGAAAATCGCCGGCTTTTCCCATCCAAACCATGGCCATCTATAAACTCATATGGAAATATCTCCAGAGCCTGGATTTGCATTTTCTTCTTCTGGGGAACCTCTATTCCACCTCTGAGGGCAGTCAGAGGAGGGTAAAGGGCATCAGGTTCTTGGTTGGGGGACACAGAGAGAAAAGATGGACATGAGAGAGACCCTCCAACTTTCTGTGGTCCAGGGAGTGGCAAAGGGTGTTTAGTGACAGGACAAGGGGTGATGGCTTTAAACTGAGAGAGGGTAAGCTTAAATTAGATGTTAGGAAGAGATTCTTTACTGTGAGGGTGGGGAGGCACTGGAATAGGATGCCCCATCCCTGGAAATGTTCAAGGTCAGATGGCGCAGAGCTTTGAGCAGTCTGTGGAAGGTATTTCTTCTGCTCATGACAGGAGGATTGGAGCTAGATGATCTTTAAGGTCCCTTCCAACCCCAACTATTCTGCAATTCTAAAATTCCGTGAAACACATCAGAGGCACCCTGATACAGCTCAAAGACAAGTCCATGATCTGAGTGGTTTAAATCACTGGCTTTTCCCTGTAACTTGCACAGATGCTAAATCTAACCTGCCTGTGACACCTATGTGGCCCAAAGCCAACTGCTAACAAATATCTCTCTCTCCTTTGTCCAGAGCAAGGTGCTGCCCTGTAACTTCTGCAGATGTGGTACCATGGTTTCAGATTTATCTGTGCACTTTGGAATTTCAAGTGGAATTGCAGAAACATGAGAAAGAATTGAAAGGTAAAAAATCTGTATACTTACCTCTTGACACACTTACAGGGGAATTAACTGTCATGCACCTTCTTTTCCAAAATGCCACTGAAAATCTTTTTTTGCTTGAATGTGAAAGCAAAGAGGGAACATTTGATAGAGTACAGGCAGCATCTATTAACACTGGAAGAAGGGAAGGGGAAGGAAGTGAAGCATAAAATAAAGAGAATGGAAGCAGTTTTTGTGAACTAATCAAAACTGGTGGCTCTGGTCTAAGCAAGGACTTCTTAAAATAATATCTCTGTCTCCTGATATTACAACATGCTGAGCTAAGATTGTAAATATGTTTGTAATTGGGAAATAAAGGGCTGAAATAAGGATACAAGTGTGTTGAAGGGAATGGTACTGGATAATTCAAGATCAATGTGGTGTCTCTCATGCACACACATTGTGAATGGTTGTTGTGTTCATTGTAATTTGACCTTTTGTTTGAATTCATTTTATCCTTGTGCACAGTGAACATGTCATGCTGGTGACTCTGCTTTTCCTTGAGTGTGACTGTACCATACAGTTAGGCCTTTTCCAAGCAGGAACCCTCTCCCCTTCCCCCCTCCCAAACTGCTGTGACCATTGCCTCCAGGGAGAGGAACGGGAAGGAAAAAGTCAGGAGCATAATAGCTTAAGCCAATTATAATTTGATAATTCATGTATTTGAGTTTCTCTGATACATACACATCCCATGCAGAGCTTAAAAAGAAATTGTGTGCAGTGATGGTTGCTCATGATGTGTTCTATTTGAAGGAGGCTGTAAACTCTGGAAGGCAGCGATGGTGTGCCTTGCCCTATAGTATCTTCCAAAACTAATCCAAGGGAGCAAGAGGTAGGTTGGATGTCCCCTCCTTGGGTCTGAGCTGGAAAAACACATGGCTTCTCTAGTGGACTTGTTCAGCAGCTGGAAATAAAGAGAAGTTTACTCAAGGCAAGTGAGCTGTAAGCAGACCAGGGAATCAGTGCTCAGACAGTGACCAAGCACTGCCTCAGCTGTGCTCTTGTGAGTGAGTGTGTGGAGTCCTTGTCCTTACATCTTCCCCAGTGACAAAGCTGAGCCTGACTCATCCAGCATAATCTGGGCACGTCACTGCATGGGAGCTGGTGGATCTGGCATTCAGAGAGAGAGGCTCCTGAGGCTTCTGCAGGCTCTGGGCTTCCCCAGCCTCTGAAGCATCATCTGATGCTGCTGTCTTGTGGGCAGTAGCAGCTGCCAGGTTGTGAGGAGAGGCAGGAATTTTCCTGAGAATCTCTGGCAAGCAAAACAGTGAGAGCACCTGGGATGGGGATTGACATATGAGGTGCTATGTCACATCAGTGGAAAACAGAAAAGATGTAGTGAGAGTGAGGCAGAATTTAGAGGCCTGGAGAAGGACTCTGCTGCTCAAAGAGGCCTGGTTTTGTCATAGGCATTTACAGCACTATAAAAAGATCCAAATGTTTGCTCTGTATCACCACTTGGAGTGAGACACAGGTAAAAAGATGTCCATAAACCTCCCCAAAACTTTCACAGGTGCCTGTGAGTGTTTCCCCTGTGCTATCATCACAGAGGAAAGGGTCTCTTCTTTCAACCCCACAATAAGACCTTGTGCTGGTTGGAAGTCAGATCAGCAACCCTCTAAGGCTTGGTGGCTTTGGAGACAGATTCTGTGTGAAGGTAAAAAACCACGAAGTTGGGATAATCAGCTCCTCAGGCAATCACCACAGCATGAAAAGGCTGCACAGACACCTCCTTACTGCAAAATACCTGAAGCAGAAGCAGCAGGGAACAGAAGAGGGGCTGGATATAGGAGCAGCACAGGAGGCTAATCCCTCTGTGCTTCACAATGATATCTGCTCTGCTGGGCAGCATTCCCAGGGAACAAAAACCTCCTTTCTCATTCATAGTGCATTTATCTTCTCTTTCAAAAAAATGGTCTAGAGACACCTGAACCTTCGTTCTGGGATGAAATCTGCGGAAGCACTAGCACTGCAGTAAGGAAACAGAACAAGAAAAGGTATGGGGTGTTATGCTCATTATTTTCCTGACTGTGGAAAATGATGTGTGTTTATTGAGTCCTCTCCTGCTTCAGAGTGACTCATTGATCTGCTGATGTAGACTGGGTGCAGGTAGGCTGGGTGGTGGGTTTGACAGCGTTGGCAGGCTGTCACTGTGGCAGGCATGCTGCGAGGGGAGTGCACTGAGGAGACATCCCAGCGGCCTGGGGACTGCCAGGGCAGCTTCCCACTTTCTGCTGCTGATGAGTTACACGGCTGGGGTTGTTCAAAAAAGTCTGATGGAGATGGAAAAACACCATAATGGCATTTCTAGGGTTGTGGTTTATATTCTTCTCTTAAGGCTGGTACTGGTGACAAGGTGGAAGAGCAGGTCCAGCTGAGGCATGCATAGTCATAGAGCTTGGAAAAGACAATTTTGGTTTGCCACACAGCCTGCTGGTGAGCTGGGAAGATCAGGGAATAAGGCTGACATCCTGTTTTTTTGGATGCTGTGGCCTAGAGCAGGTGGAAGAGTAAGACTGGAAAAGCAGAGATATCAGTTAGGGGGAATTTGTGCAGTGTTATTGGAACAAGGATGGGTGGAGTCTTATAACAGTGAAGAAAAGCAAAAGAGAAGAAAATGAATGCTCTGGTGGGAGCAAAAGCAGATGTTGATAATTTTTGTGGTTTAGGTGATCTTTTCCTTCTCTAATTCTTCTCCCAGTTCAGCAAAGCGATAGTTTTAACAATTCCTTAGGGTCTCAGCAGGCATTGTGTGAAAAATTTTTGCCATGATATTTTCTTTTTATTTTTTTGGCCTCAAGAGGCCAGGATGGCCTGGCTGTGGTAAGGAGAGGTAATGCAGGGATCATGCTTGAAGAGCTGTTGTTAATTTCTTTGGCTAGGTCTAGGTTATGATATTGTTAGGCATGTTTATAGGCACGTAGCCAAGCAAGAAGGAAAAGCTAACACTGATCTGAAAGCCCAGTGCAATGCATTTTGCTGCAGAGCTGCACTATAGCAATGGACATTTACTTGCAGCTTGCATTAGTAAGCAAGGACAGTTTATATATAGTATAAAAACACAAGTTTTCTGAGGCAATCCCTGAAACATGACCAGGAGTCTCTCTTGTGGAAATCCCTGGAGTTTGTTCATCTTGGTCATACTTGTTTCAAACAGTCAATCAGATGCTCCTTCACATACGTCATGCTTCCTTCGAACTGGGACCGTCCAGCACTGCCTGAAATAGGATATGAGGTAAATAAATGTCTCCTCACACCTGCACGCTAGGTTGGGAAAAGCTGTAGCCTGTAACAGCTTGCATCAAGTAAATCTAGAATATATGCCTGAGTCCAGGAACTGATTTTGTTAGTTTGCAAACATGTTACTCCAAAATCTGCAGCTACAAGAGGGACAAGGATGGTTGAGCAGAAGAGCTTTGTAGGGTCCACTGACACCATGGTACTGTGTATCCAAATGGCCACAGAAATGTTTGTTCATCCATTGTACCTTTAGTTTGACCTAAATGACAGCTGATGATCTGATCTGGAGGTTGAGCCACAGTGCTCACTATTCACAGGACAGTTTCTCCTTTAGAACTCTGTCATGCTCTTGAATTTCAAATCAAAGCATGAGCTTTGGGAGACCATCAACTCATTTAGTATCGCTATAATAAGGTTTAGGTCTTGTGTGTTTTTGAAACATCAGGCAGAGAGATTATAAATAAAGTTGCTTTGATGACTCACTACAGTAACACTAGGGCTTGTCTATGAGGATGAGTCAGTGCGCAAGAAAGATAAATGTGCACTTGATACAGAACAACAATTTCACCTTCTCTTTTCCAGCTGGACACCTGTTCTGAAATCCCAGTGTCATTGCACAGCTTTGCTTCAGCTTGCTTAGGGTTGCAGATGTTCTCTGGGCAGAACAAGGGTACTCCTTAGAGTCCAGTAGCTCCTCTGTATTAATGGACAAGCTCTTGGAGGAGGTGTTTAGAGCATGCTGGGACAGGAGGAAGAGAGAGGGAAAGACCATGAAAAAGTGAGAGAGGGCTTTGATAAAATCCCAGGCCAGGATTGCACCCCCAGTGGGTGTTGGCCAGGTCCTCTGGGAGTGACCAGGGAGGTGTAACCAAAAGCGTTGCATCAACTTTTTTTCCAGCTGGTAGCAAAGAGAGGCAAATTGAAGACCTACTTCAGCAGACAAGGATTACAGAACCCGCAGGGTCTGCAGGACTCGAATCCTGACACTTTGGCAACGTTTCCAGCTGTTTGTATCCAGTTTGCTTCATTCCCCGGGGTGGCAGATGAGCCATTCCACAAAGGCTGGGCCCCGTGGCGTTCCTGCAGCGTGTGGGTGGTTCCCTCTTGGCAGAAGGCAAAGCCTGTTCCGCGCAGCCCCGCATCCCAGGCGCATTCCTCGGGAGCCGACTGCTCCGCTTCCCTGATTTACGATGGAAAAAGAACCAAATCCAAAAGTGGGAGGGGACGGGAAGAAAAGGAGTTGGGGCCCCTGTGGAATTAGGTCTGGGTTTATAGGAAATGTATGTCTTAATTAGGAAAACCCAGCAACTGGGAAGATTTTTATTATAATGATGGCTATTACAAACCTGGGGTTTATACTTGGGGTGCATTCAACTTTTGTTTTGTAAGTCTGGTTTTATATAAGCCATTTTTAAAACTATCAGATTCTATGACCTTTTTTAGGAAAAAAAACACCAATCCAGCAAACCATTTTAAGTTCAAGTTGTACATACCCTCCCTGTTGGTAGGACAACATGAGTTGGGGGAATGTTTTCTTTACTGTTGGACTTCTTGCAACTGTAATGTTCTCATTCACAATGGAGAAGGCCAGAATTTTGTTTTGTTAATTTTTTTTTTCCCAATGGAATCTGAGAGGTTGATTAACCACAGCCAGAGGAGTGAGTAGACTGTTTCCCCAGGGTATACAAGACCTACATTTAGTCCTATCTTGAACTGAACCTAAAACTGCCTGTTTTGGGTACATACCACTATCATTTCACAAATGGAGAGGGAACAGGACAGGATCACTTGGGCTCAGGGGAAGTAACCAGAGATGCCAATCCGGATCTGAAGTTTTCCAAGAAAGAAAACAGCACCAAAACAGAATGTTCCTGGAAAAAACAGAAGTGGTTCCAGTTGGCATGAGCATTTTCTACAAATTCAGAAAAAGCATTTACTCAAAACCCTGGTGGGTTGGCTCTTTGTTTTGTAGGTGTAATGTGTAATTTCACCCGTTTTCTTGTCTAGCTTGGTCACAATTGAACAGAGCATGAGAGATTAGTAGATAGGTTTGATTTAAAGGCCAGTAATGGGGCAGGTATAACTGGTTAAATTAATTTTACCCCTCTGACAGAGAGAGGAATTGAAAATGTTTCAATATATTGAACAAGTGACCCCTTCAATTCTTCTCTGAGAACAGATATATTGCATTTGTAGAAAATGTGCTCTGCTTGCTGGCCAGTGTTTTGTCAGAAAAACTGTGGTCTGAGACCGAAACTTAGTGTTATTGTTATTGAGACTTAGCATTCAGGACTCCAGAAGAACATGAGAGAGCAATATTTGACCTGTGATCTATTTTCAATACCCCTGGATGAGATGTGATTAGCATCTAGCATATTCTTTGAATTCTCTTCTTCCACATCAAGGCAATCTTGTATTTCTGCGTTAGGTCTTGTTGTACTAGCAAAGTTTCTTTTAAATATACCTGAAGTTCAGTGTTTTCATGTAGATAGAAAGGGCACATGGAAAAGAGAAGCCTGGGCAGGAGGTGAATGAGTGGCTCCTGTTCCACAGTATGAATCCATCCGATGTGCCTGCTGTCTGTAAGCAGAATTTTGACTGAAGGATCTCTGTGAGACTCATGGAAGTCTATGAAAAAACTACAAGGGCATGGGCTGGGTCTGCATCAGAATTCTTGGGGGTTTCCAGAGTGCAGGGAAAATGCTGTGCTTCCTACTGTGTGGGTCTTATCCTAGATCTTCTGTAAGAAGTAAGGCAACAAAAATCAATGATGAAATGTGCTAGATCAGCTCCATGTGCTGATGCCTTAAAACAAACTCAAGCAGAAGCACCTGGCAAGTATGGTTTTGGAGCTACCTGGGAAGGCAAGAGATGATGGTGCTTGCTAAGGAGTAGGCTTCCAAAATGCTGATAATGGATCTTTGTTACTTTGGTTAGGCACTTTCTTAACCATATTTTTAAATGATTCTTAGGAAGCTGCTTTGCTAGAGATGCCTCTTGCTCCCATCAAGTCTGTCCATCCAGCACAGACCACCACAGCATGTTTGTAAGTGAAGTTCTTGTTGGAGATTTGGAGATTTTGATGGCTACTATTGCCTTCCAACCAGACCTGAAATTTCAAACAGACTTTTGAACAGCTGTTCAGATAAGGAAAAAAATCCTCCCATCTTTGTCATCTTTGAGAAGCACCAGATTTACCTGGCCTGTATCTTGGAGGATACACATTCATCCTGATAAAGATGATGTCGGAGGTAACAATGTCCTGCCTGGAAAAAACACTTCAAGGTTCACCTTTTTTGAACTCTATGTTGCATATGAGAACCTCCTATCTGACATTCAGCTATACTGCAGCTGTTTCACTTACAGGCAGGAAACTTGAGTATAACTTATGGAATGGCTGGGTCTACTATGAGAGTTGTTTTCCTTCTAAAGAGACTGGTAGCAGTTAAATCATATTAAATAATGCAACCATCACAACGTGGTGATGATTTGGATACAAGTGCAATGTAGATTTAAATGTGCCTTGTGGTTAATTTCTAAAACTAATTGCTTCCATGTAAAGTATGGTACATAAGTAGATGTTTTTAGGACATACTTGGGGAAATGAATATAGAAATGGGAAAAATGGAGTATAAAAAGCATGTTTGAGGGGTGACTCTCTGGACTTGTTTTTCCATGGAGAGAAGATCATCAGCATCTTGTCAGTGTAAGAAAAGTAGACAATAGGCTCTTAGCTGTTTTTGTCCTGTGGTTTGGCTGCTTTGAATTTTGTGGCAAGAAAAGGGTTTTAGATCATATCCTAAAGGACTGTTACATCATGTTCCCTAATTTCTCTGCTGGTCCCATTTGGTTATCTTGCAATAAGAATCATAAGGGCTTCAATTCAGATGGAAAAAAATAGATATTCCTGGATAACAAAGAGGCAAATGACTCATTGATCTTCCTCAGTTTGCCTTGGCTATTGATCATGTCCTGAAGCCAGAATTATGAGACCCACGTTCACATAACCTGCCTGTGAGAACAGGGAGATGCCAGAGCCTGTACTGCAGCCCAGTCATACTGCAAATCAGAACAACTATAATCTCCTGCTCTTCTAGAAAAGAGTGAAGTTCTTATTTTGAGCTGTCAGTACCCTCCTGAACTGCAGACTGGGCTGGGATCTTACCTTAAGGTGCTTAGACAACCTCCCTCCCAAAATTTGAAGGATGAGTGCAAAACCTTCCTTGGATTCACAGGCGATGTTGTAGTGGAGTTCTGCCAGGTGTTGCCACACAGGTGTGCAGCCTGCTGTGTGCCTGGCCCTCCCATGCAGTGGGCAGTGTTGGGATGTTAAACTGGATCTGCTGGGGAGCAGTGGGTGTGCCATTGCAGGCAATTGCTGTTCAGCTTTTTCTCACGGTGAGTGAAGAGCAGGAATTTAGGACTGAGGTGACAGCAAGTTCTGCTGTGCTGCCCTGGTGCCAGCCCGTACACTCAGCCTTCCCCATGGGCAGCCCTGGCCCTGTGGGTGCAGGAGCACATCAGCAGGGCACCACAACTGCTTTCAGTCATGTTCACTCTGCTGGGAATGAGGTCTCCCACTCTTGCCCAGAGCTGACTTTGGGGTCATAATGTTGGAAACACCAGAGTGTTGGTGGCCTCGTTGTGACTGGCCACTGGGAAACACTGGGAGGGGTTCTGCAGCCTCTGCTGGTGGGAAACCCTGGGAATGTAGGAGATTGGTACTAGAAAATGTTGTGGGAAGCCCATAACTAATGGGGGTGGAATTTGCTTTGCTCCCTGATTGCTCTCAGGACTTCTCACCCTATTTTTGTGTGTGAAGTCTGCCTGTTCCACTGGTGACACTCAATCCCAGACCAGAGCTTCCCTGGGCTTGGGGCAAGAAAAGCAGGCATGTGGAAGCTGCTGAAGTTAGATCCCTACCATGCCATGGCACCAGCAGCGAGGAAGTCCATGGTGAGCTGAATAATGGCACACAGCAGTGTCCCACCAGGGCCTCCTCCTTCCCACCCTGCAGGCTGACACTGGTGGTGGCTGTTTTGGATTATCCTGCTGCTGCCTGCCACTTCTCTGAGGGGCTGAGAAGTGCCCCACTGATGTGTGCTGCAACTGGGATCCTGAGAGATTGTTTTTGCCATGTGAACTTTCAGCTCTTTTCATGTTTTCTCTAGGAAATCCCCAAATTAAATTAGCCCCTGGACTGAACTGCTGCATTTGGTTTAATTCCACTATCTTGAGGGGAGTCAGGGGATTTGAGCAGAAACTGAAGGTTTTTCTTATGCATGGTCGAGTTCCAAAGGGGACTATTATAAATTTACTGTCATATATTGATTCAATTATTGTGTGATGAAGATAAGAAGTGACTTCTGCTCTTTGTGGTGGAGAAGGAAGTGAAGGAGGTAGACTTTGACCATTACTGGGGAATGAATACCTGCTGGGTATGCATAGATGGCACAGCTGGCTGCAGTGTATTTACTGGAAGAGGATTTGGTGTCTGACAAGTAGGTAAGATGTTGTTTAACTACCAGGAAAGTTCCATGTACCCTAAAATGATTACTTGTTTTCCCACTCCACAAATAACTCCTCTGTCCCTATACACAAATAAATTACTGTGATAAATGTAATAGTTTTCACTGCATGGGATTTAGAACTCTCATGGGGAAAAATGGTTTTTGGTTCCTGTAGGTCTAGGTAAGCTTTCTGCAGGTTTAGGTAAGGTTCATAGAAAATAGTCCAGTTTAGTGTTGGGGTCTGATATCATGGTGCCCCTTTTCTGACACCAAGTGTAGGTTGGAAGTTCAAAAACCACCTTAGAACAATTAAAATTTCCTTTGAATTATTTCTGGGGAAAAAAATGAGAAGAAAAGAAAGATACTTCAGGAACTAGAAAGCAAAGCAGAAAGATAAAGAGAACTGGTGGCCTTTATACAGATTTCAGAATTCCCTTTTCACTCTTTGAATTGTCTTATTTTTTTGGTAAAACATGCTTCGATTCCAAAGCCACACAATCAACAGTCAAGATCAAGGTAGTTTAGTAATATCCCTTTTCAATTTAATTGCTATCCATTATCAAATATTCTGTTGTTTAAAACAGAATTGCAGCTCTGATCCATATTTTTCTCTTGGATGGAGTTAACTGCTCAAGGTGAAATTCAGCTCCACTGGTTTTGCCCTCTCAAAATTGCTAGCAGGTTGGAAAGCTGACTCAAATGTTGGGTTTGACCCAGAAAGCTGACTCAGGTAGAAGTGCTGAAGGTCAAAGCCTTTGCCAGGATGCCACCTGCATGAACAACACCAATTAGATGTTCTGTCTTGTGTGAATTACTCAACTCATTTGCTGGTATTAAAATGTAGGTGTTGAGATGGCTATCACTGATACCACCAGCGTGGGAAGTTCTTTGGATGTAAAGGCTGGATCTGAAAAGTTGAAATTTACAGCAGCAAATTTTAGATTTGCTGCTGTAAATTTAGATTTTTTAAGACAACCCTCCCTAGTTTTCAAGAAAGAAATAATCAAGTTTTTAACAGCTGAAATTGAATAGAAAAAAATGTTCTCATGAAGCAGCCAGAAGCATTTCTTTGTGTGGTTCCTTGACACTTATCATTTATGGCTGGTCCCCTCCAAAGCACCTTGGAGACAGCAGATCCCTAAATGTGAGCTGGACTCTGAGGTACATCAAGCACATTCATAATTATGTCATTGTGGCTGTTTTATATGAATTTGCTTTGCCATCAGATACTAACATGAGCACAAACAACCACCAGAAGGTACAGGGTGTGTGAAGACAAGCACCTAAGATAAGTAAGACAATCTGAATGTCAATATTTAGAAAATACATCTCCATCAAATACACCAGAATAATATTGTTCTTTAAAGTGCACCCCTCAGTCTTTAGTCTTGTTCAGGTTGGTTCATTGTTCAGAAATCCTTGAATATTCTGTAGACCAGAGGCTGAGATTCAAGTGACCATTGCACAGGAAGGAGTGCAGGGTCCAAATAAATATCAAATGCTTTTAATATACCAAGGATCTAATCATGCTTTGTTTCCTCTGCTACATACCTGAAATTTTCTTACTCCTCCCACTGGTTCCAGTAAGCTGCTCTGTTCTTCATGTGAATATTCTCTGTACCATGTTTATTTCTTGTACAGGTTACAAATTTATTGTCTTTATGCAACTTTTACTGCATCAGAGTTATTATCAGAAGGAAAAGGAAGGGTATTTCAACACACACTAAAATAAGTGTAGAGGTTTTTTCAAATTTGAACTACAATTTACTAAATTACTATGAGTTAATTCTAAACAATTTTTATTTGAATATATTCTAGAACTACTTTAGTTTTAGCATACTATGAACACTAAGTGCATAAACATGTGAAATTCTTCAGCCCTGACAGGACAACCCTTTCAGCTGAAGAAATTGATCATTCATTTTTAATTTTTTCGCCATTCTTCTTACCAAGCATTTAACAACACGCAGACCTTAATAAATGACAGAGACAAACATCTGTCCTTAAATAGCAGCAATTTCTTCTGCCAATAAAATTTGTTTTCTTCCCCTGCACTGAGCCATGAGTTGGCAGCACAAGGGCTGGGCAAGCAGAAGACAGCACACAGAGAGACCCCCATTTATTGAGACTGGGGATTACCATCTGGTTTTCTGCTCCTTCTACAAAATGAGTCCTAATAATAGTAGGGATGGTGGTGTGTGCTCAAAAACAGAACACAATGTCCTTTCTCTAGCTGATCAGATCTTATAATTATTATTTTTTAAAATAGTATTTTAAAATACTCAATCCCTTTTTAGGAGGATGTATGTTCTTTGCCTCTTTAATTGCTCTTATTTTGCCAAGTTGAGTGAGAACAAGTCCTGTGGCTTAGGTCACACTCATCTGGATATTATTTCCTAATTCTTCTGACAAACAAATTAGTGAGTGGCCTCTAGTAAAGGAATTAACGAGGATTCCCAGTTTGCTCTGCATTAATTGAACTAATGGCTATGTTTGCTTTGGGTTTCTTAGTTCGAGCAAGGCCTTCAGGAGTGACACCACTGATCTGAATTCTGTGTGCCATTGGAATGATGGCTCCGGCCATTTCACTTGCCAGTTGTTTCAGCTGCTTAGCAGCTGTGACAATGGTCCATCAGATCCTTTGTGTCCCTGAAGGGTTTTGAAAATTTCATGGTTCATGCCACACATGCTTTAGTACCTACTGGTCTTTCTAGCTGCAAAATCCTTTTACAGAAATCAAGAGGTTATCTATGTGTTTCAAAGAGCCTAGCCTGTAGTGCACCTAGTCTATCTTCTACAGGCATCTTTTGGATTTTAGCATCCTAGCACAGTGCTCTTCCTTTTATTTTAGCTCCTCTCTTATCTCTAGAATTGGGCACTTTTTTTCTCTCTTGTCCTCCCTCCCTTCGACTCACCATTGTTTTATTTTCTATATTTTCTGACCACTAAAAATATTAATTTTATTAGATTAATTCTAAGACTTTGTATGCAATGATAGGTACTTTTCTTTCTGAACGATTTTGAGTAAACTTGTATAAGGTAAATACACATATGATGTGAATGTTAGTGTATATTAACACAAACTTTTCTCCAAATGAAGCCTGATCAAATTTGATTTGCAGTTTTATTAGTGAAAAATACATTTACTGATAGATTGTTAGGATTTTACATTTCTGTGTGAATGAACCTGAGAGTACATGAGAACTTAGGATAAATCTTGAGTACAGGCATAAGTCAGAGCATATTTCTTTTAAAGCCCAGAAGGGTTGGATGAATATCCTAACATAAGTAAGGGTCACATATTTGGCTTGATTTGGGAAAAGAAGGTTTCTGCTTATAGCTCAGGGTCATCAAAAGCATATTTTCCATCCAGGGCCTCCTTGTGCTCTTTCATTTTTGCCAGAGAATGGTGAAGGAAGAAATGTGCCTTTGTAACTGTGGACCAGCTCCCACAATGCAGCCACATCATCTGATTTTCTTGATCAGAGCCAAAAACCCATTGCTTCCTTCCTCAGTGGGGCAGGAACTCTATCCATATGCTGCTATCCCTATCCATAGCAGTTTGGTAGTAGCAACAGTTTTTTGGGGAAAACTCTGTGGTGCAAGCAGGGCTATCCCAGTGGAAACAAAGCTGCTCAGCCACAAGGTGTGGAGCTGGCTGCAGGGAACCAACCCTTCAGGCCTGGGGGCTGTATTAATTCAATAGCCAAGGAGGGTATACAGAAAACACCTTCCTCAGTTCTTCTTTCTGTACAAGTCCCCACTACCTCCCCAGGGCTGGTGTTCTGGAAGCAGCAGAAGAGAGTACACCAATGGCTTGTCCTGCTGTAGTGTAGTTTTGTAGGAAAAGAAGGATAAGACAAAACAGACTACAATAATTGCAAAATATCCCTGCTCTGAAATGGGGCAAAGTGCCAGAGAGCTCTTATGCAAAAAAAAAAAAAAAAAAAAATTCTGGAGATTCAGCTCTCCCACATAAACATCTTCCTTTCAAAGTCAGAGTCCAAGGCAAACAGGCACACAATTCATATACATTCTGCTCCTTGCTGCTCTTGCCCAGTAGGCTTTAGATATCAAATATGTGCCACCCAATTAGTGTCAGCATCATTGCTGTGATAGCCACCACCAAATAGTGCAAGCTTGAAATTTAGCTTTTTGCAATCTGTTTGCTTTGAGTAACTAGTTAATATTCCCCAGTTCTGTCTTCCCATGCAGGAGGAAAGGAATTGTTATCAGGAGGTGATTCTTGCCAGAACGCAGGGTGTCCCTCTGACAAGCAGGACTTCAGCTCCATTAAACATCCCCACACCCTCTGAACAGAAAACTCAGTGTTCTGTATTCTTATGGCTTGGAACAAGCAAATATTTCCTCACAAGCAAATATTTCCTCCTGTACATTTCTAAAGTGATCTCTCTTGCACAACAGCAGTATGCATGCAGGCAGGTCGCTCTAATTATTGCTTTGTAACATTTTGTATCTGCTTCTGTTAAGTCACTGAAGTTACTAGTGTGTTTTCTTGAGTTGTTTTATTTTTAAACGCCTTGTTTCTGTGTCTGTCAACAGCTGCACTCTTCATTTTATGCATTTTGAATGCATTTTCTAATGTGTCTTGATACTGCAGCTCAGCTCCAAACTGGAACCCACAGCAGTCCTTGGACAGGTTGCCTGTTAGGCTTTCAGGTAATCTCTAATTTCAGGTTTTTCTTCCAGACTCGTGGAATTTGTTCTTCAATTACAAATAATGCAATTCAAACCCTCACAGGAGTGTAACAACTGCTAGTGGAACTTTTACAGGGTTTTCTCAGTATGCCAAAGAGCTCTCCATCTGCAGCCAGAAGCAGGCTGGAACATGGTGAGATGTTTGAATCCTTGGAGTTACCTGGTGTCACCCACTCCATCAAGGTGGAGGTCAGTCTCTTCTCACAAGTAATAAGCAATAGCACAAGAGGAAAGGACCACAAGTTATACCAGGGGAGTTTTAAATTATATTTTAGGAAAAATTTCTTCCCTGAAGGGTTGTCAAGCAGTGCAGCAGGCTGCCTGGGGAAGTGGAGGCATTTAAGAGTTGTGTAGATGTGGCTCTTAAGGACATGGTTTAGTGGTGGACTTAGCACTGCTGTTTTACTAGCTGGACTCAGTGATCTCAGAGGTTGTTTCCAATCTTAATGATTGTATTGTGGGTTCTATCCCAGTTGTAGTAAAATAATGGAAGTCCAAAAATCCCACAGTACAAAAGCATGGTACTTAATTTTTATAGTTCCGAATTAAATGCATTTTCTATGAAATGTTTCAATCATTTTAAAAAATAACAGTTGTATCCAATGGAAAAACTGTTGTTTAATATATCTCTGAGGCAATCTCTGTTGAAAAGAGTCTATTGCAAAATTTCTGATGCTCATATTCATAGATCTTGTCCTGATTTCTTTCTGTGGTTCATCAGTGCATTTTTTAAAGTGTGCATTTGTTAGACTTAGTGGGTTCTTTCCTTTCTGAGTTGTACCAGTAATAATCTCAGATGGTGCTACACTGCCACAAACCCAGGCAGGCTGGCATGCAGCAACAGTGGCATGCTGAGACTGGTTGAGGTGCTCAAATGGATGAGGACACCTGTTCGCTCCATTATTCTTCTGTTGATGTTTGAGAACATTCAAGTCACCAATTAAGCAATTAGATACATATCAGTATTTGCTTGGTCTTATCTTCCTGAAAAAATACCTGGGCAGTACCAGTTTGGGCAAAACACAGGGATTAAGTACCTCAGGTGAAAAAGTTGGTATAACTGAGGCAGCAACATTTTTAATGTTGCTCTGTGTGACTGTGTTATTGCTGATGGCAGCAGGCAGCATTGTTACAGTGCTCTAAGCAGTAAGGACACTTACTAACTAAGCAAAACTCTAGTGATGTTACTGTGCTTCATAATTTTCAAACACAAGCAGGACACAGGCAGTTTTAAGATTCAGCTTTGGTAAAGTATGACTTTGAGTGTGCTAAACAGCAAAGGTGTGAGTTGCAAGGTGGGATTCCATGCTGTTCATGACCAGGGGGTGACAAAGCTTGCCCTGTGCCTGACAGGCTGTGTGTCCAAAAGGCTGAGACCAGCCATGTGTCTGGGGCAGAGAGGGTTAAGCCACTTTGAACAAAGGGCTTGATTCATGTCTTTTCTTCCTCGAAGGGAATGAGAGAAAGAAATAAAATTAAGGCACAGAAAAAGCTGTTGTGAAACAAGCCCACTGCTGTTCTCTGAAAAAACAAGTATGTGAGGGTTCATTTTTAGAGGCGTGCTGACGCAGCGGGGCACCAGAGGGTGGCCACAGCCACTCTTCCTCCAGGGGCTGTCACTGCCCTGCCAGTGCCAAGGACTAAAATTGTCTGGCTTCTTAGAAAAGGACGTGGTCCTGACTGTGTGCAACAAAAAAAAGTCTGCTGTACAAAACCACAAAAGCTATTTCCCACTCCAAAGCAAAATGTTTAATCATAGCTGTTCCTGCAGTAACTGGGGGATGGCTGCTGTGTGAAGAGGACTCCTTTCTGTCAGTGTATCAAGGGGCTGGGAGGTGTCTGCCATCCCAGACAGGTGTTTGTCTGTGTTAATGAATATTTTTTGGCCAACTGAAAGGTCAATTTCCAGCTGACAATTGAAAAGTTAAAATAAGCAAATGCATCTAGGGAAAACAGCTGCTAATAAGTTTCTGTGGTTCATAGCAGTGTCGACAAATTTCACCACAGACAACGAGTCTATTGATTCTGCTCTCCTTGACCATCAAGAAAGTAGGTATTACAGAAATTTTTGGCATTGATTTATTAAGGGGTAGTTATTTAGTATTTGGACATGTAGAAAAGCAAGGGGCTGCACTTGTTGGGGCTGGAGGAATGGTATGAATCTGCAGTGTATTGCTCTCACGTGGTTGCCAGTGTGTGCATCTTAGCGTACAGCTCCAGCAGTTTCTTGCAAGTGCACCAGAATGCTAAATGGAAGTCTAGAAATAATAATTACAGATTTCAAATGGTCCCAGGTAAGACCACAAAAAGCAATTTGGAACGTAGGGAGCTGTGGACTTTTATGTTTCCTTGTATATACGTATATATATGTATTTTAAAAGCTATTAAATGAAATCACACTCCGTTAGGCAAATTCTCTGAGAACACAGAAGAATATATAGGTCTTTGAAAAAATGTGTTTGTGAGCTTGCTACATCACAGCTTTTAAAATTACTTTTATTCTGATAGTGTTAAACTCCATAAACTTTAAATGAGACTTTTCAAAACAGGATTCAACCTTTTCAATCCAATTGCAACATGTTTTATTTGAATACACACACTGAAACATAAAATGATGACAACAATTATTCCTGGAAGGTATTAAAAAGTTGATCTGTATGCATAAATTGAATTATGGCTCTGGCAAATGTGCACTATAAGCAAACAGACACAGTATAAACACTTCATACTCCTTTAACATCTGCTGCCAAGGTCCTCTAATCATTTTAAATCAGTTCAGACGTTGCTGTGAGATAGCCTGTCTGTACTCAATTACATATGCACAAAAATAGGAAGATTAAAGAAACTGTCAAGCGGACAAAAGTGGTTTCTTGAAAAACTTAGTGAGGGAAGGGCAGAAGTGAAGGTAGTGAAGATGGCACCAGCTGCAGTCGTGAGGACTGGCTGTTCAAATTCCTGAGTGACACAGAGAAACCATAGGGGAGCCCAGCTGCCAAGAACTCTAAAGGCATTTCAACAGCACATTTGTGAAGTGCAATTTTGCAAAAGACTTATAAACTGACCACACTGGGCAGGTTTTCCTGGGATTAGCAAAAGACATGGTCTTGCCATGAAAACTGCTGCTCTGCCAGACCTGATGTTCTTCTACAAAGCGTAGTTTTCCTCATGGAATAGATGTTATAGCGTTCCTTGGATATTAGTGTTGTTAAATAACAACAACAACCACAAGGAAGCAGCTCTCCAACATGGAAAATTTCAATATTTGCACAGAGCAAGGCTTGCTGCAGTGAAAATCAATGTTAGAATACCAGGGATGAAGCAACCCAGCAATAGTGTGTGTTGTGTACTCCAGCCACCCCAGGGACAGAGGAGTGTGTGTTTTGTTGCTATGCCAGCTACAAGTCAGCATTGAAAACTCGCTGCCCATCTACAACTGTGTGCTTCTAGTAAGTAATGACAATTTTAAAAAAACTAATGGGAAGGTGTATCATAAAGTGGGGGTGCTGTTTTGACCCAGATATATGCTCTGGGGGTAAATGCATTCAAGACTTGGAGAAAACATCCATCTTGCAGAAATGAGCAATAACCAAACCTAGTGGCCTGGACTGCCAAAGCCTCTTTGCTTCTGTAAAAGTTACAGTGTCATGTAACTCAATGTTTTTCTTGTTGCTGGACTCCAGGACTTGATCAGAAAATAGAGAATATTTCCCAGACATTTAATTTTAATAACATGATGGACAGTTTGTGAAGAATAAAGCAAATGACCTCAGTCTGTATGAGGTTTACCCAGGGTCCAGTGTGCTGTTGGCAGCAAATGTAGGATGCATTGTGAAGGTCCAGAGCTGGGGAAGAGCTTTCAGCTCCGTTTTCTTCTATGTCATTGGAACCTTTCTCTCTAGGACATCTTCCACAAACCATGTCCAGAGTGCCAGCTATATGAAAAAGAAGGGAGATCTTTGGAAGCTATATACAGATGGCCTGAACCAAGCTGAAAGTGGAGAGAAAGGACAGACAGCCTAGGTAGGTGATGAAGCATATGTTCTACAATTCCAGACTGCCTTAAGCTAAAGCAAACAAAGCAAGCTGGGGAAAGTTACAATGGTTTAGATTTCCTAAGTACAACAATTTTTATTTTATTTTGAAACAATTTTCCCTTAAGGAATGTCCTTTCATTTTAAGTTGGAGAAGGCTGACAACTCGTCCTATGAAATTTTTTTCATTTTGCTGGAAAGAAATAATTTTTTTTTATTTTGGCTAATCCAAAACATTATTCTCCCCTCTCATATTCATCTCCCACCTTTCACTGTGACTCCCTCACCATTTTAGCTCAGCAAAAAATAGATTTTCCATAATTGTTCTTTTTTTTTTTTTTTTAAATAACTTGATCTGATGTAGCAGTTTGTATGCTTTAGAATTATAACTTTCTCAGGTGCTCAGATGAGATGAAATGGAAATGATGCCTTACTCAAGCTGCTCAGTGCCAAAACACAGTGCTGGAAGGAGAATGGGCATCTCCTTGAGACCCATCCCCCTGTGCTAGTAAGCTGTAAATGTCCAGTTCAAAATCTGCACTCCAACAGCTCAGAAAATTTCCAAGTGGCCCCAAGAAAACTTGGAGGTCTGTGGTAAAAGATCTGGCACCTTTGTGTGTTATTTGATGGTAAGAGGAGAGAGTGAGGGCATCCTGCCCAGGAGGATCGTGTCTCTATTGGTCAGAGCAAGAAGCAGAGACAGGATGGGCAGTAAAAGAAGATTTGTTTTGCACTTAGGTAAAATGTTTTGTACCAATGAGGAAAATTCAGCCCTGCTACAGATTGCTGGGGAGTGAAGATCCCATTCAGGTAAGTCTTGATGAATAACTGTCAAAATGGCATGGTTGCTTCATCCTGGGGTTGGATGTCCTCCTCTGGTCCTGTCCAGATTCTATTTTTTCTATGATTCATAAAATATTTGTTAGCTGTTCTGTGCTCTTCTGCCATGATTTATCTACACTGGTAAAATACAGACTCGCTTCTGAAGCAATTTCCCACCATTTCCTCTGAAACAACATTCCCTGTCTGTTAGCACTCTAAGCCTCTAATCAGAGGAAAAAGAATAACAGCTGGAAGATCACCTATCTAAGATCATATCTACAGGCAGAGGGAATGCTCAGAAGTTATAAGGACCCTGGGCATCTCCCAAAACTATGGCTTTCAAAGAGTTTAGCAGGATCATGCTTTCACACCTCATCTTTGTAACCATCCCAAATTAGCTTATGCGCCGCCTTTTCGATTTCTGGGAACACATCTGCTCCAGCCATGCTCAAACGTATCCCACTATCCACACACAGTCTCCAAAACCTTGCATTGATTAGCAGTTCTCATGAAGGTGGAAACTCTCTGTGATGCTCAATCCAGGAGTTTGCTGCTGGGCACAGGGACTCATGAGTGCCAATGACACAGAAATGGCTCCAGGAGGTTTAGGCATCTGCATGGATGGTGGTGGTCAGTGCAGGCAGGGCAATGTATTGGCTGCAGCCCTGAGAGGAACATTAGAGTATTTTGTTCTTCTGACAGCAGCAAAATGAATTACTGTGGTCAAGTTTGAGATCCATTTGTGCCTATTGCTGGGAACAGGAAGGGGAGCGAGTAAATAAGGCTGGATGTGTTATGGCTAGCTGTCTTTTGTTCTATTTGATCACTTGACAAGACAGATGACTGCTTACTTTAGGCTATTACGCCTAATCCTTTGTTATACATAAGGATTCATGGACTTTGTTATGCTTTAAAAAAAAAATCTTCCTAGAATTATAGTGAGTAGTAATTAAAATTCTGTGACTGTTTTGAAGATAGCAGTAAGTATCAAGACACTGGGTAAATGCACTGCTCTCTTCATTGTGCTAGTATAATGTTCTCTTATATTAAAGGACAACACAAATTCACAGAAGAGAAATGGATAAATAAGAGAAGTGGATAAATAAGGTGTTAATTAGTGACAAATTTAAGCATAGACACATCCATAAATAAAATTTCATAACTTTATGATGATTTATTACTGAAGCCAAAATATTTCCAGAAGAGTAGTTTTCCACTGGAGGAGAAAATTTTGTGAAGCTGTAACAACATAGTGACAACTTTTATCCATTGTTTGGAAGAGAAAAAATTATTAAAACTTGAAAGGCCAAGTAATTTTATTCTGTGAATTACTAAAAATCCAGAAAACAATTAACTGTGGGCAAATCCTAAGAAATTAGTTGTCTCAGAACTTGTTCAGAGATAGTTATTCACAGAAAGTTCACTTTGGACATCACACTCAGTAACCAGCAAAATACATTTTCAATGGTGATCACTTAAGGTATAGAAAAAGAAACCAGTAGAAAAAGAAAGAAAGGGATGTTTCTTTGCATATAAGTCTGTTTTGTGTAGCTCCTTCTGTCAAAACCTTTGTGGGGAGACTGATCCCAGTAGGAAAGCAATTTTCTGGAAATTACAGCAAAGTGGAGTGTTTCCCAGATGGGTGGAAAGCCCCATCTTAATGCCTAGTAGTAGTTACAAATATGTGGGAGCCACACTTGTAGGATCCTGGGAGTGCTCTTTGGGTTTCCTGCTATAAACAGGAGGCATTAAAGATGAGCAAAGTTGAACTTTCCTGATAAACTGAAGCACTGAACTCAGTTGCTCAGAAGGTTGCAAGAGTTCTCTGGCAGAGGCTGTTGTGATTTGTCTGAACTGTGTAAACTGAAAAAGCTGTGAAAGCACAGGTTTAACAGAACTCCTGAAAACTTGTGCTGGGACAAGGCTCCAAAAATGTCAAGGAGAACAGGTATTTTAAGGTTAAAAAAGGGTAGAAACCAGGATGTTCTTCAGTCTTTCTTAATGCTCTGCTCTTCTTATTGACTGGAGAAGTGATTTGGTTAAAAGTTGGTGGAATTTCTTTTTGTTCTTCTCATTGAGTTTCTGAAAGGCCAAATACTTAGCCTGTGGAGTTTTAGAGGGAGAACCTTCATGTTTTTTTCAAGAAGCAAGGTAAATTGGAAATAGGAGCCTTCCTACAAAATATCAATGTTTAATTCACTCTAAAAGTAGGCTGAGCCTTACAACTCTCTGAACTTTCTTCTGACAGCCATGCCTTTTGGAGACTCTCTGAGGCCCTGCTGCCCACCACAGCCCCAGATGCAATCTTAGAGTCTCAAAACCTGTGGCATCAAATGCCAGCCCTGCTGTGCTTGGCTCTACAACATCCAAGGCCCTCAACTGCAAATAGGGATTGTAACTATTGTCCTTCTCCTATGGCTCTCCTATACTGGGGAGGATAACTCACAAAATTGAATGTGAATGGCCCAGTGCAGAGCATGGATTTAAGCCCCCTGGACACACATATAGGAATAATTCAGAGTGTTTAATATAATTTATCTCAAGTTTCTCTTTTTGCTTTTTCTTACCTGCCTGCTTTAATTTTCAAGGTCTAAGGAAACTGCAAATACTGAGATGGCAGCCCCAGAGGTGGAGGATGTGTGTGAGGTGTTTCTGTACTGTGCAGCCCTTCCAGGATGAATTCTCCCACTGTCTCCTGGTTCTGTGTGGGCATATCCAGCCCCTGCCCAGGTGGTGGGGGTGCCCCAGCTCGTGAGTATGAGCTGCTCCCAAAGGCAGGAGCAGCAGAGCTGTGCACAGGTTGCTTTCCTGCAAGGTGAGCCAGTCGCTGACCCAGGCACGCTCACTGCTGTGAGCTCCAGCTTCCTTGACTTGGGAAACACAGGAAAGGCAAGGGGGAGGGAGTCACTTTACAGCAATTCCTGCAAAGACTGTGATTCATTTATTTGTTCTTCTAAGAACGCCCTAGCCAGATGACTAAGGCAGATCTGCAAGCTGATGACCCAGAAACAGTAGAGCTAAATTTCACATGTGGTGGAAAGGAAAACTAAGTTAAAAGCCATATACAGACTGTTATCTTCCTACTTTCAGTGGTTTACCTCCCAGTACAAGCCCTGGCCTACACCAAAGATGTAGCACAGAGATTTGCTCAGGGGCTTTTCTCCCTTTTTCTACCTTTTCATGATCTCAAGATGGGGTATCTGAGGTTACCTACACTTGTGACTTTTGAAATTAGCAGCACATAAGCTCACCACAGCTGCTGGGTCTCTCACGTGGGAGGGTTGGGGTGGCCTGTTTTCTTTTCTTGTAGAAGTTCAAGCTGCTGAGTTGGAAGCTGCTGGGTTTACTATACCTTTTCTTTCCCTCAGGTAAGACATTTTTCCTTGCAGGGCAGATGGGAAGGAAAAGGGGGAGTGTCAAGTCTAATAAATCTGTTTTGGTAGCTTGGGCTGCTGAGCTCCCACTGGGGAGGCAGGAACCTGTGTCTACCCTTGTCAGAGGATGGGTCTCTGAGATGGCTGCAGTAATTTCTGAGGAACTGAACATAGACTGGATGAATGTAGGGGGGAAAAGTGATTCTTGTTGCTTCAGGTCTGTTTGTGAAAGACCTCTCTGTGAACAGAAAGCATCAAGCTACACTGCAAAGTGGGTGTGAAACAACCTACTGGACTAACTGGTTAAACTATGCCTAATGACAGGCTGGTGCTAAGATAATGCAAAGGGTTTCAGTATTGTGTTTGAATTTTAAAATTATTTTGACTGCAGTGATATTCCTTGGGAGATTGTCTGTGGTGCCACTGCTGGGTTTGGGCTGCTGGGTTGCTCTCAGCCCGTGATTCCTTAGTGCCATTGAAGTGCTTTACTTCTTAGGGTGCTTTCGGTGCCTATGGAACCTGATGTGCCTCATCCCAGCACTTGCTTGTGGAAACACGTGGCAGGACTCTGTAGGGGGCAGGATTCCCAGCCTGAGTGTGTGCATACCTGTAGGACCCTGCAATCATAAATACGCTCAACCTCTTGGCTGAAAATCTCAAAATATCTCTGTTTATTGGTCTTCCTTTTGGAACACTAGAATTATTTTTGGTTTTTTTTACAGGTGCTTATATGATATAAAACTTGAAAGTATTAAGCCCCTAGCACTAAAAAAATCCCTTTAGAGTCCTCAGTCATGGAATCCTATGTGCAGCATGCAGGACAAGTTGGAAAATTCTTCTCTTCTCATCAGGTTCCTCTGTCCAGGTGACTAAACAGTATCTGACATGGAAGTATTGTGCACCGGCCATTGCAGGAGCCACTCCCTTCAAACCCCAATTCCCTTGTTTGACCCGTTAATAAGTGTAGCCATGATTTCCAGAAAGTGGCCCTGCGTAGTTAAAAATTTATACAAAGATCAATATTGTGCTCTTTGATTTCTTAATTTTTTAAAAATACTTCCTCAAGTATGTTAATGTTTTCTCAATCCTGTACCATGATACAGGCTGTAAATGTAGAGAGTAGTGCAGCTCCATTATTATATGATTTGCAATAGGAGAATGTTGGCTTCTCTCCATACCACACTAAACAGGTCAGTCTTTATAATCCATCAGCAGGCTTCTTCATCACCATTTTTACCCTTTTCCAGTCTTGATTCTGCCAGAGATTGAATTCTGTGGGCCACATCAGACTTTTACTCCACACAAACTTCATAAAGCTTCACAGGGTCAAAAAGACTAAAAAATTATGTAATTTTGCATGTGTTTTCCTAGTGCTTTCTCTCTCCTAATTAGTTTTGGTTTGTAATTTCTAATGATTAGCAGAGTGTATCCACATTTCCATCATAAATGCTACTGGGAAGAGATACTTCACACTCAATACTATTTTTAAATGCTAGGTTTTCCAGAGCTGGGAAATGTCATAGTGAGAGACCTTTCCCTAGAGGTGGGCCATGTCAAGGCCTCTTTCCTCAATGAATAGGAAGAATCCAGAAAAATGAAGGCAAGCATCAAAGTAATCTTTGCAGAGAGTGAGAATATGGGAAGGGAACTCTCACTCAGCAGTCCAGTTTGATTTAGTTGTTCATACATGTGGCAAAAAGAAACTTGGGAGAGAGGAGAGAACAAGAATGGATGTGTTTAGCTGCAAAGAGAGTCAAGGCATAAGATTTGGAGGAGGCAAAGAAAGTCACAAAGGTCAATCACTGATGTCTGTGGACTGCTGGAACTATTGGGTGAAGAAGAGGTGCAAATCCATGTGTTAATTGAGTTTTTTTCTGTAGTATCTCTGTGCAGCCTGCTAGGGCGTGTGCTTGCTTGAGGGATGCTGCAGGGCTTGTTGTCACTGTTGTAATAAATGCCAGAAATGCAGTGAAATTCACATTTACTCATATTGTGTTGGAATTGATACTCATACCATCCTTTCCAACTCAGACACTCAGTTTCTCTGATAACATGACTGGTGTTGTGTCCAAAAGAAACAGCAAAGTGAGCAACTCACATAGCACAGGGATGAGCCATAGTACAAAGGGGGAAAAGTTTGACCCCTGTTCTGTTGTTTTCCCGTCACCAGTGACCAGAGTGAGATCTGCACTGCCAGTGCCCTCCTTCCCAAGAAAGTACATTATGTTTCTCAGCTCTTTCCCCCTTTATCCTGATGAGTGGCTCATGCAAAGTTGAAAAGTTCGGTGTAGCGGATGGAGCCAGATGCCTTCCATGAGACTGCAGGGCTTAGTAACAGGATAAGGTGAGGCATGTAGGTTAAAACCCCCATAAAGATTTGAACCTGAATTTCTGCATCACTTCTCAATGCTCTGAGTGCTGAGGAAAGGGAACTACCCCCCTTCCTCCTACCTGCACTCTGAAATTGCTTTTAGGGCCTCAAATTCTTGCACACCCAAAGACCAACTCTGGAAACACAGGGCTGTGAGCCAAGTAACTTGGTGGTTTTGGGCCTGGAGAGGTGTAGATTGCCAAGGAAATTCATGGCTCCTGGTGTGCTCTGAATGCCATGACTGCAAAAAAATTAGTAGAAATCCTAAATTAGTGCTTAACTTTTCTGCTTTGTTGTTTTTCCTACTCTATTCTGGGAGGACTGTACTTCACAGGGGACCAGAGAGATAGCATGTTGAATGAAGGTGTGGATTTCTGATCCATGACTTAGAAGAACCTTTTTGAATGTTGGAGATTTCTCTTTGAATTGCCTCAAGTCCAGATTAATATAGCTAATGGCATGTAAAAGCAATCTCCTCATAATCCTGTGGGGCAAAAAAAAAAAAAAGTCCCACCTCACTGAAAAAGCAGGGAATGACTGCAATGCATGCTGCCAAACAGCTGGTTTGGGCTGTTCTGGACTGTCTGGGTCCATCACTGCTGAACATGTGGGATGATGGGATCACTTTTCTGGGAAATCTCCTATTTTACACACAGGGCAGGGTGTCACCCTGTAGGTGGAAGCTGAGGGAGTGTCATGAGGAGCAAAGCAGTTTTCCACAGAGATCACAGAGGCACAATGCTCTTGGCTAGCTTTCCCAAGGGTCTGTCCTGGCTTGGGAGAACAACACTGGTCAGGTTAACTGAAGGAAGAGAAAACCTGGGATGAGTTTCCTTGCAGTGAGGACATGGGGCCTCTGTTTTGTGCATCTGTACCTTGTGTCAGCAGAGTCATTCCTGATTTTTATGTGCTGAAATGTCAGCAGGATCCTACCAAATGTCCTCAGCACCCTGCTTTAGCACGGACTTTTATTATGTGTGAGGTTTCTCTGAGACATGTTCTAGGTCACCATGAGCTCTCATTTATCTTTTAATTGAGTGTACATTTGTCCTGGTGCAGAATTTTGCCTTTGCTGTGTTCAGTGACCTTGGACTGATCTGAGACCTCCACCCAGGTAACTCTGCAGTCTACAGAGCAAAAATTGAGCATCTTCCTCCAGTGGAGCCCCTGGTGTCCATGTGCAAGTGTTTATACACACGTGTTTTCTTCCTTTCCAGCTCCTTCTTTGGGTCCTCTTTTCCCATTTGGTTCTGCTTTGCATTTTATTTGCAATGTGTTGTCCTGTTGTGAGTATTGCTCATGCATGTTGAGTTAGGGTTCCCCAAGGAGTCTGTCTGGCGTTGGAAAATTAAGTTTTTTTGGCTTTTGCACTCTCAAAGCCCTTTATTATAAGCTGGGGTTTTTGCTCCAGGGTAGTAGGATGTCGGGAAGAGTTGAAATGTGGCACTGCTGAGAATCAATTAGTGTAAAAACTGCTGTAGTACCCAACTACATGCTGATTACTCTGCCCCCAAAGGCAAATGTGTTTGCAGTTTAGGTCACAAGTGAAATAAGCCTGCTGAATCTCATTCTAACATGTCACTCTCTTATGGACTTTCTTTTCCACCCCAGTGCTTACCTCTAGACATGTGAATTTTCTTGCTGGGAGCTGGGAAAAATGTTTCGGAGCAGCAGATCCCTCCCTTCCTCTCCTCCCAAAAAGTAAGGAAATTGTCTTGCAAATACCAAACTGATTTATTTCAAAGCATTTTGGTTTGGCAGATAGCAACTAGGAGACTGCAGTTTTACTCACAGTAGAAAGATGGTATCTCATCTTCAATCTTCAAATTTGACTTACTCTGTGCAAGAAATCTGAGTTTGTCCTCTCTGCTTGCTGTGGAGATATGAGATATCCCAAGCATGTGATTTCTTTTCCTTTGAGAGTCCCTATAACACTGACTTTGCTTCCCACTTAAATGATTCACACACTAACTTGAAGGATCAACTTTGATTCTAGTTATGAGATGATCTTAATTAGTTCATTAATGTATCAGCCTCTCTGCTGTTGGATAGCTTTGCACCTCCCAAGAATGTGGTAATGGTTAAATATTCTGCCAGTCTGGAGGTGAGCAGCTTTGGGCTTTGTTGGATTCCAGAAAATAATGAAATTAAAGGAGGAAGCATCATTAAATGAGGACTGTGCTGCATGCAGCCAAAGGCATTGCCTTTTGTGGTCACCTGTCCTTTCTGACTGTTTGCAAAACTCACTATCAGCCCTCAGTTATCATTACACTTTGACCAGGAGAAAAGATCTAATTTTTGCACCCAGGACTTACTGGCAGGCAACAGGTGAAAACTGCAGGAGGTACTTTCTTCCTTTCCCTGTGTCCATTTCTACCTACACAAAACTGCATCCTAATTCTGGCTGAGCCACACTTTTGTAAAGTCTTTTGGCAGCTCTGTGATAGAAAAATGTGATGTAAATCCAAAGGGTATTCTTCAATGTAGGGCTGTAAAAATGTACACAGTGTCCACCCCACTTTGTCTCTTACTATTTTCCCCATTTCTCTTGCACAGCATTAGGGAAAATTGGATGCATGTCCTTTCTGAAACAGATTCCTATTCCAGATGCTTAGTCTGGGGAAGAGGAAGCTCTGCCTCCCCGAGAGGGAAGAAATTCACCTCCCCATGCAGTGCAGGGTGGGGTGATCACTGTGCCAGTGCTTTCCTGTTGCTTCACCAGCAAAACGTGAGCATGCACATGCCCAAGGCTGCTCCAAAGCCCTGTGCTCTGCCCTGAGCTTGTGTAAAACAGGGAATGCCAGGTAAGCCCAGGCTCTAATGAACTGCTGTGCCAACTGCTGTGCTGCTGGGGATGTTAGCACATCACCTGGGTTTCTGCTGACCAGACCAGCTCTTAGTCTGCTAGAGAATCTAAAGTACTGCATCATTTGTTCTTTTTGCTGTAAAGTAACCTGTGCATAGCTGAAGCAAACATCTTTGGTCTGGATTTCACTTCATTTTACAGCTATACAAAGAGTATAATGCAAATGAAAGATATATATATACTCTTACACAAAGAGTATAATCACGAACAATTCAGGTTATTTATCATAACAGTGAGTAAATTTTCCAGTTCATGATCAGGTCTCTTCTTGTCATGTGTGAGTGCTGTCAGAGCAGGAGATGCTGGAGCCCCCTCTGTCCATGCCTGACCCATCCAGTTGGAGCAGGGCTGTGCTCATTCCAAGTGATGTGTTTCACCCCAGCAGTGAGGCCACTAAAACTCTGAAATGTGCTAGATGGAAGCAAATTGTACTTGGGGTTGTGGTTTGGACTTTTCTCTCTCTTTGTGGAGTTGCTGGTGGAATGGGTTTCCCAACCTCCCACCTCCAGGCCTGTTTATATCCCCCATCTAAGCATTTTCTTTGTAGGACAAGCTGGAGAACAATGGGGAGCAATGGTCTGAAACTGAGCAGAGTAGGGGGAAAAGGTAGGCTATATTTCAGTAGCAGTTTCATAACTGATGGAAACTTGTATGGGAGAATTTGCCCCTGGGAAGAGGCTGAATCTTTTTTTCTTCAGATATAAATGAGGCAATGCAAAGGAGGAGGAGGAGGATTCTATTAAAATTAGAGGGGGGAGGAATTTGATGGCATGACTAGGGCAGGAGGAACTCTCACAATCTGTCCTGTGTTATTTAATCAGTATAGGTCAAAGATTTGATTATGTGGTATTCCCTGTTAGAGAGGTTTCAACATATTGTCTTCCTTACTCACATGTACAAGGTCACCTGCTTTATTAGAATCTCCAGTGCTGCCCAACCTCAGGGAGGGGGATGCCTGGAAAGAGTAGTGAGCTGTGAAAGGGGCTGGTGTGAGCATTTAAGCTAAGCACTAGTTGACATTTGCAGTTGTAGACAACAAGAGCTTTGCCAAACCTGGCCTGAACGTTGGCTGTGACTGGAGAATTGCACCTGGTCAAGTTACAGTGCAAAAATTTGTACAGTGCTACTGTAAAGCAGTTGAGCCTTGTGAGCTCTATTTAGGGCTTGTACTTGTAAAGCAACTGGAATAACATGTTGGGTATGGTGGTAACTCCTCCTCTCTGGCACTCGAATTTAGACTTGGATTTTATTCAGTTTTTTGACCAGGACCTCAGCTGTTTGCAAAGAGGCAAAGCAGGATTTGTGATAGTGGTTCTGAACACCTCTGGGCTCAGAGTTCCACCTGACCTTGGGATTGTCCTTAGATCTATACCAGGAGGTTTCTAATATATCTGAGGAGAAAGAAGACATATGCCCCACTTTTGTTTTTTATATCCTCCTCAGGTTGAAGTGGGTAATAGAATAAAGTGGGAATTGCCCTTGGGTAACCTCCAGGAAGCAGAATTCTCCTTTGTTGGCATAGCTTTATGAATGGATTTATAAATGCTACGTGAAGGCCACCCCTGCTGAAGGGGCCCGATTTCCCCACTGAGCTCATCCAGGGATGCATTTGCACTTGACCCTGTTGGGAGCCTTCCCTGCTGCTCCTGTGGTCATCCCTGTCCCTCTTTGTCTCAGCTCTGAGGAGCACACCATGACCATACAGAAGAGTTTCCGTGAACTGTACGCTCTGGCATTTTCCTGTTCCAGTCACTCCAGGGATCATGAACAGCAATGGTAATAAATAAAAGCAGATGCTATAGACTGAAGCTTATGTATGACACATTTTCCAGTGTACATACATTCTAGTACATGAAGTACTCTCTCAGTGTGTATGGTTTAGTTTCTTCTCTGATAGCTCTCCAGTGTACTCCTTCAGTTGCAGGAAACTGTGGTCCTTGTGCTCAGGGGAAGGCAAAATAGCCTTCTGCAGATGTGGGTGTGGGCAGATGCATCTATAGGCTGCAAACAAGTGGTCTGAAAAAGAAGTTCATGCTGAAGGAGTCACTCTTCCTTATCACAGTGTATGTGCCACTGCCTTCATGTTTGTAAGAATTTTTAACTGAACAGAAATTTTCTTGGGTTAATATCAGTTAGTGGAGCATGTAAGAAGTTTAAGGGATTTTTAATCTCATGAGATGAAGACCTCCCTAGTTGTAGCTGCAAGTTGTGTATGCAATGCTAGTTAATACCACCCTTGAATAACAGGTACAGTGTAATACAAGTGTCATACCCTGTCTTGTGTTTGATTGAGGTCCTCAGCTGAGGGGTGTGTGTGGGAATATGAACATGCTTTTAATGCTTCAGGGCTTGAACTAGTTCCATGTGGAGCCAGCTGGGATGTACCTATGGAACAAAGCTCACGTATGCAGCTGCAGAACACTCTGGTCAGAGTTAAATTGCCTTCACTGCATGAAGCAGTGCACATACCTGGTCCATATGAGCAAAAATATGTGCATATATATCAGATTCAATTAGTTCACCACTCTTTCTCTTACTCAAGCTGCAAAAGAAAATGGTACTGATTTGGACCACATGCTCCCTCTGTGGTCTCTTCAAACTTTGCCCATTCTGTGATTCTGATTCTGCCTCACACCTACTGAAGTGGAAGGTTTTGTTTCAGATTAAGTGAAGAATATTCCATTAAGTGAAACCAATTTGGCTTGAACTAGTGAGCTTGTTTTTAGGAGAAATCTTCAGTTTTATCAGCAGTCAGTCTTGTACTGTCAGTGTTCAGCATTAAAGCCTGCTAAGCCAAAACCACAAATTCAATGAATTAAATAGATTTGCTCATCAATAACAAGAAGAGACTGACAAGACAAAAAGAAATAAATGTCATGTTTTTAATGCTGATTTGAACAGCCTCACATGAAGACAAAGCACCAAACATTGAGTGTCTCTCAGCAAAGCCTAACAGCATTGGCTGGCTGTCCAGACCCACCTTTTTTTCAGTATTCATCATTGAAGGGATACTCTGGATGGTCACGCCACCTGTGGAAAGGTCAGATTGGACAAGTGAGCTCCTTGGGAGAGGCAAGATATCAAATCACTGCAGTCATCCTGTGCCCAGCAAACCTCTTCCTTGCAACCTATCTGTGACCTTCATGGTAGGCTCTTCTACTTATTGAGAAGCTGTTCTGCTCTGAATAACTGCCCCTGCAGAGTTGGAAACAAGCCCGTGTATTTAAGGAGAAGACAGTGAAGGACCGTTTTTCAGACTGCATATCTTAGAGAGAGATGGGGAAAATCAACAGGACTCTGGATGTCAACTATTCTTGCTATTTAACTCAGGTGAGTAGAAGTGTTTTAATAGAGGTGGATGGCTTCACCATGTGCACTGTGGAAGGGAAAGACTTTGTTCAGGTGTCTAGAAAGACCCCTAGAAATAAGGGTTATGTGTGAAGAAGAGGTGGAGACACCAGACTGTTCTACTTTGTCCATTTGTCTTTGTCTTTGCCATTAGAGCTGGCTGAACAGGTCTGGGTCTGGGGTGGTGCTTTCTCCAAGCAGCTGCCATATCTAAACTAGGTCTGGCTACATGTAGATACTCTGCCAGCATCTACAGAGGCAGAGAATTTACAAAAAAGCTTTAGGATGACCAGTTCAGGGGAGAAACGGATGGTCATGGGTGCATCCTGACAAAGACAGATTTCAGGCTTTGTTTTAGAAACTGCATGCTCAGGGAAGATGCACAATCCAGGATCATTATGAAAGGCAAGAAGAAAATTCCCAGGGTCAACTTCAGGTGAAAAAATAGCACTGTGTTTGCCCATTATTGGCAGACTTAAGAGAGAGGTAGCTGTTTTCTCTTGTGGGTTTTCTTGTTTGTTTGAGATGATGATGCTAAATCACAAGCCCTGGCTTGACAAACCCTTTCCATTAGCTAAATGAAAAATTTCTGAAGAGCATTCTCAGGTGCACATGGCAGCTGGCTGCCTTGCCTTACAGCACAGCACAACAAATACTGGCATTTATCCAGCTGTGAATCGTTCCAGTCTGGGAAGGACACATTTCACAATATTGAAGGTAACTAACTGGAAGGCATCAAACATTTTACATTGGTTGTGTCAAAACATTTCATTCCAATATTCAGCCAAGATCTAGTGTTTGCACATTAACAGATTGAGTTGGTTGAAAAAAAAACCACCAAAAAACAAAACAAGCCACAACGTTTTGGCTTGTTTGACTTCAGTATAATTTGATAATGTCTGAGTTGCCAGTGTCATTATCTCTACTTTTCATCTATTGAGCATGCTTTGCTAATCAGATCTCACATATTCAAAAGTCTGAGTCCTTTGAGTGAAAATGATTCACTTGAAGGAGTCAGTGCAGTTTGGCATAACTGGTAACGAAAAACATTCATAGCAGAGAATGGGAGCATAAGATAAATCAAGCAGATACATTAATGTAAAACTTGCCCTGCACAAATGATTCTAGATTTCTCCAAAAGGAGAAGAAACAATTTCAGATTAAGATTTCCTGAAGTATTCATGTTTTTATAAAACCTCCGTTTTTTTTTTTTTTTTTTTTCTGAGATGCTTAACTTGCTAATTCATTCCCCCGATTGCGTTATCCTGTTTGTATGGGCTTACTCATACCATCAGAACCACAGGTTTGCACACAGTACCCTTATGGTAGCTGATAAGGGGAAGAACCAGAGGAAAGAAAGCTGGATTTTTCCATTCCTGCTGGCATGTGCATCACAGCAGTCAAAGGTTTTCCAGGAAGTTGACTAAACAAAAGTCTTTCTGTATTGCAGTTTGACTTTTTCAGATAAAGATTGATGGATGAAATAAGAAATGTGTTTAGGCTGGTAATTTGTCTGATGCAGTGTCAATTCCAGACACTTCAGTGTGGTAATGCAGAGGAGGCATAGATATCTATATATATAAATCCATAAATCTGCTCCTTACATGGCAACATCACTTTTTTGATGAGACTTTTTTCATAGCTGAGATCAGATTGTACTTAAACATTTTTCCCCAAACATGGAGCTCTTGTGAAAACTAGAGCTGCCAATGCCCATCTTATGCATCCTATTTTCCTTATTTTTGGTGACCTCCTGTGGCCAAATTCACTGTAATAAAGCAAAGCATTTAACTTATTAGTTTTTTAGATTGGTAGCTTATAAAGTTCCTCCCCTGTGGGCATTTGCAGCCTTTAACTTGCTTCTGGGAAAGGCTCTTGCATTTGCACCAAGGTTACATTTTGAGTATATAATCTTTAAAATTTCAATGATGCTATAACTCAGTTTTGCTATAGAAAACCAAACTGTGTCAGATACCAAAACACACTTAAGAATCTCCTGGGCCATTTGTGAAAAGCCTTCTGGAACTAAGTACTGCTAATTGATGCAAGGCTATTTTAAGTTTTAAGAAACTAAAGCTTCAGAGCACCTGGCTGAGCTTAAATGTGAAAAATGAGCTCCATTATGATGCTTTTAACTTACTGCATATTTTTGATCGTATTTATGCAGCACAGTAAGTGGTTTGTTTGTTTGTTTGCAACATTTCCCTTTATCTTTTAAAAAATGGTCAACATTTTAGAGTGCTATTGATCCTATTTGATGCTGTTATCAATGTTTTTCATTTCATGCTACAGTTCAGCAGGATACAGATAATCTAAGGTAAAAAGAGAAATGCATGGAAATTAATCTCTAGCGTTTGGCTGCTTATTGAGTGCCCTGAAAAGGGCAAAACAAAGTTTGACCTTAAGCTGTAGATGCTTTTGAGCTGAAGGAAAAACAAATAGCCTCATCCTCTGGAAGAGGGAATGTTGGGTAGTTCTGAGCTTTCAAGTGAAGCAAAACTATATTGGGTGGTAAGCTTTAGGTTACCAGTGGCAAGAGATCAAGCCTTGTTAGTTCTCAGAAGAGATAATTAGAAAGTGGTCTGGCAGTCAAACAAGCTTCCCATTCTTCTGTTTTTCTTAGAAGGTACAAGTCCATTTTATTTGAATTTCAGCTTCAATATCCACACTTCTAGACAGGGATGATGCTATGCCTTATCAGTGTCTGAGATCACCATTCCTACATGGCAGAAAGAATTTAAGGAAATGGAGTAGAGATGGAATAGCAAGATACACTCACTTTCTGCTAGGCAGACTTTGGGAATCTGAGCTGCAGGTAAATATTGTACACTTATTTTTGCAATGGGTCTGGGAGCATATTCAGGCTGCATTAAAAGTCTCTCATGTTTAAGCCTTACCTTAGAATAGGGTTGTTTATGCAAAAGTTAATATTAAAAGGAAGTGATTTTTTTTTTTTTTTTTTTTTTTTTTTTTTTTCTCTGAAAGAACAGGAATGCTCTATGAGGATGTAGGATTTCTCCTGTACTTACATTAACAGTTCCACATAACGAACGTTTTTGTTCAGGGCTTCAATTTCTTTCATCTCTTTCTCAGTGAGGGAGAAGTCAAAGATCTAATGGAGGAGATGTTAGGAATGTGTCAGCATTTCTTATCATAATCAGCCTTCATATCTTCCAGATTCCAGAAGTACAATCCCCATCCTTCTCCTGTATCTCTCTCACAAACCCATGCTTACTTACATTTGCAGGAGTCTCAAGGACATGAATAAGCCCAGTCACATTTGCCTACATCTTTTTGCAAGAAGAAAACAGTAGTCTGGCAATACTGAGCCACCAGCTTTGAAAGCAATGTATTTCCAGGGAAAGTAGGGAGCACTGTGGGTGCTGCAAGGGATGCAGGAACAAAATCATCTCATTTTTGGGTGGTGGTCAAACCAAATGTTTTCTGGTGCTGTGGTTGTGACCCTTTCTGTCACACTTGTGTGCAGCAACCCCTCCCTAGCACAGCTGTCCCATACCTGAAGACAGGGTAGAACAATCAGTCATTCCTGAGCACTGCAGCATCTGGTGCTCTGGGACACACCACCACTTGGAGCTTTAGCTGCTCCAGAGGGTTAAAAGACACCAACATTTCCTCTATGTATTGCTCTACTATTGTCATATCTTGTTACCATTTAGTGGTGGGGACAAAGAGCATCAAATGTGGCAAAGTTTGCCATTGGTCAAATCTTACATATGTCTACAGAAAAAATGAGGAAATTACCTTCTGTAGGGGCTAAGCCAATGTAAGTGGATTTGTCCATGTACTACAGGGATATGAATTTACCTGGAAATTCTCTCTGATGCGTTGTGGATTGAAACTTTTAGGGATCACCACCACCCCTCGCTGGACGTTGAAGCGCAAAGCAATCTGTGCCGCAGTCTTGTTGTACTTCTTGCCAATGGCATTCAGCACAGGATCCTTCAGTAAAGGAGGGGAGGACACATTTACCCTGGGGAAAAAAAGTGAGAAGACAAAGAAAATGAAAAACCTCCTCATCTTTAATGTCAAAACATAGAGGCATCTACTTGTTTGTGGACAGAACACTGCACCTTTTGACAAGTAGGATGAAAGACGGGAGAAAAGCTTTGGCTCTTAGGTTGGCAGGTTGTCAAAGGCAACTTCCTGCGTGATGTCCTAACATTGACTTAGTTTCTCCTTCCTCACCTAAGCCTCACAAGTTCCCTGTTCCAAACACTTACCTTCTGCTAGAGGAGACCTAAGGCAACCTCCTGTGCAGACGCCTGGCATTCCTTGATGACAGCAGGCAGCAGGAGTGTTGAAAGTTTACACTCACAACAGTAATATTTAGACACCGAAGTTCAAAGCCACTTTAAAAAATGGGGGCAGAGATATTTTGCACAGAGACTCAGAAGTGGAGAACTATGTCTCCCTGGATATTGTCCTCCTCTTAGAAAGTAATGGGGACTTACCATGATTCATCCCTTGAGGTTCCCAGTGGGCTGTACCCAACAATAACGATGTCATGTTGTCTGCAAAATTCTAGGAGTTTGGGTTGGGTGAAGTAGGGATGGCATTCTACCTACAAGAGTAACATAGAAAGAATGACTAATTAACAGGACCAGACACAGAAGAAATCCCAATATTTGTGGGAGCTATAGACCAGATGATGCTTTCAGGAAAGGATAGATGTAAATTAGGGAAAAGGGAACTTAATCTGTGTTTATTATTCTAATTGTACATTGCTGGGTGATTGATTTTTTTTTTTTTTTTTTTTTTTTTTTGAACAGCAGATCAACATCTGCAACATTTGGCTGCAAGGTGCTTTTATTGGCCTGCTGTGGAAAGGTGGCAATAAATGGAGATTATGGAGGTAAGGCAAGCTCACTATACAAGTAGACTGAGAAGGCAACCCATCTTATGTGGGTCTGGACTCCATTTCTCTGCCTCTTGCATTCAGGATGACTAATCTGATGTTGTTTTTAGGGAAGTGTTGGCATAAGCTGTCCCAGTTAGGAAGTTGAGGGGAGGGGATATACAGAAGGTGAGATTATGACTTTGTTGTGAGCTCTGCCCTCCCACATTGCACTGTTCCCTCACAGGCATGGATTTTCTGGCTGTGATCTCAGCCTGGGAAATGGATGTCTAAAAGGTGACAGAGCAACCACTGTTTGCAGTGGTTGCTATCTGGCAAGTCTGAAGCTATCTGGCACATCTATGCTTGCTGGCCAGCTGCCCTACACAGGGCTTAATCTTTTGCCTGGTTTTCCTTGACCCCAGGAAGCATCAGCAGTGCTCAGGGCAGTCTTTGGGGCACGCCAGAATCAGCAATTGCATTTTGCACCCGCTGGGCATTTTAATACCAGGGAAGGCTGCTGGAATTTCCTATTCTCACCTCCAGCCTTTCCCTCCAGGCCAGCTACAGAAATGGAAGCTGTGGCCAGCCTCCTTGCCCTGCATCATGGCCATTCTAGCCCTCCAGGCCACGTGTTGGGAGTGGGAAGTTGGTCCCAGTTAGTCCCTGGCCTCTTCTCTATTACTGCTAACGTGGATATTTGTTCATGCCAGATGAGCTTGTGTCAGAAGGGCTTCCCAGAGATTTCTAGGAAATGCAGTGACCTGCCAAGTGCCAGAGCCAAAGGTACTGGGCACTCAGATGGGTCACTGCCACTTGTCACCTTCTCAGAGCCCCGCTGCTGTAATTTAACTCGGATGTGCCTGTCATCCTCACGGGATTGCTCAGCTCAGGCCAGGGTGACAGGGTCTCCTTTAATCGAGCATTTTCTCTATCTCTTACAGAGGTCTTTTAGGAAAAGTACAAGAGAGCAAGTACAGGAAATTCAGGAGTTGCATCTAGTGGCTTTCACGTTTGAGAAGCCTGGAGTGACTCAGGATCTGTAGGGTTGGGCTGGTGTCAACTAAGGTAGGCATGGCTTCATTGAAGACTGGTTACCTCTGAATGGCTTTCTTGGGAATTTTTGGACTTGAAGTAAGGTACATGGCAGAAATCTAAGATCTGCTTTGACTCAGCATTCAATCTTGTTATGGAGCTTTGGCACAGAGGCACCAGTTTTATAGTCCTGGAGCAGAAACTGAGGAAAGCGATTGCTCCAGAGCCTTTGAATATTGATTTTTAGCCTAGATAGGAAGGGTAATATTTTCAAGCTAGAAATGGAAGTATGGAGGGCAGCATCTGTGGCAAAGTACACATCACCTTTCTGTACATGGTGGCTTAGGCTGTGTGTTTGCATTCCCCAAAGGGCAGTGGCACCGTGGCAGGCACTGCCCTTGGCTTGCAGACATACCTGGTTGCTGACAGGTTTGTGCTTAAGTCCTGGCTTGTTCATGATCATCTCCAGTTGCCTGCGGTTGAAATTGGATACTCCAATAGACTTTGCCAAGCCTGCATCTTTACATGCCTCCAGAGCCTGCAAAGAAAGAAAAGACAAGAGGAGTCCCACATGTTGGCTTGATTTCTTGGAGCGTGCATTTTAGAGAGAGGTGGAGGATAGACCATTGTTGAGACCCTTTGGTGCAGCAGAGCTAACAGCTCTACTAGCATGAGGGCTGGTGTTGTCCTGACAAACCAAACTCTATTCCTGTGTTGACCTGCTTTCCAGACCAACCCCTAATGTTTTTTACTTCCTGTGAGGGTAGAATTTGTCTGGAGAGCAGAAAGATTTAACCTGAGATACAGATACTTAAGTGCCAGGCAACCACTTTTAAAGAGTTTTGCTTTATGCTGCTTTAGCAGTGCCTCAAAGCTGGAGAAGGAAAAGTGAACAAAACAGATTGCTTTCCTGATAAGTCAATTCACTCCTTTTGATTGTAAGACAGTTTTTCATCTGAAGTCTTTATCCTAAATATCTGGCAAGGCACATCACAAAACCTGCACAGAAAACTTCAGTACAGTGTCTAGCAGGAAGGAAAAAAAAAAAAAAAGGTGGATGGGAGAGAGGCATTCTAGATGTTTTGCACTTGAGACAAATCCTAGTGGCTGAGAAACTCTTATGAATACTGGATATGAATATGTTCCCTGGTCTTTGTTATCTTCATCTCCTGGGTTGTTAAGGGGAAAGGGGGTCCTTTCCTATGGTGTTCCCCTTTGCTGCCCGAAACACAAATAATTCAGTGACTGTTTGAGGCAGAGCAGACCCCACCATGGAGCTGGATGCCCTTCCATGCTTTGTTATTCTTTCTGTCTCACAGGAGCTGAAAGTAGGGATGTAAGAGGCACTGTGTGTTTGATGACCTCCTGTTGGCCTCATATGCCTTCTATCACTCAGTGACAAGTCAGCAAATACAGTCATCTGGATTAATTTTTGCCTGCTAGCACCACACTGAGAGAGTGAAATTATCTGGGTTGAGTCACGCCATTTTAATTTAGATTAATGTTGCTATTTGCAGGCACTTCCCACCACCTATTTTTCTCTTGCTTATTAGCTGAAGAGAGTGGCCTGCTATAGAATAACCTTTACATTAAACACCAGCTCAAAGATAAAAATATAGCAGTGTTGGGAGAGCTATTGCTTTCAACATGTGAGCAACCATTCTGTGAAAAAAGGGGAATGAGCTGCATCAGCCAAATTCAAATGTAACATAAACAGCTAACTTGGAAATCCCCCATCCCCCTGAGACCCAGCCTGGATGGCTCAGCTGCCAAGGGAAAGTTCAGGACCCCCTCTGGGCTCTCTCCCCATTCAAAACTTCACTTAGAATTTCACCATTCTTCATCTTTAACTGCTGTACCTTGAGTAGAGCTAATCTGGGACTGACTATCCAGATCTGGACTGCTGAAGCTGAAGTGGAGCACGTAGTAGCACCTCTTATCTCTTGGTGTGAACTGGATGTAATTAGTGATGCTATTTCATCAGGTCTGGGGAAGGAGAGCTGAGCAGCTCTGGCCATGAACCAAAGAGGTGTCCATGGCTTTGAGAGGTAGAAATGTGAGCAGGTTGCTAGTCTCACTTTCTGCCTCACCCAAGATCCTGAAGCCAAGTGGCATTAGGCTTAATGAGACAGCTGCCTAAAGGACTACAGCACATCACAAACAAATGTAGGGTGCAATCTTTCAGGCAAATGCTACTTCCCTCCAAGTTTTCTTACCAGAAAAATTTTGTGTTCCCATCTGATAAGTAAATTTAGAAGTGAGTGAACTTGTTCTAATGGCAAGTGATGGCAAGGTCTTGGGCTTTGTTTTGCAGGGGTTATGTGTGGGAAGGTGTTGCCTTTTTGTTTTGTTTGTTTTGTTTTTTCTTTTTTAATAGGTTTTTTTTTTGGTTGATTGTTTGGGGGTTTTTTATGGTGAGCTTTAGGGGAAAATCTGTTTTTTTTCTGCAAATGAACAGATTTTATTTTTTTTCAAGATGACCTAGTTTCTTCTGAGGGCTTCAACTTTCTTGTTCCCTGAAGATCGGATAAAGGGGAAGGATTGGTAAAACCTAATGATAAAAGCTTCAAGTAGTGAATGTAGAGTGCACTCTCTTAAAGAGGGAATGTGGACATCTGATGTTTCAACAATGTTTTGTTATTAAAATAATTAAATGACAGCAAAAAGAAACAAGCTTAAGGATAGAAGTAAAATTTATCCATGGAGCTTGTAGAATTAGATCCATTTACCTGGGCAATTTGCTTCAGTTATGTTTATTAAAACCACAAGTAAAAATGAGAATGAATATCTGTGGGTTTAAAGCACATATGGATGGATGTTGTGTTTGCTTACCTCCCAAGTGGCACATAAGTCTGTCTCATGGTAGATAAATTTTCCATTTTCATCTTTTGGGTAGAGTGCATCTCCAGGCTGAAAAGTAAAACCATAGTGCTGTGCTTATAAGAAAAAATTTTCACTCCTTAGAACAAGATTTTTTTCACAGACCCTGTTTCTACTAGTAAACAACAACAACAAAAAAAAGTTTTCTGAAACACTCTAAGTTCAGCATGTCATTCATGTGGGCTTACCACATCCTTGTCTGCTGGATGGTCCTTGGATACACTCCTGAGCTGTCACATGAGAGTGCACTCAGGAGTTCCTTGATGGCCTTGTTTTTCAGTAAACTTTTGACCTTTTTGTTATGGCATCCAAAAGACTCATCTCCTTCCAAAGGGCTGGGTTAGATTACCAGCCTGTATTCTCTTCTCTCTTCATTTTGGCTCTTCCCTTGCCTCCTGCCTGTGTCCTAGGCACTTGGGAGCTGGACTAAGCTGGTACAACTGGAGGGTCCAAGAGCTACTAGCAGTAAAGGGCTATGGGCATAGCTAACCTCTTAAGTGTGTTATCCACCTTTCTTTGGGTACTAGAAACTCTTTCTATCTATCCAATCAATCTAGATTGGAAAATCTCTGTACTCTGTAGGCTTCAGTGATGATTTATGAGCTGTTATCTCACAAGCCCACCTTTCTCTTATTTGCTGGTCATTTCACTGCTGTTGCAGGCAATGCATTAACACCTCCCTCCCTTGAGTCTGATCAGAATTTCACTTTTGTGTTTTGCTGCGGTTTGGTTTTTCTTTTTTTGAGCAAAAGCCCTTCAGTGATGTTTGACATTTAATCTGACTTCAAACTGCTACATTTCAAAGGCCTGGGTACAAGATGTTGACGTGGTAACTCCTTGGGAACGTGCAGCTGTGACTAATATGATCAGTAACTATCACCTCCCAATTCAGTCGAGTTCAAACCCGAGGCATTTAATGGGAAAAGTGAGCCTAAGGAAAACACAGCCTCAGATTTCAGAGGGCCAAGGTCTCAGTTACAGGCATAAGCCTCTCTCCTCCAAATGTGCTGATTTTCCTCAGAGAATTCCACTAAGACAACTTGTTGCTTTTGTTGCTTTGTCTTGCTGGAAAAAATATCTTGACTAGAAGGAGGTAGGTGGCTGCTGGGTACATTTTTTTTCTATTAGAAGGCAAAGTGTTTGCCATCATAACGTGAGGTGGAAAAGCTTTATTTGCAAAACCATCCCCATGGTATTTTGGAACAAGCCATTAATCCCATGATGCCCCAGCACACTTTCCAAGGACTGCAAGTTCAACATATGAAACAGTTGGACCTGTTTAATTTTAGTAAATGAGTCTGAATTCAGGACCTTTTAACTCTGTCCCATTTCCAATTCACTAACTTCTAGTAAACTTTTTTTTTTAAGAGTAGTCAATAGGCAGCAATTATATCAGGTAATTTACCATCCTCCTGTTTTCCTCTATCATTTGTGTTTTAAAAATGAACCCAGTCAGGATGAATGGTTCTTGAAGATGAACTTCTCTTGACTGAGATGTGGTGTGAACTACTGTGGATTTCTACAGTGATCAATTCTTCCTCCTACTTGCAGAAGTGTTGAAGTGCAGTTGTCTCTGCTCAATAGTCTCCAGACAAAACTTTCTCTGTTTAAAACTTTTTAATAACTTTAAAACTTTCTCTACCAAGCTATCTTGTTATGAAAGGGAATTTCTAAACAGAAGAACTGCCTGCAGATGGATAAAGTGCTGAGAGAAAGGCAGTGTTTTGGTGGTGATAGGGTGATGGTTATGGAAAAGGTCTTTCAGAAGCTGGTCATATATTTTAGCTCTGGGTTCTCATGAACTGCACCATACCAGTTATCCTAGAAATGCTGATGTCTTCCCTTGCAGTTCTCTTGGAGATAGCCTTGTGTTTTACACTGGATGAAAGGTGGCTTGTTACCATGCTGCTGCATGAGCACTGAAATTAATGTGGCAGTCACTGCAGGATCACATGTTGTCATGTCATGTCTGAAGTTGGAGGCACTCCAAAAGATACCAGACAGCTCATTTGCCAGTTTAAAACCCTGCAGCTGTTAACCACTGAGAGGGAAAGTCCTGCTCCCATTATAATAATTTTCTCACCAACACACATGCAGAAAGACAAGTCTGCACATCCCCTTGCTTTCATAAAATGGTCTTTGACAAGCAGGCTTTCTCAAGAAAGCAATTTTAACCACCTGTGAATGCTTGTCCTATAAATAGAAGGGCAACAGGAAGTCAGATAATGATGCAAATGGTCTCTTTTGTGTTATTCTTTTAAAAATAACAAGATACTTAGATGAGACTTGCTCAGTGTAACACTAAAATATCTGCTTTCTTGTGAGATGACAGAATCACTCAACTGGGATGGATTTGTAGATCATTAGTGCACAAGTGAATGCTTACTTGATGAATCAGCCATTTCAGAAGAGTCCCCTAAAAATCTTGATGGGTTTTCATCCCTAAAATACCTGCTGGATATGAGCTCTCCAGGCAGAGGAAGGACACATGGTGGCCTGGAGATCTGTTTCTGCTGGTTACTGCCTTGCTAGGGTGGAGGAGCTGAGCAAGACTGCAGGGGGCTAAAGGCAGGAAAGACAGAAGTCCTGAATGGGGAATCTATGTGGGGAAAAATACAGGGAGGTGTAGGCTCATGTTGGGTAGGTTAGAGAATAATTTCACCCCATGTGGTGGCCATTCTTGAGCTGTTGAAAAGCAGTGGGACTTTGCTGAGTGGTGCTCTTTGAAACCATAGCCCTCTCACCCTGCCTGAAAGCCCTGTGACAAATTGCTGGCTGAGCTCTGCAGGGGGAAGTTTCTTACTGTTTTCAGGGAGGTACTGTAAGTTCTGTCTTAAGTACATCACTGCTTCCAACCAGAGATTGCTTTTGCTAGACTCCTGGTGAGGAAAACACCAATATTTGCAGACTAGGGGGGAACAGGAGTTTCTTAGAGTTACACCTGTGTGCTCCTCATCAAAGGCAAGCATCACAGGTAGGATGGGTGTATTTGTGAGAGAGGGAGCAAAGAAAGGAAACCTGCCACCACTGCAAAAGGATGAGGTTTTTTCATTTTGTATTTGATACAGAAAGTGTATATTTTTCAGGAAGAAAGTGAGGTGTTTTTTTTTCTCTCCTCTCATGAGAAACATGAATGAATGTCTAGGTCTGCTACTCCTTTAACTACTCAAGATTGTTGATACAAGCCTCAGGGAGTCAGATGTACATTACTTTAAAGCCAGCTGTCTATATCTTTATATTGTGAGACAATGACCTTCACTATGTGGGAGAATGAACTACTAAAGAATACAAACACAAGAAAAGGGAAACAGGAAATTGCTAGTGGTGGGAAATTTTCAAAAATGTACCCAAAAGGATTCCATACGTGTGACTGTATAAATAAAATTTTAATATCAGAGTCTGGTTACTCCTATACAGGTCTTAATAGGATATGGCCTCCTCAGGGGAAATAAAGGGCTGCAAGTATAATGTGATAGCCTCATTGGTAAATTGCTTCCTATCTGATAGTTCTGGTAATCTGGAGTCTTCAGCAAAATATGATTTTATAATCAGAGGTCTACCTTTCTTGCAAAAAGAGGCCAGTTTAGAGCTCAAACCTTGTTCAGAAACAATTAACCAATTAATTGCCTGACTCTATTCTCTCTTAGAAGAAAGATTTAATTAGTTCAAAACCACTTAAATGTTTTGAATACAATTCATTTCATTTGCCTTTATATCATGTGCTTGTAGAGGGAAATTGTAAAGCAAGGTACAAAAAGTTGTGAAAGCAGAAAATTTGTGGACTTGCAAGAGGGAAGCATGCAACTGGATGTGAGCTCCCTGCATTCAAAGTTTTTGCCTACAAGTTGCCCAGAGCCAGGAGTATGAAGGAATATCAGAGCTGAACATTTAAGAATGAGATGCACAATGCTTGCCATGCTTGGCACCAGCTGGGATCTAGTGAAGCTGAGCGCTGCATTTACAGAGATTAAGGTCATAACCATGATTTGCCCAGCAGCTTCAGTTTGGGGCGAAGTAAGGAAACCAAACTTGGTGACTTTTTTTTTACCTTTCCCTCACCTCCTCTGAACTTTGTCCCTGGCCTGTTGCTGCTTTGTATGGCCTCTTTCCTCCAGTGACTCTCTCCTTGTGGATCAGAGGGGATTCAGGCACATGTACTGCTCAGCTGGGGTAATTTTTCAGAGTAGGAGCTGCTCACACACAGTTGGAAGACCTGTCCTTCCAGCAGAAAAACTCCAAGCAACAGTACTCTCCTGGCCTGTTCTCACACCACCTATAAGCCTCTCATTGGGTGGGTAGTGGACAGAAATACACATATGGGCTATATATCAAAATACATATGTTATCTGCCCAAAATGCTATTGACAGCATAGGCTGGAAGCTGCAAGGAATATGCTAGATGGAGACCTTGGTTCAAGCTAAGTTCATGCACTTTTTCTAAGCAGTTTTTACCTTGAAAGCCATTGGCAGCTCAATGATGTAGAGGTCAACATAGTCCAGCTGCAGGATCTTCAGGGTTTTCTCCAGGGTGGGACGCACCAGCTCTGGGGGATGGCAGGTATTCCACAGCTGGGGAGGCAAGCACAGGCTTTTTTGGAGTGCCAGGAGGAAACAGTGAACCAGCTGAAGCCCCCCAACACACAGTCCCTTTCTCTTGTCTTTCTGACAGAGCCCATTATGCAGATTGCAAAGACATGTGTTCTCCATGCCTGCAAGGCAGAGGTGAGGGCCTTATCTTGCCTTCTGTCAGAGCCAGGTGCAGAGATTAAACAGGAATTCTTGCCCAGGACTAAGAAAGTGTTGTCCCAGTAAAGCCATTACATATATTTTTATTACAACACAGGTTCTTCTGAGCTGAGTATATTGCAAGCTCTTGCTCAATGAACATAGGCCGATTCCTTTTGTTTTCCAAGCATATGCTTTCACTGAAAAACTCTGTTCCCACAAGGAATCTGCGGTCAGTTTTATGCTTGAAGGCAGAAGCTCGGATCATGTGAGTCAGATATTGAACATCCAAGCACCCAGCACTAAGAGAATCTCCTGTTTTTCTCCTGTGGTCATGGAGCCTGAGAGACTGCCTGACCTAGGGAAGTTTTCTTTTATTCCCCCATCTAGAAGATGTGTTTGTGTTTAGTCACAGTAATGCAGGTGTGAGTAGTTAAAGCACAGTTTCTGTACCTCTTTAATGCAAACTGCTTCCTTTCAGGGTTATGCCCCAGGTTGCTATGGAGTGTGCTTAGCTGGTGAGTGTTCAGCACTATCTCCAACTGAACTCTGCTCATGAAAGTCTCTTACAAGAGTAAAACCATAACATGGTAATTAGTAACCAGGAGCTCTTTGTAAACTGATTGGGTTTTGTCGATTTTAACTGCAGCAGAATTAACACACAATAGAAGGTTTAAAATGTCATTTGAATGCACACAGTGTTTTAGAAATTTGGTAACCTGAGATATATTGCCTAGAAGTAGTTTGTGTGAGTGTCCTTTCTAGCCCAGTTCTACTGACCTCAGCATTTGCCAGTGAATGTACTTCCCTCTAAAGACTGCAGAGGTTCTGAAGAACCAGCCTTTAAAAACAGCAAACATTTGTGCTATGTCAATACATCGATGCCATGGAAACTTGAGAGTTTCATAACTGTTTTCATGATTTGTACAAGTTATTGTATTATCTACCTAAGTCGAACCCATGTTTGAGCAGTCAAAGCTGCCAGCTGGCTTTGGCATTTTAGGACACCACATTTCCTGGAAATGTTACTTCTAGTTTAATGAAAGAAATATCCTGGGATGAAAGAGGAGACCAAAAAGGTCTTGCTGTATAAGCCAAGTGAGATGTTGGCAGTTGATATAAAACCTCTAAAATTTCTGGATGCTGAGCTGCTGTGCCTGATCAGGCAGCCAGCAGCGAGAGCCAAGTGCAAGTGCTGATGATTTCAGCTGGCAGATGCAGCGCGATCACACCGGGTCACTGCTCCAGTAACGCTGCCGCTCAGCAGGGCTGCTCCCGTCAGTCCCTGCTGGGGGATCAGCCTTCCAGCTGCAGCATCTCTGCTTGAGGAAACATCTGCACCAGCGGCTTGGGTCTGCAGGCTCTTGGGAATTCCCGGTTCTGATGGCAGTAAGGCAGAATTCTGTAGTGCCTGAAGTATCTACTGGGTTGAGATTTGCCTGTAGCTTGTAAGATGCCTAAGTTTGTGAGGTACATTGAACTAAAGATACATAAGGCAAGGGAGATGCACTCCCACTCCTTCTGGGAAGTTCAGGGCTGCTGAGAGAGCTTTGAGTGAAACCTGTGAAAATCCTAGGTTGCGATGGATTGAAGTGGTTGCAGAGTATTTTCTGTTTCTGCCTTTGAATTCTTTTCAAGATTGTAGAAATGTTATAATGGACTATCACCCCAGCAGCTGACGTTTTGTCAAGCACAAACAGGACACAACTGTGAGAGAAATCCATGTGTGTGTCATTTCACAGACACACAGCAGGTTGGGAGAACAGGCATTGGCTGCTGTGGTACTGTGTGCTGCAGCCCTGTGGCTTGCAGGACCTGCTGTTTTCCAAATGACTCAGTGTTTAAGCAGTGATTATTGACTAGGAAAGTCATCTGGTGATCAGATCAGACAACTGAATACGGAAAGGCTTAATAAATAAAGGAAGCTTGGAAATTTTACCAGGAGACGTGCTCTCATAGAGTCTAAAGGTTAATATGGGCAAATAAACTGCAGGGGAAGCAGTTGAGAAAATTAAAATATTCAAAATTGTTAGGACATCTGGTTCTAACCTTTTGCCACAACTTGGTGGTTTTGATTTGCAATATTACTGATAATTTGCAGTAATGAAACTATAAAACTGTTGAAACCAAATATTTTCTCTGATCCAAATCAACATATTTGGCATATGAGAGACTGAGAAATTCCCCTGATAAAGGCAGAGAATTTGAGAACGTGAGGTTTTTCTCAGAATGGTAAAGTTGTTATCAGTAAAACCAAGCAGGAAACTTGGAAAAGAGGTGCATATTTTACAGATTGGAAATTACTGTACTTGGAAATTGGTCTATAGCTGCTGAAAATCCACTTGGTCTGCAAACTATCCAATCTGAAGCTTAGTTTTCCCAGATCACAGAACTTAACAAAATTGCTCACAGTAAGCCAGGCCTCTCATCCCATGGGATCTTTCACTCTAGGAACAGTGGTGTTTATTTGCAAGTCTGTTGAGTAATTGTGGATTACGTCTTGTTTGGGAAAGGAGAAAGGGAAAATATTAGGCTGATATGTTCAAAGAACACTGCAGGAAGGGCTATTTGAGGCCATAAACTCCCTTAGAAGCTGGACAGTCACCATCAGTCTTTATTCTGCAATGTGCAATGAGCTCTCTTATACCTGGGGTTATTCATCATAGTTGTGACAGCTTTTGTCAGACACTTCATTGGACAAGGGATTTTTAGGAGAGAGTCAAGTCACAGAGTTAAGACTTGAATGTATAAAATAGCTCATGCATTGCTCTAGAATAGAAGTGCAACGACATCTTCCCTCCAAGTAAGTTGATTCACCATCCTAACACTTTTTAATAACAGGTGATACAGTAACTAAGGGTGTAGCTTGATGAGTAATTTTCTGGCAGTAGCACCATTGTAGGCACTTGCTGTTCTCCCATACACAGACACTGGCGTGCACGTGCTTGCTGCCACCCCTTTCATTGTGCAACCTCATGGCAAACCCATGCAGGGAATTGCTCTAACAGAAAATAGCTCAGTTGCAGGATCATTGTCCAGCTGGGGCTCTGGGTGTGACAACACAGTGTGTGGCACAGTAACAGGTCAGGCAGCACTTTAGGCTGAATGCAGCTGTGGCTTTAACTTGAGGCTTTAACTCTACAATACTAAGCAGAAGGGACGTTGCATGGTTCCCACTGCTATCAGAGGTTTAAACAGAGAACCACAGTGATTCCTGTGCCTCACAGCAAACCTAGTGTTCATAAAGTTCTGCAGCATTCTGGTAATGCTAGGAAAGAAAAATAAAGGGCTTTGGATCTGGAAGGAAGCATTCCAGATGTTGACTGCCAGCATTCTTAAGAAAGACCATTCACGGAAATCCTGGATTTAGTGTAAATAATCTGAGTGCAGGTTCTCACCTTGCCACAGTAAAAGATGTCTTCTCTCTTGATCTTCCCTTCAGCAATCTTCTCCCGGATGGCTTGTCCTACTTCATGCTCATTGAAGTAGACAAAGGCACCGTCGATGTGGCGGTAACCAGCGTCGATGGCAATCTTCACCGCCTCCAGGCAGGAGCCTTTGGGAGTCTGATGGGAGAAGGAAAAGAATGAACATAGGCTCAGCCTACTGCTTACCTTTCCTCCAGTGCTGGAGAGTCCCTGAGATGTGCAAGATTTGTGGTGTAATTCATGGTGAGTGACCATCCCTTACCTCCCCAGGCAACCACGTTCCAGCTTCCGAATGAAAAAGTGCTGTGCACTTTTTTTCCTCAAAACTGTTGAGCATGTGGGATTAGACTGGGAAAAGGCAGCAAAGCAAAAAATTGTCACACTGTCTTTGTGAAAGAGAGAATACTAGTGTTCTCATGAAGTAGAATCAAATGCATTTGATATGAAAATAATTTCAGAATTTCTTATCTAGAGAGCAAGGGCTTCCCTACAACAGCCATTTGATAAAATCACTTACTCAAGAGGAAGATGACTTTTTGGTTGAGCAGAGCTGGTCAACCACCTGCTGATCAGAGGCTGTTTGAATAGTTTGGACCTTGCAGCACTGCAGGAATTTGGATTTGACTTCTTTCTTCTCAAATTAACTTATCATTGTTGGTATCACAATCTGAAGGTCAGGACTGTCTACTGGTATTCCCAGTTCTGAACAGCTGCTTTGCTGTGTGGTTAAGAAACAGTAGTTGCTTTTGTGTATATTTATATATATTTCACTGCTTCAGTTTAGATGAGCCCAAGAAACCTCCTAATAAGTGACATTTTTCTACTGTGTGCTGCATTTATGTTTGTTCATCATTGCCAAGATTCAAAGTAAGCTGTTTTTTTCAGAACAGTCATATTTTCCATTAGCCGATGTGGCAAGCAAAATTACATGTAGGCCAAACTAAGCAAAAAAGCAAAAAACTGGACACTGAAATTATTTGTCTGGTCACTAAAATTGTACTGAAAACAACTTATGGCTCCTACACTTTTTATAATGAGAGAGCAGCTCTTAGTGGTGGTGGCCAAGGGCGTGCAGAACGCTACTTTCTCATCCTTTTCATGGGCACTGCTCTGCTGCAACAGGGGCATCTCATTCACTTCAAGAAAAACTGAGGTAGGGCAGTTCAAGCTGCTTTGCTGTGCTGCTGTCTGTCAACAGCAAATGGCAAGAGTTGGATTTTGCTATCTGCAAGTGCTGGGCCAAGACCACACTGCTTCTCCTGTGAAGAAAACAGATGCCAGAGGTGTCTGGAAATGAGAAGGTATGAAGAGAAGACGTCAAATTTGTTGGTTTTGACAATGCCAAGGGAAGAAGAGAAGCAGGACTGGCAGTAAGTGTTGTTGGGAAGGACCATTTTTCACCACAGCAGTAGCTCTCCTTCCTCTCTCTCCTAGCTGTCTTTTACAGCTGCCACTGGCCTGGCTGTCCACGAGTTTGTCATGAAACAAACAGCTTCTATTCCACCACCTGCTGAACTAGAAGGTGTGAAACTCAGAATTGCTCTAGGATGCTTCAGTTATTAAGGACATTGGTCTTCCCTTCCATGTTCATGAAAGAAAAGTCTTTGAAGGACTGCTGAAGACACATGGGGATGTCTTTCAGTCCCAGAACTGTAGACTGGTGACAGATCATTCTGGGATAATGGGACCATATTCCAGCCTTGGATTCCAGCCCCATCTTGGCTGACTCTGAGGGACGCAAAATGGACCAACTTCTGTTTGGGCTTGGGAAGCACTTTCTGCTCCAGCATGCAGTGCCTAAAGGTTACTTAAAATGCAAAGCTGCTCACACGTGCCCTGATTTATTACAGAAGTGAATGAGGGCCTAGAAGCAAAACAGCACAATTTGGCACCCCAGAGTATTTACAGCAGTGATGATGCAATACTGTGTGCTTAATTGAAGGAGACAATGCAACACTTGTTTCAGTGCTTTGCTGCTTTCATTGTGGAAGCCTCCCAAAAGCACGCTCGGCCCCTGGCAGGGCCTTTTCCTGGTTGTTGGTGGGGTATAAGGAAGGCCATGGCAACTACCAGTTTTCAGGCACACTCAGTGGCTACTTTTCACTTGGGCAGCGTTACAGAAGTGCAAGGCATGGAGCAATGGCAACCTCCAACATGTTCTCTGCTTTGTCCCTGCCTGAACCTGCAGGAGAGGATTTGAGAGAGGCACCAGGATGAAAACTCTGCCACGAGTATAACCAGCCTGCAGTGACTGATGACAGTAACCTCAGACCTCTGCCCCAGCAGTGAGCTGCACGAGGCTGGAGCCACAGTGGCAAAGCTCAGGCTGGCTGGCACAAAGCAGCAGGGCTCAGCTGAAAGGTCTGGGGAGCTCAAGCGTAAGTGATTATTAGTTATCTGACAGACAAGTGTATTCCCAACAGGGCTATCAGTGGTTTTTCTCTCTGAAACATGATTTTGCAAACAGTGTGTCTTCTAGATTTCTTCAACCTGTTTGATTTTTATCATTCAAGTGTATAAAAGCAGTCCATTTAGAGGACAGTGATGCATTACCATATCATAGATTCTGGAAAAAAAAAATTTTTTTTCTTTTTCCATTTGTTGAAGAGACTGAAAATGGGAGGTGAACCCAGTACTAGAATTTCCCCTCTTCATGCTCTTGAGAGATTGTGTGAACACAGCTCCCTGTTGTTTCCTGACGCTGTAAACTAAACTCTACCAGACAAGAAATGTTGATTATTGAGTTGCACCTTCTCTCAATCACCAGGGCCAGTTTGGTCAGTAAGAAAAACAGAAGGAATAGGTGAGGAAAGGTAGAGTCTCTCATGTAAGGGAACAGCACAGTTTCAGACATGGGAGGAGGGTAGAATAGAGGAAAATGCTTGCAGTTACTGCAACTGCTTTTGGCTGAAGCTGTTGACTTGTGTTAATGCTGAACTTCTGTGAATTTCTTAATTTTTTATGTGGGACTTACATCTGTACAAATAATCTTGTGAAAGACTCCTCCATCTCAAGGAATAACCTTATTCTTTAGGGGCTTGGGGTGGCTTTTTTTGGATCAAGTCTTGATTACCAATGGCCAGAGATAGGTTTACATTATATATATATATATATATATATATATATATATATATATATATTTTTTGGAAAATATTGCCTCTATTGAAGCATCCCAGCTGAAGGTCCGAGACATCTGTGAGTCTGGAAACTTTATACCATATGTTTATTTTCATTCTAATGGAGAAACTATCATTTCTGGCATTTCACACATTTAATCCTTCCAAATCCTGCAGTAATGGGCTGTGGTAAACTGTGCTGATGAGTTGCACAGGCTAGTTGTGTTGTGCTATTCCCACTTTTTAGAAGTGTTACTTTAGGTGTCGTGTCTTATTCCATTGTTTCTTGACAGACCGTACCAAAGTTGGGTGACTCAGATCACCACAGCTCATCCATCTTTCCATCAGAGAAGGCACAAATCTGGATCTTTCCCCTCTACTTCCTGCTCAGTCTGAGGTGTTTAAATCTCTTCTGTCTTTCATTGGTCTTCAGTAGTTACCAGATCAAAGGTTACCAACTGAAAACCAACTTCTATTTAAGCGCAGACAGAAATTTGCAATGTGTCTGTGTTGTATAAGGGTCAGCACCACTTATCACAGCAGCTGATGGAACAGCACCTCCCAGACTGTTTGGCCATGGGGAGCCACCTTATTCTACTCAGAACCTCAGACCTCTTCCCTTCCTTCCTTCAGGTTATACTTAGTACATTACCTAAAATGCAGCTGCCTATTCTGCCTGCTCATTCCAGACAGGGCTTTGTTCTTGCACCATTCCTGAATGAGCAGGGCTCACTTTTAGAGTAGTGCAAATACTGAAATGTCTCTGTGTCATAAACCTTTGTGCTTTGTTAGTAGTAATTCAGGACTCTCTAGCTTTGGCCTTAAGACATATCTCTGCTTCTTTATTACTTTTTATTTAAGAGTAGATAAGAGGTGTACTTCACCATAATTAATATTTCAGCTTCCAGTCAGCGTGCCTTGCAACTATGCTACTTTGATCAAGGACTTGTTTTAAAACTGGAGTTTTATAACCACTTGTGCACTGTAAGTCAGATATTTATCTTCAGTGCTTTTGCAGACAGTCACTAATTTGTGCCAAAGAACCGTATTAAATTTATTGCACATTATATGATAAAAGAATAGCTGTTTGGTTGACTAGGAGGACTTGCTCAATCACTAATAAATTTCTTCAATAGCATCTGTGTTATTTTTAAGTTCATAAAGTTTAAGGAAACAAGAGACACAATTATTCCCTCTATCAATCAATAGCTTGTAAACTGGCTGATTTACCATCATGCATGACAGATTTAACCGGTATCTGTTTCCTTCAGGCTTCATGATATATAAATCCAGCAGAAGGGCTGGGGGAGCAGACTCAGATATGCACCTTCACTGAAAGAAAGGAAGCAGCAATTTGGCCCTTTCTCCACACATGAAGTAGCCAACTGGCCAGTTACCACTTTCTGTGAGTCTGAAAAAGCAATGTGCTTCATCAGTTCTGTCTGTCTGAAAGGGTCTGCTCTCTTTTTCCTCTGAGATCATAAACTTTCCTAATTTTTAATTTTTATTCCAGACACCCTCCGTCACATCCCATTTTGTCAAAAACTATTCTTCCTACCATAGCAAATGGTTCAGCTTCAGTTTTGATTGTGAGTGCACATGACCAAGCCACAGGAGAATATTTTTGTGCAGGCATACCCATGAGTTTTTCTCTTTCCACTCAAGTAGAACAGTGTTTTCTCAGCAGTGTTAGTGGTTGTCTGACTTATTACTGTTATTTAGTGTCACAGTCCCGCTGCCCTCCAGTTCTTTTGGTTTTTCTATAGCATCTTTTTCTGGTCATGTTTCCATTGGCTTTCCAGCTGATTAAGAGGGTTATCTCCAAAGACAGGGCTAACAGGACACATTGGCAGTAGATTATAATCTTGCAAAACCATGTGAACTGCTACTGTAGTCAGTGCTTTTATGTCTTAACATCAGTATTATTATTTATTCTTCATTAGTGTGTGTTTGGTAAAGGAAAACAGTCTGACTCGGGCTCCCAGATTCTGCTCCACCCTGTTTTATAGGAGCAGCTTTACAGAGTTGCACCAGTGTCAGCAGCACTTGAGGGAAGAGGCCCTTTACCTTAGTCCTGAACATCTCACCTGTTTAGTGGAATGCTTTGCAGTCTCTCAGCTTGGAATAATGATCCTGGGGGGAAAAGCCTGAAGTGTTGGGAGACACAGGGCCATCTTCTGGAAAAATCCGAGTTTAGCTGCAGCAGAATTACACAAGGCATCCAAGCCATGGGCCAAGTGCTCCAGTCCAAACCTATAATTTAGGATGTGGAGCCGCTGTTTAGGAATCTTAGTCAGCTAAATACAGGAAGGAGAAAGTAGGTACATTCCTGGGCTCAGAGCCTCCTTCATCAGAGCTCGGCACAGCACGCACAGATTCTTATGCAAGTTTCTAGAAGCCCAGTTGCTTATTTCCATTTGCCTGTTTTCTGGACAAACTGGCAAGAAGGATTGGCTTAAGATGTTAGGAACCAAGCATAGAAAGCATGTGTACTGAAGGCCCTGCAGGAAAGCACAGGTTGAGTTTACAAAGCCAGAGGATATGAGCCACACAAGGGTACATTCTTAGAATTGTTTAATCTTGTAAAAGAGAAGCTGTACTGTACACCTCTTTCTTGGAAAATGCAACCGCCAGCACATCCCTCTCTCTCGTACACAGGAAAATCTGGCTTTCATCCCCCGGAAGCATTGGCAGCCACCATCCAGGAAGCAAAACCCAGCAAAGGGTTCTCTGCAAAAGTAGGTGGAGCTGGGAAAGGAGGCAGAGAACACAGCTAAGAGCCACAAACTGCTGTGCCAGCCCAGAACTTCGCTTTATGTCATGCACTGTGTTGTCTTGGAAGGTGGAGGACAGCAAGTATGTGCAGAGAAGATGGGGGGAATGGTGTCACTTGTGGCCTTGTGTCACACCATGAATGAAGGTGGGAAAGGGGTGCCTTTCTCCTCCAACTTGGTGCTCTATCAGTGGCCTCAAGCATGGGGTTTGTCCATACAACAGAAATTAGATTGAATAACTGCAGATTTAGCATTTCTAGAATTCCTGTGACATTGTTATTCTAGGATTTAGCCAAAGCTGTCTTCAGGAAAGCCTTATTATTGTAGCTGGCAGAAGGTTCTGGAGTTATTTTTAACACTTGATTGCAGAATCCTCAGTTTTAGGAATGCTGCAACTTTTCACCCAACACAAAGCCAGTTAATGTAAGGTGAAGCTAAAGAGCTGCCATACCTTTCTTCTGGCAGCAAAAGGATTAAAGCAAACCAAGAACATGATGTGCACACCAGGGTCCCTGTGCTCACAGTGCTGGTGGGGTGGACTGGTAAAGTTTCCTGAAGAGCTGGAGGACACAACAGCCAGCTGGCTGGGCCTGGAAAGCATGGATCTATCTGGGAGGGTGGGTGCTATCAAAATACCCTTCAGACAAGCAATGTAATCACAGGGACATGTGAGGTACAAGTGGAAGATAAAGCACCAGCTTGTGCAATAAAAGAGAAGAAAAGGTTGCCAGTAGATCTTCTGCTTCATTCCCTAGAGTTAAAGGGGAGAGGTTTCTGGCACCAGTTTGAAGAAGTGTTTGCAAAGGCAAATGTAAAACTTGGGGAATTCCACCACCTAGTTAGCTGAACCAACAAGAGTTGGCTTCGAAGCCCAGAGAGGCATTTTCTGCACAGTGCTTTCAAGTTTTGACAAATCTGGCCTCCTAGGTCAACCAAAGAGACAATCCAGATGTTAGCTTCCCACATGAGCTGCAAGAACATGCTTGCACTGTTTTTTTGGAGAACTGTGGGGAATCAGGGACGCATAGGAGTGCACAGCCATATTTAACGTATGGAGTCGGTCAGGGACATTTTAAAAATGGAGCTTTGCCTGGAAAATTGGGCTCTAAATGTTCTTGCCAAAAAGCGTATCTTTCAGTTGTGGTAATCCTGATTACTCACTCGTAGGGGTTCAGTTTTTCCCCTCTTCAACAATGCCAGTGATTCCCTGTCTCATCTTCTGCAAAACAATCTGAACTTTTATTTAGATAGAATGGCTTTCCCTGTGGCTTTTGAGCAGGCATATTTAGAAAGCCATAGCAAAAGAGAAGAATAAAGTGCTATTTTTTGGGTGTCAATATTTGGCTTAGTATTACTGCACTGGTAACAGCTAACTTTGTAGTTCTTGGAAGAGGGGCATTTTGAAACAGCTAGTACTTGTCACTGCAGCACGCAGCTTTGGAATGGAAAAGGTCTGTTCTCTGTTTGGTTATTTTTCAAATAAGAATCCTTGTGACTGGTTTTAGTAGTGCTACTGTCCTAAAAGCTTATCTGGATTAACCCTCTGTTAGTTTTGGATCTGGACTGATCAGACAAGATTTTACCCTGTGTCATAGACAGACATGTAGTTTGGTGGGTTGTGTTGGTAGCTGATATCCACCACCCAAAGGGTGTCCTGACTGCCAGACAAAGTTGTCACCTCCTAAATCCCCCCCTTGTTCTGGGAGCATTTTCCTGTGGAGCTTTTTTGCCGTGTCCAAGTCTGCACGTGTTGGTACCACGTTTGGGAGCCAAATGACACTGTGCCAGGGTGGCTGCAAGAGCCAGCCCCTCTGCTTGGATTAGGCAGGCATCACTGCACAAGGCCTGGCAATTATCTGGCTGTCAATGGATTCATTAGTGCAAGTCCTCAGCTCTGCATGGGGTTACCTCTCTTGGTCCTGGAGCAGTCTGAAAATGTTTTCGTGCAGCAGCTGAGACATCATAATAGGTTAGAGGCACTATCATTTTAAGAAGATTTTTTGTTTTAGGCATGCTGGGGTGGCCAGGGGCAGGGGAAGAAGTTGTTCTGACCGGAATCTGCTCCTTACAGGGAACTAAAAAATTCACAGTTTTCCAGGACCAGCAATTTTGTGTCCATTTTGCTCAGAAGTCCTCACTTGGTTAATGAACTTTGTAGCTAGAAAGTTAGTCCTTCATTCACACTCATCTGCAAGGCTGGGCTCTTCTTCATTAGGAATTTTACATGCTGACCACTTCTGTAAACACAGCTTTTAATCTGTTACACATGATTAGGCACCAGTTGTGTTCACAACTGGAAACAGAAGCCATTAGCACAAAGTATAGATTAGTAATACTGTTATTTTTTTTTTCTATTAAGCTTCAGGTTTCATGGAAATGAAGAACCACAGAGATTTTGTCAGAGAAGATACATGGAGGTAAGAAAGCATTTTGCAAATTCATCACTGTCTTAGAACCATGGGTTTTGTGCAAATCAAAATAATAGGAGCAAAGCACATGTGTCCAAGAAAGTTGCCTGCGAGAATGTTTCCTCCAGGTTGACAGAATGTGATAAGTCATTTTATCGAATCTAAATTTAAAATCTTGTTAAAATACGGCTCTTACACAAAAACTAGGAGTTTCTGAGTCTGCCACATTTCAGGAAAAAAAGCATCTACCTCTTCTAATTACCTGATTTTTCTAATTATATGACTTACACTTCCTTTCTTAATGAGATAAAGATGCAATCTTGCATTTATGCAAGCCAAAAATGTTCCATTGTCTATCACAAGATTACAGGGAGCTAGCAGAAACTGAGGCATCAAGAGGCAGTTGCAGGGAGAGGAGGAGAGGTCAAGGCTAAACATGAAGAAGGAAGTGTTGAAGGCACCTGTTGAAAGAAATGGAGGAAGAATGCTCCAGTGGCAAAACAGAAAAGTTGTATGGTCGAGGAAAAAATGAGAATGTAAGATAAATCAGAGGTAGTAGACATGCCACTTGAACATATAAGAAAGGGAATTTAAAAATGTGTCATGCAACAGTAAGCTTTTAGTATAAGTCATTGATGAAATCAGAACTGGTTCTAAGACCCTTTGGATTTAGTTTAACCTTCTAGTGTGTATCATCACCTCTGTTATAAGGAGTTTGATCTGGGAAAGCACTCTTTCATGTGTGAAACCACTTATTCCCTGACATATTTGCCACCTCTGTAGCAAACAGCAGGGATGAATTGAGGCAATACTAGAGCCCAATCACTGCAGTTTCTTGACTCCTCACACAAGCTCTTGCCCAAGAGCCAAGTTGGTCTGTTGCCTGCTAAAAGGTGATGCCTGCTGCTGCACTTCCTCAAGGCATCTGGGCACCAAATATCAAGAAATCCTGCCTTTATCTACTCTTGGCACCTGGGTCTTGCCAGTAACTGACTTAGTTAAGGAATAAAATCTGAGCAATTGATCAGTGAGGGCATCACTCAACACCAGGATGCCAGCCACTGAAGGAAAGGCATGCCATCTGCAGTCTGTGCAAGCAAAATTGCCTCAGTGTGGTTTAGACCTTCAAGCACGAAACTAACTGAGTCACGACTCCCTGAGCAATCTGGCTGCAGATATTGGGTTTCAGGATAAATATTGTTCAGTGTGAAGGCTAGGCTAAGAGTTTACTAACAGGCAGGCAAGGAGCCCTCCAGGACATGTAGCAGATCAGGCACAGTTGTCTTTCTGGGCTGCAGTAATGTATCTCCTTCCCTTCACCCCTGACTCAGGTGTACAAATCTCCATTTGGGTGTATCATTTTAGGATATCCTCAGAGACCAAGGGAACATGAGGCTACCCTCTGAAATATCTCAGAAATCCCAGCTCTGACAGACCTCATGTTGCTATGTGTGGGCCATCCATGGCTCTGCTGCTCCAAAAAGCTCCCTGAAGACAAGAAGGACTAGAACTGCATGAGGTAATACTGCTTAAAAAGCAAAGAGCTTGAGAAAACTAGTGGTGGTTACCAAAAGGGACTGTGAAGGGACACCGTGTCTTTTGGAAATGCTGGTTAGGAGATATAGCCCAATAACTTTAAAAAAAAAAATTGTTTCAGGAATTATATTTGTTTCTTAAGTTCAAGGCATAAATAAGACGCTTTGTAACCAAATATCCCAGCTGACTCCTCCAGCTCTGTTCAAATTGGGTTCCCAATATTTTACCAATATTTTACCAATATTTTACCAATATTTTAATAATTCCCTGGCCTACATCTGTGGTAATTTCATGTAGGTTCATAAAGATCACTTCAGTAGAAAGCTAACTTTATACTTGCTGAATTCAAACATATATTTGTGTGTAATCATTTACATTAAAAGGACTGAGGTATATTCTTTATGTATTTATTTTAATAGAATGTCACGGGAAATAAGATAAATCTGCAAGAACACTTGGATGTTAGAACAGCTCCTGCTCTTGTCACTGCCTCTCTCATCTCAAGAAAAAAATCCAGAAGCCAAGTTTGCCTCGGGAGGAAGACAGTTGTCTGAGTCAGAGTAGAAGAAATTTACAGGTAAGAAATCAAGAAGTGGAAGCCTTTAAGCTCCACAGTGTCTGCAGAGATCTCCCTGGAATGCTCAATACATGATTCATTTTGTAGCTTTGGGTCAGGCCAGGTGACTTTCTTTTACAAGTCACCTGAAATCATTGCTTGTTTCAGAAGCCAGTGGTGGCTTTCCAGGAGGAAAACAGGGGGGATTAAGTTGTGTGTAATTCCTTCCTTACTGCAGCTCAGAGATCCAGATCCCATCATGGGGACAAATCACTTATAACCTCTTTTGACTTAACAGTAGGCTATGGCAGCTCCAGAAGCAGGCAGGCTGCAGCAAGGTTGCAGCCAGCACCATTAAGAGAGATTGAAAAGTTTGATCCTGCACATCCTTGTGTGAGGAACTTTTTGGCATAAATGATCCTATGAGAGCATTAGAGGCTGTTAGACCTGTACAGTGAAAAATTACTCTGTTCAGCTTCTAGCTTGGGTGTAAAAAGTAATTCAGGGTGCCAAAACAGTGTTTTTACTTATCCAAACCAGATTTTTTTAACTTGGTCACTCAGACTGGATCTGGGAGCCCTGGATGAACTTTTCCTCTCCCTGATTCAAACCATCAATTTCTTCTTAAACAAAACCCAGACTGTCTGGGCACTCATAAGGGTAACTTTGTGGTAGTTAAAGATTTGGGGAAATGGGTCTCTCTTCCTCCTGGCTGGATGCCATACCAAGTTCTTCAGCATCCAGTGCTGTGGGGCTGGTGGGCATGTGCTTTCCCATGGGGAGGGTGCTCCTTCTGCTCCAGCCTGTGCGTGTTTCTTCTTGCCTCTCTCTAGCTATCACCTACCCCACAATCATGTTATTTCCCTGAGCTGTCTGATATGAATTTAATCCCCAGAGGCTGAGAGGAGGACTGAATCTGGTTTCCCACCGCCCATGTGGCTTCCCTTACCAGCAGGCTATTCAGGGAAAGGCAACTGCTACCTCCAAGTGCTTTAATAATTCTTTGATTCCTCAGCTTGTACTGCCAGTGCCCAAAATGAAATGCTTTGCCATTTGTTTTGCCTGAAACTATTCCACAAAACTGCTTCCAATTTATGAATGGATTTGGCTACCTCAGAACCTCATTTTTAGCTAAGTTGCAACTTGCCAACAGCCCTCACCCAGTGCTGTTCTTGAGTGCTTTGCCCAATCTTATGTTTCAGAGGCAGCGCCTGTGTATAGTGCGGTTGCTACAACCTTCTCTCCAAGCCCTGTCCTCCCTCAGTCAAAACAGGAAGGCAGGAGAGGAGCTGTGGCCAAGGCCCCTTGACCTTCCAGGGAAACAGCAAGTATTTATGTGGAGACACTGGACTGATGATCTTAGCTGTGTTGACAGGGATGAGTTATAAAGTGAAGCAAGCGTAAGTGCAGTTTTAACGAGGCATAGGATTTCCAGGATTTAGGAGTGTTTTTAGCACCTTTCCCCTCTAAGACTGCTCGTCCCCACACTTCATCTGCTTCCAGATGGGTACCAGTACCACTCCATGGGCTGTGCTGGGAGATGGTGGGAGCCTGCCATGGGCTGGTCTGGTCCTGCTGTAGCACAGGGCAATGCCAGGGGCTCATCCAGGGGCCTGTCCTCCTCTACCACCCTCCTCTGTGGGGCTGCCCTCTCCCTCCTCCCCCCCCCCATTTATTTAATACCCTGGAGAATTGGGTCAATGGCTTGGGGGCCCTCTGGGAGGGGGAGCTGGACCTGGTGCATCTGCTGGAGCCTTGGCAGAGCCACTCCTGCACTCGCAGGGCTTTGCCAGAAGGATCCACAGAGCCAAACAGAGGTAGAACTGGCCTCAAATTTTAAAGCTGTCTGGAGTGCCTTGGTAGTCCTGATTCACAGTTCCCACTGTGGTTTCCACCCAAATCCATGAGGAGAAGGAATTTTTGAGGAAGGGAAGAGAGAACAGAGGAAGGAATCGGTGACTGAGATATGCACTTTTTCACTTGAGTCCATCCTTGGTAGGATAAACAGCCTTATTTTTTATGTGGGCAGGAATCTAATGCAAATCATATATCTCCTTCCTTGCATGAAGGAGAATGCAAAACCAACTTCAACACATTGAAATCTGCCTGCAAAAGAAAATTAAGCTTAATAGTTATGCAATTATTGTATTCTTTTATTGTAAAGGAAAACACCAATCGAACCTGTAAAAATATTTTATGTACTTCTCTTGATAAATAACCCAAGTTTATGGCTAATTCTATTCTGTGACCCAGAGAAGACTGCTTTCTTCCTGTTAGCAGATGGACTTATAGACAACAGATTCATTGTACTTTCTTGCTGTGGTAGGAGTGTAAATGAAAAGAAATCCCCAATGCTGCACTTTTTACCTCAAAGAATTAGCAGAATTGTCATCCCAACCTCTATCCAGTCAGAAGAAAAGCTCTTTTATATCTAGGGCAAAAGAGCATTCAATTAAAATGAGTCTGATTATCAAACAGACCTTTTCTACAGCAGTCCCGCTCTGCTCCTGTTGAGTGATATACTACTTTGAGTCAGTAAACTTGTACAGGGGACTTTCTGTCAATAGGTGTAATTTTTGTTGAGTATTTCACAACCAGAGAAGTATGACTTATCTCCCAAAGTTGTCTTTGGGAGAACAATTAAGTTATTTAAGATGAGCAAGGCAAGCTGCTGACACATTTCAGTTTTGAAGGCACTGCTGTTCAGTTTATGCAGACAAAGCCTGAAACGTGAAAGCTGGCCTCCTGCCTTTGTTTTCTTCTAACCGACTGCGGGAGAAGCAGATTTCCCTGCTCCGTGGCTAACTAGATCTGCCTGGTTGGCTTAACCAGCGAGCACATTCCTGCACTTCAGGAAGAACACTCCGGGCTCATTACGAGCTACTGGGCTCCAGCCTGACACTGAGAAAACAGATTTGTTTTGGACAAGCTGCTCTGACATGGAGGTGCCAGCGTGAATAATCTTGGGAGGAAAAAAAAAATCAAAGCAACAAACTAGCATAAATCAAAAACCTGCCTCCAAGAACAAGATGAATAATCTGACAAATGAATGGCTCTGTATGTTTTTTTGTTTTTTTTATCAAAGCACAAAATAACTACAAGTTGCAGGGATCTGACTCATGAGCAGAAATAGAGTGCTGAGGCTGGCTTGAACCGTCGCTACCACCAGCTGCCAGCCCCCACCGCTGGAGAATGGGTGGCTCAGATGCTGCTGCTTCTTAAGAAATTCAGCCACAAAAGGCTACAGCTAAGCATTTTAAGGGAAAAGTGTCAGCGCTAGTTTATAGCCTCACTCCTTAAGATAAAACTTGAAACGGTCCTGCGTTGCCACAAAGCCTCTCAGCTGTTGAGGCAGGAGGAAAAGGACAGACACCTCGCAAGGCATCCCGCTGGAAGTTGCACCAGGCACAAGTCAGCACTCGGCAAAGCAGCTTGTCCCAGCCAAGCAGCACTCCAAGCCACAGCGAGGAGTTGACAGAAGCCCTCACCGCCCTTATCAGCAAAGGAGCCTTTTTGAAACGAGCAAAATTTTAAGCCATGACCTATTTAAACATCCTGCCCCATCACCGACCAGCGGCACAATTCTGCAACAAATCCCACAGCACGCCGCTGCGTCTCCCCAGCTGCCCTCTGTGACAAGTTCTTCGACTCAAATAGCAGCCCTAATCCTAGCGTAAAGCTCCAGCCCAGCTCCGCCAGATAAACACACACTGTTTCACCTGGTCTGCCGCGAAAATGAAACTGTGGCAAGTGCCTTATCGCTGCTGTTTTCTCTACCTCTTCTCAGCTCCTCCTCCCACCCATAACTTTGTAACGTGTTTATCATGTAGAAAGAGAAAGCTCGGAAAATCGAACTCCTACAAAGGCAGGGGGAAGGAGAAAGGGTGGTTGGATATGCGCACCCATCCCCACTGAGGATACAGTTACACAGCGGCTTCAATTGCTCTAAATCGGAGTTGCCGTAGCAATGCCTGCCCTGCCTGCATTATCCTGTATTCCCCACCTTCTGTTAGCAGAAAAAGGACGTATATGTGAAAAGCAAAAGCAAAAGCCACTACCCGGGGCTGACTCGGCTGAAAACTAGCCCTACCTAAAAATGATTCATTTTGGCTCATTGAGCGCCGTGCAAAGGCTCTCCGTACACCTCGAGCCTCGGAGGGCAAAGAAGGAAGCATCAGGAGTTTGCAGGACGGGGGGAGAAGAAGCAGATCTGTTGCTCTGTTGGTTTTGGGACAGCTGAATTCCTGCAGAATGAATTCTTAGCGGGGTAACGGCAGTGCCGAGAAGCAGCCTCCGCACGGGGAGTCTCATACAGCTCCCCTCTCAGCTCCGTCAGGTTACTTTGCCACTCTGGGCACCCTGCCTGATGCCACAGTATGGGGCCACGGCTATTCCGGGCAGGAAGTGCAGCAAGGTAGGAGCTCTCGTGCTGGCAGCTGCATTTTTCTTAACTTAAAACTAGGGCAAAAATTGCAGCTTGAGGGTTTGGGGCATGATGTACACGTCTGGGAAAAGATGCTTCAAGTGCACTCAGGGCTATTTTGACACTGAATTATGCAACATTCTGCTTTGCTATAGCAAACCTCCTGTTAGAGACCTTAATTTTGTTTCACTAACCATTATTCAAATAGTGCCCTAGCTTATCTCCTGAAAGTTTAGTGGTGTGGGGGACAATGCCCGGCCTCTGAGGTAATGAATTCCTATTGATTCTCCCCATGTAAACCAGCATCATTAACCAGTGAGATCTGCAGTCCTGGGGACGTCTTACACTCTTTCTGCATCACTCATGCATTTCCTCCAGGAGTATTTGTTGAAGATTAGACACCGTTATTGAAGCACCATGGTACATTTGGTAGTTGGTAAACGGCTTTAATCAAGAGTTCTCTTTAAAAGGTATTTTTAAATACTTTACGATATGTGGAGTCATACACGCGCATTGCATCGCAGCTATTACACAAGAGGGGTTCTGGCCACGATGCCTCTTTGCCAGCTCTTCAAACAAACAAAAAAGAGAACTGATGAAAGATCAGGCAGTTTAGGAGAGCTTTAAAAAGCAGTGGCTACTGAAGTGCCTTTGCTCTCCCAGGTCCGCAGAGGGACGAAGCATCAGGTGTGCTCCCCCAGCCTCCACGGGGGTAGCCGACCGGCACGGTCAGACGGGATGCCAGCCCGGCGCAAAACCGAAGGATGCAGAATATTTGAGAGTGGTTTGGCCGCTGGCAGCCAGCTGTGGGAGCCGCAGGAATCAGGATGCAGGAATTTGAGTCTTTGTTTCAGGAACATTACTTGGAAAGTATCGCGGGCAGCCCCAAGACGGTCCGAAATCCCTCATTTTATCTACGCTGGGCGCAGGGGGGCAAGGCAGGGGAGCCGACGGCACCATCCCTCCTGCTCCAGTGGGGCGAGGGCTCCCGGCCGCCTTGCCGGGGGTGTCCCATCCCTTCCCGACCCGGGCATCGCACCCGGGCACCGTCCCGACTCCAGGTCCCCCGCGCCCCTGCCCGTGCGTCCAGCGGCGCGGTGGGCGACAGTGGCAGCTGCAGCAGCACACCGCAAGCCGGACGGGATTTTTTTCTAATTTCTTCCCACCTTTCCTCGTCTGCCCGCACCGCTCACCGTAGAGCGGGTCTTTAACTCGGCACAGGGAAAGGAGCAAAGAGAGAAGTAGCCGGGACAGAGGAAAGGAGGAGGGTAGCCGCGGCTCGGGGGGCTGCAGCGAGGGGGGCCGGCACCTGCCCCCGCCAGCGGAGCGGGGCGTCCCGGCACCCCCGGACTTACTTTCTGGGGGTCGGCGTAGGTGCCCAGCCCCAAGAGCGGGATGCTGTTGCCGTCGCTGAGCGGAACGCGGTGGCTCTCGGCGGTGAGGTTCATCGCGCCGGCAGGTAGGGCCGCCCTGGACCCGGGGCTGACTCCGCAGGGGGCGGGAGCCGCCGCTTCGCAGCCAACCGCGGGCACCGGCACCCACCGACGGCTGGACGGAGCGCACCGGCGGTGGCTCTGGGGGACCGAGGGACGAACTGCCCTCTCCCGCCGCCGGGGAGCGCCTTTTTGGGGGCTGAGCCACGTGTGCCCGCGGCTGCCCTGCACCGCGCCCCGCCGCGCACCGCCCCGGCCCCGCCCCGGCCCCGCGGCCGCCGGCGCCCGCGCACCGCCCCGCGCAGCGCCGCGACCCCGCGGAAACTCCGCTCCTGCCAGCCTCCAGGCACCTTGGAGCGGCGTGCCCTGCCGGCAGCAGGGCACCGGCTTCCCGTGGTTTGGGGTGTCAGGTCTTGGAAATTGCCCCACAGAGGTGTGTAACAGTTTGCACCTCTCCTTTGCAGTGGTTGAAACTCACTACCGTAGAAGCAAGGAGGGAAGGAAAGAAATCCCAGAATGGTGAGTAGTTTGAGTCCCAAATTAAAGTGAGTGGGCTCAAGTTCCTCGCAGTCTGGTTCTGCTCCACAGTATGTATTTCCTAATGCCGATAATCCAGAAGGAGACAACATCTTTTGTGAAATTCATCACACAGGCCTTACTGTCTTTTCTGATCCTCATAAACCACTCGGAGCTATGCGTTTACACCACTCTGCAGATGTACCCTGTCCTGGGCCACCTGCTTTGTGACATCTGTGCTAAGTTATCCCCATTTGATCTGGAAGTGCATGATCTTTTATGTCTTCCTAGATCAACCTGAAATTAAGCCCTCGGGGAACATTATATCTTAGCCATAACAACAGTCTCTGCCTGGCAGATTATTTAACTCGTCGAATACCCCACTTGGCTTTCTGTGCATGGTAATAGTTCAACAGGTTATGCAATTCCAAGAGGGGTTAATGGATCCATCACGATAAGTTATCTCTGCAGTTCTTGAAATCAACAGGTGTGTATCAGTGTGCATTTAGGTAAAGGGTTAGTTGCTGCTAGGGCTGGGAACTTACCTGGAGAATACCCTACCACAAGACCCTTTTAGTGTTACTGGTTAGATACCTCCAAGGGTCTTCTGAGAAGATGAAAGAAGTGCCACTTCCACATTTAGGAATGTTCCAAGAAATTCAGGACAAAGTGCAAGCCAACTAGATCCCAACCCAAAAATTCCTAGATAGTTAGGATGTCCTGCAGGACAAAGGCACTGTGATAAAACGCTCCTTGGAAAAAGGGCTGAGTGTGGCTGAGGTTTTCTGAGAGCCTGTGCTTTACCTGGACAGCACAGTGCAAAGAGCTGCCTGTAGGGGTGGCTGGGTTCCATCTCAAGGAGGGGAAGCTAAGGCAAACTGCAGCCTGGCTGTAGTTACTGTGGGCAGGCTCATCCTGCTAGACCCTGCCTGTGTGCTGCTGCAAGCTGTGGGTACCTGCAGGAGGAAGGAAAACCAGTGACCACCTCCATGCCCCCCTGTTGCTCCCATATAACTGATTTCCACTTTCTTACTACAGGAGCAGCTCCAATCTCCTCTCTCTGTGCCAAGCACGTTCCATGGGAGGACAAGTCGATGCCAGCTGCATGTCTAAGCTATAGCCATCATTCTATTGTATTTCCAGCAGAGGAGCAAACACATGGAGAGATGGAAATGGGGTGAGCAGAGAAGAGTCTGATGTGGCAGAGGACAATCAGAGACCTCCTTATTTCCAATCCCATACTAGCGTTCCATGAAGAGGCTCTGCTGCCCAGCAGCTTAACTTCAATGCTTCAAGTCCCCTCCACAGCTGCAATTCCTCTCAATCCAGCATCTTTTGGGGAGTTTTAAGGCACAGTTTTGGCTCATTTGCTTTGGGCTCGGAGCACATCCAGTTTACTCACGTGCTCTGGCAAGAGAGCTGAGTATGATGCCGAGCTAAGCAGAGCACGGCCGTGTCTGTGGTGCCTGTCCTGGAGAGAAGAGCAAGTGCAAGGAGCCTCTGTGGCAGCAGGACACGAGCCTGATACGTGATAGCCTTCAGCAACAACTGTGAAGGAAGGATTGATGGACTTGTCATAATTCACGGAATGGGGAGCTTGGGCAGGAGGAGGACTTGTGCTTCTAGGAACAGGCAGGTCCATCACCCATGAGGCAAGTCAGCCACACCAGGCACTGCTGCCCTGCCACAGGCACAAGCCCCCAGCATTCATCAGGGTAACAGGCAAAAGTCACCTCACTTCCAGCTTCACTGCTAGACTGGTCCTTACAAAAAAGCCAGTGTGCTTGCCTGAGAAACTGAAGAGAGGCAGAGGGTTTTACAAGTCCTTCCCTCCACTCCTGCACCTTAACTGACAGCAAAGAGTGTGAACACCTCTTACACGTGAGGCTTTTAAAGTCCCAAAGCTCCTCTATCACCCTATGGTTCCACTGCCTTCGCAGATTTTATATTAAACCCCATAAAACAGGTAGGGAAATGCGTTTTTCCCCCTTTACATCCAAGTTACTAACTTAAAACTTATTTCATAGAAGCTAGAAATACTAGCAGGTTTTCAGTTGATAATGAATATCCTACAAAGAACAAAGGAAGCTGATTAATGGAGCCTGGAGCCTGTCATGTGTAATTCTTGTTAGCAAGAATTTCTGTTATCTGTTCAGGGAAGCACAGTTCTCAATTTCAGAGTTTAAATGACTTAACCAGACTTTTTATGAGGACACAGTATCTAGCAACTCTGACTGCAAAACAATGCAAGTTTCTAGAGGCAAAGCATTGGCTGCTGCTCGTTGTTGTCGATCAGTAAAAATTCAGGAGCTTTTATAAAATGCAGATGTGATCTCGGTTCTTTCTCTAGGAAACAAAAACAATGAAGTTTCAGCCTGGCCTGACTAGCAAGTAATGAGTGCTGCCATCCTATCAACACAAGTTTGCCTTTTCCAGTGAAGCTTTTAAACCACACAAAAACACCTTCAGAAGAAACTGAGGTAGGTTTGTGATTCATGTCTTGATGGTGCAGGGTTTTAGAATTGCATTAGTCATCTCAGACCTAAGTAAAGAGCAGGGATTTCAAAAGCAACATCTTACATGTGTTCTGTTCCCCACCCCCTGAATCTCCACACAAATAAAGTAGATTTTTAAAAAATAAAAAGAAAAATTAGATCTAAGTTTTTTTGCAAGAAAAATGGGCCAGACATTTGAGGATTCTTTCTGTTAAGAACTAGCTGAAATCTCAGGTAAAGAAAGTACTTAATGGCCTCCTTACCTGGGCAAAACTAGTCAGGGATCTTTTAAAGTAAAGAGGTCACCTTTTTACTCATTTTATCTCAAATTGCTAAGTACCCTGGGAACAGGAGAAAATGTGTGAGGCCTTTAAATATAGAATCCCGAGTTCTTGGAAGGAAGGAGAAAGAGTCATTGATTGAGAAGGACTGGCCTTGTCATCATTTAGATTTCATGTTTCCTTGGACATTTATGGGTTGCCTCCCCCCTCCCTCCTATTTTTTTTTTTTTTTGGACAAGAGGACATGTTAAAAATAGTATTCTCCCGAATCTTCTTGATTTAGGTGTGTTTACACATTGTAGGTTAGTTCAGTGAGGTTCTAGAGGTGGGTGACCTGTAGTGCTTAAAAATGAGCTTCTTTTAAAAAGGAGAATTGAAAATACTTTTATAATACTTGTATTTGTTAGATAAAAAGTGCATGTTGCTACAGTTTCTATTTTCTCTATGAGTCGTGCTCCACTTTGTGTAATTATCTGCTAGAATGCATACTCTGCATGTGTTTTTAGTTAAAATTTCTTAAAACATGGTCTTAAAGTCTGCATATTTTCAGCCTAGTCCTTTAATAACTCACATAAAATAGCATGTGTCTGTCCTGCATGTGGGATATCTACTAAGGTATTTTCAACTATTTAGCTTAGAGATTTTGGTAGCATGTGTCAAGACTAATACTTATTTTCTATTTTGTCATTACCTATTATAAACTAACACATATGAAAGAAAACTTCTAGCTTCATTTTTAAACTAAGAAATAAAGGTTTGTGTATGCTTAGTAGAGGGCCTATACATGAAATGAGATTGCTTTTTTAGTTCTTGCTACTTCTGCCACAAATGATACAAGCTGGAGAACACTTCTCTGTTGAAAAAAAAAAAAAATCTGTAGCATCTTTTTATTCTATTTTCACAGATTATCAAAATAATCATCACATATATCCCAATATATTTCCTGAGGACAGCTGATGAGATAAGTGGTACCTTACACTGCCTGCATGATTTCTTCATTTATGACCAAGGGATTCCTCACATGGAAGCATTTGTGATCTTTTCCCATTGGTGATGTTTGTTGCACAGTCAGGCTGATCACTGCCAGGATAACAGCCTGGGCTTTGTTGGGAAGTGTGATGTAATGGGCATTCTTAGCAGTTTTTATGCAAACACCTTTTTTTCACTAGCTCCCACCAGTGCATGTAAACTACTTGGCAAACAATGAAACACTTAAGTGGTGTACTTTTTTTTTTTTTTTTTTTTCAATAACTTTTATGTCTGCTAAGGACTAGTTATTGGTAAATTCTTCTTTGAAAGACCAAAGATTGCTTTCAAACTTTCAAGACTTACAGCTTGGCAGTAATGGGAATATGATAGATGTACACTTTTAGTGAAACTCCTCACTGCAAGTCCTGCAAAGCAGTATCTGTCCTCCAAAGACCTCACCTGGCCTGACTTTTCCAGTGCTGGTACAGCACTTCTGCTGGATCCCTAAGGAGAGCATGAGGACAGGGAGAAAATGTGCCTACCACTTGTGCCTGTGGAGAGATTTAGGAAAATACTTGATGGCTGGGTCACTTATCCCTTCTGCTTCCTATAAATGCTCTGTGGCTACAGCTGTGATAAAAGGGAAATTCCAATGTATCCTTGATGCTGTTCCATTGCTTCTAGTAACTTTGGAAAAGTGAAGCCACTGCAAGCCTTTGATCACTCCTGGGGTACAGGAAGAATGCCAGCAGCTGCTCCAGATTATGCTCCCACCACTCCTGTGTTTGTGGGGATGTGCTCAAGCTGCACTGAGGCACGGGGGCTTCCCAAGGACCAGCCTTCAGTGGCCATCCTGGTCCATCCCTGTCCCCATGCCACCTCGGGACAGGTGCAGAGCCCCAGGCTGTGGCATCTCTTGGAATGCCACTGCCACAGCCCTTGTGCTGGGTGCTGTGAGGGGTACAGATAGCCAGAGACTGCTCAGCAGTTTAACTCCCCTCTGGTTTGGGTTGTAGTCACTGAGTGAAACTGTGGTGGATGCTCTACTAGAAGAAGCTCTAGCAGTACAACCCCTAAAATACACCCTTTTCCCTTTTGGTGTCCACTGCAGGAGCTGAGTTGCTCCATTAGCATCCACGGAGTGTTACTTATGGGCTGAAAATCCCTGGGGAGGATGAGGATCTCCTTTGGAAGATCAGAAGCTGCTGGAAAAGAGATGCTCAGTTTGGAAAAGTAATCCTCCTAATCCTTTGGAAAGGTAATCCTCTAGTCCCTTACCAGTGTCATTTATACAGGCACTGTCTCGTGAGCCTGCTGTCTTTTGGGCACGCTCGAGTTTTGTGTTAGTAGCTCTTGCATCAAACTGAGCCAGAAGCCAGCTTATTTCCTCCCTCTGACACTGTTTACTGATTTATCACTTTCTTCTAGCAACAGTGTCTTAGTTTTCACCCCTGACTGTCTGCTCTGGCACATGACCGACCTGGGAGCTGGAGAGCACTGCCTGTCAGATCCTCAGCCAAAGGTCAGTAGCTGCATGGTGGCCTCTGGATTCCTCAGATAGCGACCCTTGTCATGTGGGGAAGCATTAACCTTTGGCCCTGAGTAAGTGTCCTCATATCTCACCTCCGTTAGTCTGGCCTGCTATTTGATCCTGCCCAGTATAAACCCCTTTCTTTTGGCATCCTGTGAATCTAAGCCCTGGCTTGATGATTTCCAGCACGCCATCCACCTGATGCTGGTGGGAGATACCCTGTGTGCTGCACCCAGGGCTGAGCGAGCTGTGGCAGAAGAGCAGCTTGGGAAGGACTGATTGTGTGTTCACAGCCCCTCCTGCTTCCCTCTGTGTAACCTCTCTTCCTCAACTAGAATAGGGATAGCTACTGTGGGAGAATACTGCCTGTATCATGCAGCTAAGGTGTTTTGAGAGTTTGAGGTTTGGGGGATTTTTAACTCCTGATTTGTGGGGAGGGAGTCACTGAGAGTCCCTTAGTTCGAATCAGGCTCTTGGGACAGAGTTAGACTCATCATGAGATCTTAACATGTTCCAAAAATGTGAGATTTCTCTTGCTTCTTTTTAATGTAGAACTTGGTCAAGGGTTCACCTCAGTGCACCACCACTATTCCTGCCAGCTCCCATGTTTACTTGACACGTAACCTCGCACAGCTCCCTTGGGCTCCCTCAGGGCTATACAGGCGTTCTTAGTTCAGCTCTGATGAATGATCATTTTACTTCCTTGCACTGGGTAAACAGCTGTTTTCCATGTTACCTGCTTTAGGAGCCTCGCTGGCACGTTGTTTCTTTCCTTGCCTCCAGCAACAAGCAGACACAAGTGACGAATTGCAGCAGGACTGCACCAGCATCTTCTTGCAGTCGGGACAGCATGAAAAACACACATCATTTTCATACAGCTCACCACATGTCAAATGGCTGCAAGATAAATTAACAGGAGCAGACACTTGCAATCTCTTTTCCATCTCTTTTACTATTCAAAAGAATGAAAGCAACAAGGGCTCGGAGATGAGGGTCCCAAAGTGACCAGTCCCCTTTGGTCACAGCACTTCCAGCTTCAAGTTCCTACTGGGAATCTCTCCCTTTGAAGCACATCTCACTTGGACAGGAGCCAACATCACGAGGAGGAAACTATTAGCTTATAAAGAGAACCCCACAGGTAAAGTCTGACCTCCTGCTGGTTTCTTTCCTTGCAGGTATTTCCTGTGGATGCTTTAAAAAACATGGTATTGTGGGTTTTGCTGGTGCCACCTGCTAGTGGGCAATGCTCTGGGTCAAAAGGAACAGGGAATTTAGAAGAGCAGGCTTTAAAACATCACACTGATGCATTTTAGCCTGCCTGCATGTCTTTTAAATTGTGACAGAGGGCTTTAAAAGGCCAGGTAACCTCATCTTTGCTGTGTTCATCCTTGTCCTGGTAGCCCAGGAGGAGGAAAGTGCTAGTGGGAGCAGAGTGGTGCTGCCAAGGGATGTGAAGCCCCACTTGAATGTCTGTGCTTTATGAGCAGAGGTTCTACCAGGGCTGGTGGGATTTATAGGTGTGTTCAGCTCTTCGTTTCACATTTTTATCAAGGTGCTGCACACAGACCACAATGTGGGTTTTTCCTCTAAGTGGCCATTTCTTTTTTCTGCTTTGCAGAGAGAAATTTTTTTTCCATCTTCTACTTTTCCCAAATTGCCACTGAATTTTTGATGTTTGCATGTACATTGGCAGATTGAGAAATCTCCTGATGTATTGTGAGACATGCTTATCATATTCTGCCAAGCTCTACCAGCCTATCATTTCCATACCACCTTCCATGCCACCTTGCCTTTGAAACTTCATTGTCAGGTTTACTCAAGCCTGTGCCCAAAAATCTACATTTTATCAAAGTCTCATCCTTCTGCCCTACCCCTTTTCCATGCCTTCTGTCATCTTGTGCAATGAGGCAACATGATGTTCATCTCCTCTCTCCAAGGTGTTGTGTAGCATCCCTGCAAATCAAATGGTGATGATCCAGTTTGGGATTAGGAAATAGAAGGAAGTGAAGGATTCCTTGTTTGCATAAGGCTGGAAGAACTGTTGGGGCACAGCTGGGGCTAGAACCCAGAATAAGTAATGGGACTGCCTGTCATAACAAGAAAGGGGAGCTTGCAGCAGTTTCTTTTTCTGAGATAATTTGTTAGATCTCCTGTACTTGGTTTAGTAAACACTAATAGATGGGACACAAAACAAAATGTTCTCTTCCAGCTTTCGTGGGCTGCGTGGTATCTCTCACAGCCATATGGGATTAATGGTGGCTATAGGGTAGGATTGTATAATAAAATTTTTATTAAATGTTTTAAAGCCAATTAAAGAGACATTGCCAATTTGAGCTTTCTAAGATTTTACAAAGTAATTTTTTTCCATTGTAATCAAAGTGCCTTTGAAGCGTAAGATTCTGAATTTTTTAACTATTTAAGAAGTAAATTGCTATATATTCTCTGCTGATGCTGAGCCAATACTGTGACAGAAATTCAACCAGTTATGCAAAGTACTATTGTGGGCAGACAAGGAATAAAATTCTCCAAAGCAGAATTCATTCTCCCTATCTTCTTTCATTTATAGAAGTATTTTAAATTTTAATTCAAGCCTCATTAAGTGACATTTTAGACAGGAGGGTTTGGGTTCTCCTACCAATTTGATGATGTGTCTTTCAGATAAGCCTTTCTTAAAACCCTCAAGTCTCCAAAGAGAGAAATGAGACCTTTTGTGAGTGTAATACTGATTATTAGAAAATCCATATGTCTGGATTCTTGAATTTCATTAAAAACCAAACTTCCATTTCAGGTATATAGTTCCCCTTACTGTAAGGTGTAAAATGTCCTTTTTTTCCCATGGAGAACATTCAGCCTACATTTCAAGGAGCAAGCAGCTCATGACAGGAAAAGGGTCTGTAGGGCTCAGTGTCTAGGGTAGAAAAGAGATGGGTGGAGGTAGATGCAGTCAGAGTTTGCTTTCCTAGGTAGTGTTGTACCTGCAGTCATGTGAGAAATATGAATCTTTTGATGGAGCTCAGGATGCACTTGGGTTTCTGGGCTGCAAGCTCACACTGCTGGGTCATGTCCAGCCTTTCATCCTCCAGTACCCCAAAGTCCTCCTCAGGGCTGCTCCCTATCCCTTCATCCACCAACCTTTGTTCATACCAGGGGTAACTCCTTTTCATTTCTCACTATGATTAAAATTCCAGGATCCTTGATCTTTAGATATGAGCCTGTCAGGGCACATCTTGTCCTGTTGTAGCATCCTCATCCTCTGAGAGGCAGAAGCATCTCTTTGCTCCCTGTAGTGCCTTGGATGTGGTCTGCCTCTGTCTGTGAAAGAGCAGCAGATGCTGGGGCAGCAATACCTTTTTCCCCTGCCCAGTCCATTTCTAGGGTGCACATCCTCAGCTCTGAGAGTTGCAGAAGGCTGACACGTCCCTGCAGCGTGCCTGGAGATTTCCTGCACGCTTGCAGGGCTGCTGTGTGTACTTTGGGGAGCCCAAAGCTGGAGGTGAGGGGGCCTTGGCACAATGTCACCTTCCTGGTCTCACAGCTCATTGCTCACCCGCAGCTGGGACCTGACAGGCTTTTTTTGTCTCTGTTTTGTATAAATCTTCGTCACTGTAGCACTTCATCTGATGTGACTAACACGCATGGTTTTTCTCTGTTCTCTCCCCTGAGGAAGGTGGGGGGAGAATTAGTGTGGGCAGTGCAGTATTTCTGCTTCGGTCTGGTTATTTTAGAAACAAACTTAAAAACATATGTTCATTTCAGTTCGTTTATGTGACAGAGACAAGGTCGAAGAGATATGCCTGGAAAGTGTAGCTGAAACCTCCCTAAGAGCTGGGCTGTGTTCAGGGATCATGTTACACAGAGTTTATTGCAGGCTGGTATTTAAATTCACTATAGCCTGCCCCATCATTGTATTTTAAAGATCCCTTTCTTTTACAAGCGCCTTTATTTTGTCTCCTTCTCCTATTTGTACTTTTTCCATTTATTTTTCGTTTTGGGACAATTTCATTTTTTGAAATATTCTCTGTTCTGCAGAAATCATCATCTGTACTATAGAAACACATTTCTATAAATCTTGATAGCCCAAATTTTCTCCTCATCTAGATCCTCATTGTGTTGCATGTTGTGTCCTTGCTCCACAATTCCTAACTAAATTTCCAGTACTGGTGAGACAGACTGTACCCCTGAATACTTTCGTGTTAATAAGGCAACAATTGGGATTGGCAGGACATGGTGATGGAAGATTTCCTCATGAAAAAGTGAGGATTGGCAAGTCTGGTTTTCATTTTTCATCAAAGCAAAAGGAGAGTTTTGTAAATGATGGTGGGAAGAAATTTGAGGAGGGGAGATTTCAGGAGATAAAAGCCTGTCTGCACGGGAGGGAGGTGAGGGGCAGCTGACTTCAAGCCTCAGCTCAGCTGGACCTGGATGTAGACCTGAAGCCCCTGCCTCTGTGAGCTTGCTGGCTAGGGCTGCTCCCCTCCTGACCAATATTTAAAGATGTAGAAAGTGAGAAGAAAAATGAGAAAACAAATGGTGATTAACTTAATCATGGGAGGAGAGCACCTGAGTGGGATGTAGGAGGCAGAAGTTCAAGCCTTTGCTGAAATCTGTCACAAAAAATAATTAAATTTTCTCCTTCATGTTCTCCTCCAGTGCTGTAATCCCTGTGACTGCCAAAGCTCTTCCTGCTCCTTACCATCCAGACTTTCCTTGGGGATGGGAACTTACAGCCACACAACTTCTTCTTCTGGGAAAAAGGTCCCATAAAATCCTTCCCAACACTTGCAAGAATACAAATAGGATTTGAAGAATATGATTCTCATTTGTTTGTACCTCTAACAACCTTTTCTGGTCTTTTGCACAAGAATAGTTTAAAGTTTGTATTAAAAAGGGGTGGGGTGGGGGGGATGAAAAATTGGGATTTTTGGAGGGGTTTTGGTAAAGTTTTGCACTTTGTTAATGTGGTGATACTATGGAAACCTGATTTGTGGGTCCAGGGAGAATCTAAGTTGTGAAGGAAAAAGCTGAGATTTTTGGTCAGAGCACATAATTTTGAGCACTCCTTCTGACTTTTCCTCCTAGTGATATTGGTGGGGATGTAGTTAATTTTAATGGGAACAGGATCAGTATATAAACCATGATAAGCCTTCACTAAATGAAAACTGGAAAATGTCTACTGAACTGCTTTTGAAATGTCTGGATGTAAGTAAAAGGGATCAGAGGCCTGTTTGTTGCTCAGAGAATATATTTGACTCTGGACTTATAAATTTTCCCAGATTTTCTTTAAAAAGTTAGATAAATGAAAGGCCAGTCCCATTTGTAAACAAAGCTGTCTGAATTTATTGTTAAGTAAAAGCATCAGGGGCTTTTGCAGTACTTTCCTCTGTGGCTGAGTGCCGGCACAGTTGCTTTTTAAAAAGCTTAGTGCATATGATTCTTTTTTATTAGAAAATAAACAGAAAAGACATGCCAATCAGTAGTTTCAAAAGGTCCTTGCTGCAATATCAGTGTAAGAGCTGTGCAATAGCCTCCTGATGAAATGGGAAAGCAGACAAATTGTTTTCAGGCTCTGTGGTAGAAAATTGAAGCTCTGGCCAGCTTAGTGAAAAGTTTATGAACCTTCTGGGGAGCCTCTGCTATGTTTGCCCAACCTACACTGTTTTTTTTCACTGATTCTTTGGAACCAGGTGAAAACCGGTAGTTTGAGCACTCAAACCAAACAGAAAAGAGAAGAGAGGGACACTCTGAGGATGGGAAATCTTGTAGAGACACCTGCAGAAACCAAAGCAGCTGTTTGCTGTGTGGCACTGGCAGGAGTGCTGTGCAGAGTAGGAGTGGTTGCCTCACTAACTTTTGGATGAGGACATCCTACTCACTCTCCCCCTCCCCTGTGGTTGATGTTGACAGTGCTGCCAAGTTGTGTTTACATTATCTGCCCAGACTAGAGGTCTGTGAGGTGTGCGAGCACCCTGCAATACAGCAGGAGAGATCAGGACCCAGGCTGCACGAGCTCAGCAGCTGCAGAAGTGTCAGAAGTGGGACTGCCTCTCCAGCTATCCCTAATTGTTTTGCCATGGCAGTGCTAGTTCAGCACGGGCTAAGATCCTGCTTTTTGAGCAGGACCTGTAGCAGTCATCATTTAAGTGTAGTGTCTGAAGTGCTTCATATCCCATGCCTCTGCCTCCTTTGCTTTTTATATAATGTGGCTTGGGCATGGTGTCATTTTACTAGAACAACGCTTCTTAGGCATTGCTGTAACCAGAGATACCCTGACCTTACTGTCACATGCTGGCTATTTCTTGTGCCAAAACAAAAAGGTGAGAAAATAGAAACTAAAGGGATATAGCAATTGCCATGTATGTATTTACATTTCTCTCTCCTGAGCCTGTAAATAATCTAGTTCGTGGCAATGTTTCTGTTTGGAGTTTCTGCCTCATTTCTGCTTGGCAAATGGCTTTGGAGAGGCTTGGGAGGCTTTATTTGCTTTTTCAAGGGAGAGAAAAAAAAGATAAGGGGGGGTGGATTTGACTGAGGCTGTCATGAGGCCAGTGTAGCTGCAGCACACCAGCTGGGAGCATGGCTCACTCTTCACGTGTGCTCAGTGAGCCAGCCAGGTTCCCAGACAGGGTAGACAGCTAGCTGGGAAGAAAAGGACAGCCCAAAAGGTTATGTGGTCGTGTGGCTAGATTTTCCTTGGACTGGCCTTCAACCCCCTGTCCCCATCACCATTCCTAGGCAAGGCTGTCTCTCGAGGCTTGTGTAAAAAAGAGCTACACCCTTTTAATCGAAGCTATGTGTTTAAGCAAGTTTCCAGTAAATCAGTGCTTGTGCCTGGACTTTTATTTCAGCATGAAGTGGGGTTTTTTGTTGTTTTTTTGTTTTGCTTTGTTTTGTTTGACCTTTGTGTTATTTTAGCTTAAGAAAAACAATTAAGAGCAGACTGCAATTAATATACCCTTTTCATACCTCCTCCAAGAAATGCATGATATAGTGTTTAAACTTGTAGAAAATCATGGTAGACAAGGCTTGATAAACTTTGGTTCCTTTCCAGAAAGGTGAAGAGGAAAAGATTTTTTCCTGGACCTGGTTTCCCAAAGTGAACCCCAGGCAGTCTTTGCTGTGCCTCACTGTACCCAGGATCCTTCCTGTTATATCAGTATGTGGTGCCTTATAGCAACTCCCAAGAGTGACCTCTTAGAGAACAAATGCATCCTTCTCTGTAGAGAAAGTCAAGGATGGGAGCACAGAAATTTCTGGCATTTGAAATTTCATTTCAATGTTCAAATTTTAGAAACGTATTTCTATTAAGTAATTAAGAGTCTGTTGACACTGAATGAAAATCACAGGAATATGAGGTGGTTGTAAGGGTGAGTGACTTCTTGTGTGTCCTACCAGATGAGGAGACCTCATAATAGCCAAAAAACTCTTCTGGAATCGCCGAATGAAGGGACACAGCTTTTGTGATGGCCACCTCTTGGCTCTTAGAGAGCTCATTTCTCTGAAATTTTCTGCCTTTGAACTAAGAAGCATGAAGCCTAAGGGATGCTGAATGACTTCCTGAGTTTTGTGCTATGCATGGATGGCTGGGCGTTGCTCACGCCGAGCGTTCAGACAAGAGGGGAGACTTTGCATGCGGTGCGTCCCCTCCGAACTGTCCCACCGGGCCACCTCGATGGCTGAATGAACAGCAGCTGTTCATTAACAGGGAACAGAGATCCGGCCTGGCCATAGGAAGTGAAAGCCCTAGAGCACACTGCAGTAGCCTTGTTCTGCCTTCACAAAGCTGCTCTCTGTTAAACTGCGGCACCGACCCTCGCTGGCGTACAAATGCCCTTCGTTAGGGTTTGCACGCTGCGTAATACGAGTCCGCAGTTAAAAAGCAAACGAACAAAACCTGCTTGTGGTAATTTACTGTAATGGCACTGGAAGTCAGTTTAATCAGGAGGAAAGAAATGATTGGGGTGATTATGCTCAACTGTAGTGCTGGAAGGAGGAGGACAGCCGGGTGCTGAGGTGGTGACTTCACCAGGGACTGTGGAGGAGATGGATTATTTGCAAAACCTCAGCCTGACATGGCTCTCCCAGAATGCAGCTTGCTCCTAAGACACACATCCATATATGTTTAATAAGGTGTTAGAACAGAACCTGAAATGTTCGTTCACATTCCCCTGTTGTGGATCATTTCAGTGACCATCTGGTGCCCCCCTTATTTTTTTTAAAGACGCTCTTGCATCCTGCACATTACTTTCTGTTTACCCTTTGGGCCCCTGCTTGGCAGAGAGCCATGGAATGTGCTTGGTGTCCTGTCCTTTCCTAGCTCAGCAAAGCACTGAAGACAGTGCAGAATGATAAGCCATCATATTTCTGCTCCCACCTCACCAGGAGAGCCTCATCTTACCAGCTGCGAGAGCAGCCTTTGCATGGAGGGTGGGAGAAGGATGTGAGAGTTTGTACAAACAGTATTTTTATTCCCAGGGAGATTTTTAATGCTTGTTTTGGTGGCTTGCTCAGATTTGCACATTTGAGTAGAGAGCAGCCTGGTATCCAAGAGGTAGGAGAGAGAGCTGGTTGAAGAAAAAAATAATTCCTTTCATGGGTCCAAGAGTTACTCTCTGACACCAAGAGCTGAAAGACTTCTCAGCTGAGCCACCATTTTCCATGTGCTAGTGCTACAATTGCAAACCTACTTGGGCTTTGCAGTGTGCAAATTCAATTTGTTTGCCTAGCTGGAAGAAAAGCAGTAACTCTACTCTTTCTGAACTGCCCAGCGTGGAAGTCTGGATTTTAACCATAAGAAGAGCTGGCAGCCTTGAGGAATGCCACTAGGAAGTGGAACTCAAGCAATTACACTGAACAAACAATGAGTTGCATATATTTCTAGTTTGTTTGCCTGGACATGATTGAGAGAGGGAAAGGAAGAAGAAGGATGGACCTGACATCAGCCATACTCAGTTTATGGAGGAAATGCAAAGGAGACTGTGGTTACACACTGATTTAGGGATGCATTGAGTCTATTAAAGGAACCTGGTGTAAGTGGCTGTGGGTTGATGTTTTTCACATGGCAGTGGTCCTGCTGCTGTGCTGTGGGCACATTAAGCCAGCAGAGCTGCATCGCCTCCAAGAGACACAGGCTGAGACAGCTGAGCCCATTTCCACCAGCACCACTGCATCTCTGACCCAGCTTCTGCCAGGAGAGGTATTTTGTTGAGGGGATGGAGCTGGGATGATTCCCAGGCCCTGGGCAGGCCTTGCTGTGCTGGCACAACACTGCTCTATGGATTCTCTGACAGGATAAAAACAGCTGAACCATTTTACGTTTAGTTTGTTTAAGTGGCCTTTTGCAGTGGCGTGAGTACACTGGACATTTTAGTTGTCCTTCTCTGGATATCTTTTGCTTTGTCATGTTGATGACGTTCTTACTTAGTTTATTTAGCCAGCATATTTTGGCTAACACTATGTTGAACTCTGCTCCAGGAGGCCTCTTTGGTTCAGGTGCCTCCACTGCTTCTCTAGGAAGCAAGTCAGGATTTTTCTGGTCAACAAGAGTGCATTTGCATTTTTTTCACTATTGTCCCTCTTCTCTTATCTCTGTTTGTATTACATAACCATTCAGGATGTTCCCATGTTGGTATGGTGCCCAAAAGTTGACACTCCTGTAAGCTTGGAGTCTGTATGTGGTACAAAAAGTACCAGAGAGAGTGGCTAGGGATTGCTATAAAGACCTCAGTGTTGTATTTTGTTCTAAATGAAATTCCTGCAGTAGATCCTCCTACATGCTGAAGTAAGGAATCTGTGTGAAAGTGTCTTCACTCCATTTGTGTTTATTGTCAAAGTCCTTCAGGCTTTGTTTGACTATTTTGATATGTCCAGTTTCTTATCTGATGCTTTCTGGTTACCTTTCCAATTCAGGGACAAAGTCCAAAGAGAGATTGGCATATGCTTATGGAGGGTGGAGTTGGCAGAGAAATGGTTTAGCTCTGCCCCCTTTTTGATTGGAAAGTTGTCCTTGTAAAATAACCCCAGCTGGGGTCTGAAAGTGAGAGTGTTTCTGAATCTTCCTTAGGTGCTATTGTCACAGTTCCCAGAGGAATATATCTCATTTTAAATTTGAGGAGCATGGCTGTTCCCTCTGTGACACTTTGGTACCACAGACAGGTGATGGGGCTGGGGCACATGTTCAGAAGGAGAATCAACTGCAGGCAAATGTCTCTTGTGACCTGCCCTCAAGATGTCCAGGGTTCAAGGTCCCACACCACCCCCATGTTCTCTGCTTCATCCCTACTGCTGGAAAACAGGCCCTTACACCTCTTCTGAACCTCCTATTGTTTAAAGATTATTACCTTTTGCTCTAACCCCCAAAACTCCACTGTGGATACTTTATGAATGCTCTAATGTAGAATGTTTGAATTCCTGAGAGAACACAGAAGAAAACCAACTCATGCCTCAGAAGGCCAGAGACAGAAAATCATACCAGGACAGATTAAAAGCACCTGAGAGTGTCCTGACTGATAGTGTGGAACAGGTGGCAAGGTTTGGATAGTATGTGAGACTGGAAGGAATCTGAGAAGATTTATTACAAAGAAATTGTGTTTTCTTAGCAGGTGCCTGTGATCTGCCATCCATCCGGAGCAGGAGCAGCAGTGATTCTGCAGCCTCACTCAGAGTGAGCAATGATGGATGTGGAAGAGCCAACCATGGAATAACTGAGCACAGCAAGACAGCAAGAGATCTTGGGGTGATTATTAATTGAAAATTTGTAACAGTGCTCAGACAATTTACAACATGAGTAGTGTAAGCAGAGAGGTTATTGAATGAGGAGTGAAAACTATTAGGCAGGAGGTTAGTGGTTGTTGCTTTAACGGGACCAGAAAGAAAATCCTCCCTGGGGTCATTAACTATGCTCTCCTGACACTCTGCTGGAGCAGAACTTACCTCAGCTCTCAAGTGGTCCATCTGTCTCAGCTTGAAATGCCTGAAGTGTTGGTGATGATTTTGTTCTGTGAGCTATGACATAAACTGCAAGTGGGTGTCAGTCTCAGAAGATGATTGCATTTCTCAGAGAAGTTTCCTTGAGAACCTTTTCTGGTAGCTAAACAATCCACTTCAAGCTGTTTTTCCATGTTACACCAAAGCTGCAGAAAAATCAGTGGTTTTGAACAGTGTTCCACAACCATTGTTTTGATTTTTGAAAATTAATTAAGAACAACAACGACAACAACAACAACAAAATAATTCTAGTCAGCTGAATAAAGCTGAACTGGCAAATCCCAGATACCCAGAAGAAACAGTGTCCTGTTTATAAGGAAAGAGTGTGGTTACTGTGGTCAGACAGCTGGGCTATAGGCCAGACCATGCCTCCTAAACATATTTTATCTAACCTCATGTCATAGGCAGGATGTGGGCAATGTAAGATTTTCTCTTCTGAAAGGTAAGGGCCATTCACACAGAGCATACACAGGCATTGCTCCCTTGACAGCTGCTTTGTCTTGCACCCATTGAACCTCTACTTCTTCATTAGGGTATCAGAGGCAATTTCTAGACATGCTAGAATCAGGATTGGGGCAGATCCACCTTGGTGGCTTTCCCCAGGCAGTCAAAAAGGCAAAGACAGGCTGCAGCCAGGCCTGAATGGATCTGTTCTTCTCAGCCAGGTATGTCTCACCTAAGCATGGGGTGTGATTGTAGCACATTAATAATGGGTTCAGCTAATGGTCCAGAAACCATGAGACTTTAGAGTCCCTGGAGAGTCCTTTTTCCTTCCCTGGCTGCTGATGTTGCATAGGGTGGCTGGAAGAAGCCATCAGATTTCCAGGAGCACCTCTGCTTAGTTGGCTGAAGTTAAGGAGATGTCTAGTGGTGGTATTTGAAGATCTAGGTTTCCCTTTAATTAGAAGCATCTAGTTTTTCCACTAGGAAAACTGCTGCAGCTTCCTTGAAAGTGATGGGCAGAGTCAGAAATGAGATTAAAGGTGTCTTGTGTCATTTTTCCCCTGTGAAAGAAACTGCCAAATTTAATTACTAGATACAAAGGCAAAGCTCATCTCCCAGTCTCTGTGCAGAAAACCCTGTGATGATAGTGGGGCTTCAGTGGACAAAACTGGTGTGAACTGATGCAGTCTTCCTGACAGACCTGATGAGTTTTATTCTGCCTCCTCTCTGCAAGTGGAGACCCCAGACCACAACGACAAGGAATTTAAGCCTTGTCATTTTAATTTTTTATGTGAGTACCAGGAATATGTAAAACATTCATGGCTTAGACAATGCAGTGAGACCCTGATGTGCAACACAGACATGCAGAAGTCAGTTGCTGGTTTCTCAATGCAGTGCATTGATTTTTGCAATACTATATCATCTCCCCTGAGACAATAACTGGGGCTGGTGTCAGGTAAAACTAAAAGAGACCAAACTGTATTGCCTTTATCTAGGTGCTAATGTGCTGCTGTGACTAAGGACAATGTATATAACTGTAGGTAGCAGTGTGAGACAACACAGTAAATAAATATTGGAGGGAGATTAAGGAGGTTCACTAATATCATCCTATTTTATTTTAGAATTTACAAAGATTTGCCTTGGTAAATATTATACTACTGGTGGTAAGCTTGCTCTGAAGGAATGTACTCACACAAAGACAACTCTCTGGCAAAATTATCTTTGAGGCTGTGCCAATAACAGGTAGAGAAACTCAGGTGCAGCTCCCAAAGGGCTGCCCCTCCCTGATGAGGATCATTGCAGCAGGCAGACATGGTAATGTATTGCTAAACTGCCTCCTTTTATTTTCCTCAGTCTAGGAAATGCATAGTTTTCTCAATATAAAGGAACTAATTGCTTATTTTTCAGGCTGTTTAACCAAATGCAGTGTATGCATGCCCCCCTGGAATGTGCTCTGGGATTGCTGCTGCTGCGATCACAGCAGGGAAGGATTTTGCTGCTCCTGTTGTCAAGTTTTTCTTGTGGCACATTATTAGACAAAGCTGTTTCTTGTTCTTGGATGTTTTTTTAATGCACTGGGAAACTTCTGCTCTAGCACCTTCACTAGTTTTCTTTTTGGAACTCCAGATGAATTTATTTGAATGTTTCTTTGCTATTTCTCAACAATTCTTTGTCTTTTTTTGCTTCTTTCTCCCTCTCCTATCATGAAGTCTTTTTCCCCTCCTCAAACCAGTGACCAGCAGAAAGACTAAGAACCTCTTGCCCTTAACCATATAATCCATTTAGATCAGACTTTTCTCTACCTTTCTGTCTTATGTGTCCAAGGCCCAGTTATCACCTCAATTTCAGAGCAACCCTCAGTGATGAAATAGTTCTGGTGCTGAGCAGGGAGCACAGGCAGAGCTCAGACACTTTCTTCAGTCAAACTTTCATGCTCCTGTACTTGGAGATGGATAAAATTCCCCATGTGAAGTACTGAAGTGGTTTCCTTTTCCACGGATTCACAATGAAATGTGGTTTGTTTTGTTTTGGTTTGGGTTTTTTAAGTTCCTTTCTTCTCACCTCCCAGATGTTTCCAATTTATTATCTTTTCACTTCTTTGGGTTTAACGTGTTCCTATTTAATTCTTTATATATTCTTCCTTATTTAACATTTTTGCTAAGACATGTACTACATGTACTGAAATCCAAGTGGAGCAGCTCTGTGGATGGAGGTACTCTTTTCCCCAGTGAAATTCTCCCTGTCATTGCTATACAGGTGTAAGTAGTTTAATTACCATTTTTTTGTGTGGTTGCTTGGTTGGGGTTTTTGTTTTGTTTTGTTTTGTTTTGTTTTGTTTTGTTTTGTTTTGTTTTGTTTTGTTTTGTTTTTGGAAGGAGGCATAGGGAACAGGTAAGTAGTTGTAAAGCCACAAGATTTGATTTTGCCTTTTACTGTTCTGTGACTTTTCCAAGGCTTGTGAGGTACTGAAGGGCTGTGTGATGGGAAAAACCACCAAAAGCCTTTTTATTAATATCAGCATGTTCTGTCTTTCCATTGTGACATCTCCTTTTCTGGCCTTGCCTCACTCTGCACCACCTGTCACTGCTCTGGGCAGCGCTGCCAACAGCAAACCCCTGGAGGAGAGGCTGGTCCCTCTTCTTTTGAAGAAAGCTTCCATTTTCTGGTCTTGGGGTGAGTTTGGAAGTATCTTGTTGCTTTTGTGGAGGACTTTGTCGTTCTCTACTTTGTGACCCATCAGTTTGGATTTCCCAACTCCTTGGCAGCACATCACTGCTTTCCCAGCTGTCTCGAGGGGCAGATTTGGGTTTGCACAGAGTGTGTGCTTCACGGGGAGTGCTCATGTGCAGGCAGTGTGTGTCATGACTGTGTCTGCAGGTGATGCTCGGGACATCTGTCCCTGGGCTGCACTCCCCGTGCTGCTGCTGCATTCCTGGCTGCTGCTGCCCATCCCTTCTCCAGTGGAGCAACAGTGCCAACTGCTGGCTGCTGCACATGGCCTGCCATCCCCTACACTTAATGCTGAGCCGCCAAAACCACATCAGCATCCCCTTTGCTGATGGTCTGGCTGCTTAGCAATATTATCTCAGCTTACTAGTCCTTCTTTCCATAGCAAAAAATATTCTGTTGAGCTCAGGTAAGCCTGTTTAATAACTAACTAAAGTGGTTCCTTGTATTGCTGTTAAGAATAAAAAGAGGGTGTGGGAGAAGGAAGGAGGGGTGGTCTAAAGGTTTTATTCTGAATTTATTATTCCTCTAGGTTGTTAATGAAAGTTTTCTTTACACCCTTTAAGTTTTAGGCCTGCCTTGTTTTTGCTCCTAATCCTATCTCACAGCAGAAAATTAATATCTTGAAATTGGCAAATCTAAACCACTACACCTTTGCTGGTGACATTTCTAATTGTTTAATGTTGGTTTAAAGCACTGTGTCTCTCCTGATCTCCCAGGGCTGGCTGCTCAAAGAGGGGAGAAGGTTTCTGCTCTGAGCAGTGGAGTGCCACAAAGTGCTCCCTGAAAGTTCTTTAATCATTCAGTTGTGGCAGCAATTTGCCAGCTCTGTATTTGGGACACTCTTATAATTATTATAGCCACAATGAGCTCTGGGGAATGAGATGGTGACTTATGTATTTCTCCACAGAGTGCACACAGCACTTTTGCTCAGGAAAAAAAAAAAATAAAAGAGGAGGGTAAAAAAAAGGAGATAATCTACCGCTGTACATATACGTGTAGTTTCAATAGAATTTCAGTGAAATATTTTAATAGCAAAAATAGTTTATGTTTGTGTTTTGCTTTTCTTTGCCCAAGAAGAATAGCAAATGGAAAAGACAAGTTTGTTTCTTTAAATTTTTCCTGTGAGAAGGGGTTAGAATATTTGCAGGAGGTGAGGGTTGAGAGGATATATATGGGGTGTAGGAAACTGGGGAAGAAAAAAGTGTGAAAGGAAACAATTAAGAGAGCTTTTCAGAGGAAGGAGAAAGACAGGGAATGGGTGAAGCAGTAAACCTAAGAGAGATGATCAGGGGAATTTTGCAGAGGGAAAAAAAAAAAAAAGGAGGGATAGGAGGCAGCCGAACAAACTGAAAGTGAGTTTGATGAGTCAGGGTTTCTGTGGGTTTCTTGCATCTCCCAAAAGGCCATTTTTTATTTCCTCCCAGCCACAAATGTTCTTCATTATTTTTGGAACAGAACGTGAAAGGAAAACTAATAAATCAGCTATTCTTAAACATGCATGACAAGTCCAGGCTGAGGCACAGGTGGACCACAGCCACAGGAGGTCTCTTAAATCAAAGCTGGAGAGCTTTGGACAGCCAACAGGTTTAGCACTGCTTCCAGCCCTCTGTTACTCTTTCAATCATGTACTGTTTTGGGGTTTGGATAGGCAAATGTAAACCTGGCAAAAAGAAAAAAAAAAAAAAAAAACAGCATTTTGATGCAACCTTGATAGACAGAATCATCAAAACTCCTCTTGTACAACTGAAACCTCAGTAAAGAATTTCTTCTTCTCTAATCTAAACCCACATCTTTCAGTATGTACTGGTCTGTTCCAATGACAGTCTTGACTTTTTATTACTGATGTAAATACTTAAGCTATAATAATATAGCCATGGATATAATGTCATTATTTACTTCTTTTATTTTGTTTTACTTTCAGATAGACAGGTATTCCTCCGAAGCAGTTTGTTTCTCTGAATAAAGGGAGCAGGCTCCATGCTTTCTTATTGACAACAGGCCTATGCCACTGAGATAACCAACCTCTTACTGAAAATACATTGTTATATGTATAATATATTATTATGGTCTTAGGGAAAATTAATGGGAGCAGGACTGAAAAAGCTGAGCAGACCTGACGGAGAGAGGAGCATGTGAAGGAATGTAGCTCTGCACAGAGAGGTGGGATGTGGGGCTGAGGAAGGCAGAGGGCTGTCACTGCCTGTACCAGCCATGGGTTTTCCCTAGGGTGGGATGGGATACCGTGGGGACAGGTGAGGTGGCTGTGTCTGCTGTCCCTGCAGGCTGAGCAGGGCAGTGGTGCTGGGAGCCACTATGCCACTAGATGTCCCTTGTCACCCGAGTGAGGTAGGCAACTCATCCCCATCTCTGTGATGTAGTGTTAGAAGCCTGTTCTTTAAGTGTTAAGTATGGAGAAAAGTTTTGTCAATATGTTAAAAATAAGACCTATATCAGCCTGTCATGGATAGGAAGGAAAAAATTACTTCCTTAGCCACTTTAATTTTTATTGGAAGATACATGCTCCATCATTGGGAGGATTTTGTTTTGAAGAGGTATTTACAGGGCAGTTCAGTATTTCCTGGGGGAGAAGAAGTCATTCTAGGAAATACTTGGGGAGCTTAACACTGTGGTTTCAGCTAACCTTTCCCTGCTGACCTGTCTGGTGCAAGGAGAGGGCCTTCATCAGCTGAGATGGTGAGGGGAAAAGAAACCTGTGTCTTTATGTCTTCTTATCAACTTTGCCATTTTAGGCATGCTTATGTTGCAAAATGCAGGTAAAATAGGTCACTTCTGTGAAGAACTCAGCCCTTCCACGCCACTGGTGCAGCCATCCACACAAAGGTGAGGGAGAAAGGCTGGTGGGAAAGGCAGCAGCTGCTGAGGGAGGTGGACTGCTGTAGTCACTTAGAGCGAAAGGCGAGAGAGTCTGAAGGGGTCACAGGGAAACCTCCCAAACCTGCTCACACCTGGCCCCTCAAAAACCTTTTCTGATGCTTCCCAGCCCCTGTGGCACACACAGAGCCCCATGGCTGCCCAGACACATGGCTTGTGTTTGTCCCTCCAGCCAGCTGTGCTGCTCCTGCCCTGCCAGTGATGCTCATGCCTCTCCTCACCAGTTCAACAACTGGGTTTGAAGTGTCCCCTCCAACAGCTGGTCTCTTGGCAGCCCTTAAAGAGTTAATTCCTCCCTGTGCCCTAGGCATGTGGCCATGTTTTCTCCCCAGTGGAAGCTGTGTTTCCATATGTCCCTGCCTCCCACGGCTGGCACCTCGGCATGGGCATTTGTGCCGCTCCGCATGCCTGTGCCCTTGGAAAGCTCTGAGCCTGTGGCAGTGGGGCAGCTCCTGCAGCACCCTGTGTGTCCTCTGCACATCCCATGGCTGAGGGTGCAGTGGGGAGGGACACCCCTAAACTGCCCTAAAGCAGCTGCAGGGCTTTACCTGCCCAGACAGGAATGACTGACTGACTGTCACCTGTTTCTCACTGCCGTGCGTGGCTGAACGAACCAAGCTGTTGAGTATTCAGAGTCGAATCTGCCTGCCTGAATGACAGAAATGAAACATTTGCTGCTTTCTATTTCATTTAAACCCGTGGGAGCCTGTAGGGCTCATCCTCCTTATGCACCAAGGTATCCACGTGTGCAACTTGCCAGTCAGGGATTTCTTCACCAGTAATGTCTGAGCAAATCTCTTGATAACAGAGGGGCTACACACAGATTATTGTGATCATAATTTGGCCAACATAGGCTTTATTACTAATGGTGACGTTGGAGATGGAAAACCCAGCTTGATTCTCAGATCCCTGCTGAAAAGCAATAAAATAAATGGGAACAAAATCTGTGTGTGAATTTGCTACCAAACCTTTGAAAAACACAAAGGTGGAACCCTGCCAATGCTATTGCTGGCAATTTTTCATAGTGGAGCCTCATTGTGAGGTAGGATTAGAAGTGGAAGTGCATTTTTTGTCTCTGACATTAGTATCACGTTGTTGTGTACAAATGGAGGGCTTACAGTTATTTGACATTTGTTGGATGGTAATTATTGTGTGCCGCTTTTATACATTCAGAGTATTTTTTAATACTTCTGATAAGAGAGTAATTAGACAATAACTTCAGCTAGCATTAGAAAAAGGTGTCTATTTTATTAACACAAAGAACAGACAAAGGAAGCACTTCAATGGAAGTGCTCTGTTAAAAATGGAGCCATGTTTCTTTTTGCTTTGTTGAGAATATGGATGAGGGCAGGTTGGCTTTATGTAATCTTTTGTTCATCCATGGGCAATGGCAGAACATGCAGCTAAATTCTGTTGTCATAAAATTCTATGATGGTGGCTGAGAATGATATAATATGCATGCTCATTTCAACAACAACAAAAAATAAATCCTAACCCATAGCTTGGATTTTGAATATCAGAAAGAGCCTTCTCTACCAAGAAATGAGCCTTCAGTACTAAGAATATAGAAAAAGGAACTAGAATTTTTTCAACATAAGAAGAGCCACTTGATATAACCAATAGCACATAAAAAAGGAATGTAAATATAATTTTAAATTATTTATTTCACTCTCTCTTTCTTTTTATGGTAATATATCCTTGGCTCTAGTTTAGAATGACATGATAATTATGAATGTAAGAAAACCTAACTTTTTATTGTGCTAATTAACCTGTGTGCCACATAGACATTTGGGGAGAATTTCCCATGCTTTCTAGCGTAAATGGAAGGAAAGAGCAGCAGTGCTCAGTTAAAACTGGATTTTTTTTTCCTACTACCTTGCAAAAAGGCATCATTGTATTTTGATTAATCCATGCTTGGTCCACCTCGGATGTTTCCATGGAAACAGAATTTTTTTCCTTGATGGAAATTGTTAGGCTCAGGAAAGCTCCTCACCGCACAAAACCACTTGAGCTCCTGAAGAACTACTTGTTGGAAATTTAATGTGCATAAACAGAACTCCCAAATTCCTCCTTAGTGTTATTGTTGTCAATGCTAATACAGAACTGTTTTCCTAATTATACACAGTGGTGCCTTTTCACTCCACAAGAAAATAGAGTGAGACTGGTATTATTTCCATTGCAAGAGAGCACATTTCCTGGTCCAGAAACAATTAGCCTGCAAACCTTCCAAAACTAAATTTTAAGAATTCTGATGTGTGTATATTATTTAATTCTGGATCCAAATATTTTGGCTTAATGGCGGTTAAAATGAATTTAATTTTGTTTTGCAGATTGGCAATAATTTAAACATATTATTCTTGTGTGCCTCAGTTTTGAATATGTAGTTTTGTTGGGGTTTGGTTGGTTTTGGCTTTTTCCTCCCGAAGAAAATATGCTCTTTTACTAGATGCTACTGTGATATTTGGAATACCTTTTGAAAATCTACCAACAGAGGGAGCATTTGTGTGTTATTATTAATTTAACCAAATGTTTGGAAACATGACTCTCATTTTTCCCATCATTTCTGAACAGCATGTTTATTGTGTAAAATTATAGGATTTCTTGACCATTAAAATATCTTGGTTTGGAGTGTTTTAGTATAAAAAAGTCCAAGCTTGAGTTTAGCTGACAGTGCAAGTAGCTATTTTAAATTGATTGTCAGGTTTGTATTTTTTTTGTTTCATCTTTGTTCATCATGGCAAGGAATCTGCCAAATGGAAAAAGGAAAATCACTTTGAAAGCAACCACACTTTTCAAACTTCTTCCAGAGACATACTGAAAGCAGAAATTAAATGTCAACCAGAGAAAGTAGAAGCCTCAGTGTTTCTTGGTACCTCTTTTACATTCTCACTCTCAGAATGTGAATAATAAGGATAATGGTGATGTGTACAGCATTAGAATGTGGATGATGATGGTAACAATAATGATAAAAATGTTTTTCACCTGTATTCTCCCAAAATCTTTCCTCTTCAGTTTTTGGGGCACTGTTACTTTTAGCCAGTCTCACCGCACGTCTCAGTTGTCCTCATGAGGAGTGAAGCAATTGCTGCTCTTTGCATGTCTCAGCAGATCAGAGCCAGGAACCCAACTGGATGACGTGGGAGGCTGTGCAATGCTTTAGAACAGTGAAATAACTGGGAGGCACCAGGACTTGAAGAAACTGGGAAGAAACTTGATGCAGCATCAGGGCTGAGCATCCCTCGTGGCTGGGAACTGTTACACTGCCCAAAGAGGTTCTGTAGTTGGGGTCTGGAGGTGAGGTAGCACCAGGCTGACTTTGGAGAACTGTGCTGCTCAAAGCCCAGGGTTTCTTTGAAGACATCTCTCTCCTTTACAGGTGAGGCTGCTTTAATGAGTGCTCATTTTGAATCTCAAGAGGATGATGTGTTAGATACTCAGAGTTAGTAAGATCTTTCAGTTAGGAAGATTTTCTTTTTGCACCCTTCTTACTGCTTTCCCTGATGATTAAATTAGGATGCAACTCTTTGCCTAAGCCCTGAGAATGAGCAAACCCAGGAACTTGTGGTGTCTCTGCCTCTTGGGGACAGGAAGACACAGAACTATTTTAATGGCATTAGAGCACCTTATAATTAAGTGGAGAGCAGTACAGTCTGCAGCACTGTCATGTGCAGCAGAGGGAGAACCCTATTTATATGCCAGCAGGCTATTCTGGGAGTGCTAACACTGGGAGTGAGCAGCTGTGAGAAAAACAGAGAAAAAGTGCTAGTACACTCAAAAATGGAAATCATAGCACAGTGCCATATGTGTTGACTAGGTAGTCCCGCCAGCACCCTCGTTTCAGTGCTCTCAAGTGATAGCTTCCAACTTGCTTGACGAGTTTTCACCAAATTGCTATTCCAAGCAGCAGTCTCCAGAAATGCAGCCATTCCATTTATACAGCACATGGGATAACACAAGTCTGCAAACTTCAGTCTAACACTGCTGGAAGACCAGGCAAGAACTGAAATATTTGCCTTCCTCATTACAGAGCTCATCAACCCACGTATCATCCCCTGGGAATGCAGATTCCTGATCCTGAGGTTCTCCTGTGAGCCCCATGCAGATGGATTCCTGTGTGCAGGACTCACGCATTCTAATGTTTGCCTTCTCCTCCTAAAGCTTTAAAACAAATATGAGAACAGAATATGAATTCCCTTGGCAAGGCTGATTTTCTACATGGTTTGGTTGTTTATTTGCCTACCATGACACTGGTTACTCTCAACAGTTTCCTTTCAATTTTGCTCTCAGGCTCTTTGAAGATTTGAGAAGATCCTGGGAGACCGTGTTTGTGCAACTGTGCCAAGCTGTGTCACCTGTATGCAGCAAAGGTCAAGCCAAAACATGTGATAGTGGGGACCTGGGGTGGATATCCTAAAATTTGTGAAAAGCCAGTCTATTAAAAGCAGCCAGGTCTCTGTTGTAGACTCATCTCCCAAATCCCTCTGCACTTAACATTGTAAAGCATTGAAAATCCAGTGGTTCTTGAATACTCTGGCTCCATCATAGGTGTTCAGCCCCTCTCAGCATGGCAGCTCCAGGCACCAGCTTGGAGTCACTTACTGCAGCCCTGTGTCCATCCCAGCATGGCCTTCCAGACCCAGAGGTCTGTGCCACAGCTGTGGCCCTACTTCTGTTCCCTCAAATCCTGGTGGAATTCCTCCTCAGATCAGGCATTGCTCCCAGGACATCAAAGTTCTCTGTCCTTGCTGTATGTGTGTTGCTCTGCTGGCACACCTGGTGGTGTCCCAAAAATGCCACTGTGTTCTCTGATATTTCTCATGAGGGAAATCTGCTGCTCCCTGCTCAAAAAGCCTGGAATCACACGGACACTCAAGACCTGGAGTGACCTAGGCCAGGTGGTGTTTGATAGCTTCAGTGTTCTCAACCTGAAATCTTATTTAATGCTCATTTTCTATCTCAGGTTTGTGTACTTCTGCATAACAGCAACCTGTGCATCTAATATCAGAGGTTTTCCAAGTAATTCTTTTAATTAACCCTGGTGGTTTTGTAGTTTATTAGCTTCTCAGAAAATTTATGTGTTTTTCTTATGGCAAACACCAGGTAGATGCCAGAGGAACTTACTCTGTCAATTTATTATTCTGGATTATTTGAAAGAAAGAAAAAAGCAATTTGTGGTTTGGTTGCACAATAAGGTGTGAGTCCAAAACAGAGTCTCAGCTAATCTGAGATTTATATAGAGAAATCCAGCTCTGCATGCCTCACTGAAAATCTTGAGGATACAAGTACACAGTAAAATATGTAACAAATCTGAGGATCTAACAGTGCTGTGAGCAACCCAAGAGCTTTCCAATTCTGTAATCACTGTAGGCATCCAACTCCCACTGGCTGTCGAGGTTGTGTGTCTTACTATGACTCTTTAAAGGTCATGCTTAAAGATTAAACACAAGAGGTTTCTCACTGGTGTTGATGAACAGGAATAATTTGCTGTCATGATGCAACAGCAGCTGTGCATGAGAAGATTGTCAGTGGGAAGATGCCCTGGATTAAGTTAAACACAAGTTTCAGGGCCACAGTTTTGTAGGACTCTGCAGCTTCTGCTTTCATCTTATTTGACTTCTTTTTGGGATTGTCCTCTTACAGCTGTAAGTTCAGAGATGGTGGAAGTCCAAGGTGAAAAGGAGGGCACTGAGACCAGCTCCTGACCAAAATTCCTCTCATGACTCAGATTCCTCTCACCTCACTGTGGGCCAAGGGTGCTGATGCAAGAGAAACAGGTCCCAAAAAGGAGCACAGTTGAGGGAACAGAATTTTAGGCACATGCACACAGTTGTGTGGTTAATCATGAATGAGTGGAGTGTGCTTTGGAAATGTTGCATAATGCAATTACTCAATTCTGAGCTGCAAACTCCTCAGGGAAATTACTGTTGTATGAATGTATGTGTTGAACCATACAGCCATTGTATATAATGTTGTTTTCAGGCAAAAAATAGGTCAGTCAGTAATTTGATCTAAGTTCTTCTTATGGGTCATCAAATTAGTCAGAACCATATTTGCTGAACTTTAAAGTGTAGTTATTTTGGGGCCCATGGGATTTGAGTGTTCTGGGTCAAGGGAACAACCTCCATAACTTTTTTATTGACAACAGTTAAATGTCCTTTCCTAGCACCTTTAAATGCAATAATGCTTTTGCATGCCTAAAATCCAAGAAATCTAAGTAGTCATTAGTTTTTCTAAACATTCATAATTTGAAAATTTGCTACTTAAAAGAGTTGTGAGCTAAGTACAAAAATTGCTTCAAATAGAATTACTGAGGCCAGGAGTGATGTTTGGAACCATCATTTTTCAAAAATTGTTGCCATGCCAGGGGAAGGGAAATAGCTGAGAGAACTTTTGGTAATAGTGTTTGAAAATACAGTGTGTGTGTGTGAAGAAAAGAGATATTGCAGCCAAAAACCAAAAAAAATTTAAACATAATATACATATGTATCAAGCAATTTTTGATCTGTTTCATTGCAAGCTTTCTTGAGAGTTGTCTTATCCCATATTCAGACTGTTTGACAGTGTTTTTGCCACATGGGTTTAAGTGTAAGTACAGACACCTGGGAAGGTTCCAGAAGTTCACAGGTCCAGAGCCTTATGTCCCTTAACCATCTCACACATGGTTACTTCTGGAGTTTCTTATGCCTTGTAAACTGTACTGTGTTTGGGGTCTTTCACAGCCTCAAGGACCACCTGTGAAAGTACTTAACGAGCATCAATGAGCCTAATGAGCCCATTGACCAGCCTCACCTGGACCCTGCAACCACCCCATGGCCTGGGGTTAGCTCAGTTCAGCCTGGAACTGCTGTCCCTTTCCTGAGTTTGCTTTCCTGTTGCTCCTCCCAGGTGGCTCCTGGCTCATCCTTGGCTGTGCTGTCGACCACCAGTGGATACCATTGCCAGTCCTCCATGTCCAGCATTGTAGGTCTCTGCCTCTTGGTGAGGCCCTGGGATGGTGGGATGTGACCTCCTACTGCTTCATCCCTGCTGTGAGTATAACTATTTTTATACCTTGCACCTGAAAGAAAATTTAAGGTAATACTGTCTATTCTAATTTTCAACCCATATTGTTTTGTGTTCATTCTTGTTTATCATAACTTGTCTGTTTTGCAATATTTTGCTATTATTTGATGCCTTCTTTGTTGACATAAACATTTTCATTCAGTTGTGATGGGTGTGAAATAGGTTGGCTCTGTACCATCTGAAAGGCCTTAAGTTGAGGGGTTTAATTCATTTTAATTAAGCCTTATTTGATCTTTTGCAGCCCTTAAATTGCAGACTTTGAAACAATTTTCTATGTTTATCTTTAGTTTCAAAAAAAATTGTAATTTAACTCAAATTCCAGGTTTTATTTTGCTTCTCATTAAGCTGAAAAATGTTATTGTGTGCCTGTAATTGGGAGTCTTTGATCTCAAGACAGTCACAAGCCACATAAGGGTGCGAAGCATTCCTGTTTGCACTTGACAAAAAACAAAAAACCCGACAAAAAACAAAAAACCCAACCAAAAAAATCAAACAAAAAACTCCAAAATAATCACCTTTTTTTTTAATAGAAGGCAGCCACAAAATAAAGGAGGGGTTGCCAAAGGCTCTTGGCCAGGACCAAGCAAACCTTTGCAGCCTACACAACTTTTTTGACTGAAGGTACAATGCCTAGGTAGATGATTTTGCAGGCCTGAGATGTGTCCACACAATCTTCTGCAAACCTGGGCTTGTTCAGGGCTCCAGGATGGAGCCAGCTCTGGAGTGAAATTGATGTATCCTGTTGGATGTGGTACTTGCTGGAGATGCAAATCTCTGTCTCAAGCCCCACCTGGTGAATTGAAATTCTCCTTTTAAATGGCTTTCTTTTGGTTTTGGTTTTGGGTTTGTGAGATAGAGGAAAGCTTTCTCTGGGGGAAAATCAATCAGCCCTATGGAGATCTGGTGAAAGAAGCCTCCTGACAAAAGGTGTAGGTCTGCTTCATGGTGTGCCCCATGTCTTGTGGGGCTGCTGTGTCTGAGCACCTTCAAACCATGAAGGGTGGGTGTTTGCCAGCTGTCCTATGAACTGGAGGTGAATTATTTGTGTACATCAGCCTTATATCTACTTAGTGACCTTTAAAATGATGTGTGTGGTAGGTCTTGTTGGTATTGTGAGGGAATGGGGTGTCCCAGGAGCTGGTGGGGCACCCTCATGGTTGGCAGAGGAGCATACCCAAAAACTGGTTTAGGATGAGCTCACTGCAGAAACTCAAGGCCTGTGCAGAAAATGTAGCTGTTAACAATGACAAAATGTGATTGCATGTGAACTCTGATGTTTCAAGGGCACATGTTTCCCCCCTCCTTTGTGGTTCATCACAGGCTTGGCAAGGGGCAGACCTCCCAGCTGAAGGCTATTTTCCAATCTAACTTCTGGAATCTCCTCCAAGGCCCAAGAGCCCTAGGACAATTCACGTTAAAGGTCACTAAGTTTTTGTTCAATAGAAATTTATCTTTATGTGACTGCTGAAGTAGGGAAAAAAAACAGAGCAAAATCGCTCCAAATCTCTGATTATTACATCCAGTATTTGTCAGCCTTGCTCGTGTGTGACAAATGCTTTGGTTTCTTGAAGCAAAGAACCCCTTTGGGAGTGAAACTTTCCATAAGAGAAATAATAGAAAGGATCAATTAAGATTATTTTGTAATTTTGGTTGTGATTTTTTTTTTTCCAAGTAAGGAAAAAATGATTGAATTTCTCACATTACCTATATACTCTTTCTGGCACTGATAGAACATTGCTGAGCTATCAAAACTTGTGTGACCAGAGCCCAGGCAGGGCCTGACTGGCACTGACTTCAGTGGCAGCAGCAGAAAAAGCAGCCCTGTTGCTGTACCTGTGTTCTGTCCCTTTTCAGTTTGGGGATTTTGGCCAGTGCAGGGCATGAGGTGGAAGAATAGCACTGGTGCTGCTGAGGGACAGTGTGTGCAGTGGCAATGAGTGTGCTGGGAATTGCTGATTCTGCTATTGCCCCAAAAAGGAAATAATCATCAAGCTACAGTCTCAACTCATGTATGCAAAGTGGGTTTAGCTTTGGTGGAGGAATGGTCAGAACCATTTATCCTGCAGTAGGGAAACAGTGTTTATGCTCTTGCCTCTGTTAACAGAAAGAGATGCAGAAATGCTCCCACTGCTGAAGGCTGGGTAAATTATTATGCTGGCTAAGGATGAGGAGGTTTGTGCTCCAATTCCAGTCATAAGTCCCTGGGAAAATCAGTTTAGCTTCATCTTAGACCTTTTTACTTCCACCACACTTGGACAGAATATCTTTCAGGGACACTTAAGAATATTTGTGTTGTATAAAATGGCACAAGTAATTAATTTTCTGAAGGTATAACACATTGGTTTGAGGCTTTCAGTGGCTCACATGCCTTGTGACAGTCTTCTACATAAAACATTCATAAAATAAAATCTGGTGTGATTCACTTCCCACATCTTACCAATAGTGTGAAACCACAGTCATCCAAAATGCAAAATATTTCTTATGGCATGCACAATTCCAGCTTTGTCCTGTGATTTAGATCTCCATTCTTTCTAACCGTAATAACTATCCATCTCTCTGAATTATTTCTTGTTAATGATGTGTTTGTTTCTTTGATTAAAGGCTTTAATGTCAATATATGTTACAGTCACTCTTTATCTCAGACTTCCTAATCACCACAGCAGCCACCACAATGTCTGGTCAAGTAAATCCCATTTTGACCTTTTTGTTTCCCTTGAGGGAATGCATTTTCAATAAAAATGTTCTTTTTAAATGTTGGACTATGTGGCTTATCATTCTCCCTAGCATAAAAGAGTTTCTAGCAGTCCTCAGATAACGAGTTTGGCATCTCTTCTTCCTTCAGCCTAAAGCAGAGTTTTCAACAATTTGTTCTTGATAATATCACTGGACATGAGGCTAAAGGCAGGGAAGTTGGACATTCGTGGTGTAGTGTGCAAGTCTCCCAAAACAAAGATTCTGCAACTTGAAAGCAGCTCTCCTGTTCATTTTATGATCCCCCTGCACCTTCCAAATTCAGATTTGCTCTGGCACTGCAGGGCTGACCCTCTGAAAAATGTCACAGTTATCTGCTTTTACACTTGAGCTTGTCTAGAGGGAAAAATTGTGCTGCTTAAAATCCCCAGCAATGTATGTACGTGATCTGCATCTTCTGTTCTTTCAGATAACTATAGAGGGCATCAAGGGCAATTCTTTTTCATGTTAAGCAGAGGGGAAGGGTGTTGGTGGCACTTCTGGATTCCTTAGTGCAATTGCAGCAATGTCTCCATATTCAGCATGGGGTATAATCTGGGAGTCAGTAGCTTTGCTAGTGGGACCAGGACAGAGAGAATGGATGGATTTTTAGACATGTCTAAAGCTAATTTAACCTGAAACTTGCTTGGGTATTTGTAGCAACCTGTTCATCATAGTCTGCAATGCTTACCAAAGGTGACAGATCAACATCTGGGATACTGGTGGTGATATCCCCAATTTTTGTGGTTAAATTGCTTTTAGTGCCTGACTTGCTACTGTAAAAGTGACTTAGGTCAAAGTGAAATGCAGTCGTGGTCACTGAGATCTACTTTCTTATGTAACATGGAAAAAATTATCTTCCACAATTCACTTATGAAGTTTGCTTTAAATGTACTTGTTCCTGGGTTACAACTGCTGATAACAGAAAAAACAGGGTATGTTAAATTGTTACAATTTTGCTTATACATCTGCTCCATTAGGATGTAAGCATAAAAAGAAAGGTAAATAGGGCCCATGTTCCTTACAGCAGAGTGTCTGGACCTCAAGTTCCTACCAGAACTGGCTAGCATTCCCTGGATAATCCATAATTCAGAAGTCAAATTATTTGTGCATTTAATAGATAGCAAAGCACTCAGTAATTTGCTTTTTGCTTTTTTTTATTTGCTCTATATAGGTATTATTTTTATGAGAGTGGGCTTTCAAGGCTTGTTTCCCACTCTCATAATTATCAGGGAATAGTGTGGCAGGTAGGAAAGGGTATAACTGTGCACCCAGAGGGGCCAGAGACTTCTCTTTGTCAGAGAGGCAAATAACTGGCTGTTATTTCCAGGAAGCAAGCTCTTCTTTTTGTGCAGTTTTCCACATCACAAGCACATGGGTCAGTTATACAGTAAGCATTCATCTCTAATTATTGATATGAGAGGTATTTACTCTCTCTCTCTACTCTTTTCCTATGTCTGCTTTTTAATTTTTTACTTTTTCATGAAATGTAAAATGTGCAGGAAAAGGCCTCTGCACATTTCTGTCCTCTGTCCTCAGCACTTGCCCCCTCTGGAGTCCTGCCCTCTACACATCCCATCCTGACTCTGCAGTTATCTGCATTACAGCCCCTCACTGCTTCCCTGCCATGGTTTTTTTTTTTTTTTCATTCTTATGACAACCTTAACTTAATTTCAATTTGCCTGGGTTAGACATACCATTGGTGGAAAGTTGACCTTAAAAAAAAAAAATTACAAAATTGTTGCTCTCTCTTTGGCTAAGGCTCAGTAAATCATGTCAGTTTTCCTCTGTCTCCAGTTCAAATAATTCAGCCTTTATCTACCATTCTCACCCAATAAAATATGTCAGGGGCTTGAGTTTTCCTGGGTATCTTCTCCCTAAAACCTGCTTGAAAAACCCAAAAAATACATATTGTAGGTAAGGAAAGGGTTAAATCCCTGTGGGATCCAGCCAGTGCTCATTTACAGCTCAGCTTGTTTGCCAGGTCAGTGTGTCTAAATTCTGATTAAGCTTTCCAGAGACATCTCCATCTCTGGACTCAGTTTAGGTATGAGAACCCTTGCTCAGCACTGTCTTCTTCATGATAATCACAGCCTCCTTAACCTTCTTATATTGACACAAGGGGGATCTTGATTTTTGTTTTGTGGTGGGTATATGTTTTGGCTGGTTGGTTATTTGGTTTGGTTGTTTTGGTTTTTTATTTTTGGGGTTTTTTTTGGGATTTTGGGGGGGTTGGTTGAGGTTCTTTTGGTTTTTTTTTTTTTTTTTTTGGTTTAGAGCTTTTTGTTACACCTTAAATATTGATATTTATTAATTATAAGTAGATGAGTTCTTTGGAATTAGAACAGACCTAACAATGATTTTATGTTCATTGTTAGAGTTTCTCTCTTACTATATGGATGCTGTGGTCCATGCTCACCAGAGCTTTACAAGTCTGGATAAATTCTGCCTGAATCTGTTCTTCTTAGACTAAACATGAATGTTTTGTGCACAGACAGCAAGGCTGGTGTTGCATCAGAAATTGAAGCCCTTTGTGGCTATACCATATACACAAACTGTGTATACACTAATCAAAAAACATGAGAACCGCTACTGTAATTTTGTTACAATCAGTAACGATTCTTTCTTACTTTATAGCACATTGTTCTAGAAAACAAATACAGAAAGTTAAGATGGAAACACTATTACAGTTTTCATTTTTTCCTCTCTCTCCAAGTCCTTGTTACCCACCATCAATTTTTTTAATAACTGATCTGTAGGAGAAGTTTCTACTTTTTTTACAGTTCTGTAATAGAAGTCAGTTATTTATTTTTGTGTATTTGTTGATCTGGCAGGAATTGACATGTTCATATTTCACAATTATCAGGATTTCTGTGGTGATGGTTAGGTCATTGGCCAATTGTCCAAGTCCCCTTTGGCACTGGTTTCCAGCTATGAATTCCAAGAGTATTGGATTCATATTTCAGGTTCAGTTCTAAATTCTTGTCTGGTATTTTGCAGAAGTTCAAGACTGGATTAAAAAGTTTCTGTGGTTGTTAATAAATGAACTCTTTAAAGATAATGACACTCATTGCCCACAATTTCACTTTCACAGGAATCCAAGATGGAATCTGAATTCCTGAGATTTCTGAAAAATCCGATAAAAGCTCCTTTGTTTGCCTAGCTTGGGAAAGATTTGCTGATAATTTCATTCCCTTTGCTGAAACTTCACAGCTTACAGCTACTCTTTCCCTGCAGAAGTTTTAGTAGCATTGCAGAACAAAACCTTGCACAAACCAATTGCTGTTCAGCACAAATCAATTCCAAGGCAGCCATTACTTTGTCAACATCAGTAAATCTTCCCTGGGTTTACCTTCCAACACTTTTTGGATATACTGCAAGATATATTATTGTGGAACCTCTTGCTAGGAGTTCCTAAATCCTAAATTATCTGCTGGGAAAGAGGCTGCCAAAACCCTTTCCCCAAAGGTCCAACTAGCTGTGGAGCTAACCATGTGTTCCCAAAGGATGTGTACCTGACACACTCATGTGTACACTGGGTCTCAGGGGTGAACAAACACTCATGGCTCATGTATGAGGGGATATCTCCTCCAAAATGTAGCTGAATACAGAAAAGCTCTTGTTTATATACTATATTTTACATACTTACTCATTGATTGTCTCAGAATAAACACATGTGTGATAATAATTTCCCTGACATTATTGACGTATTTTCCTCCCCCCTTATGTGTGCATTCTTCTCTGGTGGTTGACCCCAAAGTGATACCCGACTGCCCAGTGAACCGGTGAAAGTTGGCACAGCTGTGCTTGTTGCTTTCCAATTTTTCTTCCTACAGAATGGGCATTGTGCATTTCCATAGTCCAGTGGTTTTTGAAGAAAAAGCATTGTGTTACCTCACCAGGTGCAGACAATTTTTCATCTGGCAATGATGTCTCTCCAGCCCTAGGTCTGGATTTCCTGAACCTGCTGTTTGTGTCTCAAGCACAGCTGTGTGCACCCTGGCTCCCAGCCCACTTACCTTTCTCTCTGGCTGTCTGGCCTGATGCTCACCACAGATCACACACACACTGACAAGTGCACCCTTGCTTGCTGCAGTTGCAGGTGCACCTGTGGTGAAGATGTGATGAAGTGATGCCAGACAAGATGCCATCCCTGATCACACATGACTGCCCCTCTTATCCCTCTATTATACCAAGCATATTTTTCCAGAGAACATCTTGCATGCTCCCTTCTTCCATATTCAGTTCCTCTGTTAAACATCCTTTCATAAATCCCATGAAATCCTGCAATGCTCTTCCCCTCTATCCCATAATGGGTCTCATGCTTCCAGAGGTGGTATCCCTCTCTCACCTGCTGCAGGGTGTCCTCCTGTCCACTGAGGTTGAGGCTGCCTTGAAGCAGCCCTGAGAGCTCCCAGGGCTGGGGCTTCTCTTTCTTTTATCAGTTCCTGAGGTTTCCTTTGTGCTCCTTTTGTGTTCATGGAAATGAGCCTTTCATTACACAGCCAGACACATAGCACTGCTTAAAGTCTTCATTAATTTGCATCTCCTCAGAGCCACTGGATTGTGCAGGTAGCTTCATAGTAATTAGCGTGTTCCTCATGACAACAGTGTCTGAATTCACCCTAACTATTGTTTTTCTGTTGTAAACCAATTTTAGATTATTTGAGGAGGTGTTTAGTCAGCTGGATGCTTTCTAGCTCAAAGCAGAGGGATTTGCCTGTAGTACTGCAAACTCTGTGGCATAATGTAGTCTTAGTCTTGGTTTGCTGTTAGAAGTGATTTTCTGTGGATAATAAAAAACTTGCTGAAAGGTAAAATACGTAAATGGGTAACTGTTGGTTTTTGTCTGTTAAAATTTTGGATAATGAATCTTCCCTTTCCTGGCTGAAGTGCCTTGTGCTTACTCATACAATTAACAAACATAACAGAGAAGTTCAGCACTAATTAGGTAAGTAATGACGAAGATGTTCAGTAAGGGTGGCAGTTAAAGCCAAACTAGATACTTCACTTGATTTCACAGCCTGCTTCCCAACTTTGTGGAAAAGAAGCCTGAAGGCAAAGTTTCCCATCAGCTGAGAATGGCATCAGCCATCTGGTAGGACCACGGTCCCTTTACTGGCAAAACCAGGGATTTGTCTGTCCATCTTCATTGCTGGAACACTGTACTACCCCTTTGTATATGGCATCTTTTACTTAGCCAGCGTTTCATGAGTCCTTTGGATAGTTTTTAAGGTACTTGTTTTTCTTTCAGCAAAAGATATATTCTGTCTTGCAGCATAGCACTGTTGTCCCACACAGAGCCAGGTGACTTCTTGGAAATTTCTCTCTTGTTCTTCATCAGGGTCGTTGCTGTCCTGGTATTTCAAAATAGTGGTATCAAAGAAATGTGGGGTTTTTGCATATGCTGCAGAGTTTCTGATAGTTTTGATCTGTGACATTTTGTCCTCTTCAGATTTTGACAATGACCTGTGGTCAGGAGATCAGACCTGAGTTTGTAGCTGGAAAACACTCCTTCAATTTGTGTCCTTAGGTGACACCAGACTGGCACCAGGACTTTCTGAAGAGATGTGACTCATGGCTTTCCCATCATTGTTAGGAAAGGCATTGACTTGCTTGTTCTTTTCTCCAGAGCTTCACAGCTATTGCTTACACTTCAACTTTGCCATGAGTTTGTACATTATTCTGAAATAATTGGCTTTGCTAACATCCGAAAAGTGCTAGCACATATGCAAGCCAAACCCATATTGTGACATTTGTTTTTTATTTCAGTGGCCATCTGAGAAAAGCAGTTCTACCTAATTATATCAGTAAATCTCTCTGCCTTAATTTTTTTTTTTTTTTTTTTAACTTTAGGGAATGGTACCAGTGACTAAGTGCAAGAAATTGTCCTAGTTGCTGTATGAAAGTGGACAATTCTTTTTGTGTTTCCTAGTTTATACCTTTCAAAACTTTTAGCTGTAGGCATGTGAAATGTGGTTGAGGCTTTTTCCTTCCTGGCAAAAAAAAAGTAGTTTAAAATAAAAATAAAAATGCAGTTGTCTGCATGTCTGCATGCAGGCTCAGGTTTGAAAAGCTTACCAAAATGCTTTCTTGATGGGCTAAGTAAGACTTCAGTTGGCCTTAGTCAGCTCAATACATTTGAAAAATCTCTCTTTTCATTTAAGCTGTTTCTTACAACACTGCTCGATTTCTGATAATCCAAGACCAGTGGTACATAATATACAGGAAATAAATAATGAGGAATCCTCCAAGGGCACTTGAATTTGATACAGAAAAGATATTTTGATAGTATGGGATGAGTTGGCACACTGTAGGCTGCAGACACCTTTAACACTTCCAAGTTTGAAAGATGAGCATTCACAAATTGTATTCATTCTGCAGTGAAAATGCAAACTTCTCTTAGGTAATGAGGCAGAAACAATTATTGTATTGATTTCCATGATCCTGGACTTTACAACATCTAGCTACCAAAACCCAGTAGCTTCTGCTATGACTTCTACTGATGAAGGTATGATTGCCTTTTCATAATGAATAAAACAGCATGTCCTCATGCAGGAGGTTGCAATGTGGGTAAGACAGCCTTCCTCCCCGTGCGGACAGACTGACAATCTTCCTGTAATTCTGGTGGGGCAGATGTCTTTGGTACTGAGCAGAAAAACAGCTCTGATACTGTGAAGGTGGAGGTACCAGTGTGGCTGGTGGTTGACCTGTTTTCCCTTTCATTGGGAAGAGACACAAGCACACTCAGGATGGAACTAATCAGAGAATTTATTTTCTCATATTATCTCTGTGCAAAGTGGAGCCTGGCAACAGGGGGAGGTGCCCATCAGGTGCCAAGGCCATGGTTATATATTTGGTCTCCTTGTACAAATATCCTGCTGTTCTGTTGTCCATATATGGTTTTCTCAGCCAACAAGAGCCTGTTTAGGTTGGTCCTTCAGGTCATGCAGCCCCTGAGGCTGTAAGTTCCTAGTCCCAGGTAATATTTGCCATCCTAGGCAAGTCATGCAGCTGTTAGTGCCTTGCATTTCCTATGTGATGGAGGACTAATGCAATTCTTGCTCTTTACCCCCTGAATGGCCATTGCTAAGGTTTGTTGTGCTGCATTAATTGCTAACATCTTTCTGTACTTTGGAGTAACTGCACTGCTGCTCTTATTTTCCACTGTGAATCATGCTCAAAGTATCTCCCTTGGAAGCAGTCAGTAGAAGGCCTCCTGCACAGACTTGTCAAGAATATGATGTCTTAATTTCTGCTCAAAAAAAAAAAAACCAAAACATGTCATGAAGGCAAGCTGCTGAAGAAGATAGAAAACAAAAACTAAAATAAGTCCATTTATTTCCATGTCTGTAAGCTGCTCTGTGAGCATGCAGAGGTTAGCCATGACTGCTGGCAACTTGACCCCAACCTTTCCAGAGGGTCAGCACTATGGTTTGTAGTAGGTCATGTGAGAAATTTCTCAGTTAGTCCAGACTTGCAGGACACTTTGCACATCTGTGGTCTCAAGCTGGTGAAAATGTGCTGGTGAAATTGTGGAGATAGGTAAGTCTTCTCAGTGGGTAGCCCTCTATGCACAGAGACATCAAATGAGTCAGTAGAGTGCTAAAAATAACCAGTGGTGATGTCTGAAGATCTTGGAAAGTAGGGCACAATGCTCACATATCAGAATTATGGCTGCTGCTGACAAGGATCAAGGGAAAGCTTCACAGATACTAAAATACAGGGAAGATTGTGTAGCAGATCATAGAGTTTTATCCAATAATTCTGTGTGAGAAGCAAAGGTGAGTCACGTGTGGACTTAAGTTTAAGCAAGTTCTGAAGTATTTTGTTAAAAGAAGTCTGGCTTTTTTTCAACAGTGTGGGTTTTTCCTCTCTCCTCTTTTCCTGGAGCAGAAATAGGGAGAAGTACAAACAATCTCTTGGTAGTTCTTAATTATTTAGCACAGAGGAATGAGGGGTAATGAAGAGAAGTGAAATTTTTGTTGAAGTGAACCATTCAGGTCACAGTCTCTCTTAGCTCCCTTGTGCTTAATTTATTTTGTAGTAGGTTGTCTAGATTTGTGTCTTGTGGAATTGGCATGGCCTTTTTGGGGGGAAATGTATTAGCAGATATAAGGTAAAAACAGAAAAACTTTTTAAAGATATCTCACTTGGTCAATCTGCTTTCTGTCTAAAAGATGATCAGTTGGAAAGCAAATCAGTTTGGTGTTGTGATGTACAGATAATCTTTTCCTGTGTCTGCTCTTGGTCTTCTTCATTGCCTGTGACAAGAGGGCCCAAATAGAATAAAAGTGATTTTTGGATGTTTTACTTGCCACTTGTTTAACATTAGTTGATGGCTGTTTGGGAAATCAATCCATTTGCATAAATAGACGAGAAATTGCATTTCATTGCAGGAAAGCTTAAAAACCCCCATAAATGTAATTTTCCTTGGTAAAAGATAATCTAAGGAGAAAAAAAAATCAAATAAAGAAGAAAAAGAAATAGTAAGTAAACATCAAGTAAAAAATCAGAACCAGGTGAAGATAGTTGGATGACGTGCAATATAAAGGACATTTTGCATATAGCATAAAAATGTGAATAAATCTGTCAGAAAGCCACAACAGAAGAAAAATACATGTATTCAGATATTTTATATTTTTCTAAAAGAAATATGTTTTAATGAATAATTGAAAACTGGTTCTTTAGGATTTGTCCAAAAAAGGAGACAACACTTCAGAAACATTCAACTGTTCATTTAATAACCAAAATAATTCAGGTTAAAATTCAGGAAAATTCTTCACATGTAATGAAATATTTAAGTAACTTAGAAACAAAGGGCTCAGTCCTGTATTTGCTTAGCTTTAAAATATATATATAATGCCATTGAGATAATCACCTTAAATAAAACCACTGAGGGGAACCTAAAATGAAAATAAAAAACAGCATAAAAGCTCATAAAAATAGAGTAAATGAACAGAAGAAGAAAGCACACAGGCTTGTCAAATTGAGAAGGAAGAAAATCAACTTATAATCAATATGAACTAGCTAATGGATAAAGCAGAATTATTGCTTAGAAAAAAAAAATATTTACTAAAGGGCTTACCACAATAATGTGACATATCTGAACACTCTGGATCACTGGTGGACACAGAACAAATATTTAATATAAATTACTGCAGCTCAAGAGAAATGATCTCCAGGTAAAAATGCTTCAAAAACATGTGAGGTAGAAAGGAAAAAGGAATGTACAAATCCTATTTAGACACCATTGGAATATATGTGCATATTTTAAATGAAAGTACCTGTGTACTCATAATCATATACTCTTTTTGGGAGCATATAAAGTACCTATGAAAATTTATTTATTATGTCTTTATTTTGCTTATTTTTATGGTTGTTCTAAGCCAGCCATTTGAGATGATTGAGATGTGAATATATGTTTGATCTTAGAACCAAGCTGGATGAATAAGCATTTGTACATACCTGTGTTTGTCAATTTTAATCAAACATATCTGAGTTACTTCAAGTGTTCTTTCTTTCATCAGTTCCTCAGTATTCAGAGGTGTACCTGTCAGTGATTTTAAATCCATTTAGTCACTTTTTAAATAGAAACTGTGTTAGTGAAATCGAGCTTAGAGGATGGAGCTTGGGTTTGTGCACATAGTGTGTAGTGTGAGGTGGTTAATTGTGGCTGCAGAATACAGTTTCATTTGATTTTATTTAGAGATGACATCTCTATCTGAGGAGAACAGCAGGTTTGAGATGTGAATTACATTCAAGGTCCATGTTATATTGTGTAAGCATCACTTTAGGTTTAAATTAGCACCTTGTCTCTTTTCTAGTATTTAACTCAGGTTTTTTTTACCACCTTGGAGTCCTTAGCCATTATTTTAAGAAAGTAGTAAACTGTGGGGGGAAAAAAAAGAAAAGGAAATGAGCTCTGTCTGATCACTCAACCCTAAAGAAGTTTATGGTTGGTAAAGAATAGTATGTCTTTTACCTTTTTGTGGTTTATTTTTTGCAGGGTAGGGGATGGTGTTTGTGAGTTTTTTGTCAAATTTTATGGATCTGAATCTAGAGATTTCAAAGGGGCTGCTCATTTCACATGGTCTTAAACTGTGATGATAAATCAGGACAAGTCTGTCAACCACCAAGTTAATATTTGTCAGAGATTTGAATGTATTTTATGTTGGAAGTGACAGGAATGCCACAGCTTAAAAGAATTCTGTGTGGCAAATGACTCTGTATGGCAAAGAGTCATTTCCTATGTGAAGTGATAATCAAATTCTAGTTCCAGATTGTGGAGAATCTACAAAACAGGATTAATTATTTTTTTTTTCAAAGAGACTAAATCCATGTCATTAAATTCAACATATGAAGTTTGTCCTTGTAAAATGAACAGTAACAACAATGAAAGCATCTGTAGTAAATTAATCACTGAAGGGTTCTTCTCAAGCCTTGTGGTAAATACTAATTGCCTAAAATTTCCCTCATTTTATGGAACCCTAATGATTGAGAAGTGTGTATAGGGGATTTAGTGAGATTCAGGATGACAACAGACTTCTTTTTGAGGTTTAAAATGTTCAGTGAAAAGTAACATGTAAAGCTTTATTCATTGTTAAAAAGTGCATTCAGTTTGAGTTGTCTACTTTGAGTAGCCTTTCTACACTCCCCTAAGCTATGTTGGTGAGATAATGCTGAAGCTCTTACAGAAGTGGGACATGTTTTAATAATAAAAATGTTGTATTTTATTGCTAAAATATTTTAAAATTTAATCCATTACAATAATGAAAATAATTTAGTAATTTGGTATAGAAAAAGTTTGGAATATACTTTCCAGCAATTGAGACTAGACTAGATATGAAAAATTAATTTAAAAACTTTCAATCAAACTTACTTTTTGATTAAAATTCAGACAAGAAGTAACACTGATTGCTGGATGCTGTGAGCAGAGTTGAGAACAAAAAGTGGTGCCAGAACAGCTGCATTCATTTTGTCAGCGGGACATTTTTAATATGTTTTTAATTAACATGACCAGGCTATGGGGACCTGTAGTAAATATTAATGACCTTGGAAGGGTGAGGGCCAGCAGCTCGTGGTGACAAGGCTTGGCTGGGTGTCTGGGCAGGTGGTGATGCTGAGGGGTGAGGTGAGAGATGCCTGGGCAGGCAGGGGACTTTGCACAGCACAGGTACAGCCTTAGGCAAGGACCAAGGCATAAGGATGAAAACCAAACTGAGGTTTCTCACAGCTTCCCACCATTTAGCTGTTTCCACTCAGATCCAAGATTACAGGTGCCTTGTACCAGGGATCACCTAGAGAAGAGGTGACAGGGTCTGTTGGTGGCCCAATGGCCACCATAGCCTACATGGGGATGTCTGGGTCTGGGGTCATCCAGAAACCAAAAAAGTTAGAGATACATAGGAGGTGTACTGAGAGCATCTCGATTAAGGGTTTGCTGGGGACACCCCATCTAAAAACACAAAGGTCAGCCAAAAAAAAGGCCAGTCTGCAGCCTTAAGAGACATAATGAGAAGATAAAAAGACTGGGGATCAGACACCCCTATAAGGAGGAGCAATGAGGAAATAATATTGATTGGAGGTGAGACACAGCGAGGAGAGGGAGAATCAGAATTGCTGTTCCTGAAGGGGACATAGATCAAAAATAACTTGTCAAGAGCCCTGAAGAGGTGGTGAGGATTTAATAACTGTACACCTTGTCCTCCTACACAGCAAGTCATCATGGCCAGATACCTTAAAGATGTGTGAGCCTTGTGCTCAAATGGCAAACTTGGGCAGGTGCATCTTAGTCCTCATGGGTACAACAGTGTCAGTGGGTGAAATCTGTTCTGCTTTGAAATAGACTTGCTCTCTGCCTCATCCAATAGAGTCTGGAATTGAGATTTACTACATTGATAGCCTTGTGCTGCAGCATTTATCATGTTCCTTCAGCTGTGTGAATGGAAAAGGTGACATTTGCAGAGCTTTCAGACAGCATGGGCGCTCTGTGTTTGTGCTGGGATTTCGCTCCAGCCTGGAGCTAAGCCCCACACATCCACTTGCTCCCTTCCCCCCACTGTGGGATGAGAATCAGAAGAGTGAGAAAAACAATGAGCCAAAATAAAGAGAGTTTAATAGACAAAGCAAAAGCCACACAAGCAAAGCAAAACAAGGAATTAATTTGCCACTTCCACTGTTTCACCTCCAGGAAAGCAGGGCTACTCTATCCCAGGCAAAACCAGGACAGTTTGAAAGCATAGCCACCGCAGATTTAGGAAAATCTGCAATTAGTTTTCACTCTGGCATGGCTAGGCCATAAAAGCAAAGAGAGCACAGCAGAAATTTCAGCCTGTTTTAGCCACTTAAAATACATTATCTGCCTCCAATGGTAATGGAAGTGATAATTGGTAATTGAGAGGTTCATCTTCAAAATGTTTTGGACAGTGATAAAAAAAAAATAATATTAGATGTTTGTTCCAAGATAGGTTTTTGGGGGTTTTTGTTCTCAAGAAAATATATCAAAGACATCAGTCCATCTGAGCTGGAAAATTATGCATAAAAGTAAGAAAATTAATAAGAAAATTCTAGCAAACGGAAGTTAACCAGCCATACCTGAGTCTTGGTCCTGGTTTGGAAACTGTGTGCATTCTCCCACTCATGTAGTCCTAGTAAGCAAGAATCTTATCCATGGGGATACAAAGGAGTGTCTTTAACTGAGCTCCTCATAGAATCTTTTGTGAAACAGCCAGTTTTTAATCAAACTTGCTTAGGAAGGAATATTTCTGACAAAACTCTGAGAGCTTTGAGCCTCATCTATGCTCTGCAAATTTCAGGAACTGATCACACTGTCCTAAGTGGATGGGATTTAAACAAGCCCTGTATGTTTCTCACGTGCCATAGGACAGCCCCATGCTCTGAACAAAGAAATATTTATCCCACTGGTGAGTAGCATGTGCTACTTTTCTGCAAAGCAAGGAAAATTGGAACAGAAACCTTTGTAACATAAATCTTTGCCCTTTGTGATGGTGGGATTCAGATTGTATGTGGAGCATATTCCTTAACCTCAGCAACTGCCACACATATATGAATATTCTTCTTCAATTAATGAAAGGAGCACTGCAATACAGGACACAAAGAAAGCAATGTATTCAAAAATGCTAAACCCAAAACCATGTACTTGTGTAGCAGTAAAATTTTGCCACACCCTTAGAGGGAAACTGCTGAGAATCTCCAATTCTACTTTGGTGCAGAATTGCCTTATCTTCTTGGCATACTTTACATCCAGATACAGTGGCTAAATTTGATGATGAAGTAAGTTAATTATCTCTAAATTGTAGTGTGCAGTGTCATGATGTTATGGTAGGAGTGTGATGCAGAGTTGTGTTTTACTGCTGTTTGTCATCCCATTAAATTGGCTGAGTTGGGAATTGCAGTAAGGGCATTAGCATTCACAACCATTACTGCCTTGAGCACTGTCCAGCCTTTTCACTTCCCTCTCTCTCTCACCATTCGTTCAGTAATTCTGCTTTATGCCTTTTTTGAATGCAAAATAGATTCTATCTGATTTCCTCCCCTCTCCTGACTGCCTTTGCTGGGAACTGCTGTAGAGAGGAAAGCTGCCTTTATGTTCTCCACATTCTTTCAGACTGGTCATTATGGGTGACCAGATGTTTTTTGCACCTTTGAGTTTTATTCATTTTCTGTATTGGTGAGCTGTAAAACCCCTTACAAAAGCTTGAGCTTTTACATTTATTATTTGTATGTGTTGGAGAATCTGAGCACTCAATCTTAAAAATTAGTAATTTTACTTCCACAAATGTATCTGCTAACAGGGATGAGAAAAGTTAGGCGTTTCAACACATTTAGAATTGGACTAACAAAAAAAAAAAGTTTGGGTTGGGAAATTTTTAAGTAACATGTTTCATCCTTTCTGAAAATTTTCATCATATATGCATCAAACTTGTTTTCCACTTCAAGTGTGGATTTTATTTTTATTTTCCAGTGGCAGTGAAATAGAATGGATAGAAAGCCCACACTGAGGTTGGTAGAAGTCTGAAATAGACTTAGTGGAAGTTGAGTGAGCCCTGAGACTTGTGGAGGGAACCTTCTGGTTTCATCCAGCTCTACCTCCTGCTAATGGCATGATGAGCTGGGTTAGCTTGTCATGGTCTTGTCCTGTTGAGCCCTAAGCTCAAATACATTGACTTTGCACCTTCTCTGAGTGACTTTGCCAACAGCTGACCACATCTGATGGGAAAAAGTGTTTGTTAAGATCCAGCTGGAATTTCTCTTGTTGCAGCTTGTGTCTGTTGCCTGTAGCACTGTTTTGCCTCTTGTGCTTTTGCTGTGTATGTACAAGCAGGTTTCTCTGTCTGCTCTGCAAACTACCACCAGTTTGTTGAAGACAGCCATAAGATCTAGCCTGAGATCCCTGTTTTCTTCCTCTTATGGCTGAACAATCCCAGTGTTTCAGATATTTTTACACTTGTGTGAGCCAGCGCTCCAGTGGTCCCATGCTACTGGCCTTCTCCTGGTCTCGTTCCAGTTTGACAAAATCTGTCTTCTACTGGACATGGTTCTCCACATGTGGTCTAATGAGTGCCAAATAGAAGAGAAGGAGGATTAAAAAATTATTTAAGTTGCTGGGTCAAGTCTTACTAGTGCAGCTTGGTACCTGGTTATTGATCTCAGTCTTGAGGGCTCACAGCTAAACCACAATGGCCATGTGTGCCAGAGAAGACAAAAAGATGGTCAGGGTGACTAAAGCCTGTCAGTGCCACTGAGGTCCTGACAGTTTTGTACCATCCTACATAAATTTCAAAAGCTGCCCTGAATAAACCTGATGAAGATTTGCCACTGGTCCAGACTCACCTTTAGCTACCAAAAATTGAGGTATCATTTCTAGGTGTTCCAAACAGGTGGATTGAATCACTCCCCAAAATGTTTTTGTCTGTGCGCAGACACCAGGGGAGAGACTTAGACACTGAGCTGAAGTTTTGCTTTTAGCCAGCTAAATCCAGATGAGATGACAATTCAGATGGGATCATACCATCAGATGGTACTCTTGCACCCTTGGAGGAGAAAACAAATGTTTAGACTGTTTCACTTCAATGTAGAAATTTCTTCCTCAGCTTCAAGCCTCAAGGCCTTCTCTTCAAACTGGCTGGTTGCAAACCATGGCTGTGTCTTGCCTGTGTTAGGGCATGGTAGGAGCTTTTCTTGTTGACTGATGTGGTTTCCTGTGCTTTGGATAGGCTTGTAAAAGTCTCAGAAGTTATTCTTCAGGGGTTTTCCAGCTGAATCTATAAGAAACATGGTTTGCACTGTACTGAAGAATGCTCAGTTTTGAATGAGATTTTGCAGCCACTAAGTATGGATAATGGGAGTGTGCTTAGGATGCTGGAGGCTCTAAACAGATGCTATCCAACATCCACCTAACCTGGTTTTGGATGCATGGTTTGAATGAAAGAAAATTATGAAAGAAAAGCTTGGTGAAAAGCACAACTTCCTAAACAGGGTTGAAGGAGAAGGAATTTGATCTTTTGGAGTATTTTAGCATTGCTTTTGTCTTGAAAGCAAGTCCAGGAGTCTCTGAGTTGAGCTGAAATTGAAAAATCAGGGCTATGACAGTCCTACATGATGGACATGAACTATAAAGTCAAAACAGTCCTAAGCTTGAAGTGATGCATCAGACCATGGAGAGGGAAAAGAACTCTTTCTACAGATATCTTTTCAATGCTTTTCCTGTAAAAGTCTTCACTATTACCCTGGGCTTCAAAATCTCAGATTTGCTTAGCAGCTTTTTTCTCAGCTGTTGACTTTATTACTGTATAACTACTTCTCTGTTTTTATGAAGTGCTGAGAAGACAATTTAATTAGCAGATCAGGAATTGGTCTAGAAGCACCAGTGCACGAGACTCTAACCGTAACCACCCGTGACAGAGAGAGATTGTACTTTATTCCATTAACAGCTATTATGAAATTTGGGAAGGAAGGGAGGGGGATGACAGATGGTTAACAACTTTATAGAGGGCGTTGATGTGGATGAGTTTTTTCCTAAACTTTGTGAAGAAGGGGGGCCACTGTCACAAGCTCACTGTGAGACTGGAGGGTGCTGGCTGTCCTCACCATTATCCTGCTGCTGGGGAAGGACATTTCTGTTGTGCAAACACCACAAGTGGCTGGCACTGGCCCTGACCCCTCTGATTTCCAGAAGAGCACAGCTTTTCTTTCTGGAGAACCTGGGAATGGCATCACAGCAACCAGCACAGAGAATTTTAAGGCTTACTGCACCAAAGCCTGGTTGCTTTCTAGCTCTCTTGAAATCACATTTAACACAAGTAAAGATGAAAGCAAATGTAAATGAAAACTTGTTTACATAGCACGAATGTTGGCGATGCAATTACAATGAATTTAGAGACAGAACTAAGAAGAAAACTCTTCTTTTATCCACCCATACTTTAATGAACTTAGAGATGAATTTCTCTGTGCAGGGGAAAAAGTGTTTAACCAAATTTGTTGTCTGGGATTCTTTCTGGATATAGTGTTTACACCTAATTTATTCTCTGTGGTTCCATTTAAATATAGTTTAATCTAAATGCTGATTTCAATCTTTTCCCAAGGGTTTGCCTCCTATCTACCACTTTAGTTTCAGAAATAGTTAGTTTCATGTAGCTGTGCCCAAAACCCATATCTTCTTTCTAGATGATAAATAGTTTCTGCTAGCAGACTTGATTCACTGTAAAGAAACTCCAAATTTACCCTAAGCAAAATGCTCTTGTTGGCTTGGTACAGTCACATTCATGGCTCAAGGTAAAAAGCTTTTTTCACTTGCTGAAAATTGCATTTGCATCAATGCTAAAGTTTAACTCTGCAAGCCTATTTCAAATAAACTGGGTACACAAAGTTGTGTGTACATGCAGCACATTTAGTGCTTGTTTTTGACTGGTGTGGCTGTCACCCATGTTGGTGTGACAATGCATCATTGCCCTGCCCTTGGGAGAGCGAGCATGTGATTTAATAAATATTCAGATTTAAGTACAACATTCTAGCCAACATAGTTTCTCCCAGAGACCATGAGAAAATGCTAGATATAGAGAAGAATTTACTTGTCTTTGCATTTGGGAGTTTTTTTGGTCTGTGTTGTGGTTGGTTTTTTTTTCCTCTTCTTTTTTTTTTTTCCCCTGATTACACAATTTTCATGGAAATAAACTCATTGTTAGTTTAGCATTAATCTGTTCCTGGTACTTAGTGTTTATTTACTTCAGAAGTTCAGTCACAATATTTTATTTGCCGACTTAATTACCTCCATAGCAACTAATTCTGATTTATAAATAATAATACTCGTAGTAATTGAAACAGAGAGGTAGGAGAAGCATACTATGTAGCCAACATGTTGATACAATAATTTGCAAACAAAACATATCTTGAATTTTTTAAAGAAAAAGTGGTAGAATTTAAGGCAGTGATTGCACAGGGAGATGGACCTTTTCTAGACTCTTCCTGTACAACAAAATGTGTTTAGATTATTTGTACAAAATTTGTGTTATGCAGCAACTGATCCAAAACCCATTGAAAATTTTGATTTTGGTGGTCTTGGGATCAAGTCCTGGTTTAAGCAATTTCTGAACGCATTGTCAAGCAATCTTTGGGATTTTGCATCCTTCATGTGGGAACAATTAAACTGAAAATAAATTAATTAGAATTTAATCTGCTGTTGTCGTGAGGATCAGGAAATGAAGGATTAAGGATTGTGTTTGACTGTGGAATTTATTCAATAGTCCTAAACTTACCAAGGATGATTTCTTTCCCACATTGAATAATCAGGCTTTACTAATTTAAAGAACTTACTCCTAGAGCCTGAAAATCCAGGCTCATACATGTTTTTTTAAAGAGGGAGAAGGCAGAGCTAACCAGGATTGGATTTTTATATTTAAATCCCAGCGATTACAGGAGCCCTTCCTGCCTGAATTAGTGAATTAGTGATATTTATTGTAGCAGTGAATACCCATGCAAGTGACTCTGAGCAATAAGATCCTACAATAAATACTTGCTCCAAACAGAAAACCCCCTTCTCACAGCTTGCCCCAAGAAGTCCCATGGATCTTTTGTCTTATGGCAAGGTCAAAGACCCAACCAAGGGGTGGAACCTGGCTTCTTTTCCAGGCTGCTGTTTTAACACAGGGAACCTGTCCAGAGATTAGGTTGCCAGCCTTGAACTTGGAAAATTGGATTCAGTTTTCTCTTCTGTAGCTGATTACTTATAAGACCTAAGGGAAATAATTTTGTGTCAGATTCTTCAAGGGATGATGCCCATTTGTTTTCCATGGAAATTGGTTAAGGTTAGATGTTCTCTGCAGGGCCTTTGAGTTTATACCTGGAAAATGGAGATGGGATGATTCAAATACTTGATAAATGTATTACAATTGTGAAGTTCTTATACCTAACAGCTACAGAAATCATAAATTTACTGCAGGTAGAGCTACATATTTCCAGATGCTAATTTGACCTTTCCATCTTGTTTGAAAGGATATTTTTGGCTGTAAAGATGAACTTCTTGTAATACTCAGATCAGTGGTAAATTTTATTATTGACTTCTGTGAATCCACCAACTCTTTAAGGGATTTTATTCTTATTTATATTTCTTCTCCCTTTATAATTGAAATAACACCTTCACCATTATGTCTGTAAATTAGCCATACAAAAGAAACATTCAGCATCAGTCAAGGCAATTAAGAATTTGTTTAGATGGAAAAATACTGTACCTTGCAGATGGCACACAAGAAGCCAAGGCTGCATTTTTCTCTAGAGCTTGGAAGATTTATATTCAATCATCCTCTCAGGACTAGACACAGCCTAACCAGGATAAAGTGATGTTCTTAATACACTTCTCAGAAGGGCTTTAGTTACTTTAGTTCTTTGAGCAAGTTCATTCAGGGTCTCTGTGTGACCTGGTATTGCACCATGAAGAGGTATCCTGAGACCCTGGGCAGAGTTCAGAGGTGAAAATAAGGATTGCACATGGTCACAAGCTAATCTTGGAGCTTAATGGTAGAGAGCTTCTGCCCCTGAAACACCTCAGAATGTGTTGGCTTTGTTCAATTTGACCTCTGCTTTTTGCCATCTTTTCCTTCTGTGGTTTTCTCCTACCTGTCAGATGCTATTTTTTTGGCACAAACTTGTGTTGTTTCATTTAATTTCATGGTGTGCAAGTACTTCAGGGAACATCATTAGTATGAAAATTTACAACAGTGCAGAATACTTATTACTTGCTGCTGGAGAATCAGTAGAGAAAAAGTAGTACAAGATTTTCCCTCCCCATATATTTTTGGGGTTTTTTCCTACTGAATATATATTTTAAAAGGTTGATTCATGCCTCTTCCACCCAAGATGCATTGACTTAAATTAATGCACTTGTCAGAATAGAATTAAATTCCTGGTCACAGTGAGCCAAGAGGATCCTCAACGTCATCCTCCATGAATTTTAAGAAAGGAATATTTATTTTTCTTGTGTACCTTCAGTCTATGAAAGAGCTGAAATTGTTCCTTTGCATTGTGCTGAATCAATCACAGGAAATAAATAGTGGTGTCAAACTGCTTCTTAAAGGACCTTTGGTACTTTATCTCACCTTTCAGACGTGAGCAGTTTTTGGGCAAGTGACAGATTGCTACAAACTGGTCAGCATAGGATCCAGGAATCAAAAAGAATAGCACAGTCTAATGGTAGCAAATAAAACAAGTTGACTCTCAGAGTTCATTTTTTGTAAGATTTTTCAACATCAAGCAAATAGAATCTGCTCATAACAGACAGGCAGTCGTTCTAATGAAGAAATCCTGATTTAACCACTTTAGTCATATTAACCTTAATGCTCTCAGTGCTCAGAGTTGAGCAGACTGACTTACAAGGGGTGCTGTGGGATAGGGACACTCAGTTCCACCTTGGCAAGACTGTGGGGAGAGAGAGAATTGAGCAAACCACAGGACCAATCTTATCATGACGTGATAAAAATCGGTAAAACAAAGAAAAATGCATCTGTGCAGACTTTCCCAGACTGCCTTAACATTGTACACATTCAATATTCAGAATTATTCTGTGAATAATTTATGCAAACATATTCCAGTGCTACAACCGTTTCAGTGGGTATTTGCTATTTTGAGACTTGTGGTTGGTCATCTATTTCCATGTGACAATTACCAGTTTCTGCATGCATGATTCTTACATGTGGCTCTTTAGGGTGAATATATTTAACTATTTGCTGAGCTTTCCCTATGTGCAAATAAATTTTGCTTTCAGCAGTGTGCAGAATGAAAAAAAAAAAAAGTAGAGAGAATAAAAACCAAGCAGAGATGAGGGGTTGCAAATATTTGAGGAGGAGCATAAGTACCAATGAAATGAAATTCTATGGTGATTTTTGGTGTTATGATGCTCTAGTTGTAAAAGCTGCATTTCCAAGGGTTTAGGAGTCTACTCCTAAAAGCTACACCCCAGGTCAGTTTGGGAGTGCCTGGAGCCCTCCTGGCAGCTCTGAATCATAAACTCATAGGACAATTGGGGTGGGACATTTAAGGATCTGCAATGAGCAGGGACATTTTCATCTGGATCAGGTTGCTCAGAGCCCACTCTGATCTGACCCTGCATGTTTCCAGGGAGCAGCCCAGCAGGGCTGGGTCTCTCAGCCTTGCCAGCCCAAGAAGTCACAGTGTGAAGTCCAAACTCTGGACCTCTGCACTGCAGCACAGAGCCCACCTGGCTGCAGGGCTGAAAATAATGATGGTGGTTTACTGTGATTTATGGATACCTGTGAAAAATACATTGATTTTTCTTGCTTCCTTCTTCTCCATATATTATTCTATCCTTCTTCTTGGTTAGATGTATCCATTTTGGGGGAAAAAAAAACCTGGAAAAAAACCCCCAAACACCAACATATATGGGCATGGCTTCTTATTTCTGCTCTCTACCATGTCTAGTTGCCATCCCCACAGCTTGGAGACTTCTGTGGTGCAACTCTTTGCCATGCAGCACCCAGACAGCAAAGCTGCACAGGAAAGGGACATGAACAAAGCCAGGGAGTTTTCAGTTTTCCCTGAAGGTGAATTTAGCAGCGCTCCCTCCCGCTGAGAGGGATGCTAATGAGGCCATCGATCGTAAATAGGCGCATCGAGGAGCTGCTCTGGGTACAGCAAACCTTCCCACTCCAGCGCCGTGCTCGTCTTGGTATCATTCACAAGGAGTGACAGAATAATAATTCTCATCTCCTGTTAAGGCAGAGACTTGCTAAATTCAGAACCTTCTGGAATTAATGCCTTTTTTTTTTTTTTTTTTTTCATAGGTTCTTTGCATTTGCCAAGCTTCATTTCAGGAATTCCTTGAGCAGGGAAATGCACCCTTAAGAATTACTGTGTAATGAATTATTTATTCATTATCTGAAGCTTTATAGCATTTATAAACCTTTAAGTACTAAGAGGTTCAGTAGATTAATTTTTTATTAAAATATTCCATATTTTTAACTAATTTTAAAAATTGATTATGTCCACTTTTAGTCTGACCAGGTGCTGTGGTCTTTACCACCTTGCTGTGGAAAGCTAGAGCAGAAATGCACATGTGCACAGCTCTTTATTATTCTAGCTTATTTAACCCATGAACACAAAGATAATACTTGATGGATAGTTTCAATAGAACAGCATTCCTTCTCCACAGAGGGGGAGAGAGGACCTGCTGTGGATAAGGATTGACCAGACACAATGCTGTTACTGCTGGGGTGAGGGGATGGCACAGTTCAGGGCACCTCCTCTTCCTGCAATCACCATCTTGCAGAGGATTTTTTTTTCTTATTCCTCCAGTTTTTTAGTCTTTCCTTTTTCATTATATAGGAAATGTTTTATATGTGTTCAATATAAGTTTTCTGTTCCCTTTTTTTGCAGCTTCTTTGCTGCACCCTGAAGCAAACCCTCTCCAGCTCTCAAGTTGCAGTCCTTCACTGACCATCCTCAACAATTCATATTTGTGCTTTTCTCTCTGAAGTCATCCTCTGCCTGTACTTTGCTGTCACTCTATGAGCATATTCTCAGGGACCCCCTGTGACAACTTGCTTAAGAACCTCTAGAAAGAAAAGACACAATGCCTCATATTTATTTGTGTCTCAATCCAGGTAACTTCTACTCAGTTTTGAATATATGCTGAAACAACTTCTCCAGTGTTTGAGTAATGTATTTTAAGTTGTTACTGGAATGATGTCTTTTCCTCTTCTTCTTTGAAACTATTTTATCTGATCTTTTCACTGTTATTTGTGCCTAGAAGCTTCCATAGGAAGCTCTGCTGAGAAACATATGTACACATGACTCAAAAACCATCTGCTTCTCTGTCACCTGAAAGACTTTGCACAGAAAGCTAATGCATAATTTATCATAGACTTTTTTTTTGTCACATTTGGAAGTTGTAGCTTTTTTACCTTGGCTCTACGAAGGGGAAGATGCTCTTCCTGGACCAAAAAACTTAAAATCCAATCTTAGTACCACATATAGCAATTTACATTCTTGGCTTGGGCAGCATCTGCTCTGTACCTGGCACAGTCATGTCCCTCTGTAGCTCCAGCAGTGCAACCCCAAGCCTGCAGGTTTCATCCAGTTTTATGGGATGCAGCCTTAAGAGGTCTGGTCTGCCTGATACAAGTAACCAGTGACATGAATGGGACTATAAAATAGCTTAGTAATTATTTTCAAGGCTTCTGTAAGCCAGTTTAAATGCAGCCCATTGCTGTGGCACTGGGGCTCTGCAGAGCCTGCAGCCAGGTGAGGAGGCAAGTCCCTGGGTGAAGGATGCTATCCTGCTTAAATAGCATCACTGCCCTTGCAGGGACATCCTGTGAGCTATGTGGGGCAAATATTGTGGGCAAAATGTACCTGGCAGACAAAAAACTGTTTGCAGACTGAAGGATGCAGAAGTAATTTAGGCTTGGCAAGCCTGCTATCTAAAGGGAGAGTCTCCAGTCTTGGTTCTCATGCTGTTTCACTCATGACAACTTTGGGAATTGATGTTCTGGTGATAACGTTCTTAAGACTTTAATCTATGTTAATTACCAAAGAATACAAGTGTATTTGAAAATAGATACCTGGATATTATGTCCTCTGAACAAGTGCACTTGTCTTTCTGTTTCAGTACCATATCAAGGATGTTGACTCTGATTCCTCAGAATCAAAAGAGAAAAGTTCAGTAGGTATAAAAATAGTTTTATATTCCTTATTTAGGGTTTTTTGAAAAGCAGCTGCTCGAGGGTACCAGACCACAGTGGGTCAATCTGAGATATAGCTTTGACTGTACAGTTTTGACTTGTGCTTTCACTATAAACCTGAAATACACGAAGTGAAACCCTCACCTGTTGTTTCAGCCATGTGCTGAATAGTAACTTGGCACAATATCATGTTTCTAAATCTGAACTTGTTCTTTCAGGGACTGCTTACAGCAGTGTGGGAATAGGTGTGAGTGCATGCACATTACCTAGCTTTGAGTAAAATCTTTTTTTAGGAACTTGTTTGAGCCAATGGCTGCAGTGCCTTTGCCTTTTGACAGGGGTATTTCTGCTTTAATACTGCCTTACTATGTACCACAGGGAGTATTTTTATAAAACATGACTAAACATAAATTGTACCGTTATATATTTGAAAGTTATTCTGCCACCATCCTAAATATGAAAAAGCAGATGTTTCCCTCTTAAGTTCTCATTTTCCTTGTTATGTCTTTGGACCTTTCTAGTAAATTGTAGCATAGTCATTTGAGCTTCACCAGACTATAAATGCTGTTCTAAGTGACTTTATCTCCTCCCACATGGTCTTCAGCAAGTTTTTATATTATTGTCAAGGTTCTTGGCTGCTGTGTGCTGTTGAATGTGCTAACTGAAAATATCTCTCCTTATTACATTATTCTACTTATAGTATTCATGACAGTACAAAAATTATGCTCTTAAGCTCTTGCATGCATATCAAAGTGCTCTGCTCCCTATCTTTAATTTATCATTTCTGTTATTATTCCATTACATACAAATTCTAATGTTTACTGTTCTGTCAGGAACAGTAAATATTACCATTTCTATCTTGGCTGTTGAACACACTGTCTCTTGTTTTTTCATGAAACAGTTAACCAGCAGGTTTGATGGAGTACTAGCCAAAAGTGGTCTCTTTAATTGATGTTCACATTGTTTATTAATTCCACATAAGATAGAGGCATCCTCTGATGGAGTCATAGCAAAAAGTGTAAAAGGGGCATGAAACATCTCTTCACCTGGCAGCAAATTCTGCCCTTAATCCCCCAAGCTCCAGACACAGACCATATAGGAACATATCACTGCTGCTGGAAGCTGAGTGCTGTGAGGACTCCTCCTGCATTTACTGCTCTGTTAGCTCCCATTCATTATTCCTTATCTCTGCTCTGTCTCCATACGTTTTCTGGTGAAGGCAATATGTTGTTTTGAGGGGTTTTTTCCATTGAGAAATGAGCTTTAAAAACTTACTTTTGCCAAATATGCATGAAAGGAATTGAAACATGCTGCTTTTCCTGATGCTGGCAGCAGTTCAGTGATCCCAGTGGTGGCCTCAATGGTGGCAAGAATGGGCACAGGAGCTGCAGGAGTGGGAGCACAGAGAGCAGCAGGAGGCTGTGCCTGTCTCATGAACCATCTTGCCTACTGGAGGATATTCAGCATCACAAGTGAGGACACTTTTGGTTTGAAAGAGGTGTTTGCTAAGGAAGGTAGGAGCCACTTTGGAAATAGGAAATGTAAACCTCCTCTCTCCAAATTATTATAATTTTGAAATTAAGGAGCTTTCAGGCAAAGATATGGGAATAGGAATCATTGTTCTTTTACTAGGACAATTTAAATGAAAATACAGTAATACTCAAAAATCCCAAAATACTGATAGAGTCAGAATACAAACTGACACTCTGACAGTCAGGATGTTGGTAGCAGTCCCATTAAATGGTGGCTGCATCCTCCTGCAGTGGCAGATGTGGTTCAGTTGAAGTAAGGATTCTGGAGAAAGGTGCAGGTTTTTTTCTTCTGAAGGTCTAGCTGTGATGAAGATGGGCCTTGTCTTCTGGGAATTTAGTGGGGGAAAAGGCTGCTTTGATGTTCTAAATTTTAGGTTTTATTTAGGTAATTTTATCAGTCATGGAGTGGGACTCAATGGTCCATTAACAGAAGATATCTTTGTGGACAAAGGTTGGGTAGAAGAGATAAAGAAAACTGCCCCACCTGGTTTTAACAGCTGGCTCATTTAACAGAGAATATCCCCCCTGGTGTTATGAGGGATGGGTCATGGAAGAGATAAGGATCACTGCTCCACCTGGTTTCAACAGATGGTGACAAAATACATACTTCTGGTTACATTTTGCATTGCAACTTAAAACACACACAAAAATGTAAAGGACTTTACAGCTAAATTGGCTTATGTCTTTTGAAATGAATTACGGCACAGCACCAATAAATAACCTGTGAAGGCCAGGACAATACTTGTGCTAATAAAAGGCAGCCACTGTTTATCAGTGAAGTCCATTTTTTAAAAAGTTTTGGGCAGCAGCTGTCTGCCTCAGCAGCAGTGTATCACTGGTGTGTTTGGCCAGAAGCCTAGTGAGAAAAAGCAAAGGACAGAGGAAGACATCCTCCACCAGCTTTGGGCTCTAAACACATACTGATAATCCAGAATCCATCACGTGTAGCATTGCATCATCCCTTTTGTATTTCCTTCTGCAGTCAGCAAGCCAATGACAGCACACAGCTGCTTTGGATTAATCTGATGCTTTAGCATCTTCATTTTGGCTACTTGCAAATGATGTTACCTTGGCATGGTTTCATTCAATGACACTAATAGATCCAGGCAAATACTAGTTTGGGATTATTTTTTGTTATTATTCAGAAGCCAAACCAAAAAAGCAGGAAAAAATGTCTTAAGTCAGAATTTTCTGAAGTTTTCTTTGGCAAAACGAAGCAAAAAAAGTCATGCCAAATGCATAATGCATCAAAACCTTGAATGAACTAAAATGTTTCATTCCACCAAAATTGAATGTTTCTGTTCTGGTTACTCTTGCCTTTTCTTTTTCTTTTTCTTTTTTTTTTTTTTTTTTTTTTTTTTGAACGACATTGAACAAATAAGTCACAAAATTTTGCTTGCAAATGATTGGAAAGGAAATATTTGCCATTTTCAGACATCTATAACTTAATCTATCTTTCAACCAAGGATTTAGCTGAATTCAACCTAAATTTACTAATTCTTTCAATATTTTTTTTCCTTTATGCTGAATGTTCACAGAAAAAATATCCCCCCAAACTTTTCTTGGTGCTTTTGAATTGATTCTGGAATTTTCTTCCTGCCTTGCTAGTGAGATATCGTCCTACTTTTACAGGGTTTCTTTTGATTTTGCTTTTTCATGATGAAGAATATTTTGGTTTTGTTTCTTAATGATCTGAAAGTACCTGTAATTTGGTGTGTGAAACTGTTAAGTTTCTTCATAAGCTGTACCTTGGCCTTCCCCTGCTTATTCTGTAATAGAGTTACAGGCTAATGAGGGGTAAGGTAAATTCTGCCTGTGCCATTTTAGAGCAGATGTTGCTGTCAATATACTTTTTTCCTTGACTTGCTTTGATTTCTTCTCTCCTTCTTCTCTCCTTCTTCTCTCCTTCTTCTCTCCTTCTTCTCTCCTTCTTCTCTCCTTCTTCTCTCCTTCTTCTCTCCTTCTTCTCTCCTTCTTCTCTCCTTCTTCTCTCCTTCTTCTCTCCTTCTTCTCTCCTTCTTCTCTCCTTCTTCTCTCCTTCTTCTCTCCTTCTTCTCTCCTTCTTCTCTCCTTCTTCTCTCCTTCTTCTCTCCTTCTTCTCTCCTTCTTCTCTCCTTCTTCTCTCCTTCTTCTCTCCTTCTTCTCTCCTTCTTCTCTCCTTCTTCTCTCCTTCTTCTCTCTTCTCTCCTTCTTCTCTCCTTCTTCTCTCCTTCTTCTCTCCTTCTTCTCTCCTTCTTCTCTCCTTCTTCTCTCCTTCTTCTCTCCTTCTTCTTCTCCTTCTTCTTCTCCTTCTTCTCTCCTTCTTCTCTCCTTCTTCTCTCCTTCTTCTCTTCTTCTCTCCTTCTTCTCTCCTTCTTCTCTCCTTCTTCTCTCCTTCTTCTCTCCTTCTTCTCTCCTTCTTCTCTCCTTCTTCTCCTCTCTTCTTTCTTTTCCCCAAACAGGGACATCCAGTTAAAACACAAGTGAGAAACTTTGCAAGGAGAGAGGACTCAAAGGTTCATATTTAGCTTGGCACGTTGTATGCTCTTTAAACACCTCTTGCCTTGAGGATGCTTGGCTCTGCCAGGGAGGCCCACAGTCCTTCAGGCCAGAGCCCAGAAATGTTCATGTTCCTGTTTGTTTGCTCCTTGGCCCAGAACCCTGGTAATCTGGGCTTTTCCCAAAATATATGTACTTGTGGCATAGGCCACTGTACTGCGTCCAGTGCATTTAGAAGATGTCTGGTTTATGGTTTTATAATGGAAATAAGAATGCTCAGCAAGAATTTCCAGTGAACTTCTCTACAAAGCTGGAATCTGAGTTTATTTCCAAGCTCTGCACAACTATATATCCTTCCATCCATTTACCTTTAATCTTCTGCATGTGATAAAAGTGATATTATTTTTGGAGGATGACTGTTGTTTCAAAGGCTCATAATCAGCCCCTTCCAACTTTGAAAACATCACCCTTTTGAAAGAGGTTCTCTAAAGTCTGCTTTGTCTGCAAAAGTGAGTTTTAAATATTCCCATAAAACCTCTTCATTTCCTGTGCCATGTGGCTGTAAACATACTGTTTAGTTTGTTGGGAATTTGAGGTTTGAAAATAATGCTGCATTTATATATAGAATTAAAGAGGATTGGAAATAATCCTTTTAAGGACTTTATTTACATGACCAAAAATAATCAAGATCAGATTGTTTGAGGACTGGAGGATAGAATGTCAATAATACTTTAACAAGCAAACTAATCAACTGGTCCTCCTACTGCCTAGAACTGATGAAATAAAGAGATTCTTACTAATTCTGCTTGTAAATGCTTGGGAGCCTTGCAAATTCTCACTGGTGAGAGCCAGATGGGTCCCTCGATAGCGAGACTCTTTTATAGGTTCATTGCTCATTTCTGTGGCTAATGCTTTCCTCCTGATGAGGAGATTGTCCCCACTGATCCTATTTCTGGTTGCGCTGTTTTTCTCAGAGGCAACAGGAATACAAATCTGGCACATCCTTCTGGTGGCTGTACTGGGTGCTGAGACTTGAGCTCACCTCCAAACTGCTGTTGTTTCTTAGCATGAAATCCCACATTGGACTGAGGATCTCCACTTGTGTCTGCTGCCTGGGCAGAAGTGGGTCAGGATGACTTGTCCCCATTGTCACCAAAACTGCAGGAGAAACAAAAACTCTCCAACAACATTTTTAGTGTTAGAGAATCGAGGCATTACTTTATTCTGGCCAGGATGTGCAACAGAAATCATTTCATCCTCACATTGCCCAGGTTGTACAGAGAAAATAATTCCTTGTTTATTGATCCCTTAACCTTCTATGTTAATTAGGTTCTCATTCTTCCTTCTCTTATCTATCTTTTGCCCAACCAGGTGTCTCCAGCCACGTCAGGGGTGATGTTTAGATTTGATGTTTGCTCATGGTCGTTATCCTTTTCTTATCTTTTGTGCTACTCCCAGTCCTTTGAGATGTTAAATTCATCAGGCCTGAAATGGAACAATCCTCTGAAAAGAAGCTTCAAGTCCTTTCCCACAAAGGGGCAAAGATGAACAAAACCCCTGACTAAAGTTATATAAACTAATTTCAAACTTTGTATCATTTCCAATACCCTGTGTGGACCTCTCTGAACTTGATAGCTGGGATTTTTGGTTGGATGAAGTCTTCCTCTGTAGCTTAACAAACCTGAAGTTTGCCTCCTCTCTAACACATTTTAGATGTGGTTACATTCTTTATGACTTTTCATGTTTGGAGTTTTTATGGCAATTTCCTTCCTTCTGTTTTTATGTCCAGCAGAAATGTGTCAGCATGCCTCCTGCAGAGCTCAGCCTGATGAGATTGGCAGATTCACCTTTTACAAATCCTTTTACTGAACAACCTGTTGCAGGTGTCTCAGACATCTTTAAAACCCAATTTCTGAGTGGACCTGTGTCTGTCTGTGTGTGCTGACCTGCTACAAGGCCCAGAGAAGCTGCAGAAATCTCTGCTTGGTTTCTTCAGCCAAAATGCTTTCAGTGGTTGAAAGAGTAAAATCTAGAAAATGCAGTGTTATTCAGCTGCAAGGAAAGAAGGCAGATTTTGGATTAATGCCATCCTTCAGAGGAAGGGATTTCAAGCCTGTGGGTCCCCAGTGGGTTAGAGCACACCAAAATGTGCACTGGAGCTGTAGTGTGAGCTCTCCCAGCCTGGGCAATTGCCCTTTAGGAAGAAGCCCCACTGAGAAGCAGAGACTGTGGGAATCAGGTCAGCCTGATGAGCAGCAGAAGCCTGTCCAGGGATCCAAACAGCCATATGGGACAGGCTGGCTGAGCCCCTGGCTATGCAGACCTCATTGCTTATCCCCACTGGAGAGCCCTGCCCTGGACTTCAACCAGCACTGGGTGTCAACCAGAACAAATCCATGGCTGGAAAATGACAGATCCTGAGCTGGGGAGCTTGGGAGCAGCAATGTAAGGAGGGAGGCAGGAGTGTAATTAAAATTTGCAGGAGGCAGGGAGAGTGCCAGCTGGATGCTGGAGGGCTTTCATGGGAATGACAGTGAGTTTTCCTCTCTACAGCCAGGGATCCTGAGATCAATTGTGCATCTCTTTTGGTTAGAAGGATCAAAACAGTGCCCTGACCAATGTTTAACATGAATTACTGAGGATTACATGAAATTTGAAAATACTTTGGGCGGCAGGCAATTTTGGAAACTGAGATTTGGACAAAGAGTGTCAGAGTACAAAGTGTACAAAGAGTGTACAGAGTGACAAAGAGTGCAGATTCGAGCTGAAATCAGGTGTAACCATGGCAAGGGCTTTCACTGTCAGTAAATTCTGGCCCCTGAGGTGACAGAGACCCACTACAGAGTAAGAGATCCCAGCTGAGTTCATGGCAGAGGTTTTGTGTTGCCTGGGGTATGTGGCTCTCCTACTACACATTTCAGAATCCTCTCCCTTTGAGGGCAAGAGTGCCAGTAATACACGTTGGATGTAGCAGACAGTTGTTAGACAAATTGCTGTGGGATTTTACAGTGATGTGAGACTTCTCAAAGAACATAAATTGGGACTAATTTTCTCTGTTGAGGAATGGGGTCAGTCTCAACAGATGCTCAAGGTTTGACACCTCTTTGGGAAATGCATCCTTTGATTTTTGGCTGCTAAGGCTGTATGTAAGCTACCTATAGTGGAGACTGCAATGTTAAAATCTGCAACAGAGAAAGAATATTACAGCCTAAATGAAAACACAGTGGTAACTGAGAGCTAGAGATGCCTACTGAGTGACTTTTTTTTACCAAGAAGGTGACATTTGCTGTTGATTTGCTGTTTAGAATAGACAAAAATAGCCTTACTTTCCCAGATATGATATTTAGTAGGAGAACCTCAATCAAGATGCTGCTAAATTAGGAGTGATCTTATATAATTCTGTGGAGCAGGAAATACTACATGAGAAGTGTAGGAAGACAAGTGTTTGCCAGCCTCTCCTGTGGTGGTGCTGGGAAACCTGTAGGTCCCATCCCTGTGCTGTTCCATCCCATCTAACCATGAGTGTGCATACATGGACAGTAGGTTGCATTCAGGTTGTCCCTTCTGCTTTTATTTTAAACAAAAGTCTGCACAACAACAAATTGCTTCCAGGGGTGGAAGCATCTTAAGAGCTATAGGGTAATGGTAATATGCACATTTGTGTGTGAATTTGCAAATTTATTTCTTGTCCATGCAGGGTAAAGGTTATTAACAGCTCTAGAAAGGGAACTGTTTCTCTTCCCTTTTCAGAGTGTCTGTTCATGTCTGCCTTGCCCTGTCAGTGACTGCTTCTGTTTCCTACCAGAAGCAGACCTGGGATGGGGTTATACAACTAGGTATTTATAATTGCAATGTGACAGACCTTCTGTTTAGTTTTCCCTTGCCACACTTCTCCAGCTCCATTCACGTGCAAGCAGGCAGCGTGTCCGCAAGCACTGTGGTTGCCATCCCCAGTGCCTTCTGTAAACCCCTGCCACACAATACCACATGGGCTCTCTCACTTCACCAGGCCTGACAACACTCTTCTTCCATGCTAAGATTTTTTCCAGCAGACTGGGAGCACAGCAGACCACCAATGTTCCAGCCACAGATCCATGGCTGTGGATATTGGCACTGGCTAGAGTTTCCCTCTCACCCTGCCTGCATTGCTTAGGGATACAGGAAGTTTTGAGGGCCGGGATCATCTTCTCCTCTGGCAACACAGCACCTACTGAGTTAGTCCCCTGCTGAGAATTGTCACAAGGAATGTCATAAACAACCAGGGATACAGACACAGCATTGAAAGGAAAAGCATCCTGTCCTGGCATCTGAACCTTCTCTGGTAGCTCTCAGGGACTGCTTGGTCTAAGAGAAGTCTATTCCATGACAGAGTACCAGTGGGACACAGCCCAGTTCTGTTTCCTCCACTTTTTTTTTGCTGTCAGAAGAATTCACTGAATTAGCTCAATCTCAGGATATTTTTCTCAAGCATTTTACAGGGAATTAGTAATACTTGCAGGCTATATTCCGAGAAAAAGACCATACAATTATCTACAATCTTTGCCTGAGACCAGACTTGTAAATAAATCACAAAGAACTGAGTCTCCTTAAAAAAGTGCTCCCAGGGTCTTGCAGTGATAATTATTGTGATCATAAAGGAAGCAGTTACAGACCAATGAAGCTGTCTGGAAAGGCTAGGGAAGAGGTTAATCGAGATGGTTCACCCTGGTCTAACTGTATAAAGCACAAAGTGATATAATTAAATACAGAGTCTCCACAAGCACAGTGCTGTGCTGTGTAAGTTTTGATGTCTCTAGAAATGTGTGACAGAAGTTTGCTAATATCACATAGGAAACCACGCAGTGAAACAGACCAGAAATCATTAGATTACAGGTTTCAATGGCAGGTGTGTAGTAGAAAACAAAATATTTAATCCAGTCTGGTTTTAAAATAAGTTTATTTGGAGTGTGCAATTCTTCGGTTTCAAGGGTATTTAATATAATCAAAGTAACGAATGAGTGCATCTTTCTGGTTGATCAGGCATCTTAAGTGATGAAAATAGTGAATATGGCTTCCCAGGCTCACCTGTCCATCTAGCTGTTTGCAAACTTTTGTGTTTATCAGGTTTCAGCTTTTGGGGTTTCTGTAGTTATTTACTTTTTCACAGTAAGTTGAAGTTAATCAATTCAAATTTTCATTAACTCTTCTGTGCTGTAATAGACCAAGTCATACCGAAATGAAATGAACTTTTGAGGGCAGCTATCATGGTCTGTTTGGGTATTTCAGATTTACAGGACAATGTACTCTGTAACTTAAGCTCTATTTTATAAGCTCGTTAAGAAACAAAGGAAGAAACACAACAAACACGGGGTCAATTGCCTTTGCATGGACTAATCTGCCATGTGATTTCACCAACTCCGATTCTGAAGAAACTGCCAGACAATCACCATGCAAAGGAGTGGCTGCAGGAGACAGCAATGTGCAGGTGATAATGGCTGGGTAATGGCCCTTTATCTCTTCCTGTCCTTCCTAGCACATCTCTTTGACGTTATTCCTCTGCACTAAGGACACAGCTCCCAGTATACATCAGGCATGAGCTGTGGTAGCCAAAAAACCCGACCTTATGGCTCTCTCCAAACACCTCAAAGAAAATTGTAGTGGTTTTGGGGTTGGCCTTTTCTCCTCAGGTAGCAAGTGAAAAGAGAAAAAGGCTTTAAGTTGCACAAGGAGAGGTTTAGATTGGGTATTAGGAAAAAAGTTCTTCACCAGAAGGGTTGACAAGCAGTGGAAAGACTGCCCAGGAAAGACCATCCTTGGAGTTATTTAGTAGATGTTTAGACCTGGCACTTAGGATACGTTTAGTGTTGGACTTGCCAATGTCAGTTCAAGGATATTAGAGGCCTTTTCAACCAAAATTATTCTAAATGTCTATTAAACTTTGTCAGGAGCTGTCAGGTTGATGAGTCTCCAAACTCTCAAAAGACCATCAACTGGGTTTCCTATGGTTTTGGAATCAAATAGGATAACTCCCTCTCTTGCAGTCAGACCACAGTTCTATCAAGGATAATGATATTTTGCAATACCTGGTCAGACACAAGTCCATTTTGAAGTCATTGTTACTGTAGCCACATCCAGGATTGGAAAAAGCAGCTCTGGCTTTTTAACTTTGATGCTGGGTATCAGGAGCAGTTTTGGGGATTTGTATGCATTTATTATGCACAGAAGCTATTTGATGGCTATGGTGTGTTGATTTACTGCTCTAAAGCTGTTCCTATAATATTTTATCACATTACAGATAAATTGCTTCTAAATTTGTGTAGACTTATTATTTGATCAGCTGTCACCTAGTGTTTACACTTTGACCATTTCATAAGATTGAACTTTTCCCCAAATATGCCACCAGTCTCTCCCTGCTTAGTTCTAAAATATCTGCTCAAGTGAAGCAGAGGAAACAAACTAGTCCTTTGATATTTATTTTACTGTTATATTCTATTTGCTTACAATGGCATGGACCTGTTTCAAGATGAAGGATTAGCTTTTAGATACAGAAAATAACCAAATTCTCTGGGAATGTTGATTGTGACCAAGTTTTATATCTGTAGCTAGCCACACAGTGAAGCAGTTTATTTTGCCTGGCAATAATCAGGTTGCTGTGTCTGATTGTAGCTGTTTTGTAGTAATTTAATGTAGCCCAAACAAAAAGTTCACCTGTAAGGAGTGCAGAGTATGGTATACAGGAAAATACACCTTCAGTGTGTACTATTTATTCACATGTAAGCAGAGTTTTCAGCACTGATGGCATAAGGCTGTAACCCAGGCTTTTATTTGTTGTGTGGAAATTAATTTGGTTGAATCTCTTTTCAATGACTACCTCTGTCACAATGATCCTATATGGATCAATTCCTGTTAAAAGTATTTTAAAAATTAAAATGCTAATTAAGTTGTGTCAAGGCGAGTATAGGTTGGATATTAAGAAAAAGTTTTTTGCAGAAATGGTGATAAAGTATCAGAATGGTTTACCTGGGGAGGTGGTGGATCTGTCGTTGTAAACACATCTCTGAATGTGTTTAAAGAAAGACTGGATGTGGCATTCAGTGCCATGGTCTAGTTGAGGTGTTGGGCTGGGTTGGACTGGATGATCTTGGAGGTCTCTTCCAACCTAGTTATTCTGTGTGTGATTCCGTGTGTTATGCTTACATTGCAGCTTATAATAGATAAGAAATTCTCACATGAATATGTGGATATTTGCAATCACTTTCTAGTATTACAGTTACCTGCAAAATATAATAGTGTTCTACCATAAATGATGAATGGGTGACTACCACAACCTTGTAAAGCATTTAAAGGTGTGTCTATAGTTACATGCAACAGGAGTTTGCAAGGTCATTAACAGGCAAAGGAGGATCAAATGTTTGTAAATACTCTGCAGGCTTTGGTATTTAGAATCCTCTCACCAACCTATGAAGTTTAGTGGTGCCTCAGTGGCTTGATGGCCTAAAACTTTGCAGGAATCTGGGTGTGGAGATGAATGTCATCTTTCTGCAGAAGTAGAGGCAACCAACACAGCTTATCAGTGATTACAGAGGACCACATGAAGGGCCAAGGAGTGATGCTGGATGGGTGAGATCATCTTTTGAAATCTCCCTAGCATTCCTTGTGCAGTGCTCAGATGCTGGCTTGCAGCTGTGGCCCTGCAGAAGCGCCAGACATAGACCCAAAACCTTCACCATGTGCTGAATCTTCTCCATCATCTCACCTGGGGCTCAAATCAAACCACATTTCTGCAAGGAAATCACACTTTTAGGCATGTGCTGTTGTTTAGCCAGTGCAGCCAGTTTGCACATTGCGGCTTCACTTGGTGGGAGGGGAGCCATGGAGAGGCATCCAGCATCTAGAACTGTTCTGCAAACCTTACCTAATGGAGCAACCCTCAAAAAGAAGCAGCGTAAGAAGGAAAAGTAATCTTATTTTGTATAAACCAGGCATCACTCAGGCACTCATAGTTTTAGTCTTGGGAAGCTTGAAGGGTGTCTGCACGTGGTTAGTCCAAAAATATTTGTGGCCACAAAGAATTAGGAAAGGTAGCTATTTAGCTCTCCTGGGTTGTTGTTCTTAATGGCAGCCATGTGGCTGGCTTCTGAATGTGTCTTTTGCGCCTTTCAAAAGTGACTGTGAATGTTTGTGTCTCCTTTTGTCCCACCTCTGTGAGTCATTAGGTAAAACTGCTGATTAACTCATTGCTCTTTTGTTTCTTTCTGGGTGTAGGCTGTTGTATTTAGGTTGTCTTTTGTTTTTCTCAATCTGGATGTTTCTCCAAATAGAAATTGCAGATAGCTGTGCTGGAGACTTTATGATCTACTAATTTAGATGCCATTAACATGTGCTTTTCTTTCATCGCCTTTTCTTCCACTTCTTCCTGTTGTCTCACATCCACACATTTCTACTTTTGCTCTATCCCTAGGCTGATATTTCTACTAAAGCTCATCACAGACTTGTGTGCAGCTCTTCTGCTAAACTTGGGATCTAATGGGTCTGGGTAGGCAGAGGATTGAGAAATGTGCTTGATGTTATTTTATATTGGAAAAATTTCCTGCTGGTTACAGCAGCAAGTCAGACTTGTTTCAGGTTCACAGGGAGCAATGCAAACATCAACTTTTAAAATTAAAGGTAACTCATGTGAAAGTGCAGAATCATGATAAAAGAAGCTCAGTATACCTGTACTCTGATTCCAGTTACACAGTTGTCTTCTCTCTTTCAAACAGTAGGTTTGGAAAGTGGTTTCTCACTTTCTCACCCTGCTGCCCAACGAAATGCCTGGTCAGAGTTTGGGCTGCAGATGGCCCAGTGGGATAGACTTGCCCCCAAATAATCAAAGGTAGAGATTCACTAGAAACCCCGGTCTTCTGTCATCTCACACTGTTCTAAAACATAAAATTAAGAAAAATGACCTGATCTTACAAGGAGATTAGAGATAATAATTAATGTTTATGAAGCACTAAGTAGTATAGCAATAAATTACATGGGTGATCCTATGAGGATGTTGCTAATTGTGTATTCAGGACAGAGTTTGAATAGGATATAGTAAATGAGGCATGAGGCCATGCACTTAGCAGTGAGGATAAAACAGGCTAATGAATCGTTGCTCATTAAGGGTATGCCATCCATGTGCACAGAAAGGCTAAAGGTGCCATGTAAAAAGGTACATGTTATCCTGTAATTAAAGATTTTACAGTGCATATAAGAGTTACAAATTTAATTTGTCTGGGAAACATAAAACCAGGCATTCCTTATCCTCAGAAACACAGCTTTGCAACCCTTAGACTTTTTGAGTAGAGGCTTTTAATGTAATTCAGTAAAAATTGTTTAAATATTGTGTTTCCCCTGTTTGTTTTGCCACAGTTGGCACTGAACTCCTTCTCCCATGCTGCCTTCACCATCTGGAAGAGACTAAATGGCTTTGAGTTGCCTTAAATCCCATCACCAAATCCTGTCTTCTGGGTCTATAATTCCTGACCCTCTTTCTCATAAGAGAACTCAGTCCCATTTCTTGACCAAGCTTGGCTCCATTAAACTTAGATCTCTGTCAGGTCTTGCCTTTTTTTTTCTCTACTGTGTTTTTATACCACAGAGACATGAATCAATAAGACATCAATATATCGGCCTACGTTTATTAATATAAAATGAGACCATCAGTGATTTAGTATTCTGAAGTTTTTTTCACATCAGATTAATTAGTTCAGAGAAGTGTTTAGTTCAGTCTAAAATAGGTTTTAATTAAATAGCAGCAAACTGACTACGTCTGGAAACTCAAACTGACTGTTCTCTTTCTAAAGAAATTTGAATTCCAGCATGCTGTTGAAGATCAAGATAAATGAAAAGCAGAGAATCAGATTGCATACAGAATTGGATATCATCCAATATATTTCAGGTATATTATAGGTATCTTATAAATTCAGTCAACAGGAAATAAATATACAACAGTCAAAGGGGTATTAATCAAGTTCAGTACTGATACCTAATTTTCCCCCATGCTCAGCTTGTACCATTTCTTTATGTTTAGGTGGAGCTTGAGGGACTATTGTCATATACACCTTTGTTACTGAATGCTGTAAAATTCTCTCACTTTGCTTTTAAAGACAAAGTCCAAAAAATATAGAGCACATGCCCAGTGAGATGTGGTTGTACCTTTGGGATGGAGGTGTGGGTAATTTTAGAATTATATAATATACCGAGTTCATCTAAGGACAATGATTTCACCATCGAGTTCCCCTCCCTGCAAAGATTTCAACAGCGCCTGGCTGCAGTTTCTCCACACTGCTCCACCCTCCATTCCATCCCCCTTAGCAGGTGCTTACAGCTGCAGATCCTGTGCTTGGGGAATCACTGTGGAATAGATCTCTGAGCATGCAAGCCGCATTCCATCCAGGGAGCAGCCACTGTATTTTACCCTTTAATTTCTGCACTGTTATCACCTCTGTTAGGATACGAACAAGCCTCCTCAGTTTCCTCCAGTTGTACCCCCAGTCCTCTGTCCTTGGGGTCCCCAGTCATCTTCCCACACCTGTGGCATAATGATATCTCTGATAAGATAATAATAATAATAATAATAATAATAATAATAATAATAATAATAATAATAATAATAATAATAATAATAATAATAATAATAATAATAATAATAATAGCAGCTTTCTGATACATGGTAGAAATAACAAGTAGTGCAGGAGATGTTTTGACAAGGAAAGTGGAGATGGCATTTAGTGTCCTTTGATCTTTTGTTCCTAATATGTCGTTGCCCTAATTGTTCTAGTGTTCTGTTCCTTTACAAAATTTGTCCATCGTTACTTTATAAGATATATTAGGTTATTTTGTTTTCTGGTAAATTTAAAATATCAGGCATGTTGGTTCTTCTCATCACCCTGAATTTGTCAGATTGCCACCTCTGTGATCTCTCTCTGCTCTGGACAAGGCTGGTACAGTGCTGTCATCTCCATCCTCCTCAGCCTCCATGGCTTGGCAGAGATGACAGATCAAATAGTCACATCCTATTTTTCCTGAGACCACAGAACCAGTGATTGTCCAGACATTAAAAAGTCTTCTAAGTGTGAGATTCTCAGCCTGAAAAAAGACATTCACTTGTGTGCTATGTGAATTCAAATTCATTTGTATGGTATTCACTATGTTCTGTGCTCTTTTAAAAAGAAAATAACATTAAGACAGCATATAGATGAATTTGAAAGAAAAGAAACCAACCCTTCCCTGCTGACAAGCTAATTTTCAGTGCTTTAACAATTACAGAGTGAAGTAAAATTATTTTATTGCCTTCTTTCATCATTATGCCACAGTACTAATTATGTTCCTGGTGTTCTAAAGTTTATAATGTTATTTCCTTCCACTGAGTTCATATTTCTTTATTAAATTAATTCTTTAAACACATGCTTTATGCTGCTAGTGAGGCCCTGGTAGCAGACTCCCATCTTACAATGACACCAGTGGGTAAGTTTTCATCCACTGCAAAGATAGAAATGATGGAACAATGGCTGTATAGAAGAGAAACCGTAGAAAAATGATTAATATTTTTCAGAATGATCAGCATATGCTGCCACAGAGTGAATATTAAATCATCACATTTTAATATGGAAAACTGATGAAGTCTAGAGCATAAATAATAAAAGTTATGCAAACATATCTTTGCATGCATATGAGAGACTGGAGTATGGAAGGCACTATACACCTAAAGGATTCTTGCTTTGCTGCAATCACTGCTTTGCACAGACTTTAGTAAGAGTGACCTTTCATTTCAGACACTATTCCCAGCTGATTTCAGAAAGATCTAAAAAATTTCCATCAAGAAATGAGCACATCTCTGATAAAGATAGACCCACTGCTACAGCTCTGATAAACTCAGGGCTTAAGATGGAATGAAGGGTCATTGCTGTCTGGTCTGGTCTGGGCAGTGTTAGCAAACTGCTTGCCAGCATAAGCAAGCTTAATAATGACAACCAGCATCAAGGTGCTTCCCAACCACTGCTAGAAAGAGAGAGGCATAAAATATGATTCTTTTCTTGTTAAGAGTGTAGTAAAGTTGACTGAGAGAACACACAATTGAAGGATTAACCACCAAGGGGACAGTCCTTCATGGGAACCATGCTTGTGCTACTACAGGGAGTGCCTTATGGCAATTTAGTCCAATGGCCAACTGCCATAAGACTTAAAAAACACTTGAATGTAATCCTTTAAGCAATGTTGTGCCTTTTCCCATGGCTTCTAGAGGCCTTTTGGCAGCTGGGGATTTCTGCAGAGAAGCCACCCCTGTGGCACCCCTAGGACTGGAGCTGCCAGAGGTGATGGCACAGGGTTTGGCACTGCTGGTTGTGATGCATCTGGGGATGTGCTGGGTGCAAGCCCTTGGCCAGGGAGGAGAGGTGAGTTACTGCAGCTCCTTTGCTCTATTTGAGCAAAGAGAGGCAAGGGACCAGGGCTGGAGGTTAACAAATGCTGACCCCATAGCAAATTCCAGCATGAAGACTAAGGCTCTGCTTTTAAGGAACACATTTATGCCTAAAGGAGGTCTCCAAAAACAGGATGCCTGTCACCAGTGAAAAATGTACTGGTGTGGGTTCCAACCATACTTCCAGCAATTGTCACAGGCTTGTTTGCAGACACTCAGACATCACTTTGGAGTCTCTATTTCCATGTCCATATTTTTCTCTCTGTTCACAGATTACAGGTGCAACCCCCAACAAAGCCATTGGATATCATGCCATATTTGGGAACAGAAACTTAGCCTCATCACTTGAAGCCTACATAGCATTTTCCAAGGTCTTTCAGCTATAATCAGGAAGTTGTTTATGTTTTTAATAAGTTGATGGGTAAGACAGTTTTATTTTTAAGGAAAACCTTATTTTTTTCCCTTTTTTCCCCTCTCATTAATTACAAAATTTCTGATATTGACTGCAAGAGTACATAAGTGAGGCAAGATTTTGTTTCAAGAGCTTTGTCACTGTCTTTCCTGTCCTATTACTCTACTTAAGTGTTCAACCTTTTCTGTGTGAAGACCACTAAGTTAGACAAACCATTGTAGTGATTTTGTCATAAAGGCAAGTGCTTAAGGCAAGTTTAGATCATCAGGATAATTTCCCATTTTTCCTACATGTAAAGATATTTTGTATCTTATTTTCTGTCCTGTTGCTAATTATCTTAAAAGGGGCTTTGTAATAGAAAAGGATTTTTGTCACTGAATCAGTCATTTTTCTGGCACATTGCACTGCTAGTAATGTGATTGCTTAAATAAGAATTGCTGCAGCTTTAACATCATAATATATTCACTCATTTCTTTGCCTTTCATTCTAATAATGTAAGACATAATGAACTCTTGGTAGATATAGTAATATCCCATAAGTATTTCTACAGGATTTATATTGTCATTTACTATTATTTCAAAGGACAAAACATAATTCTTGCCACTTTGCTCAGCTACTCATTTTGTGATTTTTTTTGTTCTCCCACTATCACTGAAAAGAAATGATCAAATTAACCATTTTAACAAGCATTTGCTAATTGTGCCTACATACATTCATTTAAATGACTTGTGAAATCAATCAAATAATGGGGCCCGGTCTTCTTTCCCTGAATAATGACTTCAAGGAGGATCCACCTCCCTCTCTGGGAAAGAATGGATAGCTGGGAATGCTCAGGGGAATAAAAGGATTTAAAGCACCACACATAAAAGGCTGAGTAGAGGAGTCTTTGAAAATAAATGCAGGCTTCAACAAAGGATGAGAAAGAAAAGGGTACAGAGGGAGGGCTGGGTGTAGATATGGACAGAGCACACAGAGGAGAAGCATAATACCCCAAAAGAATGAGCCATAGGTGCTGGGCTGGAGGCTGAGGAAAATGCATTTTGATGAGAGGCACAGGATGTGCAGGGGGTGGTGGGGTAATGGAAGAGACTCAAAAGGAAGCCAGTCTGGAAAATTAAACTAATAATCTCCAAACAAAGTGTTGGCATTTCCACTAGTATGCAATGAGCTGTTCCTCACAATCAAAAAATTATGAAGGTGAGAAAAAGAGGTGAGGTCCATTTAATATTTCAAAAATTACAACTCTTTTTCCTATATCCCGTATTTAGGATTAATTGAAAATAAAAGGTGCCTGATTTCTCATCAATCCAGAGTGCTGAAAAGAATCACAACATTACCTCACAGTTACATAACATCTGTCTGAATCTTTCTCATTTGTAGCAAAGTTTCTTTGGAGGATTCTCTCAGAGCAAGACTGAAGTAGGCTGTAGTGAGTGTTTACATACACTTCTCCAGAAAACAAGCAAACATGGAAATGATTAAAGAACATGGTGAGTAATCTTCTTAGATTAGCATTCTTTAGAGTTCAAAATATTTTTTAAAAAATTAAGCTCTTTTCTCTGTTTTTGTTGTTTCAGTAAGTTGTTGTTGGGTTAAACATGTAATTAAAAAGGAATGTACACATAGTTAATATTTTTAATTGTGTCAGAGCTGACAACTTCGTGGAGAAATGCTAGATCATCATCACTGCCTGACAAAATTCCAATGATGTATATTCAGCCACCCCTAATTATTTAAGTAACAATTGAGTCATGAGATTTACTCATAGGTATTTGGCATTATTTTCCTCTGAGACTACCTATTAGACCAGACCAGTCATGGGTCTGACCATGTGTTGTAGTGTTTTTCTAGGTGTGTTTGCAATGCTTTGTGAAGATCATGTTTGAGCAGTTCAATAGTGTTGGTCTGGAAGAGCATAAAAATGCCACTGTCCTTCCACAATATTTTGTTGAGATTCAAATGCTGCAGTGTTTTCTGAATGTAGGATACAACTTGCAAAATAAATGCAGCAATTGGGACTATGCTGACTGTGACAGGATAACCAGAGGTGGGTGCAGGGCTTTAGGATGCTGAAGAGCATCATCAAGGCCCTCTTCTGTGAGCTGGTGCCATCCTTTCACCATCTTCACATGAGATTTCAGAACCCAGAGCCATATCCAAATAAATGACTGCCATCCTTTAATCTTGCAGCCTCTGACTATTGCTCCTTGGTCACTAATTCATTTGAGGTAAGCAGGTACACCACAGGTCAAGTGGGTATGGAGATTTTGTCCTCAGTAATGCTGTGAGTGACATCTGAGAAGCTCTTCAAGACTTTGATCTCCAAGATTTCTGAGAGAGAAGCCTTGATAAGATTCCAGTCTTATTCTTGATAAGATTCTTATCTCATTCTTCTACTTCCAGCGTATCACAGCTATGACTACATAAAAAAGGTTTTGCTCAACCTCTGAGTGCCACTGGGTTATCCTGCCCCTTGAAAAACTCCTCTTTCCATCACAGTACACATTTGTTGGAAATGTAATGTCTTTGGGGCTGCAGACTGCAATTACCTGAGTGTTTTGGCAGGTGTAAGAGGGTGCTTCCCATGTGGTGGAGGAGACTGAAGTGTAGGGAAAGAAAGCTAAAACAAAAAAAGATGGGTTGATCAGCAAAAGGCAGGAAAAACGAGAAAGGTTTCAGCTCTAAAATTCGGATAACTGAGGATAAAGCAGGAGGGACAGACACTGCTAAATTGATTTAGGAAGGAGAGTTGGCAGCAAATAGGGAGATAAATGCAATACCTGACTCTTCAGCCTCCTTCAGTCTTTGAGGCCACTCTTCAGTGTCTGACAGCTTTGGGGAATGCCTGTACCTTAGCTACATACTGGAGGTTCTTGTCATGGAAAGTCCACATGAGGATTTAGGACCAATTACTCCACTGAGTGTTGGAATGCTGTAGAGTTCTGGTTTCATGCAACAGGAAACTGCTTTGTGCACATCGACATCACTTTGAGAAACCAGTTAATATGTGGGGTTTTGGGTACCTACTTGCCTCAAAACTACCCTACTGCTGTGAAGTAAATTACTTAACAGAATGACTGTGCCTTATAAGTGCATGAATATATCTCTTCATGGCCATGATCAAGATTTTTTTTTTTCCTTTTCTATTGAAAGGCATATGATTAAAAAGAAGTAATGTGATTACTGCTTATTGTTTCTGGCTTTCTGCAAAATGGAGAAAACTAAAAGGTCATTTTGTTAACAGGACAGCTTTGTAATAATACAAAGATCTGCATTCATACTTCACTTTTCTGCCATGTTGTAAATATTTCAACCCCAAATAAGTTTGTGTAGTAGCTGACAAATGTATTGACTTTGTAAGTACAAATCTTTGAGAAGTGTCATATGCTTCTTTTTTTTTAAAGACCAAATGAAGTGAAAGATCTGCAGCCCTATGGAAGGAAGGAAATAGTAACCATCTGTGAAACTTGATTTCTATATTTGCACCATAATGATGAATTATTTGCATGTCCTTTGTCTAAAGGTTAACTTTTGTTGATTTCCTAAAGAAACTCCAAAGAATAGTGTGAGCCCTCAACTTTGCAGTGTCTGAACCTCAACTGACCATGATAGGCCACACCATCTTGAAAATAAGCCTTTTTTCAGCTTTCATGTGAGTAGTTTTCTTTCATTACTTGGGTTAGTTTAGTATGTGATGCAGCTTTCAGAAAAACCCAGAATGAAGCAATGTCATCCTCTGTTGGTAATACTCATGAAGGCAGTCTTAAATTCAAGGTCAGGCTTGCCTGTTGATGATTGCACCAGTTTGTTACCTCGTTTGTGAAAAGCAGAGATCTGAAAGATGAATTAACACCTTTCTATCCTCAGTTCAGAACCACTGTCTGTATTTGATTCTTCCCCCAGCCTATCTTATCAAAAAGCTCATAAAAATGGCACCTGCCAAGAGAGTTCACTGTTAACGAATATTCTTTGATGCAGTATTTCACTATGTTTTAAAGGGTGAATCTATAGCTGATCACACATTTTTTCCTAGTGAAGATAGGCTACAAAGTAATTTCTGGCAAAAGGGGTTTTCCTGTAACTACTTCATTAAGTGGAAGACAGTTCTCTGTCCTTTTTTCTGAGAACCTGGAGCTGAGCAAGAATAACCAACAAACGCAACCATAGCAGAGATCTGGCCCGCAGAGAAACACCCTCACAATAAGAAACCCATAGAAGCTGTTGCAGCAAGATGAGATGTGGTTTGCAGAAGCTCTGAGCCTCAGTTATGTTTACCCCACAAGCTGTTACCACTGCAGCCACGCTGTGAAGAAGCACAATCCCTAAGATGGACTGGTAGAGAGCTTTACTGTAATTTCACTGCAACATCAAAACTTAAAAAAAATATGTGTACAGATATTCCTGTGTCACTCCTCTACTTTATTTAACTAAAATTCTTCTGAACTAAGTTCAGCTTCTCTCAGCAGTCCTCTAAGCAGAAACATGGGATCTAAGAGCAATTCTACCTAAGAAAGGGCTAGAGATGGAGGATTATTGAACTGCAGTGTGTGAGGTGGGGAGTGGCAGAAAGAAGCTCTTTTTGGTACAGTTTGTTACTTCTCTTCCTCTGTGAGTTAATGCCTTTCTCTCTTCGTGCTTCACTGATTCTCTCTCCCACTAGGCTCAAATTCTGCCTCTCAAGCAGCCAAGGGGTATGGGGAATAAATCCTGAATGCAGACAAGGGATGCTTAAGATCAGGAATCTCAGTCTGCAGGATGAACCCAGAAGCTGGATGCCCTGGCTGAAGTGTGCCAAGGCCCAGAGGAGCACAGCAGCATGCCAGATCCTCCCTGGATTTGGGCATATCAGCCTGGTAAGTGTCCAGTAAGGGGGCCCAAACTGCAGTGTTGCTTTTGTGGTACACTAGCACTATTACAGTGCCTTTCCTATGAAACTCTTCTCAAAACCAAACCAGTTTCCCAAGCTAATGCAGAACAAGGCTTTGAAGGCAAATAATGATGCATTTATATAGTGCATTTCTTTTTACTAGCAAACATGAAAAATAAAGAACCTTGATTCCAGATTACAGTGCTAGAGATGTATGAAGAACATCTGTCATTATGACAGAATCATAAATCATCATGCTGAAACCCTGACATGCCTTTTTTCATTGGCAAAGTAATTTTTTTTTAATGGGATATAATTAAGTTGCTTAGAGCCACACATTATCTATTTTAAACCTAGTATTTTTCTCATGTGAAAACTGTCAGGTGAAACACATTGGTTTGGTTTTGGTTTTAAATGAAGCTAATAAAAAACCTGACCACTGTTCATCACAGCAATTCAGGGTGCTGCTAGGTCCCATGTGAAGAAATTATAAGGGAAATAAATCTATGAGTAAGTAAAACCTTGCTGTAGGTGAACCAGCAAAACATCCTGACATGGAAGATTGATAAGTAGTAAGAGGCCAGTATATCTGCATCAGGAATTCTCCAGTGACTTGAATATCAACAAGGAAAACCTACAAAAGATTTGATCCTAAAACTTGTACACAGGAGAAACATGTAAATTCTCAGGTGTGTTTTATAAAGGTGATCCTGCTTGATGACAAAGTGGTGGTCAATTCTTAATCCCAAAGCAAATAAGTGAGATGGGTAAGAAAGCACTGCATAAACATCTAGGGATAAAACTAGAAAAAAGTCAGTCACAAAATTAGTTACAACTGTCCTGGAGCATTAAATGGAATAAAGAGAGATTCTATAAATACTGAGAAGTCAGAGGAAGAGAGGGGCAGAGGCACAAATAACAGATACCCAGAGCTGAGTGGAATGTTTTATTAATTTTGCTTCTTCCTTCACATGCACATTAATGATAGGTATTTAACAATGCTATTTTTTAAACAGAATGACATATGCCAAAGTAGGGTAAAAAACAAGTAAAAGAATGTTTGAGTAAGTCAGATGTATGCAAGTCTCCAGTGCTTGCTGAAATTCACTTAATACCTACTGGGCTTTTGACTTATTTTTGAAAGTTCCTGAAGGAGTGAATAAGTCACCAGGGCCTGCAGCAACCATGTAGCTGAAGAAGGAAATACAGTCAGCATAATAACTACAATTTTTGGTAATTAGCAAAAATCTGACATAACAATACATACATTTTACAAATTATTTTAAACCAAACAGAAACTCGGTTTAAAGCTCTGCTCTTCCTTAATTCTCCCAATCATGGCACCTGGGCTTTAAAAAAGGAAAAGAAAAATGTAGTAAGGTTTTTGTTTTTAAATTTGGCATTAGCAGCAGGCTTAGATTTTGACACTATTAAGAAGTTGTTGGCTGTTTTTTCAGGGTTATAACCATTCTTGTTTTAAAAAATGGGAAAGAAAGAATCCAGGGACTTACAGAGTACTCTGCCTAACGTCAATACTGAGAAAGATAATGAGACAAATTATTGAGAAGTAAATTCATACACACCATGAGAAGAAGGTGATAAGAAGCATCCACCATGAATTTGTCAAACTAACCTAATTTCCTTCTTGAATAAGGTAACAAGTCCAAAAGATAAGGAAAAGCAGTTCCAATGACTGTGTGTAAGACCCAAGATGTATCTTGACCTGAGTAAGGCTTTTGACATCATCCTGCATGCTCATAGAGGAACTGGGGAAAGCTGTTCTCTATGAAATCACTCCTAATTCAATCCACTGTCAAAAGTACACCTAATACATGGTGGTTGGTAGCTGCACGTGGAGATGTCTTGCACAACTCCTAATGCATAACTCCTTTATTGAAATGTTAACTCCTCTTTTAATGTTTCAATAAAGATTTAGATGACAGAATTAGAAATAATTATATATGTATAAGCTTGTGAGGTGACAATATGTAAAGATTTGCAGAATGTGCTCAAGGACAGAATTAGAATTCAAAAATATCCATGCGAAATGTGAAATCCAGCATGAAAAATTTGAACAGAGGTGTTCACAGAGGGCTACATTTGAGAGGATGAAATCAACAGCATAACCACAAAATGCCACTGCAGATAAAGATGTAGTGATTAATGAGGGCCATGAATGAGCCAACAATGTGATGCTGTTGAGGAAAAGAGACAAATGCAATTCTGGATTTTCTTGAATTGTCTGCTCAAGATAGGGTATGCAAGATGAAATAATTAGCACGCTCTTCTTGGCACTGGTGAGGCCTCAGCTAAAATACTGTTTTACTGAGGCACCATAATTTCAGAAAGGTGTAGATCAGCTGCATGCAATCCAAAGATTAACAAGGATGAAGACTGGAAAACTGGAACCATAGAGCAAGGTTGCAAGTTCTAGTTTTGTTTTAATCTTAAAAAAAAAGTTGTATGGAATTCAACAGTCTATAAGTACATAAAAGGCTATGACAAAGAGGGTAGTTTAATGTTTTTCCATGCACACTAATGACACAGAGTACGTCAAAGAAACCTTTTCCAGCTATACTACAGTAAGTATGACAATAACACATTCTAACTAGAAGAAAAGATTACTGCTGGAATATATTAGCCAAGAAGGTTATATAATACTTGCCATTATTGATTTTAGATACAAATCAGAGGGACTGCCATCTGCACTTATCAAGACAGTTGTGGACTTTCTTTGAAGCTGGGAGATGGCCCAGGTGCATGTTTTGTAGCAGGTGGGTGAGATCACTGGAACTGTGACAGAACATACAAATTATTACAAGGTAATGCACAATGTATTTTCACATTATTTTAAGAAAGCATTTGAAAATTCCATGTGTGGTTCTGATCATATTGAATTGCTGTTATGGATTATTGCACAGGTTGCTCTTTGGTATTTCTTTTTTCAACATCTTTCCTTTGATTTTGTGTTGAGGGATTTTTGGTTTGTTTTTATTTTTATCTCAGGAAGGCTTGGTACAACTTTGATTAAAAATATTGAGGAATAACAAACTACATAAACCCCTTGAGGTTCCATACAAATCTATACTTCTATGATTCATGTGCAAGCTACTGTATTTTTCTGAGCTGTTGAAGAGTTTTGCAAGTACAAGTTTAATAATTAAACCAGCTCTTTTCCCAGGGCAGTAATGACCTAATCATTTATGATAGTGCTCAAATGAGGAATTAAACAAACCTCTCCAGAATAAACACAGATCAAGTAATCTTTGCCAATGGAAAAGGATAAAATCTTGTTTTCATGCCAGTGGATCTGCAAAACAACAGCACATATATAGACATCAGTAAAACTAACAAGTGCAGACTTCTCAACCTGTGAGAAATTCTGTTTTAGCAATTCTTTTTATTCAAAGTTTTAGGATGTTTCTGTATTTTGGAAAATTAGAAGAATGGGAATGAGAAAAAACATGTAAGTGTTTTGAAAAGGTTGGAAAGTTTTGAGGGCTTGAATTACAACTGAGCATTTCAACATTCAAAACCCAAAATGTTGCAGTCATGGTGTACCATATATATCTATATCTATATATATCTATATATCTATATCTATATCTATCTATTTAGATATACATCTTTCTCTCTCTCTCTCTCTATATATATATAGATATATGTATATCTTAGCTAGGGGAGCACAGAGCCCTCATATACACAAGAAAATGCCAATCAGAATTACTGTGCAAGTAAAATAGCATTCTGCAATATTATATTTTTTGTGTTAGATCAAAATAAATCTCTATAAAATCATACTCACAAAGGAAAACTGAGCAAAGCCATTAATTTTTCTATTTTGTTTAGATGTTTATAGGCTATACATTAGTGAATATCCACTGGTTCTTTTGTTCTTTTTAAACTATACATGACATTTAGACACCAAAATAAGGATTTCATACTACACAAGAACTTTCTCTCTTATAAGAAAACCACTGGAGCATGTGAATTTTTGGTGTGCAAATGGATAAATACTGACATAATACATCTGGCTTACATCAGGTATGTCATTAGACACCCCACCCTTGGATCAACAGCTGTAAAAAACTTGCAGAATTTCAAAGAAATTCTGGGACAAACATGTCAGGTGTCAAGGGCAGCCTTAATCCCAAAGCACAGGGAGGGACAATTAGATGATGGGGTTGGGGTAGATGACCTTTAAAGGTCTCTCCCAAACTGAGCTCTTCTATGATTCTGTGACCCAAGAGAAGAGAACTGAGCTGAGCTTGCTCAGGGCAGCCCCAATGAGGTGATTTCATTGCTGGCACCTGTAAATATGAAGATGGACTCTGCTTTGCAGGCCAGGGTGTACAGCCCCATTGCACACACCAACAGACTAAAGTGTCTTAAGCGGCTTAAAGAGCTTTAAGCAGCTTTGAAGACTTAAATACTGTAAGCTCATAAAGCAGATTAAGCTGCTTAAGCCACTCTAGGACTTGAGCAAGGGCCCCAGGATGCTGCTCCTTGCCTGGTGAGTGAAACAAAGCTGGCTGCAGCTCCCTCACCATGGGCTGGGAGGATGGGGCTGCAGGGCTGCCACAGATCCAGCCAGGAATCTGCTGATATTGCCATACTTTGTCAGTGATGTTGTATGAAATAATGCAGCATATACTTTCTCCCCTTGGTTAACTCATTGTTACTTTCTTTTCTTTTAGCTGCCTCACTTCCCCAGCCACAGCTGTGTCTTTTTTTTTTTTTTCTCTTTTCGCCCATTTAGCTCAGGCTCTTTCAGTATCTCTTTTCTGTCTAATTAATTCTTCCTAAAGAAATCAGTGGGCTTCTCTTACTGCAGTGATACACTTTTATGAAGAAAACACGTCTCAATTCAGCCTATTCAATCCACAGAGCAGAGCCGTGCTGGGGGTGACTGTTCATTTGTATCACAATGGTTTAACCTAAATCTAGACTTTTTTTCTCAGATGAAGGGCATGAATTGATAGAAGCATTGTGGAAAAACCCAACCATGTAATCCCAGGAAGTACCAATGGCAGTCATTAAGTTATCACCTACAAAATCAGGAAACCAGATGGGAGAGCATTGTTCAGAAGGAATAAATTGCACCAAATCTGTGTCGCTGTTTCTGGCGTTTTGGAGGTTTCATAAAGGATGCAGCAGGAGGAAGTCTGGGGACAGCTGTCCAGAAAAATGGGTAAATTTATGTTCCTACACTGAATCTCTTAGGGCTGAAAGGGCTTTGTTTTCAGTTTTTATTCCATCTGTCTGAATTTGGGGTATGCTGTGCAAACCACAAGTCATGATGTTCTCACCAAAGGATGTAACACCTCCTCCCCCTTACACTGGAGACAGCAGCTGGGTGTAGGTTTGGTTTGGTTTGGTTTACTGACAATTCACTTTGAGCTCCATGCTAATAGCTAGGGCAGTGGTGGTAATGTACTGGAGCACTTGAGTTGGATGTGATATCCCTGCTGCACAGGATCCTCTCAGGCCTGCATCATCCCATTTTTCTTGTGTTTGAATTCCCTCTCCAGTTCCTTTACAAGGAACATTCTCCTCTTCTTTTTCATATCCTTCACCTACTTCTCAGGTGTTCTCCCTCCATAGTCTTAACTTAACTGGGCCCATATTTTTCACAGGTTTATGGAATCCCATCACATGTGCCCTTGCACATATCACACATTTCAATCACAATTTAGCTAAGAAATGTAACTGTAAATCTTATCATACTCAATGTGTTTTAAAGACTTAAGAGTGTTAGCAGGAAGAAGGATAATGGTCAGCCCTACTTACTGATCTATTTTTTGCTGATTATCTATGTTATACATTCCTAAATGACATTACCTATCACCATAGTGTGTATTGAATGCACACCATGTTGAATGTGACATAACTATACAAGCATCATTTAACACTTTCATTAAGGCTTGATTTATACCAAATGTTATATTTTCCCAGTATCCTGAAAGCATTTTTATTATCCTGTCTCCATTTTTATTGAAGAAAATTTGTAGCATGATCTATCCTTTTCAAGTCATGAATGCATTTTAATCTCTTCTCCCATTTATCCACCTATCAATAATTACTTCCTTCAAAATGTGTTCCAAACCCCCACATATGATGTCAATAGGATTCACTAGCTTGGTGAGTGATTGAATTTTTTTTTGCTTAAATATTGGTTTGATATGCTTCCATCAGGTGATATCACTGGTAGTTAACAGATATATTTGGAGTGGAGTATTGGAACCATGGGAACGCAGTTTCTTTGGGTTCAGGACTTGTGCCTACATCGCCCTCCTAGTTGCCCCAGCTCCTTCTCCAGCTAGGAAAAGGGGCAGGTTGTCTGGACTAGCTGTGGGCTTTGTGATCAGTGGATCAGTGTTAGCTGCTTGGTGTCCATACAGCTCTCAGGCTGGAGAAGGTGAGATGCCTTCAGCTCCAACAGTAAATTGGGTCTCGTTCTTCTCTAGGAAGCTGCTCATTTGCAGCAACAATTAATGATGGGAATTGAGGAGGGTAAGGTTAATTGTGAGCATGGAAAAGCCATCTTTTTAACCCTGAAAGTTATATGTAGTCATCTATTCACAACTCATGTGTTTTCTTTGCCATATATTCTATTATATCTGAAGAAACAAAAATCCTATTCATGTTGCAAGAGAGTTTGGGTAGTTTCACCACTGAAGGATTTTTTGAACATTTGTAAACCAGAAAATAGAAACCGGGCATCAGGTCATGTATACAGGTCATGGTTTGGCAGACATTGACACTTATGCCCAAATTTCAATTGGAACTTGATTTCCCTTGACTTCCAAGAAACATGAGGATGTGTTAAAATTAACTCTGGTTCTTTGAGGTGACAGCAGCACTGCATGCTTGCACAGCTTGATAAACAACTGCATGTGCACCAGAAGTATTTTGTTGACTGTGTCAAGCCTGGTGAGGTCACATATCTGTGCTGATCCATTCACCAATGGAGAAAGAAAGTTTTCAGTGCTGCTGCTGGACTAAATCACCAAGTTCTGGCAGGCTGCCGGGGTCGTGTTGCTGGGCAGATCATCAGGTGTTGGCCAGTCACTGAGGGCTGCTCACACAGCAAAAATGTACAGGACAGCAGACTCACCCTTCCTTCCTTCCCCAAGGTCAGGACAACTGTCTCCTTGATGAGTCTGGAGGGTTACAGCTGACCATGCTACAAGACAGCATGGGGCTTCTAAAAGCCGAAATTTTTTTTTAAGTCACTTTTTCTAATCCCTCCATCTTCTTTAGCGTTTTCTCCCAAACCTTGACACTCCCACCATTGTTTAATGTATTTTTTTTTTAATCTTGTTGAGATGAAGAAAAACTTAATTCAACTTCAAAAAATAACTTTTTATTTACACTTGTTCCTAGCTATTTTTTTTTCTTTTTTCCAGCTTTGGTGGCTAGCTTCTTCAGCTAATGGATGACACAGAGAATTGCCCGAATCTATTATGTGGCTGTGAACACCAAATTCCTAGATTGCAAGACAAGCCCAATTCTTTGCTCTGCTGGAAGTCTTAAGAGGTAGATAGAGTTTAAGATTATGGGAAGAAAGCCAGAGTTTGCACTCTACCAATATTTATTTCATGCATTCCCACCTGCATTCTTCATTCTATAATTGGGATGTGCTTCCATCTCCTCCCACATCCTGCCTTGACTCACATCCATGTGTGGAGGACAGAGGCAGTGACAGGTAAGCCAGCAGCTTGCAGACTGAGTCACCCCAGGAAGGCAGACAAGTCATCTGGCAGCTAGGATGAAGAAGGAAGTGTGCCAACCAAACAGGTGATCTGAGCAATGCATGGCACCCCACATGCCAAAACAGGGGTTGCACAATGTTGGCTATGACAGAGAAATGTGGAGAAGAACACAAGAATGCATTTACAAAATGGCCTTCATAGTAGGAATTTAAAAATACCAAAACTCAGCCTATTTCTTTTCATGGACCATTTCAATAACAAAAATGAATATAGCAATCAGGAAATAGAGCAATGGTGTGGTATAACCCTCTCAGCATTTTTCTTCACTTTTATATGGGTGTCTTTTCCTCTGCATGGAGGCTCAAAAGCAGGATCACAAACACCATTTATGAGTGTGGAGGAAGTATGCTATTTGTTGGATTGTACACACAATAAATGGGTGTGAGTAATGTGCTATTAGCCAAAGCATTAATACCCTCACCACCTCTAATGCAGGTAACCACTGGATTTCTGCTGGTCAGGCAGATGGTAATCACATGGGGAAGTGCCAGACTCCATTGCTCCTTGCAATAGGATGATCCTCAGTTTTGCTGAAGTGCTATATTCTATTTTGATTTTTTTCTCTCAGAGTTTTAGAGTTATTTCAGTTGTTAATTTTTCCATGAGACCTGAAGTGACTGCTGCCAACTCAACAATTTCACTTCTGTTTTTGTTTCCAGCTTCTTTAAATATATTTTGCTTGGCTTAAGTGCTTGTATTATCACTTAACAGGTTAGCAAACTTTTTTTAGTCAAGCAGACTTGGGGTCACATGGCCTACCTAGGCCTTGTGTTAAAATAGTATGAGTGTGAAAGATCTACCAATATCGTGGGAGACAGTCTGATCTGTACTTGTTGTTTGATGTATTTTTAAGCACCTTGCTGGCTTAAACATGTGGGTCTGGCCAGATGGCAAAAAGACTCAGAAATAGATACTGACACAAACACCCTGCAGGGTCAGATGTTCTATATAACTGGTGGTACCAGTGATGGTCTTTGTAATGCCAAGAAAAGTCTGGGAAGGATGGGCAGAAAAAATCAGCTAAGCCCAAGAAGGGTGCTTCATAAAGGAAATTAAAACTCAGAAATAATAATTCTATAGTGCTGTGTGGTGGTGGAAGGGACATGGACCATGCCATGCAATTGAAGCCAGTTTATTACACTAATCACCAGTGTTTATAGTTCTCTAATGTGCAGAATTTTCCACTCAAACCCCTTTGCCTCTGTTCCCTTAGCAACACAATCTTTTTGGTTATCAAGTTACATTCTCCTGCACCAGCAATGTCCTTGTTGCATCTTCTCTGATCAGAGTGACCAGACATGATGTCTTCATCTTCTCTCATCAGAGTGACATGATGAAGACATGATGTCTTCATTTTTGTTCTTGCCTTGAGTTTCTCTCTCCCACAGCCTCCACTGTACCAGGGCCAGCAGGTCTGCAGTGCTACCCAGATCAGCTTCTGCAGCTGTCTGATCTTCCCCACTGCTGAGACAATGGAAAGTGTGGAATTACAGGAGGGAACGTGAGAGCAAACAAATCAGTGAGGAATAATGTCCTTTGTAAAGATGCAAAGGAAAGATGAACAGAGATGTATCAAATACCTAGCACTTGAAATTGAAACTCCTGCCCTGGTAGGAAACCACAGATCTTGTTTACCGAGTTAGAAAAATCCTGTGTAGGTGGTTTAAACAGGAAATGGGCTGATCAAAAGCAAAGATAGGGAAATATGTACAACAGAGATAATATGGATCAGCAATGCATTTATGCATTTTAAAGAAGTCAGTAGCAGAAAGTTAGCCCTACTTTGACATGAGATTCTGTAACATGAGATGATGTGAATCTCCTTAAAAAGAGATTGTCGTTGGTGCGGTGATGACATCAAAGGAGCAAATTGTAGTCCAGTAGGTAGCAGCAAAAACACAATGAAAGACATTTTGGTTGCAGTAGAAATGCTGAGAAACCATGATGTCACTGCAGAAGTAAAATTTAAAAAGTTGTTGGAAAAAACCTAGGAAAAAAATTGCCAACATTTTACAAGACAAAACATGGAGTTGTTAAAATATTAAAATGTGAGACTGGGAAGATTTCTCTCTGCCTTGTGTTACAGGGGAGGTCATTTGCAGTGGAATATCATGCAAGATGACACAGAATTGGAGAAGAGCAGCCTCTGGGCTTGGACCCAGAAAACCAGATATCCATGCAAAGAACACATGCAATGACATGCTTTGCTCATCACCACCTTCATTGATTATTTTTTCAGGTTGCTTGGCATGGGCCTCAGGAGTGCCTTGTGGAACTTCAGCTCTTACTCCATCATCACAGCCTTGCAGAGAGAGGTGTGAAGGCTGCATCTGTGAGTCCATCTAAGTAAGAGACTGGTTTACTTTGAACACTGGTGTGAAACAAGGCTACACTTGCTTTCTGGGGCTGTTTAGCATTATCATACATAGCTACTGTGCAGGCAGCACGAGGAGCAGCAGTCTGTGGGGTGGGTTGCACATATCTTGGAAGCATAAATTGTGCTAGTAGGTAGCACTGCTTTACTGAGCCACAGACCTGAAAAAACCTGTGAAGATACATAACCTAGAAAAAGAAGTAAGCCAGACAGGATCCAACATAAATTATCAAAGCAAACATCCCTGAAAGCTTAATACCAAGCATCAAAGTCATGATAGAAAACACAAATTCTGGGAAAGCAGAGCTTGCCAGTCCTGCCCATATCCCACTTCTGACTAATTAGGAAAGAACTGACAGTAAAAATAGGAGAGTCTTCCACCACTCGTACTCATTTCAGCATATGGAAATTCAAAATATTCTGTTTCAGATGAAAAAAAGATTTTTTTAGCATTATTATTTACATGTAATTACAATGCTAAAATAGATCCTGGAAAACAGAGACATCAAAGGTGCTAGGAAAACTAGATGCCTTGAGAAAAAGAAAGTGCCTATGAAAAAGTCTGAATGCTGGTCATTGTCTCAGCATAGAGCTGAACTGCCCACCACAAACCTTTCCTTCCACCACAGTCAGCAGGGAGCAGGGGATATAATTGTTGTGCATTCTCTGAATGGCAACCCCCAAGAATTCCTCCAGAGATGATCCAGTGTGTGTGAAGAAGACCCACCTGACAGAAGTGTGCTAGAAACAACAAGGAATGATGGTAAGAAATGGAAGATGCTACCTTCCACAGCAAGAATAACACAAGGGCTCCAAAGAGAGTCCAGTATATCCCCCATAAGTGCTTTGTTTGCTCTGCAAAGCAACACTTGCATTAGCTAGCTTGCCACTGGAGGTAATAGTTGTGAACCTTGCCAAAGGAAAGGAAAATAATGCTCTTGCTCCAGAGATGCAAAGAGTAGCTGCTGTCCAGGTGAAGGCATTGTGCCAAGTACTTCAAGGAGCCAGGGAAAACCTCTTGCCCAGGCATCAGTGTGTGATTGCTGCAGCCATGGTGGACTGGGGAGAGAGTTCATGTCAAGGAGAGGTGGCAGGTGTGGGACTCAGGTAGTCATGCCAGTGGAAATTACTTGATGCCTAATTAAAGGGGCTTTGCCTTTCCTGAATCTTCAAAGGTATCTAGAGTCTGCTGGTGTCATTAGCAATTATGGTTTATTTTCATGACCTAGACTGAATGAAAGATCTTTAACCAAACTGTGTTGTATTATAGACAGTTCTGCTGTTTAACCATAAATATTTGGTGTGCAATCTGGTGTTGAACTGCAAGGTTAGTAATATCTATAAAATAAGTAGTCCTCTTTTTATTTGCATTATCAACCAAGTTGTTTTTGCTTTTGAAGTTTGAACTTTAATCTGAGTGTGCTTTTTGAGGTGATTTCTTGTTGAAATAAGGGGGAACATTGAATATGTTCTGGATATATTGTTTCTGCTACAATTCTTAATCATTTTCTTAGCCAAGTTTTAACCAAAAAAAGCACTAAATCTGTGCTTCATAGAAAAGTAAATCTCTACAGTCTGTTCTCAGCTTTCTTCTACATTTCTCATAATATCAAGCCCACACACAGCCCAGATTCCTCAATGGTAGCTGGTGAAATTTTCCCACCTTCTAGCACTAAATATATCCCTATGTCCTGAGCAGCAGCCTGTGTCTGTGTTTTGAGCACAGACTGCTGTTATTTTAGATACCTGCCTCAATAAAGGAGCATCAGTGTTTCTTACATGTCTTCATAATGAGAATTTTTTCATTACTTTCACAGAGGCTTAACCTCATTTCCAAAATTAGCTCATTCTTGCTCTCCAAGTTAAATAACTAAATACAGGTACACGTGTGTGTATAAAATGTTGGGAGTCTGTCCATCAAGATCCATATGTATTTATATGTATATAGTGGTTGAAGTAAAGAGCTTCAATCAGGAGGGACTCTTAATTATGTGCCTTCTTTTAAAGCACCTACTGAAGAGAAGTTTCAAAGTGTTTACACAGTTTTCTGAATAGGGGTGCATCGAAGAGCAGGCTTATTTTCTGGAATCAAAACCTTGACTGAAATATCACTGCCTGGATCACCTGCAGCAGCAAGGATAAAAACCACAGATCATCAGTAATATAAGGACACACTGCATGTAATCATACAACATGTTGTTACTCAGGTGAGACCATGTGCTTTAATAACCCAGCTTTATGCAGTGGGAGCATCAAGATGAAGGTCATGGGTCCCAGAACACAGCTGTGATGAAGCAAATCTACATTGTGACATTCAAATTTGTTATATAATTAGAGCATTCAATTATAGACTGAAAGACATACTTAGACTGTATTAGAATATTCTCTGATGTAAATGAGGTTGGGTTAATTCCCTAACAGGCCAGGCAGTGACAAGAGGTGGAGATAAGCTCCTAGCACTAACCAGGGACAAAATTTAGCAAGTGGCATTCTTGCCTGCCCTGCCTCACCTCCTCCTGTGCCCTGGTCCTATGGCCATGAGAGTCCCAGCCACAGAGAACAACAGGCAATGTCCATCTTTTGTTGTAATCTGCTAAGAAATGACTTCTCCTTTGGGCTCCAGCTGCAGCTCTGCCCTTGTGTAGGGTATTGGTTGGGTGGAGCAGCTGCAAGCACTAGGAGCAGCTAAGACTCTTCACCAATTCCAGTAGTTTTTTTGGATTAATACTGGATTAATTTCATCTCTGAAAACAATAAGTTTTGATAGGAGACCTTGTTTCTCTAGGCTGATCTGGCAGGTTCAGCCATAGCTTACGTAAGAGGGAGCATTGAGGCTTGTTTCAAAGAGAGAGGGAATGCAAGCCAAGACAGAAATATAGGCCCCTATTTTCCTCTGAAAAATATGATTAGGTTTCCATTTTCCTCTTAGGCAGCAATAAGCTGCTCCTCTGAGTGAGCAAAGGGTCCTTTATATTTTGGAGATATTTGAGGAAATTACCATGGCATTATTGTTCCATAAGTCACTTCCAAAATATTCTAGATCTCAGGCAGAGGTGAAAAGAGTCTGTGACCAGACTGCATAGCCTAGAAACAACTGAGATTAAATGCAAGGGCAGCAGGCACAATGTCCAAAACAGATAAATCAGAGTGACTGCATAGTTGCATTCTTCTTTTTTTCACTGCACTAACAGAGTGGGTAAAATAAGCCTGTATAGGAAATACATGAAAAAACACATACTGGAAGAAATATTTATGTTGTATTAGCATATTCTCTGCTCTAAATGAGTCTGGGCTAATTACTTATCAGACCAAAATGGGATAAGCAGGGGAGATAAGCTCTTAATATCACATTAGGAAAAATTAATTAAGCAGAATAAACATAATTTGTTTGATTCTTCTCTTTTCTATTTCAATTGCTTTACTTATCAATCCTAGTAAGGTTCTTTAACAAATTCTTTATTTATTTTCTTAAACAGAAAAAAAAGAAAAATTAAAACAAGCTGGAAAGAGATGGATTTTTTCCTGGTTCCTCGTTCTCTCCTCAGCAGATGAAGAACTGCAGCATCAGCACAGATTTCTGCTACCTGAGTTAATGGAGTGCCACTACCAGTCACGGGTTGTCATCCTCTGAGTAAAGCACTCCCAGAAGAGGATTGCTGATGGGTACTGGTGAGAAGCATGAACTGAGGATTTGCTTGTTGGCTGGAATGGCAAGCAAATGGATAGATGTATATTCCAGATATAAGGTAATCTGCTGTGTCTCCTGCGTCTTCATGCCATCCTTGTCCTTTTTCTTTCCCCACTTCATTCCAGACCTCATCTTCTCCTTCAGAGAGTTAGAGTGGATCCCAGCTCCTGATCTCCCAACCTGATGAGCTCTTTGCTCCCCAATATGACACTCTCTGCTTCCAATCCATTTAGCTGGACTGCCCTAAATCCCAGTTCCTTCTCATGATCCCATTTCTTATCTAGAACAGGTTTGGTATCCAGTATACCTGTCTGAGAAATTCTTCACAGTGCATTTGAACAACTCTGTCCTCTGTACTCTTGATTTGAACATAGCTGTTGGTGGGACCCAAGGAAGGCAGACCCCTGCTTTCCTTTTGTTAATAGATCTCTTACAGCTCATGTCCATCTGTAGCAAATAGGACCTTTTAGGAAAGTGTTCTCTTGAAATCAGTAATCTTTATTAAACATGCACCGTGACTTTTCACATACCTGTCACTGACACAAAAAGCTGTCTTCTATCAGTTTTTGAGTCCTTACACCAAACTTGCAAGATGTAGTTTTGTCACAGAAGTCATCAGAATTTTTAACCACAGCATATTTTCCCCAAAAGCCTGTCAGACATGTCAGAGATCTCTGAGTTGTTTTACACTGGTTCCCCTTGAGAATGTGTGTCAAGTAAAACGTCCTGAATGATACAATATCACGTAGTTTAGACAGGACAGCAATATTAATGCATTTAATCTTATAAAAAGCATTCTAATATCTTTAGTGACCACTATACAGACTTTTACTCCTTAGAGAAGATAAGGAATGTCCTTGCAAACAAGAAAAATTAGATCCTGTTGTGCCAAGGCCTATGCTCTAAGTAGTTCAAGGTGATAGTGTACAGCTCAGACTGTTACATAAAACAATTTGCAAAGATCAGTGAAAATAAAACACAAAATGACACCTTCTTTAAGAAAACAAGACCCAATGAAAAGCCTCAAGGACTACACTGAAATAATCTCCAGTAGAGATAAAAAAAAAGTGATACTAGACTCAGTGGTACTCTTGCAGAGTAGCTGAGAGAAGACTCTCAGTCAGGTGCAAGAAATATGGCAATGATTATGTGAGTGATTATGATGAGATTTATTGCTAACACAGTATGTAAATACTGCCAATGCAGTGTATACTATAAGCAGGTCTGAAGGGCTATAGCATGGACAGGTTCAGCTGGAAACATGCAGGTTTGCAGAAAGCACAATTGCAAAGCAACAAAGCACCCACAGAGCTGCTTTAGGATTTTATCTCCACCTGTTACTCACCTGTCCAAAGCTGAGTGTTCCCATCCTCGTGCTGGTTGTATCCTGCTGGGGTGGAGCCCCCTGGAAGCTGCCCTGCAGCCTCAGGAGGTCAGTTTGCCCAGCTGGCCCAGTCTCCAGGAGCATTTTGTACCCTTTTTTAGGCCCATGTGTACCAAGATCAATCACAACCATCACCACTCCCCATTTCTGGAATGCATAAATTATGCAAGGCTCCAGACAGTTCCTCCTGCAATTCCCACCTGGTGTTCTTATCTTAGGACAGATAATATTCAAGGACTGCATGGGAGAGGGGTTTGGTGTGTGTGGAGGACACACTCCAAGACCTGACTATTTTTTGTCACCATCACTGAGGAAAATTTGATATGATAGAGTAAACCTTACTACTGAACAAAATCATGAGTGGTGGGCTATTCTGACTCCCTGGTGACCCAAATCTTGAGCTGCAAAGATGCTGAATTTGACCCAAACTGCAGAAAGATAGGTAGGCAGCAGAAACACAACAGCTTGGTTTGTACTTTTCCTTCCCTCCCTGGTTCTTTCATTTTTCACATGTGTTTCCCTTCTATTTCTGAGAAAAATCTGTTTGAGATACTGAAGCTGTCCTTTGAAAAGCTGCTGTGATGCTGTTCAAAAACATCCAAAAATCCATGTTAGAGACAGCAGGGCATTGCTGCAATTTCCATGTTTCCCTGTGACCAACAGACAACATGCTGTCCTGAAGTTTTCTAGTAATGAATTTGCTGTTCAGTGCCAACACCAGAGAGAGAGGCTGAGCCCTTCCCCTGCAGCTCTTGAGCTGGCTTTGTCCCTCTCCCATACAACCCTGCCTCTCCAGGGAAGGACTGGGCTCTGTCAACAGCTCCAGTAGCATTTCCAGCCCATCTCAGTGAAGTGAAAACTCTCTTTTCTGAAATAGAAAACCCAATACTTTGTCTTTCTTACTGTATCTAAACCTGTTAAGTGGTGTCTGTCTCACAGGCTTTAAACAGTGAATGCAAATTGAAGTTTTAAAATTAAAGCCTGACTTCTCTGCATTCTAAATATTTTTAGTCTTCTTTTCTCCTTATATTTTTCTATCTTTAACAAAGGGTTTAAAAGGTTTAATGTGATCCATATTGACACAGGAATAAACAAGCATTTGAAAGATCAAACCCTATCCAAAGCTTGTTTAGCAATATAGTTTTGTTAGTGACACAGGACCTTCAATTCATTTGACCCTCTGGGTCTGTTTGCTTTACTGAAATTTGACTCAGCAAAGTTAAATCCCTTTCTATCATTCTGCAAGACAACTCATTTTATGTTTGGATACAAACCAATTCACTGCCAAAGCTGCATAATCAACTCCTGCCCTAGCATTCCAGTTAGTGCTCGTAGGGCTGAATGGAAAAATGAAATGGTGATAGTTGTATAGAAATGTAATTTCTATGGGATGCTCAGTGTGTATCAGAGCAATAGATTGTGTATTTACTACTGGGTTTACTAACACTCTTTTCCCTTGATGTTTATATATTTATGTAAGGGGGTAGCAATCTACCATCATTTTATTGTGCAAAATTCTTGAGTGGATACCATGAAGTAATTTTGGTTTTTTCCAAATTTATTTTTACTTGATATTTGGGAAACTGCTGTGTAATGACAAGCTCTGGAAGAAAATCTAAAAGGCAAGGCATTTTCTGTGTTTGAAAGATTTCTCCATATGACTGCAAATAAGAAAATTATGGAAATATATATTCTGTTTTTATTCTATATTGTTCAATCAACATGGTTTTTTCTTCCCTCTTGCTATACCATCATGTGCAGATTTTATTTTGACTTTGGTTCATTTTTAATTTTATACCTACTTATTATCAAACAAAGCAGAGCAAACAGTTCTTAAAGGATGTGCTGGAGCAAATCATTATATGTTATATTTATTTTCATGTTCAGGCTATGGAAGGCTAGCCAGGGATATCTCTTTCCACTTAAAATTTTGAAGTCCATTGGAAAATAATTAGAGGTTGGTTCAGATAAGGATTTTCTTCTTTCTTTTTTTTTTTCTTCCCTCCTCCATTTTGTGTTAAACATTTGAATCCATGAAAAGCAGCCTATTACTGTAAGCCATAAAGCAGTTCTTTCCCTGTTTCAGAGAAATCTACTTGAAATGCGTGCAGCCTTTTTCATCTCCAGGCTCCTAGTCTGGGCAAACAGATGGAGTGTTTCTACCTGGGCTATTATTTTCTTTCCTCTTCTCCCCTTTGAGCTAAGCCATGCTCCCTGTGCAAGTCAAGAGGGAAGGACTTTTAACCCTACACACACCATTGGCCCTGGATGAGCAGATCACAGAGAGTTCTCAGCACTCTTCAGTCCCAATGGACAGCTCTTCTGGACCCCAAAGCATGGCTGCACATCTGCCTCGTTTCCCTGCACTGCCTGATTACATTCCAGCCTCTGCCCAGCTGGTGATGGCCACAGGACCACAGCCTGAAGAGGGTAAGACTGAAATACTGCTTTCACCAAGGTATTTATGAGAGGTGTTTGCTGGTTGCTTCTGACTCACTCAATTTTCAGTGGCTTGCAATATCACTAACACAGTTCCTTTTTTCCATTACCTTGTTAAATGGAAGAGACCCTTCTCTTTCATTTGAAACATTGGTTTTCTTCAGCTCCTCATATTTCCTTTAAAAGTCCTTAGGCATTTTTCTTAATATAACTCTGTGCCTCAGCTACTGCACCTCACAGGTAACTGTATAAGAAGAGTGTGGTACATCTGATATGATGTACCTCCTCCTGCATGACTCTCATCTGACACAGCCCTGGAATGCTCCTGGGATGTGATTGCTACATAGCACTGAGCACCGAGCTAGCACAACACTGGGGGGAAATCTTAGAGGCTGCAAAGAATGCAGCAACACTGGGAAGAAGGCAGTGAAGTGTGGCAAAATATGAGTAAAGGAATGGAAAGACTGAAATGGAATATTAACAGTAAATGCACTCAGGGAAAAAAAATAGCAGAGGGTGAAGGCTCCTACTCTCTGCAGACACTGGAAATAGATAGTGACAATGATAATAGATAATTGTTATTTTCATCTGTAATACAAGATAATGTACATAAGAAAGATAAGGTAGGAAAATGAAAGGAACAGATTAACCAATGCACCTGAACTGTAAAGGGTATTGGACTGGCATCATTCCAGTGGCAAGACTGGGAATCATTAACTTGAGCTATTTAGCATTCCTATCAGGGCAAAACTGTAGAAAACTACAGAATGGAAAAAATTCTGTACTGGTCTGTTGGATAACTATACATAATTTAAAGCAACTTCTATTTTATCCTTTACAAATCAGTGGGCAAATGATTATGCTGTTATGTAGTTTTATCATAGTCTTATCAGGAAATGGTGGGGTGCTTTAAGGTAATGTGCATTTTTTTGGCCACTCCTATTTTGGTTGTTCAATTTTTTTCTAGGGAAAAAGAATTGTCATATTCATTGCTTGATGCAGCTGCTATTCAAATCTGGTTTTACATTAATTCTTCTCAGATTGTCACTCACCTGTGATTAATCAAGCAGAAACTAAGAAATAAAACTATGTATTTTGTAAAGGTGAATTAAGGTTTCAGTAAGTGTGAAACTGTGGGTAGGAACACTGTGACAGACTGTCAGGAATTCCAGTTTGGTCTAGTTCTAGCTACTTTGGTGAAATTCTGAGAATCTGAATTTTAAGCATCCTTGCTGTGTTCTTCATAATGCAGTATAATCTCTGTAGGAGTAATAACTTGGGAAAATTTTCCTTTGGTCAATATCTGAAATGAAAATTATGTCATTAGCTGTGAGCTGTCTCCCAGGGCAAAAATACACTCAGTTATTACTTGAGACCAGGAAAAAAAATTGCAGTATTCTCCTTATTTTAATCTTTTACTGGATGATGATAATGGCAAATTAGAAATTACTTTTGAGTTCCAACTTCATTTTAACATTTAGGATATCTGCCTGCTGCACATTTAAAATGATTTCCAATTACAACAATATGTGAGATATCTCAGTGTTTGAGGTCCCTCACAACAGGCCCATGGGACAGGAAAATGCAATTTCTGTGCAAATGCAAACAGAGCTATAGACTGTTTTCCCCAGGGAAGTGTGTGATTGATACATGTGTATATATATAAAATATAGAGATGTATGTTTTATATATATCTGCATGTGCATATCTATAACTCAATCCAATTGTGTTTAAGTCCAGAATATGTCTCTGATGCATGAACCATAATCCTTGATCCCATATCCTGAAATGTCAAATGATACCCTCAAAAATATATTAAAATTCATTATACTCTAGACATATTACTAAAATGTTCCTTTAGGGTATGATTTGTTTGAATAGAAGTACAAGAAATAAATTAGGCAGTTATTTAGTTACATATTGCCCACAGTTCTATAGATTTATGAAGAAAACAAATCTGGAGTGCTGCATTGCACAACTTCATAACACTGCAGTTAGATTTTCCCTTGTATTTACAGAATGGCTTATTTTAAAATCTATTCAAGCACTGGAAAAACATAAATATGCAGCTCCACAGATCTGGAGGTCAGGTTCCTATGACTGTAATACATCTCTGCATTTGGCAAAGCTCTCCAATTTAGGGTCAAACTCTGCTTGCTTTTCTCACATTTGATTTAGGATGGAAATACACATGAGTGAAGGAACAGGTTTTGTCAGAGTATTGTACACAGTGCTGACTTGCTCCAGAAAAAATATATGTAGTAAGGTTGTCATCTAAGAGGGGCAGAATATGACAGTCTTTGGTAGAAATATTTCTAAGAGGTCTATTAGCACATTCATGATTTTATAGGAAATCTAACTAAAATATGCCTGATATATGGCTATTTATCCCTCCTAACCTGAAGGCTCATAGTTGAAGCCTCATTTTGACACTCTATTATTATTAAAATTTTTAAATAAAATGAGTCAGCAGATATAAAAGCTGGGATCAGTCTTAACACCTTCAATTTCTGATCAGGAATTAATTTCTGTACAGCTGGAAACTGCATGTGGAAAAGCAAAGGCAAAGTGAACCTTACTTATCTCCCTCAGATATTACCCAAACCAAAAGAGTTTTAAAAGGAAATGCTCTTAGATGCCTAGATCCATAAAGGTCTTGAGGTAACTGAGAGCAAAATGTGTAGGGTTTAGATATTATCTATCCATAGTTCCTATATATATAATCTACTCCCTTTAATTTCATTATAATACCCTAAGAATTAATACCATAAATAGTTCAATTATTATGTAATCCCCTAAGAATTAGTACCAAATATAGTGATGGCAGAATGAACAAATTGGGGAGAAGCTTGGGATATCTCATTCCTTATGTCTTGGGGCTGAAATGAGTCATACTGCCATGTCTCCTATGGCAAAGAAGACTTTCACAGCTGAGAGGCCAGGTTAGAGCCTTGAAATTTCTGTGCAGCAGTCTTGAGGTCTGTCCAGAGACAGATGGTTGCAGGGTTCAGAAGGTGTTATTCCAAGAACACAGTTCTATGTCTATCCAGCTGTGGCTTTTAACCAGGATTGTGACTTGTTTATCCTCTATTTTGTTGTCCCACCCTCTATTCAGGGCTGTTCAGAGGAGTTGTGTAATGAAACAGAAGAGTTGGTTTGGCTCCAGCTGGTCCTGGTGTCTGTTGTTCAGTGGAGGTTTGGTTTAGTTGTAGGGACAACACTTGGGACACAATGAGAAACTCAAAACACTCAGAGGCTTTTGAAGAGCTGAACATTTTGTTTACTAGCTAGTTACCACTGCAAGTAAAAAATTTAGTGCCCAAGATAAGATTAGTTTTATCTTTCTGCTAGGAAATTTGTAGCATATTCCTTTGACTTAAATTGATAGACTCCAAATTTTCTAACAAGTTTTGCTTCTTTGAAAACCATCTAAAAACAGCAAAATGTGAAAGCAAACAAACCCTTATTATTTTCCCTGTAGGTATAGTGTGAATCCTATCTCCAAACAACCTTAAAGAAAGTTTCTGGTGCTACTTTTCTATTCTTTTTAGTTCAGCATAGGCAACAGTAAAGGCCTTGTTGACATTAGGCAAATGTGCAGTGATGCAGCAAAATCAATTTAGTCATACTGATGCAAATCCCTCACACAGATGTAATGCCTGTGTGCAAAGTAGGGCATTTCTGAATATACACAATATTTAAAATGAAGTCAGAGAGACCCTACTCCTCTCAACTGATTCCTTAGTGTGATCCATATAGGTGCCCCTGGAAGCCTAAGTTGAAAGAAAAGAATTTTCTGGTCAAATATAAGGGTTTGTTAGGAGTACTGTTGAGAAGGAATACTATGACCTTTAAATTGCAAATTGCAGTAGCTTAACAAATTTTAAAAATGCCTTTTACCTTTAAACTGAGGATATTTGACCTTAAAATCACTAGGAAAAGGCATATGTGATTTCACAACTCCATTATATGGTTACTTTTCAGAACAGAGGTGAAAATTAATGTATTTTTGGTCCTGGGCTGTTTTTAGTAATTTAATGTGATCTGCTGTCAACAAGAGGGAAAACAAACCTCTGATGCTCAATAAGACTAAAGGAACAAAATGTACCTTACTGTGGGTATTCAGTTAAAGTTCTCTGGGTAAAAAATGGCACAGCCTGTGAAGGTGTTACTGAAAAACAGGTGGGGTCAGCAAGGGAGGTGACAGTAGGAATACCAGTAGTGAGGCAATGACCATCTTTCTTTGCAGTCTGAAGAGGTTTTGTTTTTCTTTTAATGCTTCAGCAAACTGTGAATTTGAGGTAAAAGTTTTAGTAGTTTTGTGTCTTTTAGCTGTTTTGGAGGAAAAAACTTCCAAATACTTCATGTAGCAGTATATAATTTATTTAACATAGTAATAAATGAAATATCAAAATCCAAATAAAACATCATTATTGAAAGCATAGTTTTTAGTCAAATACAGAATATATGGCAGTATTTTTTTTAAGTATTTTAAATTTGGGGAAACTCTTTCCCAATCTGAATGGAAGGACATTTTGAAACCTGGAATCCTTTTTTTGAGTGAATCTTTGATTCCCCTGCCAGCTGAAGACTCATGTTAGGGAAGTGAAAAGATATGCAGGGCTTCTTTTCCATGTCCAAATCCCTACAACCTGACTGTTAAAGCAACATTTTCCTCCTCCACCCTCCCTCAAAAAGAAGACTAGGAAGTCCCTTTTCAGGAATGAAGTCAGGGCAGAATCTCATCCTGGTGGATTACAGTCTCCCAGCAGAGCCAGGTGACTTGAGGAATGCTGGTTTGTTCATATATTGCCAGGAGTTGGCACTGCTTCATTTTGTTCTAGCAACAATGCCAACCTGAGTAGGAAACCCTCATGAGAATAAGGAATCACAGAATATGCTGAGTTGGGAGGGACCCACAAGGATCATTGAGACAGGGCAAGGGAAGTGTTTAGGCAGTCAGGGAGCAAAGCAATCAATTATTATTGCATTTCAAACCCACAGGCAATACAACTATACCCCCTGCTTTATAATTACTGAGATTCATCAACAGAAGCCTGTGGCCCCCACTGGGCAATTCCCAAGTTCCTTGAAATGAGTCTAATACCCAATGAGGTTACTTGTGCTGCTGCAGAAAGATATTTCTGGCCTTTTTACGTGTCAGAAAAGAAACTGGATGTGACAGATTTGGAGCTGGCCTGTGATAATTTAGGAATATGGTCTGTTGGCCTGATTATTTGGTTGAATATCTGGGTTTAACTCATCAGAGTTTAGCTTGCAGTTGCATTCTTAAATTATCAGGGCTGATCTGTGCTCATTACCCTGGGATGCCCCACTTCCATTGATGCTGCACAGCCAGGGAGCATAGGGACTTGAAAGGGGAAGACAGTAAGTTTTGAATCACAGTATCTCTACATGGGCAGGCCTAGCATCCTACTCATCCCTAGGAGAGACACAGGGTTCAAAAGGTCCATTGGGAATTAGAGATGGGACTTGTAGGTGTCTGATAAAACAAGTGGGTAGAGCATTGTTAGGAGACATTAACTGGGATATGTTTGCATGTATCTCAGCTGTTTCTGTGTGTTTGGGGAATTTTTGATGGAAGTGAAGACTAAAAAATACATTTGGAAGAAAAAGGGGTTGTGAGTACCACAGCCATTTCCATCAGTTTTTATCTAATACTGGGTGTTCAGAACTGCCATGTTGCCTTTCACCTCTCTTTTTTCCCTGAAAGGGGATCTAACAGGATGAACCCTGTTGTAATTTACAAAAGCAGAGTGTCTTCTCTGACCATGAAACCAAAAGAGGAAACTGGGCAGAGGTGATATTATTCTATAGTTTACGGTGGAGTTATGTTGTGTGGAGAACTGGAAATATTAGATGGCAGCTGGCCCACTCCAGAGTGCTGGACCCAGCCTTATCTGGGGTGAGCTTCCAGCTAAAACTGATCAAGCAAATCTCTTCTCCATTGTGAAAGTGTCAGTTGCTATTTGCCCAGTGCTGGAGAAATATTTCACTTGGGTAAAGTGCATATATAATAGGACACAAAAAAGGTTTCCAAGAAACCATCCTCCAATCTGGAAGAAAAGTTTTATGTGTGTGTCTGTATATGTTAGGTACATACATATGTGAAGTGTAGAAAACTGAAAGTTGAAAATCCTAAGAAAATTATTTGAACTGGGTTTTTCTCACTCTCTCCTTACTGAAAGAACAAGTGAGTACTTTACTATAGCTTGATGGGTCCTTGATTGTGGAGTTCCACAAGGCAGCCTACAGATTTAAGCTATATTCTAGATCAATTTCTAGTTCAGCCTTCAGAGCTTGGGAGGCACTATGCTCATTCATGTCTTGTTCCACATGTCTTAGTATGTAAAGTTCTCCTACTTCACTGTTGCTAGAATGGTTAATACATTACATTTCCCTAGCCATGAAATCCTAATGTATTCATCTTGCTTCCAGTGAACATATTCTATATTTTACAGATTTCAAAAATCACTGACATATTAAGATGTCCATTTCTCAAAAGGACACAGAGCAGTAAAGGCTGTATATTCTGGGACACATCCTCCCAGTGACTTCTGTTGCTGTAATAGAGTCTGGCCAAAAAGCTGACAGATGTCATCTATATTTTGGATGACTACAGTGTCAAAAGCATTTTTTAATGACACAGATGGAGCACTGAGTCTCCTCCCAACTTCCTTCACTGTTGCCACATAAAGGTTAAACTGGGCTGGCACACTGCAAAGCCCCATGGCTTAATTTTGGTCTGTAAAAAAAAACAACAAACAACTTTTGAAAGAGACTGTTTAGTGTCACATGGCTGTTTTAAGAGGGGGAAATGCACATGCTGACTTTTAGAGGTAATCTGGGAAGATTTGCACCTGTTGCATTTGCAAGGCCAAGTAACTGCTAGAAAATCTAGAAATACAGGAAAGAGGCAAACTCAGGCAGGGACAAAAGGAGGAAATTAGAGCCAGCAAGTAAATTCTAAGTGCAGGGAACTTCCAGTTATGGGATGTACATTGAGAAGTTCTTCACTGCAGCTGGCAGTCATTTCTTTCTGCAGCTGAACTTTCTGAATGGTAACTTTTTGTGCAGTATATCACAGGAATGTAGATTACAAATGGCAAAGATCTAGATTGCAGCCACAAAGTGTATATCTGAACAGAAGGCAAAATGCTTCTGGAATCTGCTTTAAATGAGATGGAGAAGCAAAGGAGGTAGTAAGTAATGAGCAGCATAGCAAGGGAAGAGAGAAGCAGCCTCAGCTTCTGGATGTTTCCAGCAAGTCATCTTGATTTCCATCTATCAGCTTGTCAGCATCATCATTCTTACTTTATTGGTTTGACTCATTCCAGTGAAAGACTGAAGATGAGAGCCCAACAAGTCATCTTCCATCAGAAACTAGACAAAACCATCAGCTGTTTGCAGACAAAAGTGAGTTCAGCTACCCTGTGGCTGGCTTGTCTACATGACCTTCTCCAGCAGCCCCAAGCCAGCTCTGCCCATGTTCCCTGACGGTGAGGTGTGGTGTAGCTGTGGCCAAAAGCTGTGCACCCAGGTCAGTATAGATGTGCCACTTCCTTCACTGCTCGTTGTCACATTTTGTCTAAAAATGTGGTTACATTTAAAAGCTTTTTCCCTCACTCTCTTGTCTACATGTACTGCACAGTTGGTTATCCCAGGGTGTTTTTTTCTGTTCCTCCATGCCCTTTTTGTTCCTGTCCCAAGTACTCCTAATATGATGCTAACCACAGGACCACGAACAGGAAGGCTCTACATCAAATTCAAATTATGCAAGTGCAAGCTCTCATTTTAATTCAGATGCTGTTCAGATGCCATGCAACTACAGATTTTACAGTGCAGTTTGAGCGAGCTTCGCAAACATCCTAAGCAAACAAACTTTGCAGGAAACATAATCCTATTATTTTACTAATCTTTGGGACACTGCCTCATGGGGGATCATCATTTGCAACAAAGCCTCTACTCAGTTCCTTCACAGGGTGATCTTTGTACCATTACACAGTATTGCTATTTTCCTGTGTTGACATCTGTTGGAGAAATAGTTCATACTAGTTACAAAAACTAGTTTGATGATCTTATGGCTTGCTACTACTCCTCACAAATGTATTATTTACTGAGTTTCTGATCATGTTTGCTCTCAATACTGATCAACTATTCTTCAGCTATTGTCTGTTCCTCAACTGACTCTTTCTAATGGCGTTTTTGGTGATTTTCACTTTGCAGAACCTTTCCCATCCTCCTTAACTTAGTGACTCTTAGTGAAGGGACAGAGGCAGCTGGACTGGGAGGCAGAAGCTGTACTTCAGGAGTCTGCTTCTGGAGGCTTTTTTTCCTTGTGTGTTGGCAGGTCCACGATTGAGAATGTGTGGCTTGTCCCCACCATTGATATTCTGAATCAGAGAATGACATTTCCCTCTTAACAATTCCTCATTGTCAAGCCAAATCCGTTCCTCCTCCCCAAAACAACCTGTAGTATTGTTCTCCTGCTACCATGATAAATTATGCATGTGAGACATGCTGAATCATGACAATGCTCCTATATACAGTTGTTCCTTGTGCTGAAGAAATTAGTCTTTTGTCATGTATAGCTTTTTTTATGGTCGTATTTATTATGGGACCAATGTTAGGGTCTTGATCAAATTGCAAGAAAGTGGGAAGTATACTAGCTGCTCTGAGAATTTAAGCACAGACATCTGGAATATTCTGAGGAGCTTGGATCTGTTGATGGTTGATCAGCAACCAATGTATAAGCAATGCTTTGTGTCTGCATGCACACTTCACAGAATCAGAGAACAGTTTGGGTCGGAAGAAACCTTAACTATTATCTGCTTCCACCCCACACTACCATGGGCAGGTCACCTTCCACTACATCAGGTTGCTCCAAGTCCTGTCTAGATAAATAACACAGAGAATAGAAATTTTCAGTTTCCCTGAAGATACTAGATAGAGCTTAAAGACCAGCTTACAACAAAAGATAAAAGAATGTAAAAGTGTGCACACAGGATGATAAATGTAGCTGGATCCAGTAGATAAAGAGATAATGAGGAATATATTGGCTTTTTTGGCAAAGTTAGGTAAAAACAAGCAACAGCGCATGCCCTAAGAGAAGCTGAAGGAAACTTGAACATTGGGAGTGCTTGGTGAGTTCAACCTGTCTGCCCCTGCAGACGACCCTCTAGGAAAATTAAAGGACTTCCAGTAGGAGGCAGCTGCATGCAAATTAGTTCTATGAAAAGTGATGTTTATGTATTAGCCAGATGTAATCACTGATGTAATCAATATGTATGATCATGATGGGATAAGTACCTTATCGTACCTTTTGGACACACATCAGATTAACAGAGCTCTCCTTCTGATGTGTCCAGCACTGGAATACAGAATGCCTGCTGTCTGATGCTCAAAATTGTTAGAAAGTTTGTTTTCTGTCTGATTTCAGTATCAGTCCAACATTGCCTTGAACACTTCCAGGGTTGGGGCATCCACAAATCTCTGGGCACCTGTTCCAATGTCTCACCAGCACAATACTTAATGAGTATTTGATTCAATAAGATGTTGTGTCTAAAGAAGAATTGCACTTTTCTGTTGTTTCTTTTTAATTGTACCAATTAGCTTCAGTCAGGTAACGTGGCTGCATGTGGTGGTATTGCTGTGATGACAGGCCAAAACCTACAGACTCTGACCTGCACATGAGGCAGAGAGAAGGGTGACCTCTTTTAACGCCCTGTCCAAGGGACAAAGACTTCCACAGAATGGAAGGGACCACAGAGGGTCATCTGCCTGACCTCCCTTCTCAAGCGTGGTCATTCTAGAGCACATGGCACAGGACCGTGTCCAGGCGGTTCTTGAGCATCTCCAGCGAGGGAGATTCCACCCCCTTACTGGGCAAGCTGTTCCAGAGCATGGTCACCCAGACAGTAAAGAAGTTTTTCCTCATGTTCAAGAGGACATTCCCGTTCCGGACAGATGCAGGTACCCCCCAAGCGATAGAACGCGCTCCGCGGGGCGGTGCTCGGGGCCGGGCCGGTTCCGCGGGGCGGGCGGGGCAGCGCTGGCCGCACGTAGCGGGGCGGGGGCGCGGTCCGGCGGGGCGGGGGCGGGGCGCGGGGCGGGCCCGGCCGTTGGCGGCGCTGCTCGGCGGGGCGGCCGCTGCCGGGGCGGGCGCACAAACACCCGCGGGGCGGGGGCCGGGCGGCGGCGGCGGCGGCGCGGGCGGGAAGCGGCGGGGCCGCCCCGCCTCCCTTCGGCTCTCCGGCGGCGGCCGGCGCAGGACAATGGAAGAGGCGGCAGCGGCGTTAGCGGCGGCGGCGGGGGCCGTGCCCGGCGGACCGGCCGGGAGTAGCGGCGGCGGCGCTGAGCGGGGAGAACGAGGCCGAGAGCCGGCAGGGCCCGGCGGAGCGCGGCGGGGACGCGGCCCCGCTCAACCTGTTGGACACTTGCGGCGTGTGCGGGCAGCCCATCCAGAGCCGGCGGCCCAAGCTGCTGCCCTGCCTGCACTCGGTGTGCCAGCGCTGCCTGCCGCAGCCCGACCGGTACCTCATGCTGCCCCCCGTCCTGAGCTCCGCGGCCGCCGCCGCCCTCAAGGAGCCGCCGCCGGCGGCGCCTCCCTCTTCGCCCGTCTCTTCGCAAGCCTCACCCCTGCACTGCACGCCCAGTAAGTGTCCCTTGTGCCGTACCCCCCTGCCCTGCCCGGGGGTGCTGCCCTCACCCGCAGCCCTGTGGGTCGCGTTTGGGGCCCGGGCAGCTGTCGGGACCGGGTGCCGTGGGCGGGGTGCGGGTGCCCGGCCGCGGAGCTGCCGGGGCACGGAGCTGTCGGGACGGGCGCTGCTCGCCAGCGCCAAGGCTGGCGGCGGCGTTGTGCTTTGGCTCGGTTTGTTTTAATCGTTATTTTTTAAATTTCCCACCTCCGAGGGAAGGCAGAACTGTTGTGGTTTCCCAGGACCTCTCTGTGCGGATGGAGAGGGGCGGTGAGAGCCGGCCTCCCGCGCGGGGCCGGGCAGCCCTTCAGGGGAGAGCCGGCAGGAACCGGCCCGGCGGAAAACCTGAACGCGGGCTGGTAGCGAGCCACAGAAACGTAGCGAGAGAGCAGCGTTTTTATTTAGAGTGATGTTGGGAGCGCGGAGCGGAGGGAGGGGAGTCCCGCAGGTGTCAGCGGCCCGGGCGGGAGCGGGGCGGCCGAGCGATGGTGGCAACGCTTGTCCGCGCGATGGGCAGCGATGGCTCTGCCAATGCCTTCATGCGCCACTTATCCCTCATTACCGCGCCCGAGGGAGAACGCCGCCAGCAAGTTTTGTTCAGTTCCTGTCCTGACGCAGGAGCCTGTGGCAATGTGTTTGAAAAGTGCGTATCGATGTGGAATCAACTCCTTCGGTTTGAAACTACTTTCCTATTTTTTTCCCCCCCTTTACCCTTTTAGGCTAGGTCTGATGGATCACTTACTGTTGTTCAAGGCAATTTTATCTTAAAAAAAGTGCGAACAAGCATCCTGTAGTGGAAGCTGGGAAAGGTCTTGGGAAAATTTGTATAGGAAAGAGGAAGCGTGATGGAAATTGAGCTAATCTATAGGTATTGTTGGAATGTGTAGTGAGGGCTCAAGTGAAAAGTAGCAGCTCCAGGTTTACCATTTTTAAGTCGTTAGGAAAATGTCAGCATCCTGCCAGAGTTCTGACCAAAGATTACCACTTGAATATGTAGTGTGTATGCAACAATTCGTAAAGGAAATATCCTCTTCAGAGAAAGAAATATTTAGAACAGTTAGAGACTTGCTTCAGAATGTCTGAGAAACTCCCAAATATGTTAACAGGATATGTATTCATCTCTTTGAATGTCTGTGTTAATATATTTATTCAGTCTTTAATTTTAGCATGTAAAGAATGTCGTAGTCAGACTGCCTAATCAAAAGTTATAGAATGGGAAAATCTGTGAGACCCAAAGCCTATATACTTAAGTTTGATTCAGGACGTGTTATTGCTTCTATGTCTATGAGTAGAAATGGGAAATTCTGCATGAAAGGAACAGAAAAACACACTGGACTCTGGAGTATGATGAGATACTTGGAAATAAAAAAAAGGGCTTAGATACAAGCTCAGGAGTTTGTAAGGTAGTGTCAGAGGCAGCATCATCATTGTCTTCTGAGATTTGAGGTCCTGAACAGCACAGGTCCATTCCCAGATGTTCTATATAAATATAGCAGAAATAGGGATCTGTAGCTGAATGAGAAATGAGATGCATTGTAAGAATTAAAAGATTAGTGCTGTTCAAGCATCTGCTTGATAATGAATCACAGCAACAGTAAACTTGTAGCTCTGTTCCCTCCTTTTTGATTGTGAATTTGTTCTGTATGAATGACTTTCACAGTACATACTCCCCCTCATTCTAGAGATTCAGACATTGTATTTTTAGTGACAACTATTTTTACTCTGTTGACTTTTCTCTGAAGCTACTTTCATGCTTCCATACTGGAGTTTGTTGTCCCGTGGGAAGAAGAAACTCTCACTTTGAGGCATTTTTTATGTCTTTACTTGTCATGTGTTTGCCCTGGTTAAAATGACATGGACTGTTTATTAGCTTGCTATGATCAAACTTGGTGGATTGCCTACTTTCTTTCCAGCTGGTACAAAAAAAATCTGTGATCTTGAAGGTAGGATTGGGAAAAACCCACCTGTTACTGTTCAAAACTGATTATATAGAGGGAATTTGTTACAGCTGGAGGAGTTCTTAAATTCTCACAGGATGGTAGGAAGGACCATAATGGTGCAAAACTGTTACCTTTTCTGGTAATATGTTGTACAAAATGCTTATGAGGAATGACATGAAGAAATAAACTGAAGAGTGTAGTCTTAGAAAGCTGGATAACAAATTACTCTCATGATGAAAATTACGAAATTACTGTGACTAAACTGAAGAATTCAACATCAAGGAAGCTGTTTTTGCTGGAAGGAATGTCCTGAGTAAGGAGCACAATAGAATTGCAAACTATGGAAATGTCCTGAGAGATAAGCAGACAGGCTCCTTATGGGCCTGTGCTGAGCCTTGAGTTTCACAAAAAGAAGCCTGAAGAAACCTTGTAGAATAAAAGAATAAAAAGAAAGGATGTGATTTGAAAAGTGCTTCACCAAACCAGCCTTGCATGTTGTACGAATACTGAAATTAGCTGAGAAACAGGTAGCTGAAGGGGTTGAGTTTAAAGAATAATCTAAAGACACTTTTTGTCTTCATTAAACTGTTTCCAAGAAGAAACATTTGTTCACTTTACTGGAAAAAAGTGTGCCTTCAGCTTCCAGCATAGACGGGTTTATTTGTTGGCTCTCTTTCTGTGAAGATTCTAACAACTAATTAAGGAGCTGTGAAAGAAAAGACTTCAAGCTTGAAGAGAATTAAGAATTCTGGAGTTGCTCACTTGAGTACAAGATTCAACATGGATAACAGCAGATAAGTGACAAGACATGCAGAGGAGTTTAATGTGATAAATGTTAACTAGTATTTCCCTTGCCAAGGGAAGCTGGTGGAGAGGCCAGTTGGGATGGATATATTGTATATTGCCACATGCACTCAGTTTTGAAGTTGAATAACTTACATAGAAAAGAAGACCTGGAGTTTCTGATTTCTCTACCATTCCTGAAGTTGGAGGTGTTAAAGAAGCATCAGTGTATTAGCACTGGAAAGTTCACTGCTTTCTGAATGTCCAGTGGTAGCTTATTTACTATGGGTGATAATTTTGATGTTGTATTGCCAAAAAATGGGTTGTTAGAAAATGATGAACTACAGGGAGTGCTGCAAGAGTGGCTCTGTGAATGTGGCACTCACTTGTGAGCAAGTATCTACAGCCACCTATCTCTGGTAACTATTTGGCTAAGTTCATGTGGGTTTTCTTTTTGTTTCTCAAATGGCCATTCTTTACTGTCCAGTTGTGTGAGTTACAACTGGAGCATTCACAAAAAAGGCTGTTATTAGGAGTCTGCCATTTGCCCAGATTTTGTCTGGGCTGCATTTCAGTGAGTGAGTAGTAGTCTGTACTTAAAGGGTAATGTTTGTAATATGCAGATCCTCGCAGTACTCTTCTGGAATTTTCAAATGTGAAATAACTAGATGAAAGCTGCAAAGTTAGAGATTGAAATTTTATTCCTTCTCAAAACTTTAAAAGTTGCAAGTAGCCTTGTTTGTTCTTTGTCATAAATCTGTACACGAAATAGACTTGGAGCTGGTGTAGGGAAATACTTGTGAATGGAACTGCATAGCAAAGTTTTATGCATCACAAAATCTTACTAGTGTCAATCCCAAAACAGTAGAGGGAAACTTTTTTTTTTCCTGTAACTGCTTTTTCTGCTCCTCTGTAGCAAACCTGCTAGCAAACAAATTTATATTAATCTGTTAGAAGCATATAATATTTGGACAATCCCATTATATAAATTCTTGGGGAGTGCCTGGACTAACATTTCAGATGAGTTCAATATATGCTGTTAATTAAAGAATAAATACTTCTGAGTTACTAAACAAGGATTCACAGGTATTCACGTTTCAGTTAATTACTTGCCAGAAACATTTGCTTGGCAGTACAGCTTGAGGTTCTCTAATGATGCAATTAAGACCTTATTCTTGACATCCCCTCACATGTGTGGAGGACATCTGCTTTTTTATTATGTCCCACAGTCACTCCTTTTACAGATAGCTTCAAATGCTTCTCACTTGGTCTTTATATCTGGACTTTCTGATGTCATTACTTCATTTGACCTTGAAACTACAGCTTTTGACATGAGTTTAAATTTTGTTAACTTGTCTGTTTTGTTACTTCCCTCCTTTAGTTGGATAATGATTGGGATCCTTGTTAGTTTGAAGGATATAATAGTGTCATTTGAGGTTTTTTTATGGTCAAGTTCAATTTTTCTTCCACGTCTTGGTAGTCTAAGAAGACTTTAGATTCTTTTTCTACATTTGCTGCTACAAATTATTATTTCCATGTCATCCTTGTTTTTGCCACTTGCTTAAAGTGAATTCTCTCCATCTTTGCCATTACAAAGAGCTCATGTGTTATTTGTGTGGCTATACGCTCACACTTTCACAGACATGGTTGCATCCATGCATTCTTTCCACAAGGATCATCTTGTTTCTGCTGTGGTGCATTAGGAAGTGTTAACCTCCAACATAAGGGAGATTTGAGAGTGTTAATATTTAGAAATAGTGTATAGAAATATGTATAGGAAAGACATGTCTAGTTTTCATTCTGTTTTGGATTTGAATCTGCTTACTTTGAATTGAAAGTTCTCAGAGCCCCAGAGATTGCATATGTGAAATGCATTTAGAATTGTTACAGGTGAAATATAGTATTATTGTTTCAATAGCTTGTAATGGACAGATCTCTTGGTTAAACAAGTCACAAAGCTAGTAAAAGCTTAAAATATCAGTATAAATATTAATGAGTAGAGATTGCTTTTTTGCTTTATTTTTATGGTTAATACCCTTTTTTTAGATAAAAGTATACTCTCAAGATATATACAGTGGGATATGATATTTATTGTGCAAGTGTAATTTGAAGTAGGGATATATTTGCCAAAAGTTACTGCTTTCTCTTCTACCAGGAATTCCATAAAAATCTGGAGGCATGCCTATGCAGCCTTTATTAAGGCAGGCAACTGCATGTTGTGGAAGTAAGCTTGCATCATGCTTGCTCTGATACATGATTAATATAAGTATGTAATAGATATTTATTGTCTTCTGTATGTGGAATAGTATTTCTAGGGTAGTTTGGATGCATTTGTGTTCTTGCTTCTTTCACCCATGGAAAGTGGAAGATTGAAAAGCTGAAGCAACCAGGAACATCAGATGAATGCTGAAACAACTGCAGTTGCCAAGCTCTTTCCAATTAGAAGCCTTAGAAAAATTAGGCTGTACAAGTTATGAAGATAGCTGCATAATTGTGTGAAACTTCTTTTCAGACAAAGATTTCTCTCCTCAGAGGCCACCTCTGTTTCAACATAAAATCAGCTTATAATGTCTCTGGTAAGCAGTTAGTACTTTTATCAGTGGAAAGGAGTTTTAGATCACAAGGTGGAAGGATCATAAGGAAAGCAAATATATACTGGAGTATTTAAAATTTTAATGTGTGTAACTGAAAGTGTATTGGGTTGTTTGAATGCTTATCATAGAGATATTTCTTAAGAAAATGTCTTGTCTGAAGAGCAAGGGAAAATAGTGATGCATCTGTTCATGAAGAGCCAAGTGGAAGAATTCCTAGGAAAAATATTCTGAAGAGCTGCTCAGTTATGCAGCAGGCTTTTAGCTTGGTCTGCTGAATTCCATGAGTACCACAAACTGACCACATTCTCTCAACTTCACCCAACTTGTTACATTTGACAAAGAAATTTTGTTGAAACTCTTGATTCTGAATGTAGTGTTGTTAACGAGACTTGTGTTTTGTACAGGATAAATCTTTGTTGCCAGTATTGTGTGTGTTTGCTGAGATGCTGTAGGAGGAATTTCCATATTATTTAGTGGAATTTCCCAGTGATGGTAGACTTGTAAAGCTGGTATTTTGCCTGTTGTATCTAATCTAAAAACAAGTCAGGGGAAAACCAAAAGGAACTTTAAGTGAATTCTAAATAGGACTGTATTTCAGGATGAGTAACTGACTAGATGAAAAAATCCATTATTTGCGAAATTGGAAATTTAGGCTTCTAAAAAGTTTTTCAGTTAAGTGAAATACTTTGATACAGTGGTGTGGTGGTTTGACTTTGGATGGATGCTTGATGCCCACCAAAGCTGTTCTGTCACTCCCCTTCACATCTGGAAAGAGGAGAGAAAATGTAGCAAAGAGCTTGTAGGTCAAGATAAGGAGGGGGGAATCACTCAGTAATTATCGTCATGGGCAGAACAGACTCGGTTTGGGAAAATTACTGAATTTATGACCAGTCATAATCTGAGTAGGATGATAAAAAGTAAAAGCAAACTTCAGAAAAAACCTTTCCCCCACCCCTCCCCTTTTTATATTTTTTAAATATAAAAAAATTTGTTTAACTTTTATGTGTTGTAACAGTTTTCTGATGCATTCTTTTTTTCTTTGGCAAATTTAAAGGTCACAGCAAAATATTTTCATAGAAAAATTCCAGTTATGCTTTTAAAATTTACCTCTACAATTAGGTAGTTATGGAGTTGTGTATGTACTTGAAATTCAAATGTGATTTGAAGGCACCAGTGTAGTAGTTTAACTGACCAAATTATCTCTTTTTTTGTGTACTGGCCAGAGAGTATGTATAAAATAATAAACTGTAAATATTTACCATCAAAGAAAGCTTGAAACAGTTGTGTGAAGTAAGGAAGAAAATGACACCATTTTTAGTAGATAACAGTCTTGTAAATCAGCTATGAAACCAAAGGTTGAGTCAAGGAATATCCCTAATTACTTGATACCATCTCTTCAGTGGTTCAAGTAAATGCTTATTTGAAGCTTTTATGTGGGAGAAAATGGCATATTACCTTACATACATTACTAACATGATAGAGGACTGATGTTCAACAAGGTTTCTAGTTATTTTTGAAGTTTATCAGTGGGCTATGGGAAAAGGATGACAGTAAGCAAGGCTCAGCTCTTTGAACTGCACTCATGGGTTTTTAGGGCCCTTGTTTGTAACGTGGATTTGGGTCATGGAGACATCCTCCTTTCAAAAAAAAGAAATGTGCAACTCTAGTGCTGAATCCTCTCTAGGTGGGAGTACATGGACAGGGAAACGAAGCCATTTGCCTTCTGAATGTGGGAAGATTTCTGCTTCTGATTAATAACTAAGTTGCCACAGGCAACTTTCTATTAAAATGGAGAGTTTCCCTTTCAACTGTAGTCCCTCAAGTGAATATAGTTCAATTTGAATAAAACAAGACTCTAGTGCAAACACCCTTTGAACTAAAATGATTGCCTAATTTGAAAAGTGACTCTATAATTTTCCCAATGAGCTAACACATCTGTCTGGACTGTAGCTTGTAAAATAGAAGCAGGACTACTTTAACATACGTGTTGACTTGGAAAACTCTACCCTGTGTTTTCTAGGATGTCTACATGAGGTCAGAAGCATTTCATAAAGCTTATTTGATGGGCTTCATCTGTTTCTAGGCACGTGCTCTGGAGTCTGAGCGTGGTCAAGGATGTGTGGAGCTGAACTAATTCTATAATCCAGCCCTCCCACAAGTTGATGTTGTCCTTAGGTGGCTGCTGCTGAACCTGCTAGGTCAGGGTACTTCTAACACTGATTCTCTTAGGGGAGGGAATTCTGGCAGTTGCACAGGGAATGAGTAGGTGGGAAGAAAAGAGGGAGAGAGCTGCAGCACTGCTGGGATGGGAGAATGAGATTTTAAAGTTGGAGCAAGGTTCTGATTTTAAATGCAATGTGCAGTGCTTCAACAAAACAGCCCAGCACCAGCAAGTCCATTACTAGAAATAAGCAGTATGAAAAATTGTGCTGAACAGCAAAAATGTGAATTGAAACACAAATTTTTTTTTTAACCTGGACTTTGCTTGAAAATGAGTAAACTAGTTGCTGAAATAATGTAGGAATGTAAATTGCCTGCCCTCCTCACCAGCTGGTTTAAGAAGAAGGGGTAGCAGCTTTGACTCTTCTTTGCCTTTGGAAAAACTTTGATGACTTGTAACTATTGGTTCAACAGTTTCCAAGTAGAAGTTGGAATTCCTAGCGTTGCCCAGAACACCATTTTAGTCCGAGGACAGTAGAGCAGTGCAGCCTTGGAGAAATAAAGGATGTGACTTAGGCAAAGGGAAGTCATGCAGAAGGCAAGTAGGATGCCAGCTCAGCTCTGCAAGGCTGACAAAGCAGAAGTTATGGAAAACAATGATATTGTGCTTACTCAAAAGTGGGGGTCGAGGAACAGCCATCTGAAAAGGACACTGTTAATTGAAGACAACTGAACAAGACCCCCAAAGAATCCTGCAGAGACTCCCAATAAGGGGTGTAATTCTGTGTCCTGGTTTGGGGGACAGGTGTCTGCTAAGAAAGGCAGGAGCCTGTCTGAAAGGGAGAATGTAAACCCCCTCCCTCCAAATTATTATAATATGAAATTAAGGGGCTCTCAGGCAAAGAGATGGGAATTAGGAATAACAATTCTTAACTAGGAAAATTAAGATAGAAATACAGTATTCCAAAGAACAAACCCAAACCCTGACAGAGTCAGAATACAACCTGACACCCGTCAGTCAGTCAGGGTGTTGGCACAGTCCCATTAAATGGTGGCTGCATCCTCCTGCAGTGGCAGTGCAGTGGTTCAGCTGAAGCAGTGCTCCTCTAGAAGGGTGCAGTTTTCTTTCCTCTGAAGGTCCAGGGATGATGTGGAAAGGTCCAGTTTTCCTTTGGAATCCAGTGGAAAGAAGGCTGCCTTAATGTTCCAGATCTCAGATCTTTATCTAGGTAGGAAATGCTTGGCTGCTCCCCCTGGCTGGAGCATCTCCCAATGGGATGATGTAATTTTATCAGTCATACAGTAGGACTTAATGGGCCATTAGCACAAGGTATCTTCCTGGAGGAAGGATGGATTGTGGAAAAGGTAAACAACGTTGCCCCACCTGGTTTTAACAGATGGCCCATTAGCAGAGAGTATCTTCCATGTAAATAAGAATCCCTGCCCCACCTGGTTTCAACAGATGGTGATAGAATAGATACTTTTGGTCACATCCTGTGCTGCAACCTAAGACTGTATGTCAAATAAAGTAACACATATATATCAGTTAGGGGGGATGGCTGGTGAGTATGTCATCACTGTGTATGATGAAAAGCTGTTTACCTGATGCTCAGGGCACTTAACTAGAAAAAGGATCCTCCATGTGACTGGTGCACTGGAATAAAGAGTGCATCCTTTCTTATACTCAAAACTTGTTAGATAGTTTCTGTCTGTCTGATTTCAGTATCACAGCTCCAAAGTGATAAATCTGGGTTGCAGGCAACTCATCAGTTGGACACTGAGATAATCTCTTTAGTGGACAAGCTTTGTAGAATGAATGTAGATCTGTACAATGATGGGTAGTGTCCCATAGCAGGATCTCAGTAATGGCTGAATGTCTGGGAACTTTGAAACCCTGAGGGTATTGTGTGTCTGGATTTTATTTCTCTCTTTGTGTGTTCACAGATTCCTACCTTTTCTTGCTTAAGCAGTTGGTTTTCAGCACTCAATAGTTCTGTTCCTTACTTGCTTTTGTGTTGTTTGGGGGCCTTTCATCACACATTAGCAGCTATTGTTCTCACTTGTTTTAGCTTATGGACTGTTTGTTGAGTTTACCAACTACAGACTACTTTGCCTTCAGTAGTTCAGTTTTATCTTCCCATTTTGAGTAAGGACATCTCTATCGAGTAGGGATCACTGAATTTAGAGTAATTTAGAGTATTTAGATAGTTTAGCTTAATTAACTGTAAAAGAAACTATCTCCTTTGAGAAGTTCTAAACTTTTCTTCAGTCCTTTCTCTATGGGAGAAACTCAAATGTGGTTTCAGAGCTCATGTGTTAAATGTTTCCTAAGTATTGCCTCAAAACAAACAGACAGATAGAATTCTTTCCTTGGATAGATATAGGTGGAGTTCAGATAGTTTATCTGAGTGGGAGTCCAGAGATGCTAGCTGCTCTTTCTTCAAATATTGCACTTCCAAGTTGTTAAACAGAATGTTTATTTTCTGCTTTGTAGCTAAGGCACAGTCCAGTCTTGTGAAAGAGTGTTCAGATGTTTCTGGAATGGAACATGTGGGGCACCCTGTGGTCTTTCCACATCTAGCAGTGAATTTTAAACAAAAAATGGAAGAAAGCAGTCTTTGTGTTTGTCATAACTCCTATCTGTACCATAAGAATGACTTGCAAGTATTGCTTTTGTCACTCAGTAAATAAGTGTTTGATATATAGACTTTTGGCACTGGCACCATCAGTAAAATTGTGTGCATCTTGATGGATGGTGCAGGGACACCATACTCTGTTGTCTTTTGCTTTTCAGAAATGGCCTTACAGCTGGACTAGGTACAAGTTAAAAGCAAAGCCATGATTTGTAGCAGCTCATGTGTCTTCTAGATTATTATCACAGCCTTTGACACTCAGCAGGGCCAAAGATCTCTCCTCAAAAGAATGATTTTTAGAAGCTGTTTTGGCAAAATGGAGATGACTTTGTTTATGGTTATTCCAGATGGATTCAGCTGACAGTCCTCTGCTGCATTCCATCCCTTGTGCAAGAGCTGAATGTAGTCTAGATTCTTTAAGAAACTAAATGCTAATCTTGCATCCTTTAAAAGTCCATTTAGCAACAGTATTATTGTTGTATTGTGTTCCAATCTGATTGTATGTATTGTGAGGGGTTTTTTTTCCCTTTTCCCTGCTCCCAGTTCCATTGAGATGAGGTCAGATTTAAAATGGTTTCTTTGCTCCCTTTTTGACTGATCTAAATTATTGAGAGTATAGTGTAGGTGTTGTAAGCTGCAGGATGTCTGGCTTCAAACTTTTGCCAGAATCTGTTGTTCTGGCTTAAAGGCGTGGCTGGTTTTTTTTTTTTTTTTTTTCTTTTGTTTGTCATTATACCAGACAAGTAGATTAAGAACCACAATGCTATGGGGGAACCCTTGTGATTATTCCTTAAAAATAAAGAAGGGATAGAAGTACAGTCCTAGTTCATTGCCAAGCTGGTATTGGATGCCAAGTGTAGTATTTCCAAAACTTCATTATCAATCCTTTGAGGCAGTATAGTGCAAGAAGGTGGAAACAGATTGAGTCTAAAGGTGTATAAATGGCATTTATAAAGAACAGATTTGGTAGAAGAGTAATTTTCTTAAGTTTTGTTCTTTGTGCTGAGAGTGTCATACTGGCAAAGCACCTTTGAAGAAGTTCTTTAGTTCTGAGGAAATGGAGGAAACCATGGGAAGTCTAGATTTCTTCAGTGGATGTGGATGTTTGTTCACATGAGCCAACAGGCTCTGCCTCATGGTTCAGTTCCCTACTGCAGATTACAGCAATAGAAGGAGATACTCCATGGGAACATCAGCAGTATCACTGCTGGCTCTGTAACCTGCTGTTTTCTGAAAGCTGTAGGGCAGCTGTTAAAACCCCTGTTGTTCCTATTTGATCAATTAGTGCATCTCTTCAACCCAGAAGGAATATGTTTTATTAGTTACATTCAGTAATTTTCATATTAATGCAATGTCAGAGGAGATGATAACACTGCTTCTTAATTAATGCTGGGTTTTGCAGGCTGCATAGCCGTGTGTGAATCTCACAATGCATATAATTGCTCCAGCTTGGTAATCCTGAAGCTGTGTGGGAACTGAAAACAACTGGGCATCTTGCTTTTTGAACCCATACAATGGTGCTGTGGCATACTGGGCACATGTAAGAGAAGAATATAAAGTGAGCTGACTTTTTATTGCTGTCCATCTACACAGAAGTGTGGTGTACTTGGAGGGTATTCTCTTAATGACTGGTTTTAGATATTGGAGGAATTATTGCAGTTGAAATTGATGCCCAGTAGTGGATAAGAGTGTTAATGTAGACACTGGAAAGAAGTGGATGTTTTTAAGGTCCAGTTAATCTGACCATGTGTAAACATCTGTTTTAACAAGGAGACCACTCATGACCCAACTCATTACCTATGTCTGCAATGATTGTGAAGGGAAATTCATGTAACATTTAGATAAATCCCACTGAAGGTATTAAAACTTGGCAACACCACCAAGAAACTTTATCCATCTTTCAGGTGCAAAATTTTATTCTATGGAGTCAGCATAATAAATCAGTATTAGTTTTGCACTGCCATTAGGAAATGCTTTTTCATAGATGCAAAAATCCTGCCTGTGACAAGGGTTATTGTTGGACAGCTTTTAAATGTAACACGTAGTCAGAATAGAGTGGATTTGGGAGTCTTGGGTTATATTACTTAAATAAATTAAATGGCTTAGAGCTTTACTTTTTTATTCCATTAATAATATCTTGCAGAGCACTCAGATTTATCTGATGTAAATGGCAGGAAATAGGTATCTTTATTGTTTTCTCTAACTAGAAATTTTCATCAAATATTTTTTGTACTTTTCATTGTCTCTGTCCCTGTCAACAGCAAACTTTAAAAAAATAAATCTAGAAAATTTAAAAATATTGCCAGGTTAAAATATTTGTTATATAACAGATTTTAAAATATTCAGAATTTATTGATAACTGCATAAATTCCTCTTTCTTGCTGTTGGGGGATCTAACATACTGTCACTGAAGAATATATTCAAGAGACATTGATTAGAGACGTTAATTAACCTCTCCACTCTCTCACCAAACAAAATAACCTAAACAAGGGCAGAGCTATTATTTTAAATCAACATATTATTTCTATGTACTTTTAAACAGCCATTCCCTGCACAAGTATTTTACAGATAATGTTGATCAAGTTTTCCATTATATTTTGCATCACTGTAATCTGTATTTTGAGATAGTTTGAAGGAAACAAAACAGAGGTCTTGATGACTTCTGAAATCTGTCCTTGAGGAGAAATGTCCTTGAGAACTTCAAAATAAATATCCATGTAGCAGAATATAGACAGATAGCATGAACTCTGCAGTTAACAAGTTGATGGCTCTGAATATTGACACTTCAGCATTTTAAACTTAGTTTTCCTTTGGGGCTACAGACTGCAGTTCATTAGGGTGCAAAGATCTGTGTGCCTCAATTGTGTTCTCCAACAGAAAATTAAAATCACAATATCAGAAATACATGGCATAGAATAGGCAGGTAAGTTGAAATTCAGCTGTCTGAATGTATAATCATCTGCCATTTCTGAATTTTTGGGATGCCTGTAATATTTTAAGAAGGGCTGGTAGATGTGCTGCACAATCCACAGGAGCCCTGTTTCCTTCTGGGATAGTAGCTGGAAGCCAGGCAGGATATTACCCTGAAATTAGCTATGTCTGTTTAGGCACCTGAATTGCTCCCTCGAGGCTGGTGGCTGGAAAAATGAGGGCCAGGAGGGTGGTTTGCTGAGTCTCTTAGGTAGTTTCCAGTTATTCAATGGTGAATGTATTGAGAATGGGAGGAGACTTGTGAAGGAACAGGTTGGAAGGATGCATTTGAACACTTGAGTAACATGAGCTAGTCAAAGGCATTGAGTTGCATTATCATTCCTGTTTGGATAACATTTATACTGAAATACTCTTAAGTGAAGCCTGTTACCTACTGTTGTTCCCACTACTGTGTCTAATTTGGTTCCCCTTAATATGATCCAGATTCTTAGAAGTTATTTTTGAGTATTTTTTTACCTTCACATCTGCTCAGTGTAGATGGGAACAATGTTAGCTGGGGCTAAACAGAAGTGGGCTAAACACTCAAGAGTGTCATGTGTTGGAGTGTAGTTTTCATCCTTTCAACAAAGAATTAAAAAGAACAGGTCTTCAGTGCCTGAGAAGAGCTTGGTTCTTTAGGCTGTGACTGGATCTAACTGTCCAAATGATACTCTGCTAACCTGCTGGTTTTATAACTATGATTTCTGGGAATAGATGCATTGTACTGCAACTCAAAAAGATGAAGACCAGAGTATGAAATGTATGCTCCAAAGAAATGATTATTAGCTGTGTTGTGCTGTAAGGCAGGGTCTAAGGCATCTTCATACCAGAGATTCTGACAATTTTTTTGTATCCCAGTCATCTTTTAAAAAAATTAATTATAGCATGTTAACATGCTGCTGTTTATGGAGAAAGGTATTAATTTCCTTGTTCCAGAAACACATGGATACAATGCACTTGAGCACTGTTGGCAAGATCCTAGGGTGTCTGCAAAATGCTATTTCAGTAGAATGTATAAATCTAAACAGCATTAAACCCACTTTCAGAGTGCTATTTCAAAATTAAATACTTGACCGATCAAAAAAACTGATGCAAGAATATCACAGAATCTTAACAATCTTTGCGTGTTATGTGTCTGAATTCATTGCATACCATTTGGAAATACTTGACAATTTCAGGACTGGAAAGAATGTATTTTAATTTTGATGAAAGAATTGCTCATCACAGTCAGCAGTGACAGTTGGCTTGTTGGCAGCTTCTGCATCATCATTTAAGCATGTTCATTGCAAGACAGTGAGACTTATTGTTCATCATCTTGTACTTAAACATTGTCTATCCCACAATATCAGTGTTTCCTTTTATTAGCACTATGACACTTCTTAGAATTGTGTTGTTGAAGAAAATACTTTGGATAGCTTTGGATGTGAATGTAAACTCTGCCATCAGAATTTCTTAAGGTATTCAGGAGTGGCTGGACAGTCCATGCTTGCAAAATTTACCATTTTTGAAGTCTAATACACGCTATCTAAATGTTTGAAGATTAGGCATGTATAGCAAGGACAATGAACCATTTCACAGAGCAGCTGAAATATTTTAATTCAGCTCTGCTGTGCTTTCCAAGAAAGTCAATGTACTGCAGCATAAAAACTGGCCTGTAACACTCTTCCAGAGGGGGGGATTACAGCTAATAGTCTTTGTCTGGTTTTCATTTATTTGCATTTTAAAGGATTTAAAAGAATTTAAATTAACAGTTAATTAATTATAATTTTAATAAACTTCTTGCTAGATCGGTGGTGGGTTGGAATGTTGATATCTTGGCAGTAGGTGCCAGTTTTCCCTTGAGATGTGCCTGCTTATTGGTTTAACCTATCTCCCCTCTACTAGCAGCAGCAGGCTGTCACAACTAGATGGGAGCAGCTTTTTCTGGAACAAACTGGTTTGAAGAAGTTGCCAATTTTGCAGCACCAGTAGTGGCTTAATGAGAAGCAAGAGGAAAGCAGTAATTATTTTAAAAATTGATTCAGACATTATTGCACATGATAGTGCCTCTCAAATTAAGTTTTCTAAGTGTTTGTTCTTAACTGGGAAACATGACCTGTGTAAATATAACCAGCTTACCCTCAAACCCATGCATTTTAATGAAAAGCCTTGCAAGTATTAATGGTATCTATAGAAAGAGCAAGAGGAAAAAAGAATGTGTAGCTCACAGTTGCAACACTGTAATTTTCTGTGTAGTTACATTAAAAACCTTGTAGCTGGTGCTACCTTCAATCTCTGACGTACCTTTTATTAGTTTTATTTAGTGTGTCCATGTTTTAGACATTGTAACTGCTTGTGTAACTTGTTGTTAATGTTTTTTGTTCTGAAATCTGTATAGTTAGAATTTCAAGCAAAGCATCTGTAAAACTGGGAAAGATTGCTGTACAAAACCCTAATTATTTATTCTGTAATGACTATGTCGTTGCAGGTAAAATTACCAGTTGCTTCTGAGCACTCTATTTAATAAAGAGAGCTCTTTTTCAGAAAACTAGTGGGTTTTTTGACTGATTTAATCTGAAGAAAGGGAACTATTAAGTCCTCCTTTTTTTAGTAAAGCACTTCGCGTCTACTAACAAAAATACCCTCTTGGATCTACAAATGATCATCCAGTGGCTTTATTAAATTGGCTCTGAAACCTGTTTGCAACAGTGAAGACACAAATGAGTCAAAATTGAGGCAAACCAGAACAGTCTCCTCCTATTGTCTTGGGAGGCTTCAGTGGTCTCCAATGTACTCCCAGGAAATTGAGTTTCAGGTTGGAAATAATACTGGATAAGCAATAAATCCATTCCACTGAATGGCTCGAGATGCCCTTGTGGATGCAGCATGTAACTTGTGAAGAAGACTAAGAAAGGGCCATGATTTTTCCCACCTCAAATGCAGCCTAGCATTCCTTTGAAGAGATACAGGAGCCTGTAGCCAGTGGGGGGGAAACCCTTTTCTTTCCTGGCACAGCCCATTGAGTCCATACTGCAATCCCTAATCCAGCTCACTGCAAGGCAGAACAGATCTTCCTGTTGCCATGGGATAGAAATGAAGGAGCAAGGAAGCCAGCATTGCTACTTCTGTTAGCATTGTGGTGTCCTGGCCTGGTTCAAGCAAAATCTGCATGTGAGATTCCACAACTACTTGTTTTTTTTAAGAGTGCTGCTAGAGAGGGTGGAGGTCTTCTCTTTTACTCCTCCTACTCAAGAGCCACATGTGCTTGATCCAGCTCCCTTTACAGCTGAAAAAACAATGCTCCTGATGCTCAGATCCAGCTATTGAGATGTGCCTCTGCCCAAATTAAGGTTCAAACAAAATCATATGCTGAAGTCAATAATGCAGATTTTATTTAACATGCAATGTCAGGGAGAAAGGTAGAAAGGAATGGGAAAGAGAGAAATCAGGTAGAAGATAGTCACCACCTGTAGATCCAGTGTCCTTTTGATCCTTCTTCACCCCTGGGCTTTTCAGTAGTGGGAATCTCCAGGTCTTTTCACTATTCATACATATTAGCAAAAAAATCAAATTACAGCTCATTGGCTACGCAGTTCTATTATTCTATTGGTTAATTGATTCCCTTTCTTCTGATGCTAATTAGTCCTTGTAATCAGTCTTCCTCTTTGTTTGAGTTTTACCAAGTCCAAGCTGATTTCAGCACAGTTACTGAGCTGGCTTTCCTTGTGGCCCATAAGTTCTGCAGTTGTGTCCATTATGGGCTGTACATTCTTCCCCAGCTTTGTTCACCTCCCCCTCGATCTGAGCTAACACTCAGACAGTAGCACCCCCCTTATCTCACGTTCCTGCTGTGGTGGCTTATTTTACAGTCCAAGTTCCAGCTATCCAGGGAGGCATTTTCAGCCAGCTTCAGTGACTGGTGGTGGTGGCAGATTTCAGCTGTCCCAGAACTTGGGGTGATCTTTGTTTAACCAGTGATGTGCATATGAGCTTCTTTACCCACGTTTCTATAATGGGAATTTTTGTCTGGATGCATTACCCAGAATGAGCTAACAGAGTCTCACCTCTGCCAGGCCTGGAGATATCACCATCCTGTCACTCCATTCTGTGCTTATCTCATGGCAAAGTCCTTCTGTGGCTGTGACAATGTTTGAGACAGCAACTGTGTTCTTTAACTCCTTACACCTGGAGCAAAGGAGCAGATAAAAATGTGGGATCTGCTCACTCGCTATCCTCACAATTATCATCATGATGATTATGAAACTCCTCCCAGTTTGTGGTGTTTCACCTTCCTGTGCTTGCTCCATTAAAAAGAAATAAGAATCTTATAGAATTACTTTGATGAATATAAACCCTGATACTCAAGATCTTTTGCTTAGTCACCATCCTGAGGCTGACTAAATCTGGGTTAAAACTGATTTGTGTAGCAGTCATCAATCCAAGATTATAACTAAAGCAAGTTTACCCTCTCACAGTGGCAGAAGAAACCCCTGACATAAGGCTAGACAGCATAAGGAATTCTAGAAAAGAAAATTAATGAAGATTTTGAGAGTTATAGGCACTTTTTCCTCTTTTTTCCCTTTTCCCATCTGACACTAGAAATTCTAATTGATTTATTGAACAGGTGATTGGCAATATTTTGTTGGTGAAAAGACGCAGAAGGCATTTGGTTTATGTTAGTATGTTTCCTCATTTCTTGCCTCCTCTTCCTTATCTTCCATATTTTCAACTCAACGTGACTTAAAACCCCTGGTTAATGCTGCTGATCTGGTTCAGTGGCTCCAGATTTAATCTCCAGTGGTGGTGTTGTCTTTCTCCCATCCTTCTGCTGCTTCTCATGTTGTTTCACTGTAGTCAGTCATACATTTGGTCAGTGAAGCAGAGCAGGGGATGAAAGTGAAGCTTGGGAGAGCAGGGAAAATACATCCATACCTGCATTGGTTTGCCAGCCTCAGTCTGTATCTGTACCCATCTCCCAAACACATGCAAAGACCAACTTAGACATCTGTGTTGACCTTGATAAAAGGAACAGAACGTAATGATGCTTTACTTGTCCAAGTAAGGGAACAATGTGTTTTAAAGAACTAGATAAAATAATGTTTAAGTAGACACACAGGCTGCTTCATGTAGCTGGATAAACAGATAATGAGGAATACAGTGGGTTTTGTGGAAGTTGTGAAACAAGAGGCAACAGTGCATGCCCTAAGAGAAATTCAAGGAAAGGTCACCTATAACACTGGGGGCTCTCAGAGAATGTGATCACCAGACCCCTTCAGAGGACCCTGTAGGAACATAAAAGGACTCCTACTAAGAGGTGGATGCATGCAAATCAGTTCTAGGAAAAGTGATGTGTATGTATTGGCCAGGAAGTACACTGTAATCAATATTTATGATCATGGAATAAATATCCTTTTGTAGAGTTTTGCATCAGATTGGAGGAAATAGCCTCTGTGTGTCCAGTGTGCTGCAATAAAAAATGCCTGCTTTTAAATACTCCAGATTGTCTTAGAAGTTTCCTCCCTATATGGTTTTGGTGTCAGCCCAGAGCACCGTGCTTTGTCAGGGTCAAGAGTGAGCAGTGATGGAACAGGGAGAGGGTGGTTTGTAATTGATGCTGTTGAAAAACCTAAAAAAGTCTTTTTTGGAAAGTATGTAGCTCGAGTATTAGGAAATGTGTTCACTCTTGACTGTGGTAAATTGATTTGCTTAATTACAGGAGAAATTCAGTACTTGCAGCTCTGCTAGCTGCTTGACTTATCAGAACTGAATTTCTCAATTATCCTTGCAGATGATGGTATAAAAAAATGTTATAAAAGTTGTAGCCAAAAAATGGAATTTGTATATCAAAGGAAGCTGCACAAATGTGTATTGAAATGCAGACTGGTAAAATGGCACTTAGAGTAAAATCAGACTTAACATCATAGCTGTTCAGATGAAAGTGAAATGCCTTGATAACAAGTGAAAAACTGCTTGCTGATTTTCCAGAATGAATTGCTTTAGTGAAACGGGTGGACTTTTATTAGAGCACTGATTTATACTGAATTGCCAGTTAAATCTTGAGCATCTGTTGGAAGAATCTTATGAAAAAGTTACCTAAATCTTGTATGAAGCACTTAGAGTAAGGAATTAAGTTCTTCTGCAGTAAGTGAAATATTTAATAGTTTCTGTACTTCTGCATTTTATTGTAAAAATGAAATGGGAGCAGATTTAAGCCCACACTGGTTTAGTTAAATATGCAAGAGGTGAGTTACATACTGCTGTTGAATTCATGAGGTTAAACACATCTTTTTAAAGGCCCTAAATCCCTATCTCCTCTCAAATGGGAGCTGAAGGTCTAGAATCTGTATCAGGGTAGACTTACATGACTGTTTTACCATAGGCTTTTTTGCATGTGACTTCTATGTCCTAAGTGATTATTTCAGCCTAATTTAGTTTCAATTGCTTCCTATTTTGGTTGTAATGACTGTGGTAATTTTCTTCAAGCAAGATGTCAGTGCCTGGCATTCTAGAGAATTTTCTTGGATGTTAAAACCAAACTTCAGTGCTAATAAGAGATTTTTTGCAGCTAGAAAAGGTGTCTGCTCAAAAATGTTAATATAGATCTTTTCCATTTCAACTTAGTCTACTCACAGCTCAGCCCCAGGTTTTGAACTTTACTTTGTCCTTTCCATTCTGTTGAGAAGACTAACTGTGTAACCCTTTGTGTTACTGGTTCTTAGCTTACTTCAGCCTGGAGCCTAAGTATGTTTCTGTCTTAGAATTGTACCCAATTGTGTCTTGCAGAGAAGAGTAGGGAGAGAGCCCTGCTTATTTATTCCTAAGTTTTTCTTGCCTTCCCTTGCTTAATGTGAAGGTAGCCATGATATGAACACAGGTCCCTTCTTTCTCTCTACAACCTGCCTCATTAATTTTGAATGTACTGCATTTGTGTTCTCATGTGTCATGGATGAAGGTCAGTCACATCACACTGCTGCCGTGGATGTGTGTGTGGATGTGTGTACTCAGTGTCACTTACTAATATTCCACACTAATAAGTGTTTACTTTAATCCATTCTATAGCAAATCATCAATGGGAATACATTCCCTTTATAGTAAAATAATTATTTTTTTTATAAGATTAAGGCAAGTTCCTTATGGCATTGAAACAAGAAAGTGTTTGACCTTGGGTGATAGAATATATAATCAGGAAAGAACAGGTAAATGTTACTTAAGTGATACATGAGAATTTGCTTTTTCTTGCTCACACCTTATTGGCAGGAAAGCATTAAAATATTCTTTCAAAAATATTTATCCTTGCAAGTTGTCTTTGAAGTTGTTTAATGTATCTTAGTTTGTGCAAGCATAATCAGATATTTTTTTTTCCCCCCCCAGTCGGTGTTATCCGCTGTCCCATTTGTGGTCAGGAATGTGCAGAGAGACACATCATAGATAACTTTTTTGTGAAGGATACCACAGAGGTTCCCAGTAGCACAGTAGAGAAATCAAATCAGGTAAGTGCATTAACATGTAATCAAGTTAACACCTTTTGGATGTGTGTGCATATCCTTGGCTTCTTGCTGTGTGGCCTTTTTGTTCTTCATATGCAGACAGAGCTTTAAGTACTTAGACATCACATGGGGTAGCTGCTTTAGAAAATCAATTAAAATGGATGAAAATACATGTGAAGAAGGTGGTTATTTTTCCTTAAACTATTTTTAATTGTTGATATAAACTCGCATCTTAGTAGCAAAAGATAAAAGTAAGGAATAGGCATTAGAATGGAAATTTCTGTACTTTGAACAGGGTACTTGAAGCACTCTTTGAAGCAGAGACTTGAATAACACTACACCAGGAGATCTAAATGGACTTTATCACATTACTGACAAAACCTGGGATTAAATAGCTGGAGTCCTGTTGCCAAGGAAGAGGCTCAAAATGCTAACTGGGAAGGATGGTGTATATTGTAGGGGTTTCTTGTTTGTTTTCCTTGTGTAGACTGCCTTTTCTTTCTTCTGCAGTCAAGTAATAGCCATCTCATAAAAGCTGCTTATCTGGAAGAATAATAATATTGGGTTGTGGTTTTTTTTGCTCATGATGTTTTTTGAGGAGGCAAGTACTAGCTAGTGTGGAAGCAATACCAAATCAAGAATCACATCTGTGTAGGATCACAATTGAACAATCTCTGGCAGCAAAATATTGCATATCTTAATTTTTAGCTAGTAAGGGAGTATCTCATGCATCTCTTTACTCATGAACTTTTTATTAAACTCCAGGAACTTATTGTAAAGAATTCAGCTTCTTTGTACATTGCTGCATTCTTCCTAAGAACAGTACAGTAAGGTTGCTATATGGATGTGGCTTGCATTCCAACTCACACCCTAATATTTGGATGATGGTTTCCTTTTATTTTGAAAATCCCTCTTTTTTGCTTTCCCATTTTAGGGGGACTGTATTCTTAGCTCTTGAGCTGTTTGCTTTAGGGGCAATGTCTTAGAGCTCCTTTATTTTGTGTTCTGCTTGTTTTAAGGCTCAGCTGGAATCTGTGCTTGTGTGTGTGCACAGCCACACCTCAGGAACAGATGTCAGGACCCAGTGAGGTTCATGATACCAACTCACTGCCTATTGAAGGCATAAGTGGTGTCCTCATCTCTTGAGGAAGAGAATTTGTGTCTTGCAAGCCATTAAACTGTTCAGATTCTAAGGAATTTTGAAACTGGATTTCTGAGAAATAGTAGACCTTACCAGAAACTGAAGTTGTGAGTTGCTGGAAGTACAAACTGTGTTCTTGCAATGTAGGACTTTTTGAACTGGGCTTTTTTTGGATTTGGCAAGGGGAGATGTTGGTTTGTTTTTGTTTTGTTTGTCCCCTGGGAATTGCAGGAAACTGACTTTTGCAGATGGTTGTGAGATTTAGAGAGTCTCTTAGTACTGTACCAGTAAGATTAACAAAATGAGTACTCCCTGTTGAAAATTTGATCATAATTTTTATGGTGACTTTAAAATTAGGAAGAGAAGCAAGATAACAAATAATGTCATACAGAAGCAGGACTAAATGTGGGGAGTTTTTTTGGGAGGATGGGGCTGTCCCGTAGCCTCTGCTTAGCTACATAAGAAGTCCTCGAAGATACTCTTTGGGGAATGGTGATAGAAATAGAATTGTTTTTTCCTTGGGAGTAGTAACCAGTTTTTTAAGTCTCTGATCACCCCCTCTTTCCCCTCAGTATTTTTTTGCTTCCTGTGAAAATTAAGTGGAGAATTCCATTCATTGAGTGGTGTGAGCAGATGTCAGGGAGGTTCTTAAAAGCATTTGTGTTTCCTTAAGGTCCCTTCTAGATTTGTGTTACTCTTCCATTCTGTATTTGTTTCTCCCTCTCCCTGACACAAACCAGCAGGTTTGCACTTTGAAAGTGAGTCTGTTCTTCAGCTAAGCTCCTTGGCTGAACTCAGCACACTTTCTGTAGCACTTGAAGGCAGACCAGCAGACTTTGCTGACCAGCAGAATAGAACATTCATGTGCTTTTTTTGCTGGCTTTTTTTCTAAAAAAATGGAGCTAGATGTTTTGTTAGATGCCTCCTGAGTGAATGTGTACCTTACCTCTTGGAAATAAATGATGTGCAGTTCTCTTTCTTCAAACAGATTTATTTTGGTGTGATAATGAAGCTTTTTTTGTGCATTCCTTTGTACCTTGACATAAGAAAAAAGCTACACTGTTCTGTAAACTTCTCTGTTGTGAAACAGCAAAGTTAACTCAATAATAGTTAAACTGATTAGTGTGCTGTCCAGGGGGGAATATTATTATGTTTAAGAATGACACAGCCTTCTAATAAGCCTGTCTTGTTTTGCCTTTGAAGGAGCAAAGAGAAAAGGAAGAAAATTTGCCATTAGCATAGGCAACAGATCAGAGAAATTAAAGCAGAAAAGATACTGACACTTAGCAGGAAATATTGCATCAGAAATTCTATCTAAAACTGTGGCTATTTTATAGGATTTTTCTACTGAGATAGTTAATTTGTCTTCAATCGTTTTGCAGCTTTATTTGAACAATTAAGAAATTAGAATTAGAAGCAAGGCATGGGTTTTGTGCAAGTACTGTTGTGGCTTAGAAGCACTGGTGTGTATCCATGATTAGTCTTATATGTGTGTTGTCAGGAAGGACTGCTTTATTTCAATCCAACACAGACTGCAGAAGACCTCTTGCAAATTAAATGTTTTATTCAAAATGGTACTAATGCTAAAGCAATTTTTAACATACTGAATTAAAACTGCAGGAGTGAATGGCATATTGTGGAGCCTGGCATTGTAGGAAGAGAAAAATAGCTGGAACCATGAAAGTGCAATCCCTCTGTCTATAATCATGTTTATCCTACCTGAGCCTGATTTGGGCAGTTCAGTACACTACTGGCATAGCTGTGCTTTCTAGCAATTGCTGCTGAAAACTTCAGGGCACAAGAAGTGAGCATGAAGAAAGTATAGAACTCCCTGGAATGTGTTCCACAAGAGCTTTCCTGGGAAAAGAAAAGAAACTCACAGCAAATGCAGTTGAGATTTTCCTGAAAGTAATTGTTGTAAGTTGTGGGCAGCTAGGACATAAATACTTGAAAAGAGCAGATACTTTCTAATCCTTTTCCTCGTGATTTATTGAAAGACTTGGCAAAATTATCGGCTTCTAAAGAGAAGTTTGAAAATAAAAATTAATTATACTTCATTCATAAGAGTGAGCAGAAAGGGGCTTCAGACTTAAGAGATGTAGCTGAAGCAAATGCTAGATTTGAATAAGACTAAAGGGTAGACAAGTGAGGGAGATTTAGGGACTTTAACAGAAGAACCTGGCCTATGCAAAGCCATGAAAATAAAAATGAGAAATGTGAGATTAATGCAAGAGAGAAGACCTTAGAGATAACATGGGTGTTGGTGCAGCATACTGAGCCTCTAGTGCATTTTAGTCTAGGTTCTAATTCTCACAGCTTCTGTGTCCAAAACAGAATGTGTCTAAAAATATTTTTGATGATAAGAATAAGTTTCTGTATCTTCACCAGTTACTGGCCTGAGAGTTTAAAATATTGTGCTAGGAATGAAGAACAGCTGAGTTTTATGTGAGATGATGGGAATGTAACAAAACAAGGTATCAGCTTAGGTCTGATACTAGATCCAGATAATAGGAAAGCAAGTCTGACTGCTATAATGAGGTGATTAATGAGGAGAATTTAGAACAAGAAGTTTCTTTAAGTTTGTATGATGCCAGAGGAACCACTGTGTGTTTTTCCAAAGGAGAACTAACATGTTTAAACAGCTTATAAAAGCTGTACCTGTGACCAAAACACCTTTGAAAGCCCGTGGTTTGTGGAGGTGGGTAACAGACTCAGGAGGAGTCACAATATGCTCTTGTAAGCTTTGAAGAGATGAGGATATTGATGGGATGGTGGGTAAGAAGGACATGTTGATCAGATGTTGTGCATTTTGAGCTGTCAGTACATGGTTCATATTTAGAATTACATGTAGTCACTGTCTCTGGTGATTTTGTATGTGCTGATAGTTACATAACAATTAGCATCAGTGAGGTTTGGATCCAGTGGAGGAAAGCTTTGCATCTAATTTACATTGGTGAAGCTTGGAGTTCACTGCATATTCATCTGGACTACTTTGCTCTCTTCCTTTGAAATCTTTGCTTGATTACTTAATCTCTTTAATACTCAAAGTGTATTTAATTGGAAGAGTGGTTACTTACTACAGTAGCTGAGAAGACAGGTCTATTACCTCAAATCTTGCAAGTAAATGTGGTTTTTCTGCCAAAAAGCTTGTGTATTTACTTAAAATAGCACTTACTTGCAACATGCTGAGTAATTTCTGCTTTCATTAAATTTGACTGAAGGCTGAATGAACACTTCCCAGGGTTATAAATACTAGAACTCATAATTGAATTTAAATGTAATTACTAGAAAAACTCAATGAAAAATAGATGTCTGTCTGACCAGAATAAAGGTTTATATGTTAAGTAGGGAGAGTTTTCTTTGAAATCACTGAAACACAGCTTCTGTGGATCACAAAAATAAGAATGAAATGAGTTTTAGGTTTTGTAAGTGCATAACAAATATTTGCAGAAATTAGACTTCCATGTACTGTAGTTGTATGGCTTACTCTAAAAAGTAGGAATTCTAGTAAAATCCAACCTATATCTGAAAATGCTATTTCAAATCAGAAATGGATAGGAGCAAATCTGATGCTACCTAGAAGGCACTGCTGTTTTGACAGCTTGAGTCATGATGTTCATGAAAAGCTTTAGAAATCTGTCTCTGTCCACTTGCTGGGTTTGAAGAGTATAAAGGTGGGATATATATTTTTGATACAACAAAGGAGGAGTTTTGATTCATTTGGCAGCACCTGATTATTGGTTATTGAATCACAATTTCCATCTCATTCCACATACAGCAGGTCAAAGCAGTTGGAAGAAACCCAACTAAGGCATATTGAAAAGGGAAAATAGATGAAGCACTTGGAATCTAGGGAGAATTCATAACTTCAGAAATTCTCTGAACTTACCTAAATGCCCTGACATGTTCAAAATCTGCCTGATTTTGCTAAAGGTGATCTGGAAAGGCTGTTGTGGGGAGTTTGATTAGTTGGTTTTGCTTTTAATTTGGTTCCTGCCTATTTTTTTGGTCTTGGTTTTGCTTCCTTGACTTGGAGTATGCCTGAAAGACTTTTTTTGTTCTTTTCTCTGCTTATTTTGTTTCTTTTACACTAGAAAGCCAAACATCCAGTATGTTACTCTCCACTCTGACTTTAAAAAACATGTCTGGGTATTTGGGGGCACAGCACAACCACACCTCTCTGGTAACAAGAGTGATGTGAAAACTTCCTTGCCCTGCCTATTCAGTTCACTCTGCAGTCAGCATTGCTGATGTAACTGAGCCTTGGGCTAGGATGGTGTAGTCCTGGTTTGATGACACTCTTGCAGAGGGTTGCACTGGCACAAAGAGGAGACGTCTGGCTAAAGAGAAAGGAGGGAGAGGATTTTTTTCCCCAAGAATTAAGAATACTTTTAAAATACTTTCAAACTGATGTGCTGATTGTTGCTGTTCAGTGTTACTTTGCTACTAAATCTGAAACCACACCACTGTGCCAGCTACTGAGGAAAACCCCCACTCTATCCCAGCTGATATCAAGACAGAAAGCAAACATTTTCAGTTTCCTGATTACAGTTCACTTCCTGTAATTGCTTTAATTCCATTTTCTAGACTTTTTTATGATGTCCTGACTTTGGTATTTTTTTCCTAGTCTACTGGTCTGTTAAGAGTAAGATTTTTTTTTTTTTTTTTTTTTTTAATTAGGAGAAGAAAAAGAAAAGTTAAAATTTGAGATTATTTTGAAAAAGAAAACTTTCAGGCCTCATTTTTGTAAAGAAACAGAAAAAGGGGCACAAGCCCAATATTTTCTCCTTTGCAGGTGACCTTTAATGAAAAGAAACTGCTTCCAACTCCAAGTGACAACAAGAGGGGTCAACAGCCCTTGTGTTGTAACTTCATTTCTCAGAAGATACTTGCTTTGAGAGGTAACATGATCCAGAGGAGTAAGCACAGCATTGGGAATCTGGAACTCATGTTCAAATTCCAGTTCTGTCAGTAACTTGCTATCTGGCCTAAGGCAAGTTTTGTGCTGATTTTCCTCTCTTTCCTGAAGGGGAAACTGGAGCATAGTTCCATGTATATATATTTTTATCTGCATAAGATAGAAATATTTCCTTCCTCTTTAACTTAATCTGTATTTACCTTGTGTGGGTGAGGAAGTCATTTGGTTGGGTTTTTTTAATCAAACCAAAAACAAAACTAAAACCTGAAATGTTCTCCTTGCTGCTGCTGTGAGCAGAAATCTGTCACTGTGATCTGTAGGATGTAGCAATCTTCAGACACCTTGAGGCTTTGGTTTGCAGCAGTGCTAAACAGTGCCAGAAGTGAGTGGTAGTTACCCAAACAAGGATCTGCATAAGCATGTTCACTATTTTTTACTACCAAAACCCCACTGAAGGCAGGACTACAAAGGCATTGTAAGAGTAAAAAATTATATTATGAGTGTGTGAAATGGTGTTGTCCATCATTCAGCCTGCTGTTCAGATTGTGGTACTGTAGCAATTTTGTCTTGTGTATATATTTACAGTGTGTAGAGAGATTTTGGTCTGCTGCCATGTTTGTTTGCTTTACTTTTCTTTTTTTTCCCTAGGTCTGTTTGGTATAGTCCAAAGAGCCCCAGGGATTAAAAGGCCACAGTTTGAAAATTCTTATGCATTGATTGCAGATCTGTTCTGGGGTAGCTTTTGTGACAAACTTAAGTGGAATACAGTCTTTAAGAGGTGATGCTAAGTCACCAAGCAGATGACTGGAAGCTGAAATTAAAGCTGCTGTGTGAACTGAGAGAGGCCTCTAAAATCAGAGCAGTGTTGGTTGTGTTCTGTCATTAGTAAATATTTCACCACAGCATCTTGTACACACTAAACATTGTTTGGCTTCTAAGTGTGCAGGGAATGGCAGAAGGTAGTGGTCTGACTTTTATCATGTCAGGCAAAGATTTTAGGGTAACACTGACAAAATGACCTGTTTCTTTGAAAAGTCACATTCAATTACTTCTATGCTGTTATTTATAATGTCCCTGTACCTCAGGCAGTTTTCTGTTCTCATTTCACTTTTTTCAGAAAACTATGGAACTGCACTGATGATGTATGAAAAATAGCCTGTGTGTGTATATTCCAAACTTATTTGAACAGCTACCTTTTCTTCCTCTTGTCAGGTCTGCACAAGCTGTGAAGACAATGCAGAAGCTCATGGGTTTTGTGTGGAATGTGTGGAGTGGTTGTGCAAGACCTGCATCAGAGCTCACCAGAGGGTTAAATTCACAAAGGATCATACTGTGAGGCAGAAAGAGGAAGTATCTCCAGGTAACATATTTATAATTTCACAAAGAATTTGTTTCTGCATTGGAAAATGCATTGGACCAACACACTTTTTTAAAAAAGTGATAACTTGAAAGCTGGTGTTCTGCCAGTTTTTTGTCTCAGGTAAGCTGAATAGTGGTACAGGCTGTTTTTCTTTCTTTTTTTTTTTTTTTTTTTTTTTTTATTTTTTTATTTAACATGTTTTAAACCAATAAGTACACATAGATTTTATCTTTCACATGGATTGATGGGAAATTATTGTCTAGACTTTGGAGATCAGCTGCAGAAAATACTTCTTTAGACATTTGGCTCCTGTAGTTTTACCAGAGGTCTAACAAATTAAACATGAGCTTTAACATGAGCTTGATTGTTGTATACAGCAGGAAAAGGAGCACTAATAGATTATATTTTTATCAGCATTCTGATAAAAATCCAGCCAAAATTCATGTTTTAGCTAAGTACTTTTTGAGCTTGAAATGTTTTGCCTTAGAAATGTAAGGGAAGGATATTATGAATTGGGGCATTTTTCCTCAGTAGGATCTAGGATAATTCAGGCTAGAAGGGATCTCAGGAGATCATCTAGTCCAGCCTCCTGCTTCAGGCATTCAGTTCTGAGTTCTGTTGCTCAGGGCTTTATCCATCTGGGCCTTGGGAACCAACAGTGGTGAATGTGGTGTACAGTACAGCCTCTCTGAGAAATCTTGGCTATTCTGTGTTAGGAAAGGTTGTATTTCTATTCATTGAGAACCTCTTTTGTTTCAGTTTTTTTTTCCCCACTGTGCCATTGTAGGAGAATAATAAAAACATTATAGGGTGCTGACAAGCATTCTACTGGTCCTAATACATCCATTGGACTTGCATGATTTTTCTTGTAAATATATAAATTGTTATTTGATTTTTAGCAATTGTTACATGTTATTGTAAATATATGTATTAGAGCAAATATTTATTTTCATCCCACCTTACCTAGTATTATGAGGTAATCTATTGCTCAGAGGGTATCTTCCACCATGGTACTTTGAAGATGTACACTGTATTCTGTATCCCACTTTCACACATGGTTAGTCAAAAGTGAGTACTGAGTGTACTTTCAAGAGAGGACAAAAGTGGGTAGAAGTGGCTGATGGACTGTTTGACAGAGCATGACTTGGTGGGAGGAGTGGTCTCAGTGCACTCAGGCTCTTTGGGAGGCAGTTTGTTGCTGGGTTGGACAGAATTGTGACTGAAGAATACAAATTTGAAAATAACTTCTTCCAGATGTCTCAAAAATAAGTGAATGAATGAGTATGAAAAAGAGACCATATCAATCTGCAGCAAAGGATGTGTGAAGCCTGTTTTCATTACAGGCTGTATAATCCTTATGAACTCAGTGTCCAGCCTAACTCCTAGGAAATCAGGCTTTGTCAGTTAAGTTGTTAAAATAAACAGATTTCATTTCTATTATCTGGTGGTGTTGCCTGCACCTTTTGATATTTGCACACTAGAAACTGAAGTGAGACCTGCCACCCATTAAGAATGGGGTCCTGGAAGGAAGTTAATATATCTTGGTTATTATATTCTGTGTGTTCTACACTTTGAATATCCATGTCTTGATATCCTCAAACCCCTTTCCACCAAGTCAGCTGAGAAAGAACACAGAACACAAATTAACTCAACCACCTCCTCATCTCCATTTAAGAAAAAAGCTTGCTGGTTGTGCAATGCCTTTTGCAGCCACAATAGTACTGGCTACTCCTTTTGTAAACAGTTTTGTGGGGCCAGGAGAGATTATGTTAAAATAGGTTCTAGACATTTTCCATTAGAGAGGGTGCTGGCTCCATGCTTGAGCAACAGGAGTGAGACTTTGCAGTTGGAGCTTGTGGCTGTTACAGTCTCAGTGAGTGACCTGCTACCTGATGTAAGGAGTGCAAATCTTGAGCAAGTTGAGTAGGATGTGCTAACACTGTCCTTTATTCTGCAGAGGCAGTTGGTGTGACCAGTCAGCGCCCAGTGTTCTGCCCTTACCACAAAAAGGAGCAGCTGAAGTTGTATTGTGAAACCTGTGACAAGTTGACCTGCCGGGACTGTCAGCTGCTCGAGCACAAAGAGCACAGGTACCAAAGCAGAGTGCATGTTTTATCCATCTCACTTACAGGAAGGTAGCCTGAAGTACATTGTAGTTCTAGCTGTATGGAGCACAGGTGAAAAAAGTGCAAACTAACATTTTCTGCTTAGACATGAAACTCACAAAAACCCAGAGATTGTGTCCCAAAGAATGTGACTGATGAGTGTGTGTTGCATTTAGAATAAAACCTAATTCTTCCAGTTGTTCATCTGGTGACTTAAGCAGCAGACCTTTTTTACAGTCAAGTTATTTGGTCAGAATTTGTTGATATGCAGCTCTTCAGAGAGTCCTTAGAAAACACAGGGGCTGTGTTATGCAACTGTACACTTATGTGTAATTTCTCCATTTGTCCTTCAACAAGATTATATAACAACATTACCAAACAGTTTCAGAATGGAGCAAATAGGGATTCTTTTGCTGTGAAGAGCCCTTTCAAAGAAAGAGGTAACCTACAATTTGGCTAATATTGTACTTTAACAACACTATAGCACTCAAATCTTTGTGTTGCTGTTCTTTTGGTTACCTCTTACTGGTCACTGAAGCTGAAAAGCAAAATTATGTACAACTTCTGAGTACAAGGCAAAAATCTCACTGGTTAACTCACACAGTAGTGTTTTGGACAGATGCACTCTGGTTAAATATTAACATGCTCTACCTAAAGCAACCACCCTAAGGGCTTACTTGCCTGACCAGGTGAATGTCACTAGGTGGAGGAGTGTTGGCTGCTGTTGCTCCTTGGAACAGGCTAAATACTGCTCTTGCAGAGTTGCAGTCTTCCTCCTTTATTCTCCATTCCTTGGGATTTATATGCCTTTTATAATGTGCCACCTCTTTTTTTCCTCAGATTGTTAAAGATTTCTGTTCCTTGATTTAAAATGTTGCCAACTTGTACCAACTCAGCAATCTCTCTATTTCTGCATCCTTTTCTTTCATGAAGTAATAGTTTACCTGCATTTTCACATTCAAAAGTGATGACTACCTCAAAACATTAATTTTTCTTTTGCTAAAGTTAGGCTATGATCACACAATATCCTTTTGTATTTATGAAAATTGTAAATTCTTCCCCCAGTATGACAGGAAATAGGCTATAAAATTACATATACTATAAATGAAATATATAAGCATTTGCTGACATATGCTTTCATGATGGCAGTTAAATTTTGGATTTGAGCAGCCCCTTTCTTCAAGTATTCTTTTGTAAGTCACTCTGCTTTTTAGCAAGTATATCACACCTTTTACATGTGTAAATCCTCACTGCTTTTTACTACAGGTACCAGTTTATAGAAGAAGCTTTTCAGAACCAGAAAGTTATCATTGAGACACTAATCACCAAATTGATGGAGAAGACTAAGTACATAAAATATACAGGGAAACAGATCCAAGACAGGTTTGTATCAAATTATGAGGGTAAAACTGACAGAAGTCAACTTTGCATATACTGTAGTTTCTTGAAATGTTTAAATTAGTGTATTTCACACCTCTCTCCTTTTATTCTTCCAGAAAGAGGAATTCTAAAGTTCACTCTAGTGTCTGTTGCCTGTTCAGTATGTCTGGTTGTGTTAGGTAATTCTTCTGCTCAGCCTGTGGCAGCACTTGCTTGGGTGCAACAAAACAACTTATGCAATCAAGACTGTAGGAGACAGTCTTAAATGCTTCTCAACATCAGCAGATTAATTTTCTTTGTGTAGATCCCTCTTAGAAAGTGAAAGGTTATGACTCATGTTTTCATAATGTTTGTGACATGTATTTGAAGATTTATGTGTTACTTTTGTGCTTGGGGCTCTATTCACTGAGTACTACAAACCTAAGAGATAAAGAAATCTGTAAAATGCAATCTGCAGCCTTTGTGGCTGCTCCTTCAGCAGAGTTCAGGGGCAGCAGTGCCCAGGGAGATTCAGCACAGTCAGGGATGCCAAGTGTGACTTGAACCCTTCCCTCATCTTTGCAGTTGGGGTTCCCCCAATATAACATTAAGGTTTGCTGTTGTGAATTTGAGCACTGTTGTTAAAATGGCTAAATTAGTGCCATTATATCTTAGATGGAAATTAGACTTGAGCAGTTTTGGTTGGCATGAACCGTTCCAGAAAAGTGCAGGAACTCTGATAATGGACAGTTTTAATTACAATGAGCATTTAATTTTTATTAATGACAGATGTCAGAGTTACAGTGTTAGAGTTTGCCAGCAGTTAATTTTATCAGAGGTCACTCTTACTCGCTCTGTTTCTCCCAGTAATTTTCCTGACTATAAATATCTGATGATAGATGTATTAATTGCTGCATATAACCAATGTTGTACTCTAAGCAACAGATTTTTTTATTACTGTTTAGAGGATGGGTTTATGAGCTAAAGAACGTTGTTTTCTATACTGTCTACTTACAGAATCCTTGAAGTGAATCAGAATCAAAAGCAGGTGGAACAGGATATTAAAGTTGCCATATTTACACTGATGGTAGAAATAAATAAAAAGGGAAAAGCTCTGCTGCATCAATTGGAGGTAATTTCATTTCTGTCATAAGAAAGAAAAATTTCAGTCTTAGCATTTTTTTCTATGTATTCACATGAAAGTAAATTTCTAGCATTAGTCCTACTTGAGCAAGTAGGGTTTTTGGTGGAGGAAAATTTGGTTTTTGAGGGGTGGCCAGCTTCTTTCTCAATGCTTTTGCAAGTCATAATTCTACACATCATGCATGAAAAGTGTTCTATCAGAATTTTTTGTAAATTCAGTAATCCAGTAGCAAATCACAGGAGAGAATTGTCTAGAATGGGTACCTGGAAAATATTATCTCCAATTGTGTTTTTAAAAGTGTGTGTGTAGAGAGGCACACACATACATATATATAAATATATGTAAAAATGTGTCATTAGCACAAAAAGTCCTAGTATCTTGGGTAAATGTGTCAGTAAAAGAAAAAACTGACTTTTCTGTTTGATAGCTGTATCAGGAGGCAGGAGTCCTTTTTAGAGGAGCTAAGTGAAACCATGTGATCATTGTGAATTAGCAATATGATAGTTAATGCCTTTTAACTGTAAATTGAACTTTTTGACTGGAACTGCTTTTCTACTTGCAGACTCTGGCAAAAGAGCATAGAATGAAACTTCTGCAGCAACAACAGGAAGTGGCAGGTCTCTCTAAGCAGCTGGAACATGTCATGAATTTTTCCAAATGGGCAGTTTCCAGTGGGAGCAGCACAGCACTGTTGTACAGTAAACGCCTGGTAAGGTTAGGAAGACAGCTCTCCATTCACCTAGGGACTGGAGTTAGTCACTTATGCATGCATATGCTGTCAGGAGCACTGGGGTATTCAAATTTTTAATGATTTTCTACTAATTGGAATATTTACATATAGTTTTTGTGGTTTTATTGTGTATCTTTGTTCTGTCAGGTTCATTTCCCACTGATTAAACTAAGGCTTTTATTTGTCCAAATGACAAAGCTAAATATCTCATTGCTGTAGTGACCCTTAAGATCTGAGTGCATGTTGTCTCACTAAGCTGACTGTTCATGATGAACAGAAATCCTAGAAAATTTGAAAGAAAAAAAACCCAAACAAACAATAAGCTTGCCTTGATTTTTCCAAGGGTTACTAGACTGTACTTGCTTGATAGCAGAAATCTGGAAATCTGGGGCAATGTTGAGGAAAAATGTTAGATGCTTTTTTTTTTCCCCAGTTCCTATAAAGTGGTTCACAAAGTTTTTTTCTTTTTTTTCTCATTGGTTAGTTGAGAACCTACCAGGGTATTTGGTGGGGTTTATTTGTTTGGGTTTGGGTTTGCTGTTGGTTTTTGGTGCTGGTGTTTTCTTTTTTTTTTTAATACCCATTATTGATACTGCAAGCTATAGGAGAATATTACTTGTTTTTATCAACTTCAAGTAGTTAAATTCATTTGGTCTGCCTTATATATATTACCTCAGCCAGTCATTTTTTTTTAATTGAATAGAGAAAAAGGACATCAAACTGAGTCACACTGTTTATAATTGCTTAGTGTTGCCACCAAGACTCTGCTACATGAGTAAGAAAACAAGTTGAGTTTCAGGCATCTTAATCATATAAACATTAGGCAGCTGAAAGAAAGGATCATCTAGCCCAGAAAGCCTCAGCAAATGAAAAATATTTTTCAAAAGAATAGATTAAGCTTTAGAAAGTTGGTACTGCTTGGGAATTGAGTAGATAACCTATCTGTGAGCATTTGGAAGAATCTTTTTCCGAGGATTATTGCATAGAGGAGCATGTGGGACTTCTGCTCCAGCATATCCAGAGAGAGGAGGGAATATCCATCAGACTTGAATGCAGCATTAGAGCTTGGGGGCTGAACTCTCAGGCTGTACTTTTCACTTCTACCAACACAAGGTGACCAGTCAGGAGTTTATCTACAATACATGTGTGTGCACAATAGCAGGAAAATAATGGAGCAGTGTGCACAATAGCAGGAAAATAATGGAGCAAACTATGACAGGAACTGTGTGTGAGCACTACTGGCAATAGGATAAAAGTCTAGAATTTCTGTACTGTCATCTACTTGATTCTGGTAGTGTACACAAAAATTCTAAGGAAATCTCTATCCAAAACAGTAATAATTAAAATTTATTTAAATTTTTCCATGGTTGTTCAAAAATCTTAAGTCACGTTAAATGTTTTTTGAGTACAGTCTTAAACTGACCTGCCTAAAATGGAAAGAAAAAGCTTGTACACTGGAAGCTCTTATAAAACTCCTCTCAAAAAAAAAAAAAAATCCAAACTTGTATAATTTAAACAGTTACGATGATTTCTCCAAGTTTATCTCTTTTCCAGGAAATAAACTATCACTCAAGAAAAACAAGAGTTGAACTCCTCGAGTTTTTTTTCAGGATCTGCTCTGTGTGATTCTAAAATTAGTGCCTGTTATATTTTGGTGTATCAGTTCCTGACATTTCTAGTGAAACAACTGCAAGACAACATTTTCTTTTTATCAACTTTTTAGATAAATTTGTGGGCATTTGGTAGAATATTCTCTTGTGTAATCACAGCCCATTTCTTTGGAACCAAGATATTGGAAAAATCTGAAAATATCTGTGAATCTGAGTTTTCAAAGACAGTTTATAAAAATCTGTTCTTTGGCTGTCTGAAGAAAGCTTAAATTTAGTTCACAAGAAAATTCCCTGTGATCATAGTCGTTGCCAAACGAATGGCATACTTTGAAAGAAAAATGAATGGGCTAAAATAGATTCATGGGGGAAAAAACATCAATGGTTATGTAAATCTGAACTTCACTTGCAAGTAGTTAAAGTCATTGAATATAATGGCCAAGTTTTTAGAAGGGTATGTATTTCTACAGGGAAGAATTACTATTTTTGTTTAAGCTGTAGTTATCTTCTTTTAAAAACTACTTTAGGAATAAGGCAGAGATGTTAAAAATACCTCTTTATTTGTAGCTTGGACACATTTCTCTATCTTTAACCTTTATTCTCTAGGGGCTTGTTCAGAGGGGATTTTTGTTGGTGGGTATTTTTGATTGGTTGCTTTGGTGTGTGTGGGAGTGTTGTGTCTATGTGTGTTTGCATTTTTTGTGCTGTTCAGATACATGGCTCTGGCCCCAAAGGAAAAAAAAACCACCTTGTTTTTGTTCTTGTTCTAGATTACATATCGACTACGATATCTCCTCCGAGCAAGATGTGATCCTTCCCCAGTGACTAACAACACCATCCAGTTCCACTGTGATCCCAGCTTCTGGGCTCAGAACATTTTCAATCTAGGTATGATAATTTTTATTAGCCCTTTGGTGTCCTGAAACTATTTTGAAAGCAGCTTTCTTTTTGTGATGATGGCCTCTACAGTATTCATTTCTTCATTTACTCTGTTAAATGTATTTCCCTAACTGTGAAAAACATTGAAAGTGCACTGCATGGGGAAAAGTATTATTTATGAATACTATGATAAAGTATTAACAAACTTACCTTGTTTGAATGGTATATGTGATGCTAATAATAGCAGCTTTCAGTTTTCTGGTCAATATTTCTAATACTTTCAGTCACAATGATAAGCACCCTAAGAACTCAACAGCTTAGCAGGAGGACTTAAAGGTTTTAGAGGTCTTTCAGGATTTTGATTGTTGTGCTTGCTTTCTCTCTCCACTGTTATCTGACATGTGCAGAAGGCTTTGTGAGATATCTGTGGGACATTTTCTGCCTTTCATCAGAAAGTGCTCTCTCAGTATACAGAGGTGCAAATGTATGATTCTCTACAATGTCAGAAGAAGAAAGTGTTATGGCAGTTCTTTAAGGCAAACAAGCTCCTTTTCCCAGACATGAGGACATTGGATGGTAGCAAGGAAATTCTCCAATTCCTTCTTTATAAATAATTTTCTTAGAGACAGGAATTGAAAGTGAAATGTGTTTCCAGAAACCAGCTGTCAGGTTTTGTGGTGAGAATTCTGAACTGCTGCTCAGCTGAGATGTTTCTCATGAGCTGACTTTTTCCTGTGTTTGGTGGGCTCTTTTTCTTGTGTATGTTTATTTAATGAACTTCTGAAATGTGGTCCCTTACATTTTGAAAAGTGCTATAATAGAAATGGCACCTGCATAGACCAGCACTGGGGTTAAGTGATAGATGAAACCAAATCATGTTTATCTATCTAGTTTCAGAAATCACAACCTTTAGGCCATTTTGTTTATGATCAGACATGTTCCATTTCTGTAGGTAAGCTAGATGTAAGAACCAGTGAAGAGAAATAAAACAAGGTACTTTAGAAATGTTTTGGATTGTAGTCAGACTGCATGTCACTGACAGTGTGATGGCATTTCTGCTGACTGCCATACTTCGGTATGCATTTTATTTATTTTGGTTCAAATAGGTTCTTTGGTCATTGAAGATAAGGAAACTCCACCACATATGCCCAAGAGCCCTGTGATGGAACCAAACTTACAGGCACCAGGCAGCTTACCTCCCAACCAGCTCTCCAAGTTCCCCACCCAGATCAGCTTGGCTCAGCTGCGCCTCCAGCACATGCAGCAGCAGGTCATGGCTCAGAGGCAGCAGGCTCAGCGCAGAGCAGGACCTGCAGTTCTGCCAAACTCCAGAGTGCCAGGAGCCATGCAACAGCCTCCTGCTTCTCATCAGGTAAGTTAGGACTCTTTTCAGACTCTTTCCATGGCACCGAGGGAGAAATTCAAGTAAAATAAGAAAAAAAGCAAAGAACTGAAATCTAGACATATAACTTCAGATATCTTCATCTTCAGCACGTGGCTGTGTAGATGGTTTAGAGGACATTGTCTTTACTGACAAGGCATTTTAAACTTGCCTTGCGAAATGCGTGGCAACACCCGCCTATATTTATTCTTTAAAAAAATTAAATCTAGTTGTATCCAGCCATATACAGTGCCTAGCAACATTTTTGTGTTTTTGTCAAGTGATCAAAAGTTAATGTCATTAATTTTTTTTGCTACATTTATCTTGCATAATACCCAATGATTCTCTCATATACCTTTCAACACTGGAAACACTCTCACTGGCTCCTGTTGTGTCTCTTCTTATGTTAAAATAATTCAAAACTGTCAAGGTTTTAACACGGAAATTAATGCTTTTGGTCATTCAGATAAATGGTGTGGTACTATTTGTTTGCATATAATTTATGAGGCATTTCAGAAGTTTAAAAGGACTGTTTAGTAAAAAATGTGTGGAATACAGAACAGATCTCAGCTAACTTGCAGAACTGTTTTTATTGTTTTCATGCAGGCACCTCCACGCTTGATTCATTTTCAGAATCATAATCCCAAGCCCAATGGTTCAGCTCTTCCTTCACAACAGATGAGATTTCCCCAAAATCAGAACCTACCAAGGCCAGCAGTAAAGCCCAACCCATTGCAAATGGCATTCTTGGCACAGCAAGCTATCAAACAGGTGGAGTCTCTTTGCCTTTTTACTCTCCCATTTAGAAATTCAACATCAAATGTGCTTTATATTATCTTTTCTACTGTACTTCTAGAATGCTTTTCAATTAAAACAGAGAGTGTGTTATTTTTCTATGATGAGACACCCATAGTTTTCTTAATGAGGTAACTGTCAAATTGCTTTCATTTTGACAGTTCTAAGCATCTGAAGCATTAGGGAGGTGAGCCACTCTGTGTGCTGTGCAGGTCTTTTGTTCTCTTACTTGCTGTGGTTTCTGACCACTTATGCAAAACTTAGCATGGCCAGCACACTCTGCAGTCAGTGAGTAAACAAATCAGAAAATCCCAGTTTAGTAACTTGATGATAGTGGCTTCACTAGGAACCAGGTAAAAACCTTTACTGCAAAGCTAGAGCTGTCATGGTTCCCCAGAGTATCCAAATCTGAACTCTGAAAAAGTGAGGGGAGAAAAGAGAGTCCACAATTGTGGGCCCTCTTCTGAGTGAGATGATCGAGGCCCCGCTGATCAGCAGCTGAACTGGAGCAGAGGCAAACACATCATGTGTGTTCTGGATATTCAGGAAGGCTCATCTTTACTAAAAAGCAAATTATAACCACACGAGTTTGTGGCTGCAGGTAAGCAGGAAGGAATCAAACAAATCTGTGACCTGAAAAGTGGTGTCATACCAGTTATGTTTGCAATGCTTATGATGTCAGAGAACTAATTTCAACTAAATGGAAGAAAGCTGTAGAATATCTAAGAGAACTTTGGAGAGTAAAAAGTAAGACACTTCTGTGCATCTGAAAGGAAGACTGGCCTGTCTACAAGCCTTTCTTTAAAGATACCTCATTATTCAGTAGTGTCTTTCTGAAACTAGAGGCCAGTAAATAGAATGATTGACTAAAAATGAATTGAGCAGAGTCATGTTTTGCCTGCAGTTGCCAGGAAATTACATTAAAGTCATTGAAAACTGCATACATCTAAATGAGAAAGAAATTGGGTTTGACTTGACTGTGCACTTCATATCATGGTGTTAAATGTCCGTGTGGCTGGAGATCCAGTCAGCATTTCAAATTCTTAATGACTTTATGTCGTTAAGGAAAGAACAACATCAAAGACTTGAAGGCATCCAGGTGACACTGTAGCCATTTATTGGGTGAAGCACTGGAGCAGTTGTGCATTCAGCCCATTACCTGTAATGCTTTTATTTCATAAAAACTGTTACATTTCTTCCACAACTCTGTCAATGCAGCATGAAATATTAATAGATACTTAACACTGAGGTATAGCTTTGAATTTAAGGATTTGCATTCATTTCTTCTATTCATAGTTTTCAACTACTTTGTCATCTTCTGTTGTCTTGTGAGATTGGTTCTTGAAATGAGAGAACTTCAGAGTAAATCAGGATTTTATGTTTGAATTCAGCTTCCTGAACTAAGCTGCTGGTTTTATCAGTACTTTCAGTAGATGTGACCTGTTGCAAAGAAAAAAAAAGTGCTGAACTGTGGATTTTTGTCTTTTCTATTTAGTGGCAGATCTGTAGTGGACAAACTTCAACCACCCCTTCAACTGCAAGCAGCACAACATCGACTCCCTCCAGCCCCACAGTCACCAGTGCTGCTGGGTGTGATGGGAAGAGTTACGGTCCCCCCGTGATAGATTTGAGCTCCCCAGTGGGTAGCTCCTATAATCTGCCATCTCTCCCTGATGTAAGTGTAACACAGAGGCAATGTTTTATGGATCCTGTTTTGAAGTCTTCATGTTTGTGAGATACAGGAACCTTGTAGACTAAAATTCTCTTTGTCAAAATAGGTCTAGGAAATAAACAAAGCAGAGTTGCCTGCACGTTGCTGGAAATACTCAGAACTGTTCTGGGACACAGCTGTTAGGACAACTAAGAAAAGTAGGATTACAAGTTGTAATTGTAATTGGACTTGTTTATTTGCATGCTGCATAATTTTCTGCAGCCCTCATAATGATCCATACAAAAATGTGTTAGCTTAGCTTTCATTTGCCAGTGTCCACAGATAGCAGTGGTTTACTGATGGCATTTCTGGTAGATTTTTAACATTTTTTAAATCTATTTTTAACTTGTTAAAAGAGCTGTCTTGGGTAAGTATTAATGGTCAGCACACTGGTTATATTCCTTATATCTTTTGCCTTTCATACTTCTTTTCTTCATATATTCTCTAACATGCCTGTGAGCTAGTGATAGAAAGAGCATTGTAAGATCATAATTTCTTAACCTTCTAAGCTGCTCTTTTATAGTTTTTTTCTGAATGGTACGTGTTTGCCAGAGGTCCATATTGGAGTTACTGAATTTTAGTCAGGTGACTTTATTTTTCCACATAACTGCCTAACCTGTTTTTTGTGGTCTTAGGTTTGTAGATATCTGAAGTGTCATGGTTTTCTAGTCATGGCTTGCTGTTACTTCCTTTATTTCCCACCTGTGCTTCGTTTTTACCTGCATACTGTGTGTCCTCTTTATTAAAATAGAGTACATGGACTACAGAATCACAGTATCTGTCAGACTGAAAGGGGGAACTACACAACATGGCCATAAAACTACTGAGTCTGAGAGACATTTTAGCATATTTATTTCTGTGCACAGTATTGTGAACTTTTCTACTTGTATGTGATTGAGTTTATGCTTTTAAGATAACATGGCACAAATCACTGTAAATATGCTGACCCTGCCAAAGCTGCTGCATCCACTTTGGATACATCTTATCAAACATTATCTTACATATTGGAAGAAATGAAACATTTTAAAAAATCATTCCTCCTTATCAAACCAGAACGTGTAGCTTTTACAGAAAGTTAGAATGCTGCATTGGGAGCCCCTGGAATAACGTTCAGTTATCTGGCCTGAGCCATGGTGGAAAGAACAAGTGTTGGTTTGCTGTTTCCATTTTAAGTCAATATACATGGCTCCTGTCCAGATGGCATTGAGTGTCCCTTGAGTTTCTTCCAGTCCTGTTAAATACCAGTGGAATAAGGGGTAATTTGTGTGTAGGTATTATCTTTTCTAATGTATTTAATGTGACCATGTCCAAAGAAGGTGTGGAGATAATTCAATATGTGAAAGCTCCCTGTCTGATTTAAGCCTTCTCTGTAGCCTGTGGAGAAAAATTGGCACTTAGAGAATCATCTGCTCTTAAAATGAAGCACTGTCTGGATTTGGCTATTTCATTTTTCTTTTTAGGAAAAGCAAGATGTTATGTTTCCAAGTCACTTTTGGATGGGTAAACTTTGATGAAATGCTTTCAAAATAACAGTGTGGCAGAGGCTTTTTGGTTTGGTTTGATTTTTATTGTTCTGGAGGGGGTTTTTTCCTTTCCCAATACTAACTGCTTCCCTTTGCTTCCCCCTCTTTTAGATTGATTGTTCAGGAAACATCACACTGGATAATGCTGTAAGGAAGGATGGCACTGTAGAGCAGAATCAGCCCAAACCCCCTTCAAACAGGACTGTGCAGTCACCAAATTCCTCAGTACCATCACCAGGCCTCTCAGGTAATTGAATGTGGTGCAATTTTCTGTGTAAGTGGTGCAATTGAAAAACCTAATGTGGCAAGGTAAACAAAGACATCAGAATTAATTCTGTTTTATCTTAAAGATGAGAGATAAGAAAATGAAGGCCAAGTTGTAGAAACTCTAGGAGGAGGTAGAGTTGAGATAATATTTTAGCATTGTGATCAAAAGTTAAGCATCCAGATCTTAAAAACAGGGAGGGGAAAAAAAAGGGCAGATTTTAGCAAATTGGATAGAAATCCATAGCAAAGTGACACACTCAGATTAAAACCTAGCAGCTGTGGTAGGAGACAAGTATTTGAGGAAGTGAGATAGGATGTAACAGCAGACTAGAAATGGTGCTTTGGGTGGGTAGTGCAGCACTGACACAGGATGACCAGAGGTTACTGAGATGGGTGGCTGAATGTGGTGCACCTGGAGGATCTAGGGTGTTCCTGTCACCATGGGAAGGCTGTGTGAGTGGGAATTCCCAGGGAGCACTCGAGTGATGGTCCCACATGACAGCAGGGTAGCAGAGACAGCAGCAATGCATTCACAGGCAGCACAAACAGCCCATTCAGGCTTCCCAGGGCTGCTGCTCAGCAGTGTGTTCACAAGGCTTTTAGCTCTCTGAGCCCCTGACCTTTGGTCTCTCTCATATCTGTCCCCCAGACTTCTTCCTGCTCGCCAGCTCAAAGTTTGCTGGCAGTTCTCCTGCGAGATCTGCTTGAATTTAGTGAGACAAAACAGCCTGCAGTGATCAGGTGGAGAGGTCAGCCAGGCAAAGGTCCTCACCCATCAGCCTGCTTCATGTAATGGGCCCTTTCTTAGTCTTCTCTTTCCCTCTGTTATCTCATGCCTCTCATCCTTTCATGAAAATGTATTAAATATTTCTCACTGCAGGAGAAATTTTCCCCAAAACACGTGTACTTCTCTGAGTCATGTCTCAGACTTGGCACAGACCTGTGTTCTGTTCTAATCTGATCCTTCTGTCCTAGGAGGAATCAGCGTGACAAACGTGCACCCTCCAATTCGTTCACCCAGTGCCTCCAGTGTTGGGAGCAGAGAGAGGTAAGGAAGGAGTGTGAGAGAAGAAAACCTAACTTCCACCTCCACAGAACATGCCCCAGTCTCTTCTCTCTTTAATGTATAAAGATGTCCATTTGTCTCACCTTCTCTGTTAACTGGTCAGGCCTGATGGTTGTTACAGCACTCTTTGCATTCTAAAAGCAGTAATTTCATTTGTATGTAATGTATTAATAGAACATCTAAAAATGTATTGACTCTATAAATGATGGTTAGGTTGGCGTTACTAAAAGAATACCGTTTATAAATTAGGTCTTAAGTTCAGAAAAATGAGCTAAAGGAAAAAGCTGCATATTAAAAGCCCTTGTGGAACTATAAATTACTTTAGATTTAAGGAACCAATGTTACAAAGAGAGTTATTAAGAATTTTCTGCTGCAATACATGAAGTGAGCACTAGATATCTACTGAGAGTCTATACAAATGTTTTTATCCCTTACTGATGGAATATTAATGAACAAATATATTTACACAGTGTTGTTTGAAGAGCGCAGATCCGTTAATGCATTGCAATAAATTAGAGCATACATGAGACATTAATTTTTCATGCAGAGAAATATCAGATTACATTCATCCTACTTGAGTTAGGAATGCAGGTGCTTTTTAATCTAGAATACCTTTTGCTCTATTCCATTTACATGGTAAATTCTGTGAAAGACTCTTATGAACAGTTTAAATGAACAATTTAAATGGTTGTTTGACGAGTCTTTACTTGCATTTAAAATTGTGATTTGATATGCTGCTGCTTGAATTAATTTTGTTAGATTTAAATTCTTCATTTTTATTTAAAAAGTTCAGCAGGTATTTTAAAGTTCAATTGTCCATTCTCATCCTGTTAGTAGAAAATGCATGAAAAAAGATCTAGTTCTAAAAGTAGGGTCTAAGTTTTGGTGGAGCTGCAAGGCTCTAGGGAAGTTTTTTATTGTAAATATGTGTTTTATCTGCCTTATTCGGTTGTGTGGTTTAGAATGTTCAGTGGAGGTGCTTTTTTTTTGTATGATCTGAAAGAAACAGATTATTTACAAAGTTTGCACTAATGGATCAAACCATGAGTAATTCTCTAATTTTGGGGTTGCACCATTAAAATTTTCCCATTTGATAATGCTTTTTCAGTATACATCAAAGGGAATGCTACTTGGGATTCAAAGAAACAAAGTAGATTAACATCCTGAGGTCTTGGAAGGCATCAGTGTACAAAAGGTATCCAGTCCTGACTCCTAATTTCCTTCTTCTTCATGTCATTCACAGTTCTGGCTCGTCCAGCAGGCCACCAGGAGCTGACTCTACACACAAAGTCCCTGTTGTTATGTTGGAGCCGATCAGAATTAAACAGGAGACACCTGCACCGAACGAGAACTTTGATTTCCCAATTGTTGTAGTGAAGGAAGAGATGGAGGAGGAGTCCCGGCCCCGGAATGTAATGTTTACAGCTGCACAGAGCTCCTTTCTCTTTGGAGGGTGTTTTGTGTTTATGGGGACTGAAATTATTTACTTGTGTTCTCTTGGGAACTCTTTTAGGAAAAAATTTAAAAGCTAAATAAAAGGAAGAGGTGAAATTCAAAATCAGACTAGCCCTACTGCCAATTAAATTAAATGGTGTGATCAGATTGCTTTTATCCATTGAAAGCCAGGGAAATCCTGCAATAACTTGGCAGAGATGAAATTTTCAGGTGCTGCTAGGAAGTGTTTCCAATCACTGCAGGAATATACATAAACAAGGTACTAGCTTTTTGGGCCACCAGAGATTTTTTTATTGGTGGAACAGTAAATACTCTTTAAGTGTGTTATAGTGTGTTAGTAATTTCTGCATGCATGTTGCAAGTTGTATGTCTGCTGGCACGTGAATCTCTTATTCAGGTCAGTTTGCACATTGTTAGGGTCACAGAAATTCACATAAATACTGTTATCTAACTTCCTTTGTTTCTTCCTGCAGTCCATACTTACTTCCTTGCTGCTGGATACCAATCACAGTTCCACTTCTGATGAAGCTGTTCTAAGAACAGATGCACCAGACAGCACAGATGACCAGCCAGGGGTACTGCAGGAGAACACATTTCCTGGGAAAACAGGATGGATGGGATCCTCCCACGCTGGCGAGGGCAGAAAAGAGGATGATCCCAATGAAGATTGGTGTGCTGTGTGTCAGAATGGAGGGAAGCTCCTTTGCTGTGAGAAGTGTCCCAAAGTATTCCATCTTTCTTGTCATGTCCCTACGTTGATGAGCTTTCCAAGGTAATTATGGACTATTTCAATTCCATCTAAAATTGCACTAAAAGACATTAGACTTGTATTGTGAAACCCAGGAAGAGCAGTGTCTTCTTTAAAGTCTTGTATCCAGCAGTTTTACTGGTTGAAGGAGATCTGAATTTTCATCAAACTTCAGCTTAATTGTATATTTTTCCACAAAATCTAGCAAAACTCTTCACTTACTTGCCAATTAAGCAAGATCCCATCAAGGGCATTTGTTATTGAAACTGGGACACAGAACTGCCAATCTGTCATAAAAAGTTTTAAGGGTGACTGAAAATAGTTGTATTTCTTAATAATAATGATCTCTAAAACATAATTGAGAGATGTTTACAGGAAAAATCTGAATTAATATATTATTAAATTTATTACTTCAGTGCTAAACATGGCTACACTCCAAGCATGGGATGTGTAGTGACTGACATATTTAATAACATCTCAGTCAGTGTTGAAACAAGCATTAAGCTTTCTTGATGTGCTGTTACAAAACCATTGCTCAGTTTCTTGACTTTCAAAATAGAGTTTTAAATAGATAATTGTTATAAGCAGTACCAGCATTGGCTTCTGGAATTAGTGTCTTTGATTAAAATAAATGGCATTTTGCAATGCCCCAGCTTGGAAATGTCACAGAATAAGCTTGTTTGTATTAAAGGATAAAAACGTTGGTCATAACATTGGTCATTGGTTAATGCTTTTATAAGTAATAGGTTTTCTGATTAAATATCAGCGTCATTTACTGGTGTAAAACATTTGGATAGCAACTTAGATAAGCATGTTGATCATCTCTGTGCTGCTCTGAACAGGCATACTTCTGGAAGTATCTTTTTGTGTGACATTTAAAACAAATATTTCTCTTACTTTTTGGAACTTCAAATTCCAGGTTTTTATTAAAACAATACTATGTCGCAGCTTTATGCCATAAGGGAAACCCAGTAAGGTCACAGTAAACATTTATATTAATAAATATTCTTTCTGGCAAGGACACAAAAAGTAATCTTGAAGCAGATAGATAACTATGCACTACAAGACTTGGTTTCTATTAAAATTAAATATTCAATAACAGGTCTTTAAAATGCTTCATTTTTACTTGATCATTCAGTGGAAATTGAGGTAATGATGTCTGAGGGCAAGGGAGCCAAAAGCCACTTTTATGGCAGGTGTTCAGTTCTGTAAAGGTGTGCACATTATTACAGGTGCATTGTGTTCCTGGGCTCCAGAGCACAGTTAGCTCAAGTTTCTTCCTGACTTCTGATGTATCATGTTTTTGTTCTCATCTTTGTGGGGTTGCTTGGTTTTTTTTTCCCCCAGCTGTAAGTCTGCCAAACAAACTTTAGTCTCTTAGCATTAGTTCCTTCAAACACCCAAAATAATTTTGTTACTATTGTGTCAGTGGTGTTAGTCTGCTGCTTTCATGGTTGCTATTTGTTCCTGTTTCGGGTTCATAGAGTCACAGGGTGTTTTGGGTTGGAAGGGACCTTGAAAGGCCCTCTAATTTCAACCCCCCTGCAATGCTCAGGGACATCTTCAACTAGATCAGGTTGCTCAGAGCCCCATCCAACCTGGCCTTGAATGTTTCCAGGGATAGGGCATCCACTGCTTCTTTGGGCAATCTGAGCCAATGTTTCACAGACCTCACCTTGAACTTTTCCTTGTATCCAGTCTCAATCTACCCTCTTTCAGTTTAAAACAATGTTCCCACCTAGATCTGTAAGGTCACAGCATATTCTTTCCTTCATAACAACCTACCCCCTTCTTCCTGATTCTTGGATATCTTAATGCATCATTCTTGTGTCTTTAATTTGTTCCTTGTTTTCTTGTATCACCACATCTTCAGGTCATGGCCTGTGTCAGTTGTTGTGTATCTGCCACATCATTTCTGTAAGGCTAGTCCAGACACAGAGGTGACACTGTCATAAATCATTCTGTGAAGTTAAGACAGTAGAAAGTAAAACTTCTTGAAGCAAAATGCCCATCATTCACAACTGCATGCTAAAACTGGCAGATAGTGAAAATTTTTGGATCACTCTGAATAGAAAACAGTAAGATTTTCTTTTTAAATTTGTGAAGTCTTCTGCCTTACTATTGAAATGAAATAAAGGGTGCTATAGAAACTATTTGCCATTTATGAAGACACTTTATAATAACATAGCTCTGGTAAATACATGCAGTTGATCACATAAGTGGTTATTGCTGAATTCTGTCTATTGTGTGATGATTCAGCCCTCTGGTGGTTATCTGCAAGCATGCAGGTTCTGGTTGTTTTTGGTAGAGAACTATATTAAAAACATAGACTCTGCATAGTTTTTTCAAGTTCACAAATTGTGTTCAGCAATCAGTACACATAGGTTGCAGAACTAACTCCCTTATAATCTTACACTGATGTTTAAATCTCCAATATTGTCTTATACAAACTGGCAAAATCATCAATGTCTGTAAGTTTTAGGGAGTGAAATGTTTTCAGTTTTACTGAAAAGAATCCTGTCTGTGGTAATCTCTGTAGATAAGTAATGTATTGTAGCTCAAGCTTGTAGGGGGTGTAGTTTTCACCATACAATACTAACACTTTTCCTTCTGTTCAGCCCATGGCTCCTTCAGTCCCTCTGTTCCTTACAGTTGTACAGGGCTCTTCATAGTGCTATCCTTAAATCCTGTGAGCTCAAGTGAAAAAATTCAGGATGGCAAAGGTAGAGACCATCTGTCTGTCTTTCTGCTAGGACACCATTAATGACACCAGTGCCACTAAAAGGAAACAAAGTTGTAGCAAAGCATTTTTGCCAGCTGTTGCAGCCTTTTGTACCACCCCTAAGAAAACAAGAGAGATGCAGGGAAAACCCACCCCACAGATGAGGGATTTAGCCAGAAATATGTGAAAAGCCTTCTGGCAAAGAGTGCTCCCTCACTGAGGTCACTGTGTCTGTTTGTCTTCTTTAGTGGAGAGTGGATTTGTACATTCTGTCGGGATTTGTCCAAGCCAGAAGTTGAATATGACTGTGATAAACCTGCTCACAGCTCTGAAAAAAGAAAACTGGAAGATACCATGGGTTTGGCACCCATAGACCGCAGGGTAAGGCTAAAATTATTATTTAAAACTACTAGGCTGAACTGTGCTAGAAACTTTTGTCAGTGTTTCACCTGTTTCCAGTTGGCAACTTGTGCAAATAACACTGGAATTAGTATTTTATTGGGGTCTTAGTCTACATGTAGAACCACTTATGGAAGAATAATAGAGAGAAGACCCCCAGGCTCATGACACTGAATAAGTAGGGGATTACAATGAGATTTATTGCTAACACAGTATGTAAATACTGCCAATGCAGTGTATAATATAAGCAGGTCTGAAGGGCTGTAACATGGACAGGTTCAGCTGGAAACATGCAGGTTTGCAGAAAGCACAATTGCAAAGCAGCAAAGCACCCACAGAGCTGCTTTAGGATTTTATCTCCACCTGTTACTCACCTGTCCAAAGCTGAGTGTTCCCATCCTTGTGCTGGTTGTATCCTGCTGGGGTGGAGCCCCCTGGAAGCTGCCCTGCAGCCTCAGGAGGTCAGTTTGCCCAGTCTCCAGGAGCATTTTGTACCCTTTTTTAGGCCCATGTGTACCCAGATCAATCACAACCATCACCACTCCCCCATTTCTGGAATGCATTAATTATGCAAGGATCCAGGCAGTTCCTCCTGCAATTCCCACCTGGTGTTCTTGTCTTAGGACAGATCATATTGTCCATCAAGAACAGAGTGTGTGTGTGGAGGAGAGACTCTGTCACACCATTGTTTTCATGTGCTCTGGTTGTATTTTGCATTAAATGTAAGTTCTAAGCCCTGTAAAGATTCTGATAAGGAATCAGCAAGCATAAAATCACACAGATGTATTTTCAGAATCTCTTCCAAGGCTCAAGATCCAGTTTAATAGATTTGTATACACAAAGAAAAAAGTGAACACTGAGTTCTGTATTTTCTGTAGTTGGTGATTTTAGAATAAGCCATGTAGGATTGCCAAAACACTTAAATACCTATTTTTCTTGACACAGAAGTGTGAAAGACTGCTGCTATACCTCTACTGTCATGAAATGAGTCCTGCCTTTCAAGATCCAGTTCCTCCCACAGTATGTACCTCACTTCTTTCTATTTTATGTTAGCAGCATATTTGCCATGTTTCTAATGGCATTCTAAAGACCATTATCATAAGTCAAATTCCAGAGACATTCAGTGCATTAAACATGTTTAGTTTTATTCAAACACTGTGAAGGGAGAAGTGAAAGCATAGGGTTGGCAGGGGATTTATAAGTAAAATTCCACAACAACTGATGCTACTTAATACTTCAAAAATAGTTACAGAAAGTAAGCTCTAACACTGCTACCTCATATCCTGAGTTACATCACTGAGAGGGTAAATTGGGATATATTTAGGGGTTTTAAACATTACTTTATTTTGAGAATTGAGGTACTCCCTAGAGTAATATGAAATGGAATTTGTTACTGACTTGAAATTTATTAGTTTAAAATGGTAAACAGTACCTGGGTGCATTAGAAGTCCAAGGATACAAAGAGCCACCACCATGATCAGATGAAAAGATGTTCTTCCCCACTGACTTGTCCTGAAGAACAAGTCAATGGGGAAAGAATTCATCAAAAAACAGCATGTTCCAGAGTTTAATAATAAGAAATGGCACAAGACATTAATTGATGATTCAGATTATGGTTATGTGTTACTAGATTCAGGTATTAAGAAAGTGAATCTAGTTAGGAGAAAATAGGAAAAAATACACATTTTACCACTGGTTTTCATTCTTGTTTACTTTCTTGTTCTTTCTAAAGAAAAAGCTTAATCCTACAGCCACAGTTTGGGTGTGAAAACCATTGATATCTCTGAAATTTGCTCCTATTTCAAAGGACTTACTTCATATGGGGGTCTTGAAAATGAAATTTAAAATAGATAGCTTATTTGACTACACCTGAAAATAATGTCCAAACCAACTCCAGCTCTATTATATGTAGTTAGTGGAAGTTTTTTATTTTTCTCTTTGATTTTAAAAAAGGCATTGCAAAGATTATATTTTAGCCAACAAATGGTCATATATCACTGTTACTCCAGAAACTGTCTGCACGTGTATTAAAAGTGCAATTCTTGTATCTTGGAGTTCTGCTTCCGAGATGAGACTAAGTCTTGCCCACTCCCTCAAATCTCAAGGTTTTTAGAACAATAAATAATGAACACAATTGCATTTTGGACTTTTTTTTCTCTACTTAGGTCCCTGATTACTACAAAATAATCAAAAAGCCTATGGACTTGTCAACCATCAAGAAAAGACTTGAAGTGACCAATTCATTCTACACAAAGCCAGAAGATTTTGTGGCTGATTTCAGACTCATTTTCCAGAACTGTGCTGAATTTAATGAGGTTAGAAAAGTTGATACTGTATCAGGTTTTGTTGGCTTAGTTGCTTTCAGGAAAACTGTCACGGGTAGAATTTACAAGAACTTACTGTATTGAACTTACTTTGATGATGAGACTGCAGTGAAAACACAGATCAGATTTGGCACTGCTGTGGTCTGAGATAACTCTGCAGTGGAGATCTTTCCATAGAACAGAGGAGGATGGTAACAAACATAGCTTAATGGCAGGACAGCAGCTAAAAGAAAAGAACCATTTTTAATCATACAGGTTAATGGTGGGCAGATGTAAAAATTGGTTTAGTCCCCCTTGCTTCAGATCTTAAAATTCTGTGGGATTTTCATTCTGAGAGCTCTGTACTCACCCTTAAGATGTCAAGTTGCACATTAAGTAATTGTTATTATCCCTTACTGCACATAAGGGAACGTGGTGAAACAGAGATGCAGGTTCTGAGTAGACCATAAAGTGAGAGAGAATTACAGTGGGAATAAAGGCTTCTCCAAGTGGCCTTTGTGGGGTTCTCATCCAGTCACCCTTGACAGCAAGGAATTATTCCTACACTGGTGATCTCTGCTTAAGGAAACTTACAGCTGTGGATGACTTTAGGACTGCTCATTCTTCCACATTATAGTCAAAGTCTACTGAGTAATATTTTCACTGTTATTAAAAAGATCTGTAACTAGAGAACTTTGTAACACCCTGAGGGCATGTCTGTGTGTTTCACAGCACAACACAAGTCTGTCCCCCTGCTCCCACCCCAGTCAGGATTTAAGAACTCTTAGAATCTTTATAGCTTGGAGAACCCAGGAGGTGTGACTTGTGTGTGTGGCTTCTGTGGTCACCTGCCAGAGACAAAAATCATTGGGGGTTGTTGGCTGGAAGATGAAGATCTGCCTCACTCTCTGTTTTTGTGCTCTTTGGGGCACTGAAATGTCTTCCATAGCCATTCTTGCTGCTGACTGATGTTTTTGGTTGTTTACCTAAAAGACCTAATGTGATCTAGGTAAAAATCTATTTCATGATGTACTGATTTGTTAATTCACCCAACAGCCCGATTCAGAAGTGGCTGATGCTGGCATGAAACTCCAGGCCTACTTTGAAGATCTTCTAAGCAACCTTTATCCTGAGAGGAAGTTCCCTGTACAGCCCAGCAGCCAGAGTGAAAAAGATGAGCCAGAACTTACCGAGGACTCGGATGATGACTTTGTACAGCCCCGGAAAAAACGCCTCAAAGGAGAAGACCGTCAGTTGCTTAAATGAGCCACATGTGCTACTAGAGAAAGTTTTTTAAAAACTGAGAATATTTATCACTGGCATCACTGTTTTGACTTGTAGGTTTGTGAATATTTACTAGACTTTCTACCCCCTGTCTGAAACACAAATCTAATGGAGATCAAGGCATGTGAAGAGCTTCTCTGAAGTTCAAACCTTTCATCTCTTTTCTGGAGCAGCTTAGAAATTGCCATTTCTGTGGAGTGACAGCTGTTTAACTTTGCTTTGAAGAAGAAGTTTGTATAGAATTGAACTTCAAAATACAACATGGGTTCAACATGTGGTTTTCTGAGTTTAAAGAAAATGTGATCTCACCAGACTTTTAATTTTACCAAAGGCATGTGGCTGGCCATAATTTGATCTCTCTGTATTGTATTTAACACAAGCCATGAAAAAAGATGGTGTAATGTTATTGTCCTGCAATTACTGATTGGTATAACAAAAGTATAGTTGCCCCCAGCAAAGTTATTAGAAATTTTAAAATGTAAGGGAGAAGGTATTCAAACCAACTTTAAAAAAAAAAAAAAAGAAAAAGAGGAATTTGTGTGAGAGTTTCTAATGGAGAAAGTAAAGGACAGAATATTTTGCTTTGCATCATTTTTCTCACCGCCAGCAGGAAACAATGGTATTTCTGTACTATTTTGTTTAACAGGTGTCTCAACTGTGATGTACCTCTGTTTAAGGAAGTTGGCGGGAAAGTCTTGAGTGGAAAAATGTTTGTTTGCAAAACTAGTCATTTTTGTGAATTTTTAAGAGGAGAGCAAAAGCATCCTTTCTGTCCACAATTTATTGTTGTTTTCCCATATTTCTAAATATGTCAGAATGCAATTAGTATTCACATGGGAGTTCACAAGTTTGAAGAGACAGGTATTGCTCTTCAGCCCTTCATCTGTCCCTGACCACCAGAAAATGGGGATGAATTACCTTATTTTGTTCCATCTACTTTCTAGGAGCTCTGACAACATTGAGATTCCTTCTGCCCTTGGAGCACACATCCAGCAGGACCCACCTGTGAAAGCTTTCCATCAGTTCTGTGGTTCCAGCTGGGTCCCTGAAAAACTCCAAACTTAATCCAAACAAAACTTTATCCAACTCTAACCTTTTATTTTAAGGCATCTCTGAGGGCTGTTGCTGGGGGTTTAATTTCCACATGAGGAAAGATTCCCTTGGCTTTAACACTGCTGATGGATGATGTCTCTAGGCTGGAAGGGATTTGGGGTGGGTGGGACATACCTGGGGGTGTGCAGGAGCTCCAGGAGGTCAGCACCAGGAATTGCTGTCTGAGCCCCTCTGCAAACACACCCTGCTCACATTCCCGGGTACTGCCAGCTGTCCTTGGGGTCATTTTGGGGGGTCAGGGGGGTCTGTCTGGGCTGAAGCACCTCCAGGTGCCTGTTCAGGGCAGCCCCTGGCCCAGGAGCTGTGGGCAGCCCTTTATCCACATCCATCCCAGCAGTGCCCAGGAATCCCAGTGCCCATCCCCAGGATGTGTGCTTGGCACCCTGTGCCACGGGCAGGACACTGCAGCACAGCTCCTCCCCTGCCAATACCGAGCACAAGAGGGGCTGGTTCCCTTCCTGGGGCTCCCAGCCTCCTCCTGCCCCACTCCCAGCCAGCTGGGACACCCTGGGGAACACCAAGGAACGTTCCTGGCAGGGAGTGGGAGTCACCGAGGGCTCCGTGCAGCTCTGGGCCAGAAAAGCAGCCCCAGCCTCAGCACCTGCTGGGATTTTGGGCTGTGAACACTCACCTGCAGGAAACGCCCCTCTGCAGGCTGGACCAGCCCTGACACTCTCCAGAACTTCAGCCACGGACCAAGTGAGCCCTCTGGGCTTGTCTGGCTCATTTCTTCTGGACAGGGACAGGGAATGAGCACCTTTACAGTTGCTGAGTAAATCCTGAAAAATGCTGGTGTGTAAAGCAGTGTTAACAGAAAAGCAGGAGCTGCATTCACATAGGGATTCCCTTGCTGGCAGCAGCCATTCCCATCCCAGGCAAGACCTTCCTCACGACCCAGGTGTTTGGAATAGGGTGCTAAGAAGGACAAGATTCTGAACTCAATCCCTGCATTGGCCAATTATCACTGTCTGATGTGATGATCCTTGTGGCTCTTTCCGACTAAGAATCTCCTGTGCTCTAGAAAATAAAAGTAAAGAGTTTTCATGTGTTTTTAAAACCCACGGGTTTTTCTATTGGAGACTGCGAGCCGCAGACAACGTGGGGGAGAGGAGGGAGAGGATCAAGTCCCGCCCGGCGGGTGTCGGAGGAGCGGCGGGAGCGGGTCCGAGCCCCGGTGCCGCCCCGGGCACAGCCGGAGCGGGAGCGGCAGCGCCGGAGCGGCTCCTCCCGCCCGCGGCGATCCAGCCCCGCTCGTTCCGCGGGGGCGGCGGGCGGGACCCGGGCTGCTCCTGCTCCACCGCTCCCCCCCCCTCCCGCTTTCCCTGGTCCCTCCCCTGCGCCTGCCCCCGGCACCCCCGCCCTCGGTCCTGGTCACCCACCCCGCTGCCCCGCTGCCCCTATTCCCTCCTCCGTCCCCCTTTTCTCTCTTTCCCGCAGCCGCGGGGTTCGGGTGCCGGATAATAAAGGCCAGAGAGCCCGAGCCGGCGTCGCCCCACACGGGGGACCGCTCGGCGGGACCCCAAATTCCGGTCCAACACACGGCCCGACACCGCCGGGGTTCCGGCTTCCCCACATCACACTGGGGGTCAGGAGGGCCTGCCCTCCGGAGGGGTCCGGGGGAGGGGGGTAGGTTGGGGGACCCTCCTCGGAGGGTTCAGGGTGGGAGGTTGAGGTCGGGGGGTGGGGGGGGTTAGGAAGGCCCTCCTTAGGAGGGGTCCCTGGGGGCGGGGCCTCGGGTGCGGGTCCCCTGGCGCTGGGGCCCGGGCCGGAGGCTCCGGAGGCCGGCTCAAATAAAGGATATCGTGTCGGGGTAGTGGGGAGGGCAGTGTCCTGCTTTAAATTAAAAATGCATTTGGAAAAATAAATTTGTGGAACAACTCATTTCCAATCCTGGATCCGCTTCTGTGTGACCGGCTCTGAGTGCCCAGCATTCCTGGCTGGAATTTGGGAACCCAGCAGAGCCCTTCCATAGTGTTCCTGTGGAGCTGGCAGTGCCCAGCCCATTCCTGGCTGGAATTTGGAGGTGACAGCACAGCCCCTCCGTGCTGTTCCTGTGTCTCTGGCACTGCTCACCTTCCCTGCCCAGGGTTTGGGGTTCCAGCACATCCCACAGCTCCCTCGAGTCCCCTTTAACCAGGATCCCTTTTTGGGGCAGGGCACCCAAACCCAGCAGCGTTGGCTGTAACCAATTTTGGGACATCTCCCCTCTCCCCTCCTCACTGAATTCCCGCTGCCAAAACCCAGCCTGAGGCTCGGCTCCCCATCCCCTCAGTCTCTCCAGGGAACTGCACTTGGATTTCCCAATGCAGCAGGGCAGCAGTGCTGTTCTCCCCACTGTGCATCTTGATTGCAGCAACTGCTTAAGAAAGAATTCAAAGAAATTCGGAGAATGAAGAGAATAAGGAAGAGCTCCCAGCTCCACCAAGGGCTGCTCAAACCCCTTCTCAGTGATTTATTTAATTAACCAATGCAAATGAACCAATCCACACAACATTGATACAGTTTTATTATTTTTAATGGAGTTCTAGAGAAATATTGCAGATTATAAAAGAACATTTTTAACCCCAAAACTCTTCTAGGAGATACACAGAGCGGGGCTGCACTGCACCCCCAATCTGAGAACTGGGAGAATGGGGAGAAAAGACAAATCCAGACTGACATTCCTGGGAGATTGGTGCAGCTTCTGCCAGCCAGAACAATCCTTTTATCTATGGCTCTGGTCCCCCCTTCATCCCTAGGGAAGGGATCTCTCCTCTCCTGTAGCAGTGGAGGAGGAAGACTGGAAGCAATTTGGGAAATGGGCTGTAATTTATCCTGTGCACACAGTAAGGGAGAGAATGAGCAAAAACAGAATAACAAAAAACCCAAAATTCCACCCAATCAAGAAGCGTTTTCCAAAACAAAGTGGGGATTTGATGTCGACAAAAAATTTTGTGGATTCCAGTCTGCTCATGCAAAAAAAAAAAAAAACAAAAAAAATCCCCCAAACAAACAAAAAACCCACCACAACCAAATTTGATCAGAGCAGCTGTTCAACCGGAGCCTTCCCTGGCACAGCCTGAAACGGTTTCCCCCTGTCCTGTCCCTTGTTTTGTGGGGGCAGAGCCTGACTTCCCTTGGCTGCCCCCTCTTATCAGAGAGTTGTGCAGAGTCAGTTGCCCCCTGAGCCTCCTTTTCTCCAGGCTGAGCCCCACCAGGCACTCGTCTGAGCACCCCAGTTCCTTCCCCAGCCCTGTTCCCTTCTCTGGAGAGTAAAAGTGATCAGTTACAGCTGATCTCACAGGGAGACAAAGGCAGTGCCACTGAGTGTCTCTGGAACTGTGAGCAGCACAACAAGGAACAATCTCAACTTTTCTGCTTTGTACCCCCTCCATTACTCATCAAAAGAATCCAGCCTCATATGAATGGATATGCAAAAATGTCCTGGCTTCTGTAGAAGCACAGCCTGTTTTAGGTGGCCTTGAGCTTCAGCCCTTATTCACAATGACTGGACGACTCTGGCTGGAGCTGGACAGCAGAGGTGTGAAAATACAGGCAGCCACACCTTCTGTGCTGAGGAGTCACTCAGCTCATCCTTCCACTGCAAAATCCTTCTAAAAAATATCCTGAATGGCTCTGGAATTACTTATCGCAGCAGTGGGACAAAGTGATGTGGAGCAGATCAGAGTGACAGCATTAAAGCAAGAGCACAAGATTCTGTCCACAACCTACTTGAGGAAGGAGAGTACAGAACACAGAATTAATCCTCATTCTGATGTTTAATCATTTTTTCTTTCAAGTGAACCATCACTTGAAATATAAAGTATTAAAAAACCCTATTTCCTCCTTCCCTTATATGCAGTATCCTTACAGGATTTTAAGAGGCAAGCTTAACTTGCAAGGTTCACAGTTGCTGCTGCTCTTTTCGGAGAAAGCAAGGTGTGGAACGGTGGGAAGAAGGAAGGGAAGAAGAGTTGCAACAAAACACAGCTGGTGACCAATGCCAAGTCTCCTTTAGAAACTTGACACAAAAGCATTTATACATGCATATTTTCATATGTTTCCATCTAGGAGTGGTTTGCAACAATGTATAAAACCAGGACACAATTACTGCAGTGTAGCGATGTCACTAATTGTTACAAATGAGGAACCATGAGAGGAGACAGAACTACACCTCTTTACCCTCCCCTGCCCTAATTTAAGCATCTGCATCCATCCTCAGATGTCTGAATATGTAACCCAGATACTGAAGGAGCATCTTTCTGCAAGTTTGGATGCTGTTTGTGCATCACAACTCCAAAAAGTTGATCTTAATTATTTGTAATAAATTTATGTGTACACTCAAATGAAGAATGCTTTGAAAGCCGAAAACTGCTACCTGTAATTAGGGAAAACCAAAGCATGTCCTGAGCACTGTATTTTTTTGTTACACTACCAAAATCATCTCCACAGGGTAGGAAAGGAGGTAGGAAAGCAATTCTTTTATTGCAAAGCTGTAACATTAGGCAGAACAAGTGGTCATCTTGGAAATCTCTTAAAAAAGAAAGGTATTCTTTTGATGAATAAATTTAATCAATAAATCTAAACCAAACAGCCACAAGAACAGATAATCAGAAGTGGGAATTAGATATGAGACAGGTAGAAATTAAATCCCAAATACAGCCACACTGTTAACTCTATTTAACACAGTATCTCAGTTCAGTAGTTTATTTTCTACTCCAACTTTAGTGTTTAGATTTCTAAATCACTACAGCAATTTAATAAGAAAGCAGGTTTAACTACCTGAAACTAAAATTAAAAGCTAATTTTACCAGACCACTGTATAGACAAAATACAGATGACAGTGTTTAGAAAGCTGGATACTGATGACCACACATAGAAACTGAATTCAAAACTGAGTTTGTATCAATTGTTTTTATTAGATATCAGCAGTTTACAAATTTGAATTAAGAAAATTACAGAACAGAACTAACTTGAATTCATTCTTGGTTGTAAAGTTTTTTTTCTTTAAGGTCATAATAATTTTTATGCAGGATGTCATCAGCAATAAAGTCTAGACTGTCTAAAACACAGCCCCACTATTTCCTTATTCAGTAATTGATAATTTATCAAAAATCTAGGATTGTGCTAAACATTTTAACAAGTATTTAATTAACTACTCTATTAGGCCCTTAGTATATTTCAAGGGTTTTTTTTCAATTTTTACACAATACAGAATTTTTAAAAGCACTTAAGGATTCCATATTGCAATTATTTTTTTTTTGCAACTTTCAAAACTAGGAATAAATAGACAGTCTCCACAACAAGATGAAATCCACTATTCAGTATTACCACATTTTGACTTCTCCACACTTCACATCTAAGCACAGAACCTTCTAGCTGGAATACTGTTTTAAACCACTAATTCCCCACCATTTTAATGCACATCAATTTATGACTTCAAGAGCTTTTACTTCCTGGCAAGCACAGGTTTAATTTAAATGTGTATTCTGCTACAGTCTACTAAACACCACCACCTCCTTACTCATTCCTGCCTCACAGACAGAGCCAGTAATGAAATAAAGCTCCCAGCTTATCTAACAATAAGGTTGTTGAGAAATAAAGACTGGAAAGGAAGAAAAAAAGAAAAAGTATATGCAATGTAACAAGTTGCTGCAAGATTTCTGCTCTCTTAAGATGAAACAGCACTAAGGAGAGGCTGAGTCAGAAATCTGCACTAAGAAACAGGTAAAAACATCATCAGTCTTAAGGCAACCTTCATTTGAATCAGCAGAGTGATTACTTGTGTGCCTGAAGAAGAATCCTTCTTTAGCTTCAGGAACCATATCGATCCTAGAAAAGTAAAAACAAATAACAAACCAGGTATGAGTGGGTTTCCCATGGAAAGAAATCAGTTTTACTTCCATTTGTGCAATGAAGAGCAACTGAATTCTTGAAGACTTTCAGAAAATTGACCAGTGCTTCCCAGAACTGGAGTTAAGGACTGAATTCCAGGATAATCAGCCTTATTTTCAAACACATGAGAGCTCCCAGTGACCTCATACAGGAACTGCCAAGTGTCTGGAGCACAAACCATGCTGGACACTGAGGCCAGGATAACTTATTTTGTGCAAAAACAAGGTCAACGAAAGAGCCCAAGAACACAAGAGCTGGGCTGGATGATCACTGCAGATCCCTCCCAACCAAACTATTCCATTATGAGATAGGAACAGTGATGAGTTTAAAAACAGAGTGACAACAAATAACTTTCATTATGGGATGTTTTAATTGCAAGAAAAAGGATATCCTAATGAAGATGAGCTAGAAGATACAGATTTTTTTTTTTTAATTATAAAGATTTACTGTCTACCTTGAGAGGCCTACAGAGCTCAAAACCAAATTCATTCCTTCCTCTCTTAAGATAATTCAGTGGCAGGATCCATGGTACTAAATCCCTACAGAAAGACTTCAGCTGATGGTTAATGGATTGTGACATTTTTACTCACCTGTATAGATGTCATGACTCCATTAGCAAGGACAGAAAGTTTTCCAGCTACGGATTTCACTCCTTGTTTAAACTGAGCTATATCAGGAGCTGAAGGCAAGACATTGGTAATATTGTAGCTTCCTAAAAGGAGAACAGACATGGAAGAAACAGAATTTTGCATTAAAATTAACCTTTTTTTTCCCTCCCTGAAGTACAGCGTATGACTAGGAGCACTAGACAGAGATCTCAATGTCTTAAATGCATCTTCCTTTGGATTGTTTTCAGGTTTTCATAATTGCACCTGAGAGTGTCATCATCTACACTCTGCATTCCCAGCTAATCAATTAATGTTGGGATAGTAAATGACCTATTCTGTACTTCCAGTCTGTGACAATGCTGTTTTGCATCCTCAACAGCTGTTATCCCCTTGCAATTTAAAGATGAATGCATTTCAGAGGTGGCTGAGGTGATGAGCCCTATTTGTGTGCATGCAGAAGGGTGATTTCCATGCTGTATGAACTCTTACATTTTGCCTTACTACACCTGAGGCTTGGAAAAACCCACAGAAGTCACAGTAAATGTAAATAAATTAGGTTTTAAAACTCCAGAACAATGCTGGCAGTCTGGCCTTCCTTAAAGTCAATATATTTTGGACAGAGTTAGCTCTGCTGTTATTATGGGAAGTGCAGGTCTAAAGGTAACAGAAATCAAAGATAATTAATTAACTACTCTAACTGCACTTTAAACTAATTGCCTGCTAACATGCTAACAATTACCATCATCCACTCACTGGTGAAGTAATGACAATAATCCCAGCAAATATGGCATTTGTCCCTTTGACAGGATCCAAATGAACCAGAATCACAGAACCGTGATCAGAGAGTCAATCACAGAATGGCCTGGGTTGGAAAGAATCTCTAAGAGCATCCTATTCCAGCCCCCTGCCATTGGCAGGGACACCTGCCACTATCCCAGATTGCTCAGAGCCCCATCCAACCCAGCCTTGGACACTTCCAGGGATGCAGGGGCAGCCACAGCTTCTCTGGGCACCCTGTGCCAGGGCCTCACCACCTTCACAGGAAAGAATTTCTCCCCAATATTCAATTTAAACCTCCTCTCTGTCACTTTGGAGCCATTCCCCCTTGTCCTGTCACTCCAGGCCCTTGTCAAGAGTCTCTCTCCATCCTTCCTCTAGGTTCCCTTCAGGCACTGCAAGGCCACAATGAGGTCACCCCAAAGATCCTGGGAATAAATGGGCTCCATGGAGTAACCATCACAAACCAGACCATTTTCCAAATGGAGACTCCTTTTAGTCATTCAAACAGGAGTGGAAGAGGAAGAGAGAGGAAGAGAGGGAACCTGTAGCTCCTCTGAGCTGCCTCCTTAGCAGGCTGAGACAGACAATCCTGGATATAATTTGTTTCACCTAAGGTAAGAGGCTGGTTTGTAGCACAGATGCCTTGTCACATTCAGAGAACTTCCTACTCCAATCCTTCAACCCAGCATGGCTTTATACATGTATAAATGTATACATGTATACATGTTTATACATCTATCCTCTTGATAGATTACCTTCAAGATTTCCCTCAGACAACCCTGTTTCTGAACTGTAATTTGCACTTCTTACAATCTATTCCACTCATCAAATGCTTTTTTGTTACTAAAATCAGTCACAGAAATACAATCTGCAGCTATAAATAACCTGAGAAGCTCTAACCACTTAGCCACAAGAATTCTCTCATCTTTTGCTGGTTAAGTTTGGTTGGTCTGAAAAAGTTCCTGTAAACAAGGCAGGAAAGCAACTGCTTTCTTGTGGTTTCCTTCCAAATCAGCACCTCCAAGTCAGCCACTTGACTTTCATAAGCATCAGCTTTGAAACAATGCAAAAAGGCCTTTTCCTGCAGGCCCCTCTTTGGTTAAAAACCTCCCTACAGCATTCTGTACACAAGCAAGGAACCCACTGTTTTACCCTGACATCTCACCAGTGCTCACAAAAAAAACCTTAGATGCTAAGGATGTTTTATCCCAGCAAGGACTCCAGACCTACAGCAGTGTTTCTGTTGACAGTGTCATGATTATGCTTCTTTTATGGAACTAATGATAGTCTGGGCTTTAATTCCACACCAGACAAACTGTCAGTGCAGTAGCATTTCTCCTAGAAGGGTGACCCCTCAGTTTTTGGGGTGAGTGGTGTAGCAGAGACATGCAGCAAAGGAACTTTCTGTACATTTGATATAGTGTGAATTTATGAAACCATGTTGCAAATGCTCTTTCAAGTGGCTAAAACAACTTACGGTGACTTCTGCTTGATGTCTTCTTCCCTCCTTAATTTTTTTTTTTCACATTTCAAATTCTTAAACCCTGGCTTTACTCAAGCAGCTGGTAACAGGAGTTATTTCTCTGCTAGCCAGTGTATTCAAACTTTCAGGGGAAAAAAACTAAACAGTCACATGTTCTGGGGTTTTCTCTCCTACTTCTCCAAAGTAAAATCAGCTGCTGCACACTGTTTGTTTTCCCAGCCTATCTGAATAATTACTCAGAGATTTTAAGTTCTTCAGTAACTCTTTTTTTTTCCAATTCCTTCAAAAGTTAAGGAATGAAACTCAACTGATTAAGCATACAGAATATTTCAGTATTTGCCAACTTTTCCACTGCACATTATTGCACAATCCAAGAAGTGTTGGAAAGAAAACATTAGACATTTTCAATACCCTAAGGGGCTTCTTTTCACTCAATCTAATCTTTCTCCCTTTCTGATTTGATTAACTACACTCTCCAATGTGAGATGCTCCAACAAATCTTTGAAACAGACAATCCAAGTGAAGATCTTCCTTAATAATTTTGCAAGGCCAGAGGTAGAAGGAAATATCCCACTGAAAGGGTATGCTATGCAATAGATTACATAGGAATTTCAAGTCCACTAACATTTTATTAATCATTTTTCCTAGATTCACTATTATTAGGACAGCTAATGAGCTACTTATCAAAAAACACTACCTGAGAGTCCTTTTAGGTGTTACCTCAATGGAAAATATTAGTTTTCCTTTGATAAATATTATTTACAAATAGTTTGTTATTTGCAACACCCCTCCAGTATAAAATGCTGAACTTAGAGAATCAAAAACAGAGAACTTGAAATTTAAGGGGTTAACTTTTAAACCATGACTACACCTGCCATGCCTGTTGGATTATTAGCATTTTGCTAGCAGAACACAGTGCTGATGGCTGTGATTGGAAGCAGAGTCAGGGGCTGCATTCCCCACATGCTCCAGTTTCTCACTCTGTTTGATATTTACCTGCTGGTTGTTTTCTCTGGTCTTCAAACAAGTCAGCTGAACTTATGGATGTGCTTCCAGAAAGCCTTTCTAGCCGAGCCCTTGCTTCATACTGGAAAATAATTGAGAATAAAAAGGATGTTATCATCTTGCTGCCACCTTCTGAGGTCAAGTCAGATAATCTGAGAGACTACAGACATTTAGAATTGAAGTGGACCACAATGAAAGTTGTGGCCATTTCAGTTTTCACATCACTTACACTGAGTTTGTCACCATCTCATTTCTGAGTTACCCAAGAGTGACATTTATTACTGCAACCCCAAAGGTCCCACCCTCTGTTAGTTACCCTAAAACTGCTGAAAAACTATGCAGCCATTAAAACAACAAAACTAAAAACAACATAACAAAACAACAGCAACAACTAAAAAATGTCAAACAGAGGGGGAAGCACTGCATTTTACATTCTGCTGACCCTTCCAACCATATGACACTTTTAAGTCAATTTTTTCCAAGTTCCCTGCAAACATTAATTATATTTTTAGTAAATATTTGCACTGTTAGTTGTTCATTAAAAATCTCACCTCCAAAATGCAGCACAATACTAATCCCTTTTTTCTAGGCTGATTCAACTCTATGTAATTTATTGAGTAATTTATTTACTTAGTTAACTTTATAACATTAATGATGTTTTCAAGTAGCAAACACACAGCAGGAAGATTTTCAGCAGCAGTTTGAGAATTTAGAACAAATTAAGCCTGATTCTATCAAAAATCAGGAGTGCTGAATCATAGTCTGCCACTTCTATCAGGAAAGAAAATTATGGACGTACAGTCAACTGCAATTCCTTAAAACTAAATTCTAAATTATCAGAAATTTGTACATTTCCATCAAACAAATAATCAAGGGGACAGAATTCTATAAGCTCACTAATTGTACCAATTTTAACTATTTATTGCCTTCTTACTCACAAGAATACAATTTTTATAGTCAAAGAATATTTTAACATTTAAAAATACTTATCACTGTTTCCTACTTACATCAGCCTGATCTTGCCTTCCAAAGTACATGTCTGATGAAATGGCTTTGACATTGCCAAATTTTTTCTGTGCCTCATCTGTGTTTGCAGGAGGTTCATATTCAGGCTTACGCCGAGATGCTGGCCTGGAGGAAAATAAAATAAATCAGGGAGAGAAACCTCATGCACATCCTGGCAGAATGAAAGGAATCAAACAAGAAGCATTCAAGTGCTCCAACTGCACTGCACAGGTAAATGAAAAATGTGATTTAAAGTAGAAAGAAGAGAGGCAGACACACCAACCAAGCACATCCCCCCTCCCTTCTTACATTTTCTACTTGGTTACAGTTGTCATAAAGATTTTTTTTCATCATCACAATCAGTCCTGTTGTTTGTGTCACCAGGACATTCATCCACAGAACTGAGCACCCCAAATTTTCATTCATTTGTTAACAAGGTTTCCTTTGATTCATCACACAATAAACAAAGCAGGTATGTGCTCAGAACAGGGCAAATATTTGAGTTTCTCCCCACATTCTTGTCTATTTCCTCTTTTGCTGAAAGTGTTTGGGAATTACCTCCAGTACAAGAACTGAACAGCTCTGAGCACAACAGACAGTGCTTAAAAAAAAAAAAAAAAAAAAGGAAGAAATTCAGATTGCAAAAGAAATTCAGTCAAGAAATCACTTGATTGCTGATGGAACTTCTGGCCAAATCTCCTTCCACTGACTGAAAAAAATCCCACTGGTATGAGCAGGACTCAAATCACATTAAAACCTGGGCTTTCTGGACAAAAATCAGTTTGGTTTTCTTTGTGTACCTGTCTGAAAATCCTGTGCTTTTTGAAGTTATCAATGTATCAATGTCTTTACTATTATGTTCTTTCTTCCAAAAATCATCTGAATTGTCATCCCATTTAGAGAAAGTGCTGCTCCTCAAATCTGAAGAATCATAGTACCTAGAATAAAAGAAAGAAAAATCTATTGAAAAGTCAGAACCCTGTTAATTTATTGAAAAGTGGGAATATATTTATCTGTTGTTAGATAATGACTGCTACAAGCATTCAGTAGCAAGTATGTTTTCACCAAAATTACAGCTGTCAGTGAGTAATTTGGATTTCACAATACTGCTTTAGAAGCTTTCTACAGTTGAATCCAATAGCTCAGAACAGGCAGGAAAGCCTTTATTTCTGGTACTGTATTTTTTAAAAATCCAAATATTAACAACCTGTAGGTTTTGCAGCACACTTTATTAAATGCTAAGAACTCGCTTGACAGTGAGTCTGAATTTAGTGAGGCAATTTTTTCTTCAAAACTGTGGGGAAAACACAAAATAAAGAAAAGGGGAAAAAAAATAAAGCATGTTTGGCAATTCTGGTACATGATTTGATCTTTTTCCCTTTTGACTACCTACACATATCTCAGCATATGTGGAAAATATTTGATAAAAAAAATACACCACCAAAACTTATTAAAATACCAAATATTAAGATTTTGTGTTTGAAGAAATTTACCTCCAGTTTGGCTATGACCAGGATGGGGCATAGGAGAATGGGACCATTCAGTAGAACAAGATAGGATATTAAAATCTGCACCTGCATTTTGTGAAAAATACTCTTAAAAAAGAAAGTTCTCCATGTTTGTGCTATGAATGGTCAGGCCACTCCTTTTTGCAGTTTCTGAGAAATCTGCAGGAGCAAAGTCACAGCACTGAGCATGGAAAAGATGAGGGACAGATCTGGAATGAACTACTAAAAAAGCTCTCTTGACAGACAAAAGAAACCACAGCAATTTTATAAATTCCATAATAACAAACAGTCAAGGTGTTTTTAAGGATTTGAAGCTTTCCACTCTCACAGTGGCCACCAAAACCATGGCATTGTGCAGGGCCTGCATGAGCTGATTTGAGCAAAACTGTTGATTTTCAGGTTTTTGGGGCTTTGCAAAACAGTTCTTCAGTATTTGGGGTGGGGGACAGAAAGAAAAACTGCATTTAACAGAAAACAATTTTTTACACTGTGACATTAATACAGATTTTATGACTGTAGCAAAAGCAAAACATCAAAATTCAGGACTTTTAGAGGCTTCAGTTTTATGTCTAAACCTTGAGACCTTTACCTTGTTTAATTCACTTATCAGCACTCTAACATCCAGCATGATTATTTTGCTTTTGGGCATATACTAAGATGATGCTAAAGCTACTATTTCAAAGTCACAGCTTGAGATAAAGGATAATAACACCCTTAACAAGTCCAAATCTGACTGTTCTTTCTTTAAAGAGAATGAACATGTGTACCAACTCCAATTAGATCCTCCCAGCTCCAACCAGAATAAAAGCAGGGAACAGCCAGGTTACAATTTATCCTCTAATCATTGAACCACAACACATTAAAAAGCCTCCTCCATAATTCATCCTTTGCCTGCTGGTGGCTGCTGAATAATTTGAGAGCAGTAACAGTTGTTTTCAGGGAACAAACAAGGCAAGCACTGAAATGTTGTGTTTTATTTTACACGACTGCTGCCACTTTCCTTGGACCCACGTTTGTGTTTCTGCTGCAGTGATTGCACTACAAAATAGTTACACAAAAGCCTTTGTGCTTTTATTTGCCTGTCCACAAGCAATTAGATACAATTTCTCATGTTGCTGTGGCACAGATCCAATAAAGGCAGTTTATGAAAGCAACACCTGTTTGTATCTCTCAGTCCAGAAAGAGCTAGTTCATTGCAATTAGCACCTCTAGGATTTAATTGTTTTTCTTCTCCCAAGAGCAGTATTTTATAGTGTGCATTGCATTCATCCTCTGATAACAAATGTTTCAATTATTTTTCACTTACATTTTACATTCAGATACATAAAAGTCTCTGAAATAGGAACACACCCAGCACAACACCTCAAAAAGACTGAAGATTTTGCATTTGGCAGGCAGAGAATGATGCAACTGTAGTACACCTAATATCAGACTCCAATGCTTGTTTAATTTGAAGACAACAGCACAAGAATGAAAGAAAAAGGAATGAACACAAGTCATTCTGACCTAAAATCCACTGGATTTGGAATAAAGCAAATAAATGTTCGTATGGCAACTGTCTGTGCAAGCAGAGACCAGACTCTGGACCAGATAAAATCTACAAACACAGAGTTCAGACCACTTTCCCAACAAAGCTACCTCCCCTCCTTCACAAATCCATCTGTCTCTGAGGCAAAGCCAACTTTTCCAAAACTCTTCTGATACAGATGTCCCCTGAAAACATGCTGAGTGTGTACACAGGTTCAAACTGCCTTCATCTCAGCTTTCAAAAATACTGTGCATATTATTATGGAACTTGCATATACTTCTGGGCTCATCCAAAAGCAAAAGCTTACAGAATACCTTGAGCTAGAAGAGAAGTAAGAGTCTTCCACATCATCCACATACTTCTTCTTTGGCTTTGCAATTGTAGGTGTTTCCTGCTCTATCGTTTGCATGTCTGAGGCAACTGAGTGAGAGATGTTACTGGGGACAGGAAGAAAACAAGCATGTAAAGAAATGACAAAACTCACACCCTACAAGAAAAAAACAGAAATCAAAGCCCAAATCTAGTTTCTGAAGCTTGCTGAGAAAGCCCAAGCTATACAAACATTCAAGGAAAAAGGAATTAAAAGAAAGGAAACCCTTGGAAAACTGTCATTCTCTCAAGTAGGGACAGGAGTTCTGAACACAAAGCCTGTTCTGACAGCTGGAAAACACAAGCTAGGCTGACTTCTGTCTGCCAGGTTAGAACTTAAATGTATCAGAAGCTTCCCCTTGACAAAGAGAAGATTTTTTAATGATATTGCTCAAAGTTCCATAACATGCTCTAGTCAATTTGTTTCCTGAGTAAAATGAGGAATAAGTGCATAAAACCACAGAGTATTTCAAACAGAATTTCCAGAATTTCACATACCTCCTGTTGCTGCCCAATCCCATGCCAAGCCTCTCCAGTTCTGTTTTCTTCTTACCAGAGAGGTTCAAGGTTTCTTCTCTTGCTTTAATATCAAGATCTCTGTAGGCCAACCTTAGAGATGACACTCTGTAAAAAACACAGTTACCAGAGAAATGTCCAATGCTACACTGAATGATCAGCCTAGGAATATTAGCACAAAATTAAGAGTATTCATTGTAGCACTGTATTTTCTGATGTCTTCCCTTCAGGCACATCTGGGCCCAGGTACATCTCCATACCTTACCTATAAAAATCATCTTAATATTTTCCAGTCACACCAGTGCAGCAGAGACTGAGGTTTTTCATCTTGATTCCAGAATTGCAGAAATACTGCTTAAATTTAATTTGTCAGGTCAAAAGGGATAAAATTTTTATTAATTTTAATCAACAACTCAGCAATATTTTAAGTCTCAATTGGCATAAAGTACAAATTAACCATGAGAAAAAAGGCAAATGAGATTTAGAATGATGCTGGTAGATGTGCTGCAAAGCAGGAATAACTGATTAATGTCCATCCAGCACTTTAAGCAGTAAGATTAGCAGCCCTTCTCAGGAAATCTATTTTATGAACATCAAAATCTTATTTGCTGTTGATTAAAACAAACGGGAACACTGATCCAGTCCACAAAAGTAATTTCAGCTATCTCTTCTTATCAGTGCACAGCAGAAGATAAAGAAATTGTCTATGAGTTTAAAATCACATTTAAAATTTCATGTCTCAGAATTCTTCCTCCTTCTAAACTACAACATAATCACTTCCACTCCTGCCACATAACAAAGTCATATTGAATTAATTTAGTAAAGCTTATTACTCAAGCTTTTAAAATTAAAACCACCACACAAATTAGTTGGAAGCAAATGCAGTTTCAGCAGAGGTCACCATTCCTTTCATTCTGGTATCTGCTGCCACCTACAGCTAAAATTCCCAAATGATAATCTCAGGGAAATACAGTTCTCTTGCCTCCACTGGGACTGGATCCATAAACACAGTGTATGTGCATCCCTCATGTTCACAAGCATTTTTAAAGGGTTTTGGCTACTGCAGAAAGGTTGCAGAACTTTTAATAAAAGTTGGCCTGGACCTTTGGATTTATACATTCCTGACACAAAACCCAAGACATTACTTGGACTTTCTTCCAAACTAAATTATACAATCAAAGACAATATTGATAAAGAATAATAATACATTAACAATTCTTTTTTTTATTATTTATTTGTTACCTCAGAGTCTCTCCACTGGTAGTTTTTGACAATCACCAAAAACCATCATGTTGTGGTTAAAACACTTCAAATATTTAAATCACAATCCCCTTGTGACTGGCATTTTTAATGCAACCAAAATACTCATTTCTGCAAGGATAACACACAGAAGTGATGGGGAGGAGATTATAGAGCAAAGACCTTGTTATTATGAGCAAAAAGTGATCCTGTAATTATGTAATAATTCAGAAAATTTCTTAAGAGTTATAGGAAGGATTCTCTAGCACCTGACAGGATGTTAAGCTCTGTAACAGTAAAAGTGTACACTAACCAACTATTTAGTAGTCTAATTTTGATGACAACTAAAAAATATTAAAAACCAGAAGCACATAGAATAATTTGGAAGGATCAGAAACAGCACCCTCTGAGGTGCTGTTATAGGGCTGAGTATTTATTAACTTAGGTGGACCAACAGATTAAAGGCCTCAGACAGAACTGTTCAAAGGGTTTTGGTGAAAATGAAGGCAGTTCCAGTATAAATCAGTGGAAAACTTCATCAGGCAATTTGAGATATACTTAAACTTCCTGTGTTCTTACCCAGTAAGCACAAGGTAGGCTGAATATTCCCTATGCTCTTAGAAAAACTGTTTTCAGTAGTATTGAGTTCACTACACCAAACCAAAATAAACTAGGTAACTAGCATGAGATTAAAAAAATTCAAGAACCAAGAGTCTTCTAAATACTTAATTTTCTGCAGTAACTCATCAACTGTATAAACATATATTTAATAGCCAAAAAAACCAGCACTGGGAGAATTTCTGCTTGGCTCTTCTTAACTATGTCTGTTTGGACACTGTTTTGAAGAAGTGAAGTTTTATTAGCATATGCTAATCTATGGTAGTATTTTAAATGCTGTCAATTGGTTCATTAAATTAGGCTTCATAGTTTACCATTGTATAATTAATTCATACTTACAGTGGCTCTTCCTTCTCCGTCTTCTTACTACTGTGAAGATCCTCTTGTTCCTTCCTTTTATCTACAGCTTGTGCTTGTTTTTCAATCTCATTAAAGCTTTGGCTGCTCACTTTTTGGGCTCCCAAACCACCTTTTTTGGCACCAAGCTGAAAAACAAAGAACCAACAGCCCCAATATTGTAACTGAGACAACCAGCTCAGCTGACTCAACCAGATGTGCAAGCAACAGCAAACACTACACCCTGTCTGGGAACAGATCTTGCAGACAGCAAGGACAATTTGGAGCAGAGAAAATACTTCTTTACATGCTTTGGACTTCAAAATTCTGCTCCTGTTAATTGTTCTTACAAATTCGGTTAGCTTAGCAGTGAAGTTCCACAGAAAAATGGAAGTATTCAGGTTTTAATTGTTCAGAGATTGGCAGGCTCAAATAAATATAATACATAGAACAACTTTGGTTTCTTTTGTTGCATAGGAATAATGTAATAAATTTTGCTGCAATGGAACCATTATCAGATTTATAAAACATTTAATACTTCAAATACGGATGCAATGGTGCTGACTCAGGTGGTGGTACAGCCCTCAAACTGCTGCTCTTAGTCTCCTCTATGTTTAATTCCTCACCTGCAACACTGCAGCAACAATAAGATTCACAATGCATTTATCTTCACTTTTTATTGCTTTAAAGCCTTTATGTAAAACTCCAGGCCATGCACACACAGATCACAAACTGTACCTGCACCTGTCAACCCAGTTCTGATGTTCTCACTGGAAGGGAACAGATCTGCACAAACCATTCAGAATAAAAAATTCCTCTTGGGTATTAGGGTCCTCTAGTGGGAGCACAAAATCATGGGATTTAATCTAAATTATCTGCTCCAATAAACCTTCAAAATCTTGTGTCCTACAGTGGCCCAGACTTAAAAGGTGTGACTGCCTGTAACAAGCTGTCACCCTGATAGCCCAAAATTAGGGTGGCATTAGGGTGACTATCAGGGCTGTTTCTTGAGCTGCAACACATCCAAAACTTGAGCTGCCTTCCTCAGTTTTCCTGGGCCTTGAACCATCATTCTGAGACACTCAATTCTCTTCATGCCTTTTTACAGATGCTAAGAAAGTGCTAAGATCCCATGCAGAAGCAAGTCTGTAAACTGTCTTGAAATAAATGACCCATAATACAGTTAAAAATACTCATTGTTTGCATACACTTACCCCCTTCTTAGCTGGATTTGGCTTCTTTTTTATGAAGGTGGTGTTCTCTGCAAGGATTAAATGTACATTAGTTAACATATAATTTTTATTAATTCCAGAGCTGCAGAAGAAAATTTCTGTAACATCAACTGCAAAATAGTTTTTGCCATTTATTTTCATGTCTTTCTACACAGAAGGGGCAGAAATGCTAAACTGAGCTACAGAACAGAGCTGTGAATATCTCCAAGAAAATGTGGGGAGCTACCTTTGACTGGCATCTCTTGAAAATATAGAATAGGAGTAAAACTGCAGCTCAGCTGTCTGTTGCAGGCTCCTGCTTGTTAACAGAACAGCAAAGCAGGACTTGCTCTTCTGAATCAGACTTGAGGTCCACCTGACCTCATAGCACTTCCAAGATGAGGTTTTTTTTCTGTCTAGAAAGCCACTGGATGTGTTCAAAGCCACCAGTGACACACAAAAAACATACCTGCATAACTAGAACATCACAAGCATTATGAACAGCTCCTACTGGATGTCTGTGCACACAGAAAAATAACTGAGCTAAAATTTGTGTGGAAAAGGGCAAACACAGAACAGAGATTCTTCTCTTAAGACAGAACTTGTGATGTGCAAATCAACCAAGAAAAGCACTTGTTTTAGGAGAACGTGCTCAAGAAGCTGGAAGTGCATCCAGTGAAGTTTTTTGTAGTCTCCAGCTCTAAAATAACCCAACCCAAATAAAAACAGTGAAGATCAACTGAAACAGGCCCAGACAGCATTTCTTTACTACCTCTGTGCTGCTAAGAACCAACACTTTGTTCTCAGAAACCTGCTCCTTAAGGACAAGCCTCACAGGGACAAATCACTGAGGTATTTTACTCTCTTCTATTTCCATCAGCTTTTTTTCCTTACACTATGATAACTGCTCAGTGTTAAGTATGAGAACCTGGTCATTGAAGGTGTTGCATTACCAACACAGGATTTCTCCAGTCCAAGTTTTTATGTTCAGATTTCTGAAAAGGGAGCAAAATGTATTTCCACAGCTCTTCCCAGGCAGACATTCTCTGTCCAAAGGGATATTTGGGTTCCCTACACTTGCTGCTCTTTTCTGTTTTTTGCACTCATTACCTAATGCAGGCTGTGGGGATGAGCTAAGGCCATCAACACTTGGTCCATGTTCTGGTCCTAAAAGATAAGGAATATCAAGTGTTAGAATATCAGAAGGCTCTTTAGAATTAATGAAGCACCAAAACACATCTCACTGTACTCAGTGCCTGGCAGAGACACCATGATGTGATATTTCCATCACAGCTTTCCCAGTCACTAAAAGAGCAGCAGGCACCCCAAATTCTTGTGTCACTAATCATGGTTAGGTTATTTAACTATTAAAGCATGATTATTAACTATTAAAGCAGGGTAAAAAGAGACTAAGGTAAGAGAATATCAGAAAAATGCAACTTATTGTTAACAGAGAACCAGTTATACCTTCACAGGATTCTGGAATGTTTTCTGAAGTTTTCTGCTGGAGAGAAACCGGCTCAGGTAACATCCACTCTGTATCCTTTGCCTGGGAAAAAAACCCCACAAAATCAAAAGTGCACAGAAAATAGAATACAGCAAATAAACATGAGCACTTAGCTAAAGACAGCCTAAGCACCACTGGTTTATTAATACTGAATTCTTACAATTATAACTTTTAGGATTAAAACTGTACTCAAAAGGGCAGCTATTAAAATTACAAGAAATGCTTACCTTTACTAAAAACAAGATGGTTTCCATCCACTCCTCAGCACTTTCATTTCCCTTCTCAGGAATTTTGTTTACCATATGTTTACCATCAAAAACAGTAATATGCATTTAAAGTGTGTTTTAGATTTATTTATTTATTGTATGCTGGATGATAAACTTCCTGTGATGGTTTGTAAAAATTTTTTTAAAATTTTTTACCTCTTAAGACCTGGGCAGTTTTTTGGGACTTGACAAGAACTGATTACTATTGGATTTTTAATACTGACACATTGTTACACTAATGAGAAAGTTTGTGTGTCTTTGTGAAACACACATGCAAAAATTTTAAAAATCTCAGGAAAACTAATAGTAAACTAATTAGTTTTCTCTGTACGTTGGTAGTGTAAAGAGAGAAAAAGTACTCTAAAAGTTTTATTCAAAGTTTTAGTCTTTTTTTCTTCTAATTTCTAATAATAAAGTTTTTATTTGTACCACTTAAATTTAAGCCTGTTTTGTCTTTCTCCTAATCCTATCTCACAACAAAATAATTTTCAAATTAACAAAACAAAACCACCACACAAAATTAATGTTTCCTACCCAATTAAACCAAAAGCCCAACACTTAGATGTAATCACCACACCTTCTCCCCACTAAAAGCTCTTGCACTTGCCATTTTCTACACATTTCATTTTTGACTGTGAGTACCACAATCATCCCTGGTGTGTCCTCCCACTCCCTTCAAACACATCCCCCTCAACAGGCAGGTTTGTGACCAGGTCACAACAGATGTTTTAAGAACTGTTACACTTTGCTGATTGAAAACCCAAGGTACAACACAGTACATTTATATCACAGCACTACCAAGCAAGAAATCCTGGCTCCAAGTGGAATTGTTATGTCTACAAAAAAAACCCAGATTTTCATTCCACATTTAGCTACTATTTGGGGCATTTAAAATGCTCATCTTAGAAAGTGGTTCACATCCAGGAAGAATTCTGAGACTCACAGAAGGAAAAGCAGATACATATTAACTCCCTGACCTACCTTTTCTCTATAAAGTTTTCTTTCAGGGTTTAATCTTCTCCATAGAGCTCACAGTCAACAGAAGTGTTTAGAAAGCAAACAAGAATTAGACAGGTAATTTGTACCTTGTTAGAAACATGGGATGCAAAAAAATCTTCCTCCTCTTTGTTTTGAGGTGATGCTGGTGGCATTCCACACCCATCTGTCCACAGCTGAAATTATGGGACAGAATTTTACAGGTTAATTGCATGAATGTATTTTTATAAAATGCATTTATCTTAAAAAGACTTGGAGTTTTTTTTTCAGATTAAAAATTTATTGATTTTTTTTTCTTCTTGTTCATATTTTTTCCTTACAAACTTATCCAATGTCCAACAGATGATATTTCTTTTCTTATTAAATTCATACATATTTAATGTGTTCCTGGTGGACCAGCCAAGAGCTTTGAGCAAAGCCAGACCTCAGGGCTGGGGTCCCCAGAGTGCCACAGGACTGAAGGACAAACTCCAAGCTGTGACCTGTACTTCAAAATTTCTCACAGGCAAATCTTTTCTCATGGCTCTTCCTACTCCATGCAGGAATAGTGACCTCTGCCAGAAAGAACAGTGAAAGTATAACAAGCTCACTTCACCATTCAACAATCAGCTCTGTCAGTAAGCCAGAAAAGGAACTTTTACCATGTGACAGGTGAGGACATGGTTGGTACTAAATGCAATTATCTGAATAATTCAGTAATTTAAATAGCACATAATCACTTTTTTTGTAGTGCACAGCCAAAAATATTTACTAAATATTTAGTGAGTTTTTCAATTATTTAATACCAAACAATTGGAGGAATCTATAATTGAAGCAAGATAATCACAGTTCCTCAAAGAGTCATTTGGGGAACTTGCCATAAACTTAGATACATGCAGTACATTGCATTTACTTGAACACATTTTACATCTTATACTGTTAAATAAGTCAAAAGAAATATTATCTGAACCTAGTGATGTGAATGATACTGTCCATAGCGTGAATAACTAAGAATCATCCATTGAACTTCATGCTGTTTGATGCACAGATAAGAAAAAAATCAAGCCTTCTTGCTTTTCATTTCCACTCATTGATCAACTTCAAAGGAACCAGTCACAAACTTCAACAACCTGAATTAAACAATCAAAACATGTTTTCTGTGCATGAAGAAGAGAACTGTTGTCAAACTTACCTAACATTTCAGAAATCAATTCTGGATATTTTGCTTAACTCCTGTCAGCACCTAACAATGTTTTGACAGCTTGCATGAACTGCCTCAGCATTTCTTACAGAGAACAGCAAGTTCTACACAACTTACTAATTTCCCAAATATTAGTTTTGTAGGGAAAAAAACAAAAATTACATTATTTACCTGTTCAAAACAAACCCCACTTAAATCACACACAGTCTGTAATTAATTCCACTACATTTTTTCATGCTGTACTCCTCTAAATATTCAATTTCAGACAATCAAAAACAAAACCACTTCATGGTTCATGGAGAAACAGCCACGCTATCTGAACACTGATAATCTTTTGTATTACCAATTAAAAGTTTCAAGTGACTTTAGAGGGAAAGAAGGTGAAGTTTTTCAGGAATCCCCAGGCCTCAGGACACACACTACTCACATCAGTGCCATGCTTTCTCGTGGCCTGTGTTGCAAGAGATTTGATCTTCTCCTTGTAGAGCTGAGCAGCACGGCTGTTGTACTTGGCGTTGGTGTCATTGGTTGTGCACCCATGTTGGTGGAAAAATGCAGACTGGGAAGCAGAACACAGAAAATGCTGTGAGGAACAGGCTTAAAAGCTAATGACATTTGACACAAAAATATACTGCAATGCAGCAAACTACTCTGCTTGTCTGCCTAAATCTAATCTTTTAAATGATGGAGCCTAAGTAATGTGCAAAGTACAAAGCAAACTCCACTCTGATGACTACTTTACATATAAATAAAACAGTGTGATGCTTTAAGACCACATACAAATGCTTCCCTTACATACAAAAAATCCTTCTTCTGAAATTGAGTGATTAAGTGGAAGCAAGAGGTAAAATTAATTGCCAGCAGCTGTGCTCCACAGGACATTGCAATATTCTAAAAGACATTGATTGGATTCATCTCTGTCAGGCTGGGGAGATCAATGTATGTTCAATAGTATCAAAATGAGTCTACAAAAATGGTCCTCCTTCAAAAGAATGGGGTGTTTATGCACATATCTATGTGCCTAGATATGTTTATAGGCACAAGGGTGTTTATATAAAATGAATAAATGAAGATTGTGCACTTCTGCATGTAAATATATACACCTATTAACCATTAACTTGGTAGCCAGAGGGGTTTCTTAGAAATCTTAATTCCATTCACCATAGAGATCTGATCTGAAAGCACAAGGATCCAAGGACACTTTGGATTTTCTAGCTATCTAAAACACAGCAGGAAGATCAGGACTGCTGTTATCCAAGATTCATCTACATCAGGCAATTACAGAGCACAAATCATTGATGTCAATCTAGCAATGCTTCTAGCCAATAGTTAGTAAAACTGGGATTTGGTATTTAACTGGAAGCAAAAGGGAATGGCTTTCTAGTGCCATTAGAAGTGTTAATTTTGCTTCAAATATCCAGACAATTTACCAATCTGCATTTTCAAGTTTCAAGTATTCATCTTCTGAAGTAATCCAAACCAGACCATTGAAAATTTAGGGTATTTGGGGAGTTGCTGAGGGTGTATTGCACCTCTTGGTACACTGTATGGTAGGGAACAGTGACAACCAAGCAGGAAGACAAAACCCCACAAAATTAAACAATTAAAGTCAATTGTTATTCATCTGCTAACAGGCTAAGATTAACTGAAGAGTTCTTCAGACTTTGCCATCTCTTCCTTCCAACAACCTCAAATCCTTTACATAGCAAAATTGATATAATTTAATCAAAGCCTTTAAGCATTTGGCTAAAAAAGAAACTATTCTTAACATGAAATCTTCCTCTTCTCATTAGACAAAACTGTGATTTTCATGTACTAAGTGGCATAACAGAAACTTGATGAGGACATTCACATAACAGCAGTACCAACATGGAAACAAATAACTTAGCAAGGACAGGCAGAAGAGGGAAAAGACACTATGTAACTGCTCAGATCTGTAAGCCTGAGATAGTGACTTACTGCATGTCCAATTAAAAGAAAAGTATTTCTTTAGAAAATGCAGAAGTGGAAGATAAGTAACAATGACCCTGAACTCAGCATTTTTTGTATGTAAATGGGAAAAAAATTAGAAAAACCCTAAAGACTTAAGGAAAGATGGTTAAAACTGTCAAGGAAAAGACTATGGAAAGCAAGCTTGGTTGAAGCTGCTTAAAGCACAAATGAAAAAATGTAAGGGATAAGCATTCAGGGAATTACAAGAAAAGCAGAAATTGCTTTTGGAAGTTCCATGTTCCCACACTGGGTGGACCAACTTAAGGAAGCACTTTGTTACTTGTGGAAAAAGCTGTGAAAAGATTGCCAAAGAGCTTACAAAAGAAAACAAAAAGGGAGATTGAGAACGAGACAGCTGTCAACAGAACTTCAATTTACAAACAAGTTGTGTAAGTACATAAAAAGTCAAGTTGAAAGGAACACCCAATATGAATTGGCCCAAACTACACACTGCTAGTTCCCCTCCAACAATGCAGCATGTCTTATCTTCAGGTGAAGTCAGATCTTGACTCCAGGGTGATTTTTGGCAGTTCCATGTTTTTTTCATGAGCCATGGAAGGAATGATGGTCACAGAAGAGGCCATGAGTTTGCTTTACAAACCATCTTTGAGCAGCTGCTAAATTAGGCATGCCCTGACAAGGAATCTTACTAGGCCTTTTCAGTGATTTTCACACTGAGTTTTAAGACTATACCAAAATGGAGAAGTTGCAAGAACAGAGGATAAAATCAGCATCCAGAGGGATTCTTAAAAAATGGGGAGGGGTGGGCTGCAACAAAGAAAAATGACTGGAAAAATAAAAATAAGCCCAGGAAGAGAGGCAGTAAGGACAAACAACATTTTCCATGTCTACCAAGCTTCAATGTGCAAAGCAAACACTCAGGAGCACTTACAGCATTTGCATTTCCTCCAACCTGCATGCATCTCAGCTGGAACCAGGACCAATTGGAATCCAGTTCTGTAGACCTAAACATAAAAAGATGTTTTTAGTGTTACCATCAATGCTATTTAAAAATCACTCTGCTTCTGTTTTTTTTTTTTTTTTTTTTTTTTTTTTGCCAAGTGTTTCTCTTCCCCCCACTTCTTTTTGTAATTTGTAGTTATTGATCAGACCCCAGAAAGCCCTGAGTCAGCAGCTGGGACATTCACCTGGAATAGGACAAGCTCAGGGTGCAGATTTATTCTCTACCCAAGTACCAGAACCACAGAATAGTTTGGCTTGGAAGGGCAGAACTCAGGTGCCACCACAGTGAGCTGCTTCAGGAAGCAAAGCTGGCAAATTGAACACAAATCCCAAGAAGCTGTCAGATACAGCAAAGCCAACACAAACACTAAGGCTTGAACCAGAAGCTAAGGGAAGAATGGGTTTTCCTCTCTGAGCAGGTCTGTGAACAAACAAAACTATGGAAAGATGGATGTTACTGCCAAAACACAGCAGTACTCACCGAATGAAACTCAAGTGAACGCCAAGGGACCGGTGTGTCCCTGAGCAATCGATACAGAGAAACACTCCATAGGTGATGCTTGCCCAGCTGGGGTTCTTTGCTCCACAGTCAAAACACACCTTAAAGCAAACAAACATCAGTGACAGAACTTGAGCAGAACCAGGCCTTAATTACAGGTCAATGTAACCCCCCTGCAGTGATCCCATTTTGTTAACTCATTCTTAGGGAGTGTGTTGACATGACAACTCCACATATCCTAATTTTAGACATCTACAGAGGAGTTACACAATCTGCCCACACAACTACAGCCTCTCCATTCCCAAAAATAGCCATTGTACACAGGTGGAGAAATCAGGTCAGAGAACCCACATCAGCCCAGTTCAAACACAGCGCTCCCAGCACTGCTGGAATAGCAAAGTGGTTAAGAAATGTTTCCCCCAGGGCAGACTCTGCTCATGCTGCACCTGTGAGTCCCCAGAAAGTTATCAGCAGGACTAATGCCATCATTATCTACTTTCCTATATTGAAACCTTGACCTTCAGGGCAAGCCATGGCAATCCAGCTGTGTGAAGAAGGCCCCTGAGCACTGCCTACCCGGGCAGCCTCTGCAGATATTTGCATGATTCATCACACACCAATTGCCACATCAGCCTTTCCACCGTCTGTGCCACGCTGGTTAAAAAGCAACCAGGCCCACAGTGACTGCACGGACAAACCAGGAATTTCCTACCCTCTGCCACCACGCTGGACCTCCAACATTCAGCCAAAACAGCAAGAGCTGTGTCTGTGTGTGTCTCACACACTTTGCAGGCTGGCAGATCACAACTTTTTCAAAGCCCTTTTTCAGCTGAGTTTTGTGCTACTTTGACCAAGGAAAGCAAGAACCAGAAAAAAATTACCTGATACAAATCAATTATCAAATGCAAGGAACACAGCAACTTTAAACAGAAACAGCTATTGAGTTAATGCCACGTGTACACATCTATTCCTGTATGACAGGACTTTATGTGATCAATGCTTTTTCAGAGGTATCTGCAAAGGCTGCAGAATATTTTTACAGTAAAAGCATTCACCTAATGCCACCTAAAAGTGGCACCTAATAAGAAAAAACTCCACAGAGAGATAAGCTTTTATACACAAATTGACAGCATTCCAATTGCAACTTTATCCTTTAACATCCTCCTATAAACTTAATGCATCCTCAGATAGCAATGGAAGTTCTAGCTATATGCAGATATAAAAAATAAAGTTTATTCCAAGCCAAGTGGGGACATATGGAACAACATAAACAAGCCACAGTGCTTCCAGCACCTTCTTACCAAGCTGAACAACAAAATAAAAATAAAATGGAGATGTCTTCTTGCCAGAAACTCCCTCTCTAAACCTGAATAGAGATTTTTGTCTCTATGTTTTTGTACATACACAGTCAAACAAGCTCTGAGTCTGGGCTCAAGTCATGTCACCCACCCATCATCCATCCAAATTAATTTCAAGTACATGCCCAGGAGCAGTTTGAGGCTAAACTCCTCAGTTTAATGTGGGTCTATTTAGCTTGGGCAGTTCAAATTTATCAGGCACAAGCACAGCTCACCAGCAGATCCAGCATTAACTCTTCCAACAACTGAACACTTTGAGGGTGAGCTTCAGTTAGGGAACGAGTGGTAACACACAGAAATCATGGAGAACACAGCTCCTGCATGTGCAGCTCCTGCTTTTCCCTCTCAAGAGGGACCTAATGCTTATTAATGTTATTTACATATCCCACTCCTGTGTGTGGAAATGGAGCATTCACTGGCATACAGCAGGAAGGAAAGCAACACAGAATGGGTGACAACAGGAGAGGTTAGTTAGTCCCTGAAACAAGCTCAGGTGGAAGAATGGCACAGAAGGGGAAAAAGAACAATGAGTAAGACTTCATGTATGCCATATTCTAAGAAAACACACAGCCTAAGCAGTCAGAACTTGTTCTCTTTTTTTCCCAAATTCTTTGAAACAGGTCCTTAAAACACATGAGACTCATCTTCATTTTAAATTGACTATTTCAGGCTTTTTCTTACAAGGCCAAATGAGGATGGGGACAACAAAAAGGAGAAGATTTTACTTGCAACCAAAGCCAACAGAGCAGCCCTGGTCTCACTTCTGATACAGGAGAGCAAACCTGACTTACAGCTGGAAGTCTTGTGGAAACTCCCTGGAGTACAAATTGGAAATGAGAACCTGGAGTGGGTGGTTAAAAAACCCTCATGTTTTCAGAAGGTCAGTCATAAACATACCTGAAGATTCTCCTCCTTTCCCTTTCATTTCCTCCAATTATGAGCACTTTGTAATTTCAACATCTTAAAGTCACTTGCATCACCCTGGAGGTGGCTGCCACAGCTGAGCAGCTTCACAAGTCCCCACCAGACACCTCTGGAGCAGGCAGAAAATGGACCTTTCAGGACTGAGATGCAAGCAGGAACATCTAATTTTCTTCTGAAAGCTAAGGAGGAACTGCTATTTCCATCAATGTTATGCAACAGAAATAAATGCATGTTTCATTAACATTTAGATTAATTTTGCTTAATTTTCCCAATTTTTAAAGTGCTTCCCACCACATAAATTTTAAGAAGAATCAGGGGAAAGCAATTAAAATCAATTTCACAGCCACCCTATGAAATTGTTTCAATTTTAAAAATAGACAAATTGTGTTTTGTGTACAGATTTAGCTGTAACTAAAATATTAAAATATTTATTAAAATATATTTGAAGGATATGCTTAAATAATCTAGTGCTTTCAAAGTACACTGCATGCTTTTTGTTTATTTTGTGTTGAAACACTTCCAGTGTAGATTCAGTAAGAATCACTTTGGAATAAACCAGCCAAAGACCTAACTGAGATGTTTGTACAAGAGCAAACATGGAGATTTGGGTACAATCCACAGCAAGCAGTCAATAAATCATAAAACATCCACCTTGCACAAGACACCTACATTAATAAGGAAATAAATAAAATATTGACATTGGCTATGGAAACAGCTGACAGAAATGCTATTTTTGGCAGGAGCAGAGGAGGTGAGTGGGTTCAGCAAGAGCACTCACCCCGAGGTCAGGGCTACACAGAGACTCTCAGCCCCCACACTCTGACCCTCCCCTGGAACAGGGCTCCAGCCCAGGGCACATCCACACCTGGCCATTCCCAGGCTGTGGATCCACTGCCTGAACACCAACCCAGCTGAACTCAGGAGGCAGTGCCACACTCTGCCAAGGTGATCTAAACCCAAGCACTCCTCATAGTCACCAGCCAGTGTCCCCAGATATGCTTTCCTTCTTCTCTTGCATCAGCACTAATAATCCCAGCTGCTGATCCGCTGGGAAGCAGCTCTGGACTCGGAGCAAAGGTAGGGACAACTCACAGCACAGCAGGAATGCCAGCTTAAGGGAGGGGACTGCAGTGCTGGACATGGGAAGGCAAGAGGACTGCTCCTTTTGGAAGTGTCATCATCTCAAAATGACTTAAGGGACACAAGATAGTAGAGTCCATCCTGGGCAAAACCCAACACAAACAAAACCACGCCCAAACACACGCTGTAATAAGAAAACTCAGCTACTGATAAACCAACACTCACACTGAGAGTCCAAGCAGAGACAGGAATACCATCATCAACCAAAGTGGAAAAGAACGAAAAACCAACATTTTCAGAGGAACAGATCTAAGACAGAATAAAAGAGACTTTCAGCACAGTCTGAGAGTGCAACTCATGAAAAAAGCTGAGCTGTAAAGCTCAAACACTCAAGTTACCAATATCAAGTAGCTTAAGGACTATGAACATTTTTATGGGTACAAAATACATTCTATTTAATACCTGTAACATGTTTGTTAAGTCATCAGGCAGCTGATCACCAGTCTGCTGTCATCAGGCAGCTCTGCATTATGGAACACCCAAAGACACCAAGAACTCAAAACCTGATCATAAAGGGAACTAACATCGAGTTATAGATGTTAATTTCAAGCCAATTATTAAAACATCACTTTCAACACACTCTAACCCACAAATTAAACTGTATGTTTATTTAAATGACAATTTTTTCCTAAGCTCACATGCACTAAGAACTACTGCAGAGCACCCAGAACAGTATAAATCCACTAACTAGAACAGGTAGTTCTTCCCAAGCTCTACCCATAAACTGCACAGTTAAAGCAAATTATTAAGCTTTTAATCCAGAACCTTTTTCAATATTTGCACTTCCCCATGTCTTTTTTCCCCAACACAAAAGAAGACTTACAAATAAAAGGGGCACACAGACTGCTTAAGAAGAACACGAGAAAGGAAACATACAGAAAGGAAACAAACAGAAAGGAAACAAACAGGAGAGGAGAAACTGATGGAAGCAGCTAGCTGATGGAAGAAGCAACTTTTACTCCAGGAGGACAATCAGACAGATGGACATGGGAGAGTTGTGAGATCTAAGCTGCTGTTTTCCACTCTCCCTCTCTGCCTTCTTAGGTCAACCAGACCGGGCATCACTGCATTGTTATCGAGTTCTCTGTGCCTGAGCCACTTCTTTGGCCTTGTGCACACATTGTGCTTATATTGCTATGTCAACAGTGAATTTCTATGTGGCATCTGACATGGAGACACAGATACACCTGAGCAACCACAGGTACCACATCCATGTGATTAAATCTACACAGGAACAAGGAGTCCAGCACAGGTACTCCATGCCTGCCAGGCAGGGCAGGACTTTCTAATTCTCCTGTGATCCCAATACAGAAAAACCATCACAATAGCCCTGAATTACTCAATTTTCAGGCAGAGTGCCACTGAATTTCAGGAGCTTGTAAGAGATCTTCTTTCATCCTCGTTGTTGGGACTAGGACTTTACTTGATAAACTTTTTACCCCATGGCAAAAGTAGATTTTAAGAATACTTTTGTTAGAAACTGAGTGTTCACTTCTGAGCTCCGCTTTGAGAAACCAGCTCTGTACAGTCTTAATGAATCGCGTTCAAAGAGTGGAAGTCAGTTTTGGACCACAGACAGACATCCGGAATCCGATTCCCAGGAAACAAACCCAACGTGTTCCTCCGTAAGGCTAATCCCAAGTTTCCTGGTGGGTGTATATTTCACGTATCGTCGCAGGTACATGGCAAAGCCAACACAAACAGAACAGCTGAAGGCACTTGTGCTGACACCTGGCCAGCCCCTTTGCCAGCCCACACCTCCACAGCCAAAGGACAGCACAGAAACACCTTCGCACCGCGGAAAAACCCACCTGAGCACGGGACGAGATTAAAAAGCGACAAACTTATCGCTGTGCCACTCCGTTGGATTAAAAAAAAAAAAAAAAAAAAAAAAAAAAGAAACACAGACTCAGCTACGTTGCAGCTGTTTGGGAACTTGTTTATGTGGGTACCTCGCTCCCCACGGCTCATCCCTGGGGATGCGGCGTGCCGGCCGGAGGGACGGGGGCAGCCGGGAAGAGCTCCCCGCTGCCGGCACGGCCTCCCCGGGGCCTTTCTCTGCCGTCCCGGGCCGCGGGCCCCGCGCCGCCCCGCCCCGCCGGCTGTGCGACGTGTCACCGCGGCGGAGCGCTGCCGCGGGCCGGCCCGGCCCGGCCCCTTACCTTGTTGGTGGGCACGGAGCGCAGCCGCTTGAAGATGGCGGCGATGTCCTGCTTGCTGGGCTCGCACATGGCGCCGGGAGAAGCGGCAGGGCCGCCGGGGAGCCGCGGGCGACAAGGGCCGGGGCCGGGGCTGGCGGGGCTGGCCGCGCCGCCGCTCCCGGGACGCTCCGCCCGCCCGGCCCGGCCCCGCGCTGAGGGCGGCGCGGCCCCGCCCGGTTACCGCGGAGACCGGAGCGGAGCGGGGCGGCCCCGGGGGGAAACCGGCACCCACCGCCCGTGCCCTGCACAGTCACGGCAGAGTTCGGCCCGCAGGAGACCCCGCGGAGGAGCGAGCCCAAGCTGTGGGCGATCGCCACCGTGGCACCGAGCGCCACGTGCGTGTTGCCGGCGGCGCCGGGGATTGGGACTCCAACGGGGCAGCTCCTTTCCACGGAAAAATCCGCCTTATATCCAAACCTTCGAGAGGACTGTGTCCTCTCATCCTGTCCCTGTTCCCTGGGAGCAGAGCCTGACCCCCCTGGCTGTCCCCTCCTGTCAGGGGTTGTGCAGGGCAGTGGGGCCCCCTGAGCCTCTTTTCCTCCAGGTTAAACACCCCCAGCCCCTCCTCATGAGGCTTGTGCTCCAGCCCCATTCCCTTCTCTGGACACGCTCCAGCCCCTCAGTGTCCATCTGCAGTGACAGCCCCAGAACTGGACACAGATTTGGGGTGAGGCCTCAGCAGTGCCCAGGACAGGAGATGGACAGTCACAGCCCTGGTCCTGCTGGCCACAGCACTGCTGACCCAGCCCAGGTGCCACTGGCCTTCCTGCCCCTGGGCACAGCTGGGGAGCAGCAGCCCCAGCCCTTCCCTGCTGGGCTCTTCCAGCCACTCTTCCCCAGCCTGGAGCTGCTCAGGGTTCTGACTGGGCTTTGTTGAGCCTCATTCCTTTGGTCTCACCCCATTTATCCAGCCTGTCCACATCCCCCATCACGGGCTGGGGAATGAGACTCAACCCCTCTCAGATCTCCAAGAAATTTTTTTACTAAACTAGGAGGCCTGACATGAAACTTTTATTATTTTTAGGATGATGAAAAGGCCACAAACAATAAAAATCTTTTTTCCTGTCTCTCCTTATACTTCACAAAGGAATAGGCTACAAAGCCAATCTCCAGGAAATTATCATATAATCAATTAATTTTTCCTCCTTCTGTCTACAGGTCATCACACACTGTAGAAAGCTGAGGGGTGTATGACCCAGGGTACTTGTGAGGCTGTTGACTGAAGACATTTGCAAGCAGAAGAGTAAATGGACCTCCCTGGAAATATCATTCATGTAGCCTTCCTCTTCCTACAACTCTGAGACACAGTTGTAGTCATCTATTAAAAAATAAGATTATTACAAGTAATATTGGCAAATTTGGTTCTGACACCTCAGTGATTGCCTTGTGTTACCCCCCACCATCTTCCACTGTCCATCTCATATTTCTAATATTACCAAATGTCCAGTCTCATGATTTTGTCCATGTCTTGGATCTAATTTCTGGCTTTTTGGGTTTTATGTGCGACATTTTTATCTTGAAGAGGTGAGAGCAAGGGTAAGTCTGAAAAAAAGAGGGTAAGTAGCAAGATTTATGAAACAGGTGTGCCATAAACAGGCTAGCCCACAAAGACTGACACTCATACAAATACTAAATATTGTTTTTCCTCCAGTCTGACTAACAGAAAACTGGAGGAAAACAAACCAACCAACCAACACAAAAGTGCTTTACTGAATCCCTTTATTGAGTTCTGTGCATATATATATATATATATATATATATATGTATGTTATAAAGATGGGGTATATTCCCAACAGCAACAACATCTGAAGTACAGGTAACTTTTGATACAAGAAATATTCTAGAAATATTTACTATACAGACTCCTCCTACTCTGGGTCTGCAAATCCTCTGCAGCCTGTCACAAGGAAGAAAATGGATAAGATTGGAAAAAAAATAAAATAAAATAAAAACAGACAATAAGGCCGTAATTACAAACAAATGCATTTGAACTTCAGGTGCCTCAGTTCCAGTGGAGGACTCAGATTTAACTGAAGCTATGGTATGTGGGGAAAGAAAAAAACAAACCCAAACAAATACAAAAATCTATTAACTGCCCCAAGACAGAAACAGTATATTGTGAGATGCTCTGCTGGACAAGTGGAGCAGAATAATTTAATTCAAGCCAATGAGGAGATGAAACTGAGACTTCTCTGCTAACAACATTTCATTTCTTGAACCTTCAATATCCCTTTCATACAAATCTAACTAAAGGCTGTCAGAAGAAGAAAAATCAAGTTTATAAAGCCCAGACTTTATAAAAAAGCTCAGTGCAACCTTTCACATTCCCTGCTTTGTCTATGAGTTTTTGCATTTGCATTTAATCCAAAATCTTGTCTGCATTTCACAGCGCAGAATCAAGTCAGATGTGAATTAAAAGTATGCCTCCACCTGGTCATTTTTGTTGCCTAACCTAGGCCCAAATCCACCTTTTGATGCAGGAGCTTGAGCCCATGTCTTGATACAGGCACTGATATAGTTGGATGGTTGCTGGTATTACGGATTAAGAAAATTCCAAATAAAATTAATATATGTCTTGTCCATGTAGGGAGAGGTTAGAGGTTTAACAGAGATCTGGGATGACATAACAGGAGAGTGATCAGACTGATGGCATGTTTTCATTTTATCTCTTCAGCCAAAACGATGTCAAATAAAACAAGCACTACGTCCCATTTCGATGAAGAAGAACCTTCCTGTGCTGACTTATCTGGAAGTAAAAGAGAAAAGCTGCTGGAATTAGAGCACCACACTGAAGCTCAACTTGTGGCTGCCTAAAAACACCAGCCTTTGGTTTGGGAGCTTCCTTGCCCCTGCTGTGCTGAGTGCCAAGGGATTGTATGGAAATGCAGCAGGGCTGGAAGGGCTTACCCCGAGTGGCAGCAGGGTCAGCGGCTGTAACACTTGGCTGCCAGCAGGATGACTGCGACGAGCAGAGCCACCGCACAGAAACACAGGACAGCGACAACGAAGCACCAGGGGGAGCTCTCCCAGCAGGTCTCTGCCAAAGGGACAAGGGACAGCGGTGTCACCGTGGGCAGGAGCAAGGCAACTTTTGTTCTGAGTTATGGGAATATGAGAAATCATTGTGCCTCCTGCCATAGATACAGCACCTGTGTATCTGTATAGGTTTATATGCAAACCTGTGTGTAACTATTAAAATCACACTTTCAGGGTCAGAAGAAACCTTTTCCTGACCAGTCCTAAATTTTATCATCACAGCTGTTGAGGAGAAACCTAAAGATACAACTTGCCTTTAGAGGCAGAGCACAGCTTTGCCAGCACTGTTGTGCTAGAGTTTTGCTGCATAAACACACAGCAGTGCCAGTGCTTCCCACTGGAATATGCCCTGCCTTTTCCTTGGAAAATGGTTTGCAGTGGTTGTGCTATCCTGTGTTAATTGTCTGAGGTTACACAACTGAACGCCCACAAGGAAAGCTAGAAAGTCTCATTCAGGCTTTTAAAAAGATTTTATACATAGTTTGAAATTGTAGAGACTCTTCCCAGAGTACCATAATTTTTAAGCACAACAAAACACACTTGTTTAATAGGTCTTTAAATCCCTGCCTCCACCATTTTCCTCTCCAACTTTAATCCTGACTAGGATCACTGTGTTTAAATGCAAAGTATTAAGGAATGGGGATCAAATAAACTGCTTCCTAATCTAAACAAGAATCAGAACAAACATTTGGCTTCTGTGGTTTTAAAGAAGTTCCAGTTAAGAATGTGAAGGGACAGAGCATTTATCCATGTGTAGAGCATATATGGATTTTGATACTCCGTGAACAAAAGTCTAAAAACCTGGACGGTGCAGCCAGAATCAGAGAAAGGAAGGGAGGAATTGAGGACTGGGATGTAAAAAGAAGTCAGGAAGTAGACAGGTCAATGGCCCTTTATCAAAACTGCATTACTGACAACATTTTCCATGCTGCATTCCAAGCCTGGATTCACTGGGATAAAAATCATAGGGCATTTCAGTGAATCCAGTAAATTATTTTTTTTAATTAATTGGCCCACTCCCTTGTCTGCCTGACTGCCACTTTTATTCAGAAAAACTATCTGAAGCTTTCAGTTTCTTTTTGATTGTTTTGAGGCCAAATGAAACCCCAATGGAAATGTTTGTTTGCACTAGCATTTCCCCACAGCTAACATTTTTTCCATACATATATGAATTGCTCTTATGCATCACATGAATGCAATATTCTGTTCTTCATTTTCACCTCATACTCAAGAGTCAAAACTCATATCCAATATATTATTTCACTTTGTGGAACAAAATTTTCTTTCAGGGCTGGTTAAACGGTTTGAGACAGTTTAAAGTATCTTAAAATTTTAACTTAAGAAAAGACAGACACATTTTTTTCTGGAATTGTCAAAAAGCTGTTCAGAATTTTTTTTTGGTTATTACTCTCCAAGAGTAACTCAGTCTTGCTTTAAATACTAACGTTGGCCTGTTCATTTACCCAAAATTCATTCAGAAGTAATAAGCAATACATGGAGATTGTTGCTAAAATGAACAGAAGTTTTTAAGGGCCTCCACTGCAAAATTAATTTTAAGCATGTTCTAAGCATCCTTCAGGAGTGGGGAGCAGGGAAAAATGGATTGAAATCACCTGCAGCAAAGACAGAAAGTTAATCTCTCCCATACTCTGGAAAAAGATGATGTTTGGCTGCTGAAATATAAAGGGAAAACATGAAGTGTCCTGTGGTGGTGCCGTACCTGAATGTTGAATTTTGGGTGTGCTGTCAGCTGTGTCAGGTCTCCATGCCACATTCACCTCAGCATATGTGATTTGATCACCTAGAGGGACAAAAAGTGCTGAAAGTACTACAAGGGTTCCTGCAACAGTGGTTCTTCAGTGCAGTATTCCAAATAAATACATACATACATACATAAATAACATTCATTTATTAAATTTTAGTCTGTTTTACAAATCCTTCTAGGTGACTCCAGTTACCATACACTGAACTACTCTATTATGAATTCTTTTTTTTTTTCCTTGTCATTCCATATCTTACATACACATTTATATATTCTGTCCATCTTTAAGCAGAAGTTAATCACTGGCAACCTTTCATGGCTAAATTACTATTTTTTTCTCTTTACTTCTTAATAAACCACAAGCAGGGTGTGACATGGTCTCAACCAATATAAAAAGTGCTTCATCCTGTGGTACAAGATTTTTGCAACCAACAGAGAACATAAAAAGTGTTGTCAGGGTGTGCTTCCCCAAAGGTGTGGAATGTGTCAGTACCCCAGCAGTTTTTGGTAATTGAGGCAGCAGAAGGAAGGAAGGAGTTGTATTTTTATATCAACTGCAACACACCACAGCCTCCAGGGTTGCCTGCTTTGCATGTTTTGCCTCATTCCCCAGGAGCTACTTTCAAAAAATTTGCTCACTGGTAGTGCATGAAATCAGATATTTTTGCCTGAAGAAAAGCAACCTCCTAAAGGGGCCAGAGCTGCTGAGATCAACCTTAGATTTACAAAAAATATCAAATCCAACCCATTTCCAGAACTAAGCATCTTTCACAGGCAACAACATGTTTTACAGAACAATTTAACAGCATTTGGCACAAGATGAGGGTTGGGTTTCCTGCACTTGTGCTCTCAAGCAGAAAAGCAATGGAACACACAAAGAAATCAAATATGAAGATTGTAAGAATGTATAGATATGATTTTATATCTACAAGAACATGAAAAAATATTAATTACACAGGTATTTTTTTTTCTACTATGTCTCACTTGGACACTGGTGCTATTAATAGGTGCCAAATTCAAGATTGATTTAAAGTATTTCTTCATGGAAGATATTACAATCAGCCTGTAGAAGTCCTTGTTTTAGGATGCTATTTAAGTAAAGCATTTATTGGGACACCAACAGGGATGCAAGATTCACAGAAGTGACCAGAATATAGATATTGCAGTTGAAAATATTTTTAAAAAATATTGTGACAGGCTAAACACCACGCTTGCATACTCTAAAGCATAAGAAAAGCACTTTGTGTGAAATTTGGTTACTTAATCAGCTTCATAATTAGTCATTATAATTTTTTAGATTCTGAATTTCCAAGCACTTTGTATTGGCAAATTTCAGAAGTATGATCTTGGCTTAGGGGGCTCTCAAAATAATTTATACAACAATTTCTTAGCAAGATTCATTGAAGTCAATTAAAAGCTGTGTGAAAGCGCTTAAAATTATAACAACATAACTGGAAATTTAAGGGACAGGTGAGGAAAAAAATAAAAATAGATGGAACAGACTTTTAGGCTCTGCAAGTCTGAGACACTTTCACAGTGAGCTGTACTGGGCATGAGGGTTCATCTCCAATAAATCCTTGGGGGACAGTTCTGCACTGAGTTCCAAGGATTGTCCTGGCAGTGCAGCTCTTCTGCAGAGAGCTGATCATGTAATTCAAGGGGCAAGCTGAGTTAACAATGAAAGACAAAGATTTCATATCTGTACAGGTGCTTTTTGTACTCTGATCCATTGAATAAATACACATACCTAATTTTTAAGAATAATTATTGCTTTACTGGCATACTCAGGACGTATTTTTCTTTCCTATTGGAACCTCTGAGTATTATAATTTAAAATAAATTTTCCTTATTCAGTTGTCTTACAACAAGAAAAGATTTTCGATCAGAATTGAAAAAACAAAACTCAATACTTTTGTTTTAAAACCATGAATTATTTCCCACTGAAATCCATTAATGTCTATATCTTGCATGTTATTTTTTGCAAAGAATTTTTCTAAGCAATGAGGTTTTATAGTTGAAGGTTGTATACAAATTGCAGTACTAACAGTTTTCAAAATTCTAGAAGGTTCTATTAAATCTTGACTGGTATTTTTCTCAACGCAGAACTTGAAGAAGAGAAAGAGAGGGACAGAAAGAAAGAAAGAAAAAAGAGAAGGAAAAAAGAAAATAGAATCAGCCCCATCACTTTAAAATTTAAAAATATTTCCAGTGTCTAAGAAACAGAATCAAATTAAAATACACAATCTAAGTGGACTGCAGGAGAGAGAAGTTCATTCAGTGAATTTAAACTATCAATGAGTTTCCAATATTCTGTATAAAGATCTTCAATGTCTGAACATTAAGGTGTTTAAGAAAGATCCTATTTCAGCCATCTTACTGAAAGCCAGAATTGCATTTTAAAGGTCAGTCTTCACTTTTGCTAGAATTCATTCTATCAATAAACATGAATTTGCTACTCCAACAGATATATATAACAAACAGAGCTGGGTATTAATGGTCCAAAAGGCTTTCCACATGACTTCAGCTGCTTGAGAACAATTTAAGGAAGAGTAAAAGTTTTAAGAACATGCCCATGAGCAAAAGAAAAATAAGTAATATTAAGATGAACATTTTTTTACCTGTATCTGAATCTTCTGAAGTAAAATTCCCTCTTTGCTTGGGCGACACCTTGGCGTAGAACACCTCACTTGCCATTCTGAGGAGTTGCTTTCAGCTCTCAGGTCTGCCATCCAAATGGACTCGCTGAAGAAAACCCAGCCTCTATTTCTGACCTCCCCCATCACACCACATAAGGCCAACAGAAGGGTTTAGATGTTTGCAGAACGGAAGGAAACCAGAACTTGTTTTTATCAAATGTAAATTCTCACCTTGTAGCTTTTGATAAACAATTCTTACTCCCTTCTCTTGGTGTGTGTTCTAATAAAAATTGAAATTTTGATCATTTTTTTCATAAACTGGAACTTTCAGCCCATACATAATTTACATTTAGAGCCTGAGCTGGTGACGTGCTGAGTGCGTTCATATTCTCCTCAAACCAACTGGACATTAAAATGTGTTTCAACAGAAAAATCCATTTATAATTATTAGATTGCTCATTTTGTGATTATTAGATGGCTTTGGTTTCTGATTATCAGATCACATTCTCCTAAACTTCCATAGTTCAGGGTTGAAACCAGAAAGCAATGATAAGGGGATGAACAAAAAGAATATCTGATATTGCTGAAAAAACTAATTTAAATATTTTTTAATTAATGTTTTTCAAAAATTTAATTTTTTAAAAAACAATACTTTATACAGAAAAAAATTATTTTTAAAAGTTAGGTTTAAAAATGTTTCTACAAGGGCCACTTCCTCTTTTTCGTTGGACTTTCCTCCCCATAGAAGTTTCTTGATTTTGGTGGTTTTTTTCTACATTTTTGAGGTTTCTGGTTACTTAGAATGATACCAAAACTTTGAATTCTTCTCACAGAGGAACTTCTGCTCTTCAACCAGCTCTACACCATGTGCTAATCCTCACATCCCTGGGCCACTGCTGAGCTCAGAATTAAACCAGGGCCGAGTCTGACCCGTGCTTCCTTTGCAGGAAGATCTTCAGAGTTTCTCAAGAAGGGCAGAAAACAGGGTTCTTTGGAGTTAGCATGGTGCCAGGTCAAGGAATGCAATATTTTGCCCTCTTGGACCAGCCACAGAAGAAGGAGGAGCACGTTGAAGGAGGAGGAGCACTTTGGCATTTTCAGCTTACATCTCTGAGATGTTTTGAGAACAGGCCTTCACAATCTTGGTAACTGCATTAATCATTAATGGTTTGGATTAGAATAGGCTGTAAAGGCTGTGTGTTTCCAGCCCCTCTGCCATGGGCAGGGACTCCTTCCAGCAGACCCAGCTGCTCCAGCCTGGCCTTGAGGGATGGGATGCAGCCACAGCTTCTCTGGGAAACCTGTGCCAGGACCTCACCACCCTCACAGGGAACAATTTCTCCCCAATATCCAATCTAAACCTCCTCTGTGTCAGAGTGAAGCCATTCCCCCTTGTCCTGTCACTCCAGGCCCTTGTCAAGAGTCTCTCTCCATCTTTCCTGTGGTTCCCTTCAGGCACTGCAAGGCCACAATGAGGTCATCCCAAAGATCCTGGGAATAAATGGGGCTCCATGGAGTAACCATCACAAACCAGACCATTTTCCAAATGGAGACTCCTTTTAGTCATTCAAACAGGAGTGGAAGAGGAAGAGAGAGGAAGAGAGGGAACCTGTAGCTCCTCTGAGCTGCCTCCTTAGCAGGCTGAGACAGACAATCCTGGATATCATTTGTTTCACCTAAGGTAAGAGGCTGGTTTGTAGCACAGATGCCTTGTCACATTCAGAGAACTTCCCACTCCAATCCTTCAACCCAGCATGGCTTTATACATGTTACACATCCTCTTGATAGATTATCTTCAAGATTTCCCTCAGACAACCCTGTTTCTGAACTGTAATTTGCACTTTTTACAATCTATTCCACTCATCAAATGCTTTTTTGTTACTAAAATCAGTCACAGAAACACAATCTGCAGCTATAAATAACCTGAGAAGCTCTAACCACTTAGCCACAAGAATTCTTTCATCTTTGCTGGTTAAGTTTGGTTGGTCTGAAAAAGTTCCTGTAAACAATTCAGGAAAGCAACTGCTTTCTTGTGGTTTCCTTCCAAATCAGCACCTCCAAGTCAGCCACAGATTAGAAGAGCTCTTAAAGACCATCTAATTCCAGCCCACTCACAGCTCCAACATCCTTCCCCTTCTCGTTCCAGCATCTTCCCCTTCCCTTAGCAGGCAGGTGATGGTTCAGTAGGAAAAGACATTTTTTACTTGAAATTGCAGCCAAGTTGTTCTGAGGAAGATTCTTTAACAAAGTAACATGAAGAAGGGATTTGTGTTATTACTTAGGCACTAAACTGTCCTCAGTGCCAATAATGCAAAGCCATTCTAAATTTATTTTATATATAAAGATGTACCTATTGTTAGAAGGATATTCAAGAATTTGGAAGTTTTCCCCTCCTACATTAATCCTTTGCATTTGCATAACACAAAATAGTCACTAGATGTCTCTACTTCACCATAAAATGTATCAGAATTTCTATTCCATTTAAACTGATGGACCTTTGAAGTGCTCATGTAGACTTCTTTTCAGAAGTATGAGTTACATAACACTGCTGTTTGATTCCTTGAGTTCTGCTGTGTCCCAGCACCTAAAGCTCTGCTATAGCTCCCAGTTAAAGGAAATCCTCTGGCTTAGGCTAAAAAACTCAGTATTTTCCCTCCCTGAAATAAATAATAGCAGGTTGTTATTCCTCTACTGGGCAGAGTAGGAAGGGGAAAACTTTTCTTTACTTCATGATTTTGGACTCTTCACTGTGGAGAATAAATTCATATCATTCATATCCAAAACAAGCACCATTTATGGATGCAAATCTCCATGGATATAGGCCATTTTCACTTTAAGTTTTCAGCTTTTGAGTGTAAACTGAGGAGCTGACTAGAACTGAACAAGCAGAATAAAAGCCACTGAGAACAGTATCTAAAAAGTATTTTCTTTTTTTCCCCCCATTTCCCCCTTTTTAGCAATCTGTATGAGTTGACAGGTGCAAAATTAGTATCCCTGGATAATTCCTCCTGTATTTTCAGGAGGGTGGAGGCCTTCCCATCTGATAATTAATCACCTTCTCCCTGAAATGTTTTCCTAGAAAAGGCATAGAAAAATACTTCAAATTCAAGAGTACTGGATGTACCTTCAAGATTTCCTCTGATAACCTTGCTTCAAATATTTGAAGATCTTCCTGAGCAGATCAATCTACAACGTGTATCATAAACAACACTAACAACAGGGATGTGATGCTGGGTTGAAATAAATAATCATCTGCCTTTTGCCAAAAAACAATACAGTATTTTATGCACAATATTCAAAAAGCCTTGATCTTAAAGATTTTTAAATGCATTAGTATAAACTCTGAATGGTTGTGAAATCCCACTGGAAGCATCAATACTTCAGGCATATTTCCTGTAAAAATGGGTTAATGAAATTTTGCCTAGATTACCTGGAAGTTCTAATACTGCAGGAAACATCATATTCTTGCAGGAAACATCATGGCTGTGGGTTTTTATTCTTATTCCATGCTGTCCTAGTTTGAACATAGGCTTAAAAAGCTAAACTACTGAATTCTGGTCCATCCCTTGCACAGCTAAGCTAAACTGTCATTTACAAGTTTATTTTTGATTGCATAATTGCATAATTTTGAACTAGTATTATTTGCACGTTAAGGAATGAAAAGATGTATAAAATGTAATTCTACAATAAATAAAGTCCCCAATTTTTTCCATTGGTGACAAGAAACAATGAGATGGACCTGCTGAGAAAGTCCTGAAGGTCCCACTGATGCCAACTTCACACCCAGGAATTTCCACAGACAACTGCCCTAAGTTCCTCTCTGCTTTACTCTGGTTCAGTTGAAATCAGAGCTCATAATCTGCATTTCAAGAGCTGTGCAGGTGACTTATAGAAATCATTAATTTTGATGCAAACAGAATGCTAAGAGGAATGCAGTGAGTCTCAGACTTACAAAGCTCCCTCTCAAGGTCCCAAGACCTTCTCCATGCTGGCATTTTTTAGGGATCATTTTAGTTGTTATGACAAAAGTTTCACTTGAGCTCAGCAGCTTTCAGGCAGCACAAGCAGCTGTTTGGCCATCAGTGATATTTGCACACACTGTTCTTCTGCTTGAAATTGCTGCTCAGGATCAGGTGCTGAGGACACAGAAAGCTACAAAGGAAGGGAATTATGCAAGAGTGACTGAGACAGCAGCAGTGACACATTCACACGAGTCCGTGTTAAATATCAAACATTTCAATAACTGATTGAAATGTTTCTAAAGGGAAATGGGAAGATCTGAATGCCTGGACATGCATGATTCCTTGAAGTCCATCAGAATTGTCATTTTTCTTATAAGTTGCATAAGAACTCATCAGAGAGATCCCTTTCTTCTTGTCAACACCCCATTTCAGCTATTTTCCAGCCATGCAAAGTAAACCTAAAAAGTAGAAGACACTCCTCAGAGATATCCATCTCAAAGCCCACAGTCATTCAAATGAAGTCTTTAGTTGCCAATTATTTCTATTCAGAGGTTGTTGGACATAATCCTGTTCCTGCTAGCACTGACTGAAAACTCTCTAGAAGCTTGGCTACAGGATCTACTGTGTCCAGAGGTTTTAGGGTACAGAAACTGCAGTGCCCAGCAGTGTCACACAACCTCTCCTGACGTTGTTTCTGAGGTTTTGATGTTCTCAAAGCCAAGAGGATGAACCTCACATCCCTCCTGACCAGGCAGATCGCCAGAGTGGTTTTCACCACAGGAGCCAGGCAGCTGGGCTGCCCCATGGCAGGACACGCTGATGGTGGCTGCTGGGGCAGGGCTCTGACAAAACCAGCAGCAGCTTTTTTCCCTTGTGTCAGGGCTATTTGCACCCACAGACACCTTCCTTCCTTCCTTCCTTCCCTCCCTTGTTAACCCCAACAGCCCTGAGGGCTCCAGGAGGATCCCCTGACAATCCTCTGGGGTGGGGGGAGTCATGTAACATTTAGTGCAGGAACACATACATGTCAGAATTGTGCCTGAGGTCCCACATTCCAACTTCCTATCCCATTTGTAAAGATCCCTCCTGCAAAAAAAAAAAAAAAAAAGAGAACACCAACTGGACATAAATGGCAAGTTAAAGCACTTGTGCCGACTGACACAGAGGGTGCTGCAAATGGAAAGTGTGAGTGGAGAGAAGAGGTGGGTATTTGTCAAGACTAGTGACAATTTCAGCTCCACTCTCTAAGGCTTCACCTCTGACTTTGTGCCAATGGATGTGCTATCCAGCCTTGATACAGCTGGAATGCCATGGGTGAGACACCTCAGCCCTGGCAAGGAGAGAAGAGAAGCTGCCCCTGTGTAGAAGTTGCCTCCACTTCCTGCAGCAACCATTTTCATATTAGTCAGAGGCTTAAAGGACAGTGCCATTTGCTGGTGGCTCAAATCAGGTAATCCAAGAACTTTCTTGCACTATTTTCATTCTTTTTCTTAAAATCATCCACAAATAAGAGGAGGCTGCAGAATGGGGACCCATTTCCCAGGAAGAAAGCTTTAGAAGGAGGTGGATGGGAACTGAGCCTGTGTGGAGCTCTGTGGATCTGCACAGGACAGGGACTTATTGGGATGGGTCTGAAGGAGATGACAGAGATGCTCTGAAGCATCTCTCCTATGAGGACAAGCTGAGAAAATTGGGGCTGCTCAGCCTGGAGAAGAGAAGGTGTGGAGACCTCAGAGCTGGATGCCTTCCAGTGCCTGAAGGAGGTCTGTAAGAAAGCTGGAGAGGGAAAGTTAGTGACAGGACAAGGGGGAATGGCTTTAAACTAAAAGGGAATCGATTTAGGCTGGATATCAGGAAGATATTGTTCCCTGTGAGGGTGGGGAGGCACTGCACAGGGTGCCCAGAGCAGCTCTGGCTGCCCCATCCCTGGCAGTGTCCAAGGCCAGCTTGGATGGGGCTCTGAGCAACCTGGGATAGTGGAAGGGGTCCCTGCCCATGGCAGAGGGGTGGTGGAACAAGATCTTTAAACCCAAACCATTCTATGATTCTACAACACAGCACATTGCTCCAGGCTGCTCTGCAGAAAGCAAAGTGAAGACAGAAATTGCAGAGGAAAGCCCAAGGCAGAGTACAAGATGGAAAAAGAGGGTGCCAGCTTTGTGCCCACAGAGCTACCAGATAAGAAAGGCTCTGAACTTGTGAACGTCTGAAGCCTGATAAGAGCTTCCATGGGAGCTAGAAAAGTGAAATACTTGCAAAATTCAGTTCCTCTGATTTTTGTTCTGACTGTATGAGAGCATCTACATTCTATTAAAGCACCTTTAGCATCCTTTGATCTGTATCATAAAATCTTTAGGCAGCTTCCTGCTTCTTTAGATGGTGCCAAAGCCACTTACAGGAATTTTGATCTTCATTTACATGAAATATGTTTTTAAGCGGAATTTTGAGAAGTGGGGTTTTATTACATGTTGCACTGTAAGGATGTTCACAAAAGTAAATGTTACTACAAGTGAGAGTTAAACAGGTTGATTTTCCCAATATATCTGAGTGATAATGAACCACTGAGACCTGCTAAAACCATGGCTGCTTCTTTCAGGCATGCAAAGAGATTTCTCAGACATAAAGCCCAAACATTGCAAATGCCAGTTGTGTGACCAGAAACTGGGTTCTTGTGGTTCAGGGTTTTCTTGGTTCAGGTTTCACATCATTTTTATATTTTATGGGCAACGTCACTGACTTAACAGAATATTATAGCAGTTAGGAACTGGATGCTTCCTAACTTGCCAGCCTGATAGAAATTATAGTTCTCTCATTTTCCTTCCTTTCATCATCCACCTTTTTGTAGGCTGGCTTCTTGCTGTTCTTGCCTGGTTGCTTATCTCTGCCATTATTCACTGGATCTATCATCTCAGTAAAAGCAAAATTAATATCCTTCTGATAAAAAGGAAAAATGCCAATGTTTTTGCCTTGGATTCACAACACCACATTGCCAAGAAAGGATTTGCATTTCTCAGAATTGCTCTTCGTTTATTCAGTTAAAGCATGTGCTGGACTTGACAAAAGAAAAGGAAGTGATATAGCATTTTATATATGTGTGAGAGTGGCTTTGAAGTTTTCTTTCTGGTGAAATAAAACCTGAAGCGTGAAGTGTGTTTGAGTAACAAGAAGAAGGATGAAAAGTAAGCCAGTACTCTGAATGTGCAGAAGAGGAACAAGGTTTGTGACCTCTAAAAACACTGTGCACCAACTTCAGGTTCACACCTACTCAGAAAATTCCAGAGGAAAATTATGTTTAAATGTAAACATGCCTGTGTTTTCCTGGATTGCTTCTCTTTGGGACCTTCATCCTTCTGTTGTGACAGTGCTCTGGGTTTTCAAGGCTTGGGTCTGTCTCTGACCTCATCCTTGCAATTCTGGTATCAATTCCTGCTGCCAACCTGTGAACAGCCTGGAGCTCAAGTTGGGTGGAGATGAGAGGGGTGTTCCTCTTGTCAGACTAAAGGACTGGGATTCCTTTCCCTGGATGGGCTTTCTGCTATCTTTATGTGTCATTACATGAAAATACTTTAACTACTACTTCAAACTTCCAAAAGCTAATTTGAGAACGTAAAGGGGGTTTAGTGCAAGTGAAACAAAAGACTAAAATATTTGAACAGCTTATTTAGCAGGTGCCTGACTTTTAAAACTGGTTTGTTCCTTTCAAGAGGATAATTCACTTATGAGTCAATTTCTATCAATATTCCCATGATGGTTGTGATGAATTGAGCTTTGCTGGCAGCCAGACACCCATCCAACCTCTCTCATTCCTGCTCTTCAATAGGACAGGGCAAAAAGGTTATGATAAAAGCAGATAAATCACTTATTAGCTACCATCATGCACAAAACAGACTTGACTTAGGGAAAGTGAACTACATTTGCAAATTAAAATAGATTTGGATAGCGAGAAATGTGGAAAAAAGATTCAAGCAACACCTTGCTCCTGCTCCTTCTCTCCATTTCATAGTTTTATTTCTGGCTTCACTCCCCTCCCCACCTACCACCCCAGAGGCACAGGGGGATGGGGCAATGGGGTCAGTCCATAACAGCTCCTCTCTGCTTCTCCTTTACCCCACACTGCTCCCCTGCTCCAGGGCTGATCCTCCATGGACTGCACTCTCATGATTTATCAACACTAGACACTCTATGGACACATTAAAGGTGAAGCCAGGATGTAATCCTGACCTCCAAAAAATCCTGGTTGAACCTTGCTGCATCTGACAGCAGACAGAAATCATGATAACTATTTCAGAAGGAAAAGAACATTGACTTTCCACTGAACCCTCAATTTCCAGAAATAAATATTCCAGTTAAAGCACTTAAAAGACCACCAAGAGCTTGCTAAAATGCCCACTTCACTTTTGTGGAAAAGACCTTGACTGTGAATTTCCAAGTTAACAAATCTGTGCTGTTAACAAAAAGCCCAGGCTTGTCCTTTTGCAGTGCAGCAGAAATACTGCCAACTCTAAGATTTCAAAGAGCTGCTTCCATAGTTCCAGGCCTCAAAAGTCTCCATTTAAATAATGGCATTAAGCTGCTCAAATGTACCAACAGTCCCTCAAGTGGACAGGAACAAAGCAGAACTAAGGATCAGTGCATATATTTATATGTCCTTTCCAGCTATTTAATAAGGCATAGGCACACCATCTTCTTTTGGTAAAGTAAGAGGCAATTTCCAGGAGTTGAAAAAAAAAACAGAATTAAGACCGTTGATTTTAATGTAAGATAAATGAATTAAGTCCAGCAATCCAGTAAAAGGGGCTCAAATCTGTTCTCCCTGCAGAAAGGGGTGTGTGTGCATTGAAAGAGTGATTGCACAGGAGAAAGTGCAGTGTTAGAACTGCCTGTTAGAAGGGTCTGGAGTTTGTCAGGAAAAGACAGAGGAAGAGAAGAGAAAAGGAAGAGAGAAAGAGTTCACTTGTCCATGCCATTTCCACTGTACAGTTCCTTTCCTAGTCCTGCTGCTGCTTGGCTTCAGTTCAAAGCACAGTGACCATCTGCTGCTCCCTGCTTCAGCACATTCAGAGTCACTGGGAGCCCTTGGGGTGGAAGGGTCCTTAGAGATCATCTCAGTTTTGATGTTTTTTAATAGGTTTTGGGGGATTTTCTCTGTGTGTGTTATTTGCTTTTGCTTTTTGTTTGCTTGGTTTGTTTCACATTGGTTTGTTTACGGGAACAATGTCTAAGGAAAATTGAAGAATAACTGAAATTAACACGAAGACAGTAACTTAATGTTCCCTAAGCTCTTTTCAACAACTTCTGGGGATTTTGTCAAAAGCATCAGGAGCAGCAAGGGGCAAAGCACAAAGATTTGTGCTGGAAGGATTTCAAGCTTCTCTTGCCCAGGGAAGATCCTCCCAGATCATAAAATCCCAACACTCAGAGAACTTAGACATCCAGTTTCCAAATAGTTAATTAGCTCTGATGCCCAGTTCATGAGCAATACTGGCTGGACATTTATGTAAGAACAATTTTTAACAGAAGAAAAACCAAGGGCCAACATCAATTACTCAGCATAGCAGGATAAATTGTGTGCAGTGTTATTGTCCATTATTACAACTTAACTGAGAGCTGCTGGACTGGCAGGACTGAACAGGCAGGGACTGATCCCAGAGGGTTCCACCTGGACACAAGACAGAATTTCTGTCCTGTGCAGTGACTGAGCCCTGAAACAAAGAGCAGAGAGGCTGTGGAGTCTCCCTCACAGGGAATATTCCAGTCTGGACACAATCCTGTGCCCTGGGATGGCCCTGCTGGAGCAGGGAGGTGGGAGCAGCTGACCCACAGTGGTCCCTTTCAGCCTGGCCCATCCTGGGATTCTCTGCTGAAACCTCTCAGTGGTGATAAAGTTAGGATTCTGTACTGCTCTTCTTTCTCCTGCCTTGTTTGTCCATATTCAAGATGCACACAACACTGGGCACTCCTGTTAACACCCTGCTTCTCACTTAGCCTCTTTTCCAGTTCCACTGCTGCAGTTCACTGGTAGCAAATATTACAGCCTGGACTAATTCCAATGTGTTCATTCCATCCAAGCAATTCACAGTCTTACTGCTCACTCTGACTCACTCTATGCTGTTCAAGCTTGATTCTTATACATAAAACTTTTCTTAAATTTAACCCCCCCTCCAATGCAAACACAATAATTTAGGGGCTGCATCATCTGCATTGTTATACAAACCTGTTCTGAGGCCAACGTGAGAAGAGTGTTTGAATCTTGAAATTATCAATAAAAATTCATTCATAGTTGCATTTCTGCCTCCTGGGGAAAATGTGAAGATGTCACACACTTGTAAAGAAATAAAGCTAGAGAGCACTGGAAGTTTTGTGGGAGGGAGTGCTCTTTGTTCTTCATTCCTGCCACTGGGTATTAATTCCAACTACTTCTGGAAGAATTGTAAGCTGTGTGTGCTTACAAGCATCATTTATCCATTAAATCTACAGAATTTATAGATGATCCCACTTTTACAACAACTTTGCTTCCAATTTCACAAGCAGAAAGAAATTTTTTACCCCAAAGCACTTTGACATAAAATAAATGCACTAATGCCTAAGGGATTTCTAAATCTATGTGGGTATGTAAATCAAGAAAGAGCTCTGGAATACATGCAAAGAAGGGAACTGATGAATCTGGATTTAGGTTTAACAGTTTTTGAAGCAACAACCCACAAATCTAAGAGGTTTCAGCAATCAGCCCAACCTGCTGTCATGGTTAACCCCATCAGCAGCTCAGCCCCACCACAGAGCCACTCACAGCTGGGGGATGGGGAGGAGAACCAGAAGGGTAGAAGTGAGAAAGCTCAGGGGTTGAAATAACATCCTAATAGATAAAGCAAAAGCTGCACACACAAGAAAAGCCAGAAGAAGGATTTAACTCACAGTTTTCCATGGGCAGCAGGTGCTCAGCCATCTCCAGGAGAGAAGGGCTCCATCACACCTAACTGTGATGTGGAAACACCAGCATTGAAAACATCCCCCCTTCCTTCTGCCCCCAGCTTTAAATACTGCTCATGATGCCATATGGGAAATCCCTTTGGTCAATTGGGGTCAGCTGTCCCAGCTGTCCCCTCCCAACTCCTGTGCAACCTCCTGGTTGCTGGGCTGGGGTGAGAAGCAGAAGAGGACATGCAGTGTTATCACTGCTCAGCAGTAGCTGGAACACCCCTGTGTTACCCACTCTGCTTCCAGCACAAATCCATGATAGCTCCTGTGGGTGAAATGAGCTCTGTCCCAGCCCAAACCAGCACACCTTCAGAAAAGGGTGTTGTGCTGAGGGACAGAAGTGCTGAGCAGTCTTCTAGCCCTGCCCCTGGCCTGCTGATGGGCTCAGACAAGTCCTTTTATTTTTGTCCTTCCACCTGCATCCTGGAATTAATGTTCTTTTTTGCTAAGTGCTCTCAGACCCACAGGTTAAAGTGATACCCAAAACCCCAGACTTCTTCAGCCATGAGGGTAAGAGACTGGAGCTCTACTAGACCTGAAACAAAGCAGGCTGTGTCTATATGGCAGAATAGAGCACAACAGGGAAGGACTAACAAAATAGATAAATAAATTTCAGCTTGTGAGTTTAAAAGTTTAAATGATGTCTTTTTTTCCTGCTAGAGTGTGTGATAACCACGCTCACCATCACCTATTCCTATATGGCAATAGGTGTCTCTGTTTCAGCCCTAGCTGTGATCATGCCTTCTGGGTGCTGCTTTTGCACCTCATCATGCAAACAGGCTCTGCTGTAACACAGCAGAGGCTTAGAATTGAAACCTAAACTGGACATTTACTTATGGGACTCCCTCAGTTTGGGCTGGAAGCCTGTGTGTTGCACCTCAGCCTTTGGGAACTGCATTTTATTATTGGACCAGCAGTTCAAATTATTTCAAATGTGCATTATGAGGCAGCTGGAGTCCTGGGCTGAGCTGCCTGTCCTGTGGCAGGAGGGGCTGAATTCTGCTTTGCTGGATTCTGCTTTGCCCACATCACTGGTTTCAGTCTGCCTTTGCCTCCACAGAGGCAAAGTGAAGCTTGCAGTGAAGGCAGTGCTGTCACACCCACAAGAAGGGGTGACATCTGCAGTTGTCACCACCTTTGTTCTGTGCATGGCTGGAGCTGCTGACTGTGCTGACACTAGAACATCACTCAGTGACATCAGCCAGGCTGAGCAGTTGGAAGAGGGGCGTCTGTGTGCACCCAGGAGCACGTCAGGATGGGAATGACACAAGCTCACATCCCTTTGCCTACCCCATGGTTCCCCTGAAGCTCCAGGCTGTCAAGCTCTACATGATGTGCAGAGAAATCCTACACCAAAATCCCACCATCTTTCCTTGCAGGTGCTGCAAGAGAGTCTGGACCCTCAGATATCTCCATGTTCTGCCAAAAAGTCTGAAAATTCAAGGCTAAAACACCACTCCCCCCTCCCCAGATACATGGAAGTTTGATACACAGCCCCTGGGGCTTTAGGGCCTCACAGGGCTCTGTAAGCTCTGCATATTAACCCAAATTTATTTCCTGGGAGGAAAGAAGAGGCTGAGGCAAGAATTTACCTGGACAACCCAAAAGACACAAGGCAAGGGTGGATCATGCAATAAATTAAACTCAACCCAGATTACAGTTAGTGAAGTGGGAGCTGAGGGAGCTGGAGAGGCTCAGCCTGGAGAAAAGGAGGCTCAGGAGGGACCTTCTGGCTCTGCACAACTCCCTGACAGGAGGGGGCAGCTGGGGGGGTCAGGCTCTGCTCCCAGGAAAAAGGGACAGGAGGAGAGGAAATGGCCTCCAGACTCTACATGGTTACCTCTGGATGGCAGTGACTGGTTTAGGAGGCAATCATGTGAGAAAAGACTGCTGAGATGTGGGCAGTGATGGAAAGAGACTGAGAATTCAGACAACCTGTTTGGCCTTCTAACACTCCTTTATGGACTAAAGTTTCAGAAAAACCCCAAATAAGGAAAGTAGGGTTTGGTTCAGGGTTGGGTTTTGGGGTTTTTTTTTGGTTTTATTTCTTTTGTTTTGTTGTTTTTTTTCTGTTGGTTTTGTTTATTTGGTTTTTCTTTGTTTTTTTGTTTTTTGTTTTTTGTTTGGTTTGGTTTGGTTTTTCTGGTTTTTTTTTGGTTTTTGGGTTTTTTTCCATTTCAGAGCGTAACTATCCTGCTGTAAAGGATGCTGAGAAGTTCAGGGGGAAATTGATTCAGAGGACAAAGCTGTATTTGATGTGAGGCCAGGTGATATGGTTGCTATGTAGGTGTCTGTGAAACAAACTTCACCAGGCTCCAGTTCACAGTATTGATTTGCTATCAGATAATAAACCCATCATGATTTAGATACGTTGCTTATAAATCATACTCGGGCAGCGCTTCTGACTAATCTGTTCCATGACTATCAAAGGTTCTTTTTTTTTCCCCCTAAACCTTTTTATTTCTGCACTTAACACCGTTAGTGGCTTTGAGCATCAGAAGGGAAAAATCAGTAATACAAGCTTACAACCCCTAGCTCTGGTTTTTTCAGGTCCCTTTGAATGTAACAAAAACCTGCAAACAGCCTGCATAAACGTTATTTTCAACAGACCCTTGTAGGTTTGTGGACCTTCTCTGTGTAGAACTTGGAGGGAATTTTCTAAGTGGGAATAAGTTACAAAACCAAGAGTGTAGCTCTTAGCAGGAAATGTCATGCACAGGACTCCATGTCTGAGTGTTTTAAATGTATTTTTAAGTTTTAGAAGGTGTTCATGTATCAATTAAAATCTGTGAGGCTTCCTTCTCACCTGAAATAGAGAACAAAAACACTGTCATCAAGATATCGCGCAGCAAATATATGGGTAATGAAAAAGGAGTTTAAGGTAATAAAGGCAACACAGGTTTTCCATCTATGGAGTTGCTGGCTCGAGCAGGGAATAGTTCAAGCAATGTAGGAGCAGCAGCTCCTTGTAACTACGGTAACAGCAAAGTATGGAAACATTCTTGTAAAAAGTGTTGATCATATTTTTTAAATTTCATTTTGAGTTCATGTTAATGCATCATCAGTATCACCTAAATTCATCTGTTAAACCATTAAAGTGCTTTGTGGGTGGAGCAGGTTAGAATTTGTGTTATATTTTTGAAGCTGCCTGGTTGCAGAAAATTAACCCCAAAACCCCAGTACATGCTGTTACATGCACTTCTTGCTCATCTTTCTTTCAGGTAGATAGGCTGTGTAAGATCATGGACAAGAGCACAAAACAGCCACAGCACATAAACTGTGCTCTCTGTTCTCGTGAGACCCAGCAAACCTTGCATACCTGTGTCAGTCCATTTTTGGGCATTCTGTAGAGAACTTCCTCTGCTTTGACCAACAAGATTTTTTTCTTATATATTAGTGAAAATGATGTGGTTTAATCTTCATTTTCTCCTGTATTCTGAAGGGCAAGAAGACACAGAATGGTGGCTGAAAACAGGCTTTGAAGCTGCACTGAAAGAAGCAGCTGAGTGACTTCCTTTTATGTGTGTGTTTCTCAGCCTTCCTCAGAGCCATAGCAGAGCGCGTGTTTTGGAGGCAGGCGAAGCTGAGACAGGATGCAAATGACTGTGCTAGAGCTGCTTTTTCCATAGCTCTGAGGGCCAGGCTGTTTCCATAGCTCTGAGGGACGGGCTCACGGATGGCAGGGGATGTCACCTACGCCGCCGTGGCGATGCTGCCCAGGGAAAGGCCACGCGCTCCTCCGGGGACATCCAACCCAGGTAAAACCTCTTGGGCACGCAGGTAAACACAGGTAAAACCTCCTGTTTGCTGTCTGGGGCTCTCTGTCTCTTTCTCTCTCGCATTTTAAACTGGGTGAATCTAGAAGAGTGCCATGGGAAGGGCAAGGAGTTGGAGTAGCAGGCGAGATCCTCGCAGTACAGATCAGCCAAGCTGCTCCCAAATCACAAGCACCAAGGAGCAGCAGCTCAGGTCTGGTCCCAGGCTTTAAGTGACAGAATGAGAAAGAAAAAGTGTTCATTGGTTGAATCATGAGCATAATATTTCTTTTTAAATGAGTAACATGATGAAGGCAATGCTCCACTGAATTACTACCTAGCCCACAAATCAGATCAATGGTTATGTTCATGGAAAAGAAGCTCTAAATTATTCAGTATACCAGGAAAGTAGTAGCACTGTCCCTGAAGGAAGTACTAAATGTCCCCTAAAAACTTCCTGCTCTTTCTCTTCAATTTTCCAGAGGTGATTTTACAGTATCAAGTTATCAATCTGTGATCACTTCATATATTAGTAAAAAAAACCTCAAAGGATTAAGCCAATATTCAGGGTAAGGGGATTATTTGAACTAAATTTTCTGAAAAAGTGATAAAATGTATTTGTGAAGGGAGACAGACATCAAATCTTGATTAGAAGACATCCAAAAATATTCCTTGATCATGCTGCCTAAAGAGGAAGCTCAGTTTTGGACAGGCCAGTTCCAATAAAATTCATCATTAACATGTGGGTGGCTCTTAGCAAACTTTTGTTGAACTGATTTTAACTTTTGGTATTTTCTCACATGATGTTACTGGTAACAGTAATTGATTTGTCAATGCCCTTTTCCCTTTAAATATTTTGCTTCTCAAAAATGCCAATCATTTTTGTGGATGTTCTTCTGTTCATACTCCAGTGCTTCCATCTCCTTTTAAAAATGGGCACCAGAGATCCACCCAGTGTTTCTACAAGTCTGAGTTATGCTGTCTCAATTATAAAAAGACAAAAATCTGTTAACTAAAATTTTCTTCACTGTTTATAGCTCCCTGTCTCATCTCTCCCATTCTTATGTCTGATTATACTCAAATACATTTTATTTGATTGGGCTTGGACTTACAGTTGGACTCCAGCTGTCACTCAGGTGCTCTGAAAAACAAGGACAAAGGGATTATTGGATGCTCTGCCAGAGTGTGTTGAGGAGAATTTAGGAATGGCACTATCTGTGCACAGGCTTTGATAAAGTGCAGGTGCTTTTACTGTGCATGTGCTTCAAAAGTAGGAAAGTGTTCCCAAATCCCAGCAAGGATAAAGACACCTGGGAATCCATTTTCCAGCAGAAGACTCCGGCAGCTGTTGTGTCCCAAGTCCCTCATGGATAATTTGAGAGTTGCCTGATTATGAATCGTGAGTGGCTACACAGAACTTTCCTTGGGAGAAGAACAAACCGAGGAGAGTTCAATTCCATCACTGAACTAACCCACAAGTGGCTGTAGCCTGCTATTGGTTGTGCCCTTGACTCCTTGTTCCCCTGCTTAACCCTCCCTGGGCTGCTCCAGATGGTGACCAGGTCCACCTGGAGCCTCTCCAGCTTTCCCCACATCCTGGGATGTGCTGACCCACGTCTGGACAAACATTCCTTAATAGACAACCCCCCAGGAACACTCCTTGTCTGCACATTCACCAAGCAGAAGCTTGCAATAAACAGAGGTGTTTTTCTGCACCTGACAGCAGGCACAGGGAAGTGAAATTTCTGTTTTAGTGACTGAGAGAGATCTCCACCTTGTTGTTGAATTAGGTGAGGGTGTGGAAGCATCCGGCAGAATTAAGCTTATGTGATATTTTAAAACCCCCTGCTGACTTCCGAGGACTTCACATTCAAATATTCATGTGCCCATACACACTGTAATAGAAGGAATAATTTTGTTTAAATATTCAGCTTGCATAGATGAGTTTTTTTCTTATGGACTTAGAGATATTCTTTGAAGGAATAAATGTGCATTTGAGAGACAAATTATATACTAATTGTAGCAGAATGTCTAAAGTACTTATTTTAGAAGTACCTCCATTTACAGGGCTAGTGCATTTAAAAGTTTGAAAGTCCTGAGTGTTTTTGGAAAATTATTTACATTCTTAGAAGAAAAACTTTTATGGCATTTGATTTGAGAACAACTACATTTAATTTAATTTTTTTGTAGTTCATTGAACTAATAAATTGAAATAAAGCAAATAAACAAGTGTATTAGGTCAGAGTCTCTAAAGCATGGATTGTCTTCCCTATATGAATACCCCTTATTTGCCAATCAGGTTCTCAGTGAGTTTTTTACTGTAAAACCTCTCCATACTTATGCAATTCTCACATGAAATACTGCTTCATTTTAACCTAATGACACTCTCTTCTTCTGGCAAGTTTTTCCCTGATCAGTGAAATTCAATACAACATTTATTTTTAAAAGCCCCAGTGGTCACAAACTAGGGGGGTAGCACAGAAGCCTTTTATTGATACAGATGGATAAAATCTCTCCATTTATGGAACCAAAAGCAGTGTCCCAAAGGTCCAGATACTTTCCATAACACCAACCAGTAGCTCTGCAAAATACCCAGGTAAATGATATTGAAAAGAATGCCTTGAACCCACACTGTGAGATTTTAATGCCATTTTTGGTTTTGTTTTGGTAATGTGCTTCTAGAAAAGGATGTCCATTCCTCTGCTGCTACAGGCACCACCTGCAATATCCTGGGATAAACACTCACAAGTCAGGAATGCCCCAGGAATTACCTTGCTGCAGCAGCATTTCTCTGAGTGCTGGTTTTCCTGTTGGCACCTCTCTGCCCCACAAAGCAGTCGTGGCTCTGGTGCCCCTCCAGCCCCTGTGGTACCTTCTGAGATGGCTCAGCAACAGATGGGATGCTTGCCATGGATAGGATCCAGGTCTTTCCCATCCTTCAGCCTGTTTGTCTGGCTCCTGCTCCAGCCACACAGCACCCAGCAGTTCAAAGCTTATGCAGGAGGCTTTTCCTGCCTGACAGCAGGAGGAAGTGGTAAATCATCATCTCGCCTGTCGTTGCCTAGGAAGAGGAAAATGCTGAACAAGCAGCTCTGGAAACACACACCCCCTTTCATACAGGTTCAGCCTTTATTGTTCCTCCAGTTGGTGATTTGCACAGCCACCAATGTCAGTGTTGACCTTTCCTTACAGGAAACACGATCACATATGCTGAGCTGCATGTGAAGCCCCAGCCCCAAGGGAACAGCAAAGCAGAGACTTCCGCTCCTGGTACTGTGCAATTTTGTTTGGTTACTAATTATAGATCTAGTTTTTCCTGTTGCCCAACAGTGAAACCTGTTATCAAGAGCCTTTATGTACACTCTCTCAATGAAGGGCTGATCTATCATTTCATCTCCTGCTTTTTTTCCTGGGCTCTCAGATTTTACACTTTCCTTTTAAAAATAATATTGAGAGGTGTTTTAAAATAATTTCTAAAAAAGCCTTTGTGCCCTACATGGAAAATATAGTAAAGCAGAGTAAAATTCCATGGTTTTTTGAACCCTCGTGGTGGAAGAGTCCCAGGGATGCATTTAGCTTTGGAAGCAGGGTAATGCTCTGATCTCTGTGTGCCATTAGTGCCCTGGTAATTCTCACCCTCCCTGTACTGAAGGACCTGCCTGACAGGGAAAGGGAACGTTATACCAGATAGGTCAGGCAGCCAGAGGATGGAGCAGTTGCTCATCTGATGCAGGCAAGGTCAGGGAAACAGAGGTTATGGCACTGCAAGTCTGTGTCTTGTGAAACTGGCACCTTGATTCCAAAGTTCCTCAAGTTCTGAAGCTTCCTGAGTGTTTCCCTGTGACACAGAGCGAATGCCAAACCCCTGGAGAGATGCTTGCTTTGATGCACTTCCCTGTGCCAGGGGCTGTCAGTACAGGGTTTTTTTTTCCCTGTGCATTTAGGGAAGTTATCTTTGAGCTGTGGGACAGGAACAGTAATGCTTGGGAGCAGAGAGGAGGAACACAGCCCTCATCCCTGACACCACAACCATCCCTGACACCACAGCCGTCTCTGACAGACACCACAGCCCATCCCTGACAGACACCACAGCCCATCCCTCACACCACAACCATCCCTGACAGACACCAGCCCATCCCTCACACCACAGCCCATCCCTCACACCACAGCCCATCCTGGGTACTTAACCTGAATTGCTCTGCAAGGTCCTGCAGGGTGTGTGTGGGTAGGTGGGAGAAGGCAATGCTTGAGAAAAATAAGTCAAAGGAGAAAAGGCAAGTTTTTAATGGTTGACAATCACTTGCTCTATGTGACCAAATATTTTGATTTCACTTCTGTGTATGCAAAATGGATGCAGATTTTTAATAAGTGAAATGCCACTGCATCCTCCCAACAGATTTTAGGAAGATGATTTCTCTGTTTCCCCAGTGTTAATTTTAAGAGTGCCAGGACCTTAAGCTGCTCTTCCTCCTGCCTCCCTGCAGTCTGCCAGCAGAGGTGCTCAGCTTGGTTCTACGTGGCGCTGGTCCTGGCAGTCCTGGTGCTCATCCTGCTGGGAATTGTGGCCATACAAGCCAAGCTGGGTGAGTAGATCCTACCTCCTGCTTCATCCCTTCATTGCAGACATGGGTAAACCTCTGAAAGAGCTGAGAGAAGAATTCCCTTAGTATCACACTGAAAGGTTTCAACTTGTGCACAAATACAGGAAATGGGAGACTTTACAGGGGCCTGGGGTGACAGGACAAGAGGGATGGCTTCACCCAGACAGAGAGCAGGGTGAGATTGGATATTGGGAAGAAACTCTTCCCTGTGAGGGTGGTGAGGCCCTGGCACAGGGTGCCCAGAGAAACTGTGGCTGCTCCATTGCTGTCAGTGTCTGAGGCCAGGCTGGATGGGGCTCTGAGCAGCCTGGGATAGTCAAGGTGTCCCTGCCCATGGCAGGAGATGGAATGAAATGACCCTAAAAGTCTTTCCAAGCCAGACCATTCCATGAACATCTTCTCAGAAGGGCTTTGCTCACTGTGTTTTACTCACTGAGTTTGCTCACAGCTGTGTCTATACCAGGCAATGTACAGAGATATCCTCACATTCACAGTACAGCTCTGGGTACAAAGACTGTATTTCCTTATCCTTGTTGTTAACCATGACCTGTCTCTCTTATTTTATTATTTATTTGGGCTGTTCAAGTTTTGAATGGCAGAGCAGGAAAATCAGAAAGTTTGCCCCAGTATGGTCTGAATAGCACCAGCAGTGACATTTCTTCAGAAAGGACCGTCCCAGCAGAGCTCCTGAAATGGCTCATGGAGGAGCTGTGTGAAGATGGACAGGGTGAGGCATCTTAGTCCTTTCCAGCATAGAGGACATGTGATGTGCACAGTTCTATTGTCTCTGTTCCCATTTCTCTGACACCCTGTGTTTATGGGAAGTCACTGCTGCTGCCCAGGAAACATGGTGTTCCTGCAGAGCAGTGATAACAAAATCTAAACTAATATTTTAATCATGATAGTCTTGCTCCTCTTTTGGTATATACATTTCTTTCTGCCAGGAGCTGCTGTCAGAAATGCTATATATCCTCTTGTCCTGGAGAACACTTTCCACACAATGATTCATGAACAGGGGGAGGAATTCCATCCTTTGTAGGAGCTAAAGGTTCCTCCTGTCCACTCACAGGGACAAGGTGTGAGCTGTGTCCTCCTGGGTGGCAGTTGCACAGGGGCAGATGTTACTTCTTCTCTGAGGAAGCCAGGAGCTGGGAGGACAGCCAGAAAAACTGCCTGGCCAGGAAATCCCAGCTGCTTGTCATTGAGGATGAAATTGAGATGGTAAGTCTTGCAGCAGCCCTAAAAAACATGTCACAAGCCTCAGCTAAACATTTCTCCAAGAGAAAATAGCTTGGATGTCAAGAGTACACGGTAGACAAGCATGAGCCCTGTCAGGGAAAGGATCTGGGTTTGGGAATGTCAGCAGAGCTGAAGAGAAGCACAAGAGGTGCCAAATGGGGAAGCCAGAGTAGTTTTGACTGGGAAGAAGAAATGCTGGGACTTTCCATTTGTTTCCATCACTTGTCTCTGGGAAGAGAGGAGGCTGATCATGTATGGGCTGATGTAAGGGGCTGCTCTGCCATGGCTGCATCCCTGTCCTTGCTCTTCAAGAGGAAATAAAAGCTGTGCCTGAGGCAGGACCGTGACCTGGGCACAGCAGGAAAGCTCTTCTGTCAGGTAACATCCTTCTAATCATTCCACAGGAATTTATAGACAACAAAGACAAAGATACCAAATATATCTGGATTGGCTTGAACACTGAAGACGTGGAGAAAACATGGAGTTCAGGGTAAGATCACAGAGTAAAAGAAAAGAGGTGATGATTTGTGGGGGGAGGATATCTTTGGGAAAAGCAAAGTGTGGTATCCCTGCTTGGAAACACAACTCTGAATCTGAGCTAATTACCCAAAGCACAGATGTAACCCTGCAGGCTCAGGTATGTATTCAGAGTCTATTTCATGGCCAGTTCCAGGTCAACAGGTTCCTGCTGGGCACTCTTGTAAACTGATTTCTGCCTCCAGGACCAGATACAGCCACAGCTGATATATTTATTAATGCAGAGATATTATTACACACTTCTGCTGAAATCCCTGCCAACAAACTCTCTCACTTTACAGACCATGTGCTGCTTGCTCTGTTGAAGGTGATGCCTGTCACATAGCTCTGGCTGGGATCTGTGGAGCTTCCTTCAGCATTGTGGCTGCATGGGGAGGATCTTTATCCTGACCACCAATAATCCCAAGCAGTCCCTGATGGAGGTGCCCAACCCACCTCTGCACATCTGCTGTGCTTCAAGGGGGTGGTCAAGTGGGCATCATCCACCCCTCTCATTTAGAGCACTACCAGGATTTTTAACCAGTGCTGAGTTTAAACCCAACAACCCATTGCATTCCTTTTGGTCTCTCAGCAGGACAGCTCTAAAAAGCATTGAGGCTGACAAGAATTGTGCTGTTTACAGAAGGAAAAACGTGATCCAGGCAGACAACTGCCAGACATTAAAGGAGTGGATCTGTAAGAAGAATGCAACTTTGTTGATGCTCTGAGTTATATTTATGCACAACAAGCAGAGTTTCTTGCCAGGAGACCCATTTTACAGACAAACCAACTTGTGATGTAAATAATTTTTATCAGACTTGCAGGGAAATTTGCACTTCGCTGTGCTGTGCTCCCTAAGGAGTCAGAAGACAGGTCCTGCAACAGGGCTGCAAGCTGGCACATGAGGATTTTGGGGTGCTGAGCCTTCACAAAGACAGATTTTGGCAGCAGCTGCCTCAGGAAGGCCAGAGGAGGAGCACACTGTGCACATGGCCTGTGTGAAGTGCAGGAATTATGGCCCCTGTGGGGGATGAAGGGTGTGCTGGCCTCACTGCTGTCACCTCTGCCCACAGACATCTGCTGAGCTGAGGACTGCTTATTTGGGTTTCAGCATTTTAGTGTTTTCTGAAGTCTGTGGTTTTGTTTTTGTTTTCGTTTTTCTTTTCCTTGGGGGTATAATTGTGACTCACAGAAGCCACTTGAGGGTTGGAGAAAAATGCATTTATTGGACAGTGTCTTATTCAAAGCTGCTTCACAGCTACTGGATGTAGACAGCACACCAGGCATGGAGTGACTTGTGACACTCGTGGTTGATATGCTGATTGCTCCCATCTTCCTCTGGTGCTGAGCCTTGGAATCTGAAGGGATTAACTAGGGAAGGACTGTAAATAGCATTGCAGTGCAAGGAAATAAAGGTGATAACACCTTTCTCTCCACCTATATTTTGTCCCTTTGCATTGTAAATTCCAATCAGTTATGGTATGATGAGGTACCAAAGCCAAAGAGTGGTGAAATTAATGCCTGCAGTAAATACATTACTTAGGCATTGAAGTGTCATGAATAAATGCTATTTCTGGGTCTAGAACACAAAAATGCTAAGAGCAGTCTGACCTAGTGCCTTTATTAGATTCCCATATTTGACAAGAATGAAGAAATGTTATGAATTGAAGGTGCTACTCTAACAAAAACGGCACAAACTGGAATTTAAATCCTTACAGCAATGAGAAAGAAGAACAAATCTATCATGGCTTTTGGGACGGTGAGCCTTTACCTCATCTTTGCTGTAATGCACACAGATAAAGGCAACTGCAGTTTTTGGGGTTTTTTTTCACACCTGCACTTGCCTGGGGAGGGTTAATGTCCACCACTTTAGAGGTGCAGATTAAAAAGTGAACTGTACCCTCAGGGACTTCCCTTCAAACAACAACAACCAAAAAATCCCAACACAGATTTACCCTGCAGAATGCAGCATCAGCAGCTCAAGACTCATGAGAAACTGCTGTTATGTAAGAGGAAACAACAAAAATCCCCCAAACTCAGCACAGCATGTGGGGGGAAGAGGATTGTTTCGCTCATGCTAGACAGAGAAGCAAAGAAAAGGAGAAAGTCTGAAATGAGTAAGATAATCATCTATACCTGTAGAATACATGCTTTATAGAGAGGTAATTTCTCACTGCTGAGAAATTTTCACTCCAGGGAACTCACAGCACACCCTTTTCCATACAGTGGAGTTGACAATTTCTGATTTTATGGCAGATCTTTCTTGATTCATGCTGAATTTAACAAGAAAAACAAACTCCTGTATGCTGGCTTCTCCCAAATTAGTCGTGGTGTTTAGGTTTTAACAATATTCGTAGAACATCTACTATTTGGGCCTTCTTGCTGTTATTCATGTAATTAAGCAAGTTTTTGCAAGGCCTTACTGAAGCTATTACCTACAATTTGAGCAGTCACTTATTTAGAATAAAAAAAAAAAAAAAAAAAAAAAAAAGAAATTACCATTGAGGTACTTCATCAAACTCCACTCTGAATAAAGCAAGTTGGCAGAGTTTGCAGCTTGACTCTTCTTTTCTTAACATCACCAAAGAAGATGTTCATTGCATCCCTGAGGAGTCAGATTCCAGAAGAGCTTTCACTGTAACCTTTTGTTAAAAGTCTGACACATTATGAGGTGTTAGAAAGGGAAAAGAATTCTTTTTTTGATCAAATGCCATGTTTCATGTCAGCCCCAACATTATGAATAAAGATTTTTTTTTTCATGTTCAAAACCTGAATATTTTACTTAGCTTCAGATTTTTTTTTCAGTGAAATGGTGCCTGAGATAAAAAAAAAAATTGTTTTAATGTCCCAATATTAAGATACAAATCACTGTAATTCAGGAGGTCTGTAAAGATATTTATTAATTATCTTTTCAGGACTATTGCACATACCATATCCTTCAGAATCAGGTTAATTTAAAAACATTGCAGAATAACACCCTCCCCCCAACATATAAATTAATTGGCTTTTCATACAGTAGAGTCCTGTTACTTTGCCTATAAAGAATACAAGCAATTAGGAAAAGTGTAATCCAGCAAAATTAGTGATTATATTTAAATAAATATCTGAAAGTCACAAGTTGCTGGCAGCATCCATGTGCATGGATAGTCCTGCTACAGTCAAGTCCTTCTGTTCCAGAAAATAATGAAGGTGAGCTTCCCATTCTTCCTTCTCTAGAAAGCCGATAGTCATATTCCTTCCAGGAAAATTTGCTTCCTCTGGGTCAAATGACACATTTAATTTTTGGATAACCTGCTAGACATGAGTGGGACTCAGACAATCAGAGGGTTTGTGCCCTAATTCTGTTCAGGATCCCAGCAATCCAAGAGCACTGGAGGCTGCTGCTGAAAATGCCACTCACACAAGGAAACACTGACTGTCCATCTGGAAATGTACCCCTTGCTCAGAAGCCTCACACCAGGACAGGACAGGGCATGAGGAAAACACAGAGAAACATCCCTTGATGTTAATTCTCTCATTCCCTTCTCCTGATTTTACCTCCTTGCACTGAAGACTGTTTCTACCTTTACACATTAATGCCCACAGCTTCACTGCCACTCTTCAACTCCTCTCCCTGCCATCAGTGCAGATGCTCAGGTAAATAAATATTCTTATCTACAGTGACCATTTTTTTGGCTGAAGAAAATGCTGTGAGAATAACTTCAGGTGCAGTGCAGCTACATAAGTTAGGTTGACAGCGTTATCACCAGGATTTAACAAAATTAAAAGTAACATAACATTGACAACACATGGAATACAATGCAAGGTGCATCCCATCAAATGGAAAGAGAGGAATTTGCTGTGATCCTGTCTGAAACAACAGTGTTCACTTCTGCATTGCCCTGTATCCACAAGGCACTGGCAGTCCTCCAGACAGACCCACTTCACCACACATCCCTGCACACAGAGAAGGAAAAGCAGAACAAAAACCTCCACTTCTTTCCAAAAAGGAAAGAAAGAGTAGCTGCTCCTACAAGAGAAGAGCAAATGGAAGAAATACTGATGGCACAACAAAAAGAAACTACAGTTGGGCAGTAGCTGGAAAAATTGGGCAAGAAAATTACTTCTCAAGATGCTGAAGAGAGCCTTTTAAATGGTATCTTTAAAGCCTTCTTCCATGGAGAATTCTGGCTACCAGAAAAGTCATTCACCTGTAGGTAGGAGCTGGGACACATTCCCAGGTCCCAAAGTATAGGCATGGCCTGTGTAGGCATCATATCAGTGTCTGAGTGTCAGGGGTGGTGGCTTTGTCCACCTTTATTGTGCTGAGTTGATATTCAAGCTACAGACCCATTTCCTGGTTAAATAACATCCTGAGGCTGAGACTCCTCTGGGCTCCAGATAGGCACAGCTTCCAGAGCCTTTTACTTCAAACCTGTCAGGGAGAAGGGGAGACAGGATTACTTGGACACCCACAATCAAATATTGCAATGGAACAAAGGCAGCTATGGGCATCTCAGGCTCTCTTTGAAGAAAATCTGATTTATCTCAGGCAAGGCACCACAGGAGGATGATGTTTTGTGCCTTGAAGAGAACACCATGGAGTCTTTTCTTAATGGTATCTTCTGCCCAGAATACAAAATCCAGGACTTGTAGTACTCCTGCATCTCATTTAGTGGAGAAATACACTCTTAGAGCAGAGACTGAAACTCAGGTTTGCCCTTCTCAGGGATGCTGTGCCATCAAGATGGGTACCACCACCTTGCACTTCCACATACTCCTACACAGCCAAAAGGTTTCAGCAGAAGCTCTGAAGCAAATGTACTTCTCATTTCTCCCTTCTTCAGAATCCAACAGGCATCATGGCTAAGGGGGTGGGGGGAAACCAAGGAGCAAACCTCAGTTTCCACACTGTAAGTGTCCCTACATAAGAGGTAAGGGACTCCTTCAGCAACTCTGTTTTCAAACAAAGTGTTATAAAATTCTGTGGATAGGCCATGCAAACTGGAATGGTCCCTGGAAAAGCCAAGGGACAAATCCCCACCAGTGCAGTAACACCTGAGCTTAGACATCAAGGTGTTTGCCCTCCTCTTCAGGAGAAGCAGTTTGAGGCAAGCAGCGAGGCAGAAGTCTAAGAATGGGAAGAGCCTCACTGAAAATGGATGTTTGTATTGCAGACAGATGATAAAAATGTGGGAAGGACTGCAGTTTTCAAATTGAGGTGCCCACGTGCTCCTCACATCTCACATTAAATGCCTTTTTCAGATCAAGCCTTCAGGGCTCAGGGATGAAGGAAGTATAGTCACACATCACCAGTAATGCCACAGATATTTAAATTTTCCACCTTTTAACGTAATTTCAGACTTAGGAAATCTCAGTGCTAATGCCTATCAATGGTAATTCTGCCAACTCCTACCAGCAGCTGCTCCAGGATGAGCTGCAGCAGCCTCTGAGGAGATGGGATGGCTGCTAGGGAGAGGAGCAGAACACAGGGCCCTGGCCACAGAGCAGCTCATGCTACATAAATTCACATCTTCCTTTCCCTCCACCAACCTCTTCCAGAGGAACATTCTATAAAAATGAAAACATGTCTTAGCAGTCTCCCAAATCTCTTTGCTATAAACCTCACACAACTTACATGCAGGTTGGTATTTTTGCAAAACATATTCTCTATTGAGGAATTTGTATTACTGTAATCTTCCCTTCCTCCCCTCACTGCTTTGGTATGTTGATGTCTCTTGGTTGAACTTTCACTTTCTCTAATATCTGTTACCATGAGCCTGCCTCATGCTGCTTATCAACATTACAAATTTAACCCCTTTCATCTGCCACAGTTTTAACAATGCCATGTGAAACCTTCATTGCATTCCATGCCCTCTCCATAATCATCCCTTCAACATAATAACAGATATTTCCTACAGGCCACTATTTCTGTATTCTTTTTCTTACTCCCCTATAATCAAATATCATCAGCAAAACCCCTCCACATCAACTTACAGTTCATTGTCTAATGCTTTTCCATTTACCCAAAAGAACTCTTCATTTCTTTTAGAGAGTCCAATCCATGGGTCTTGCTTTGTTATCTTCATCATAAAGCTCTGTAGGAACAAACCCACATGAGAAAAGCTGCATGTTCAGTCCAGCTATCAAAATACAAAGTCTTTGATCCAGGGCAAAAGCAAAACAACAATCTAGCCTTTCCTGCAGAAGAAACAATGTTAAAACCTAAATATACAGAGACTGGTGATTGGGATAGGGTTGACTGATGTAGAGAGAGGCTATTTTAAAATATCAAGGTCTGCTATCAAGGTCTGGAACATATACAGAAGAATATATTCTCCTAGGCCTTTGTGCAGGGTAGAATCTTTCCTAATATTGTGGTAAAATATAGAAAAAAAAAGCTCCAAGCTGCACTTGGGGTAACCAAGTCTCCTAAATCCAAAGGTCACAATTAACATATTTACCATAATTAACATATTACCAAACAGTTGTTCAATAAAAGATAAATGAGATGCACAGCATTCACCCTGATAGATGCCTTCAATGAGTATTTTATAGCTGTGAGCAGCACCAAATTTAATTTAGACAAGCACTCAGATATTTCCTAAAACATCAACTGCTCTAACTGATGTTTCCTGTTTTCAGGGAGAAGAGGCACAAAGTTTTCTGCAGGCTGTGACTCATTGTGGTCTTCCATCAGCTTCCTAACTGTTCAGCTGAGGAGGCTGGAGCAGCAGTTCCCTGGAAGTGAACTGGAGGGAGAAACAGGATCCCCCTTTGGTTCCCTTACCAGCTCCTGATGATTTTCAATGACCAGGAGGGAAGCGTTGTGGGATGAGCAGTGGCTCTGGCTGGAGTTCCAGTCAGCTTCCCTCTCTGAGAGGTAGTAACACTTCCTCTGGAAGTACAGCCAGCCTGATGGACACAGCTCCAGGGGAGGGCACTCAGGAAGGTCTTTGGCTGGAGAAGGGTTTGCTGGGAAAACACAAAAAACAGTCTACCCATTTCTTCCAGTTGGGGAAGGTTTTACTTTCTGACTGCATCATGTAAAATAATCCCAGGCTAGCCACAGCACTGTTACTTCTGCCCAGCAGGAATAGTTATTGTAAACTAATGATACATTCTGGATCCTGCACCCTTCTGCCTCTTGACATATCCTTAATAGGATGGTCAGGGACAGGAGAAGGTCTAATAAAGTATCACCCAAGGACTCTTCTACAGTTTAAAAATTCCAACAACTCCAGTTTTTGCATATGTTGCTTCCTCACCGCTGAATTAGTAACTTTGTTTATTATGGTGTCATTTTTGAAGGACCGCAGATTGGTAGGACAATCTTCCTGTTGTTATTTGTTTTCTTGAACTTGGATTAAGACCAATAGTGATGTGGCAAACTTGATACCAAAAGTACACTAAGACTAAACTGATCCCTCCCTTACCCGACTGATGCATGTGGAGTCGTTTCTGCAGAACTAACCCACAGTTTCAAACAGAAATCACAGATTGACACAGAATCACAGAGTGGGTCGGGTTGAAATTGACTTGGAAGATCATTTTGTTCCACGCCCCTGCCATGGGCAGGGACAGATTCCAACAGACCAGGTCACTCAGAGCCCCATCCAGCCTGGCCTGGGACACTGCCAGGGATGGGGCAGCCACAGCTTCTCTGGGCACCCTGTGCCAGGGCCTCCGCACCCTCTCTGAGCACAGAACCCCAAACTCTGGGAATTTCTATTGCTACTTATATTGTCTTTCAATATTCCTTACTTACCAAACTGGATACATGAAATCAAAATGACAGCAGCAGTAAGGACTCCAGCGATGGCTCGCCACAGCCAGATGTTTGAGAATAGACCTGGAAAAAAAAAAAAAAAAAAAAAAGGAATTAAAAAACAAAACACAACAAAACAACCCAAACAACAAGTCAGAACCAGCTGACAGGGCAGTAGAGCCCAGGACCTCGGTGTTGTCACCTTTGCTGTGGCGAGCCGTGCCGTGTCCCGCCATGGGCGCGGAGCTGACGGGGCCGGAGCGGCCGGGCCGCGGCGGGGCCGCACCGAGCGCAGCCGCTCCCCGAGCTCCCGGCCCCCTCCGCTCCCGGCCCAGCTCCTGGTCCCGCTTCCCCTCACGCCCGCTCCGCTCAGCTCACTCCTGGTCCCGCTTCCCCTCACGCCCGGCCCCGCTCCCCGAGCTCCTGGCTTCGCTCCTCCTGGTCCCGCTCCCCGAGCTCCCGGCCCCGCTCCCCGAGCTCCTGGCTCCGCTCCGCTCACTCCTGGTCCCGCTTCCCCTCACGCCCAGCCCCGCTCCCGGTCCCGCTTCCCTCACTCCTGGCCCGCTCCTGCAAGAGCTCGCTGGATGTTCTGAGATCAGCAAATTCCAGGAACTTACACTATGAGGGAAGGCTCTGGTTTGGTTTGGTTTTGTCTGATAGGGGTTTTATGCGGTTTTACTTTATTTTTGGGTGGTTTTTTGTTTTGTTTTTTTTAATTTTGTTCATTTTAAATTTCTTTATTTTCTTCTTTGCATGGAGGAGGAGAGTAAAATCAAGTATTTAAACTCTGATTACTTAAACCTCTTCGGAAAAACTGGCCAGTGATTTGCTTTATATAGAAGAGCATAAAGCCTCGTGATGCTGGCTTGCCAGCTGTGGGTATGAAGGTGCAATAAAAATTTCAACGTTGCTTGAAAGACAGGGCCATACATATCATGCATTTCATCTGCTGGTTTTGCACAATAACTGCTGCACTTACAACAGCTCTGGCCTGTGGTGTGTGTTCAAACAGCCTGAGGAGCACAGCTCTCAAGTCATCCTGTGGGCTCTGTGAGGCTGCTGAGGAATTCTGCAGAGCTTTATCCAAAATAAGCATCCTTCTGTAACTGGGCAGGAAATCTTCAAACAGAAAACCATAGGAATGGGGGTTACACTTGAAGCCACTGCAGCCTCCAGTGACTTTTCATTGTCAAGGATTCTGAGCAATGGTGAGTTCCTGAAAATCATCTCCAGGTGTTTATGGTTACAGCTTATAAAGAGCCATATAAACTTTATACTTCCATAACTATAATTTGAGTTGCAGTTGATTTCAGCATTTGCCTGCTGCAGGAGTTCATTGAAGCACTGAACTGCACAAAATTCCCAGGAAGGCACTGGGGAAGGAAATGAAAGATAAAAGGTTGAAGAAGAATCCAAAAGATATTTGTGACAAGGCTTAAGGCATGGTGGCTTCAGGGAGCTTAGGGAGCTGAGGATCCCCAGGAGAGGGAAGAGGTGATGGCTCCACAGAGCACAAGCTGGAGACTTTTCCAGAGATTTGCAAGACATGGATCCAGAGGGGTGGAAGATGAGAGTGGGGTGTGGAATTAGGGCAGCAGGGAGGTTCAGTACCTACTGCTCCATCCCCAGCCTGGATTGATCCCAGGGCTTGTCCTGACCCACGCAGTCACAGCACCTGCTCCGTTCAACCCCATCAGATTCCTAAGGGCCACTTCCCAAGAAAGAACAGGATTTCTTCCAGATCATTTGTGACTCACTACAGAGCAAATATCGCCACTTAGCACCTGCAAACTCACTCACCACTTGAAGCCTTTGCAGTCAAAATCCCAAAACAGCTCCACAAAGTCCAGCCTGTGACAAAGGAAACTAATCTGCCAGAGATTGCTGGAGCTCTGTAGCACTGTCAGTGCTGCCTTTAAGGTGTTCTTTTTGTGTCCTTGGAACCTGCTTGAGTTTCTGACAGCAAATCTGCATTGGCACTGCATCCTCCTGAAGTGCCCATTTGGCAGTTTCAGGTCCTTCTGTGTTGGTACCTTTGTCATTTAGAGCCAGATAAAATTGTTTCCATGTGCAGTACAGCAGGAACTTCTTTGGTTTACTAAAATATCACTTGTGTCTGCAATGTCTATCCATGTCTGTCTCTGCTTAGTTACTTCTATGCAGCAGCTTCTGGGCTTTCTAATGGTTTGGGGTGGTTTCTTTTAAGACCTTGCCTTCATTCACTGTTTTCTCCTAAATAAATCAAAATCCCTTGGCTGTGATTTTTGCCAAGATACTCAGAGCATTTTTTCCACCAAGTGTATCACTGAATTCCACAGGTGGCTTGAGACACATTGGATACAGGTCCATAGAAACTAGGAGAAGCCCTGAGGATCAGCTCTTGGAGGTGTGCTGTCACAGGTTCTCCTTGACAAGGTCACTGCTGAGCCAGTCCTGTAGCCAGGATGAGTCCTCTGGGGCTGGTGCGCCAGCCTGGCCTGTCCTCAGTGTCACCATTGCCCAGCTGCAGCAATTGAAACCAGCCTGGCATTCTCTGAGGCACTGAGCACAGGAGCCATCTCCAAGGAGAAGAGGGCAGAGCACGGTGCTGCCATTGCCTGTGGGTCACTCTCACACTTCTCACCAGCTCCTTCACAGCTCACTGGGGCTTTCATTGCTCTGTTTGCTCTCCAGCTCAGCTTCTGTGGGGACTCTGTTCTTCAGCCCTTGCTGGTCTCTGCTGCTCTCCATCCTGTGCCCTTTCCCAGCAGATCCCAAATCTGACACTCCTTCCCTTCCCCACACAGGACTGGGGCTGATTTTATGCCCAGAGCTGTGCTGCTGTAGGATCCTTTCCCTTGGGCTGATTCCCATTTCCCCACAGGCTCTGGGATCCCCTGTGCTCATGGAACAGTCTGGGACAGGGGAAGGTTTATCCACAGCCAGCCCTGACTTTGTCCTGTCCATCCTGCCAAGGACTGGGGCTGCCCTTCCCCACCAGATCCCAACCAGGAATCTGTGCTGCCCTTCCCTTGTGGCTGCAGGCAAGGCCAGGCTGTGGCCAGCTGGGGAAGGGTCTCCTTGGGCACAGGCAGGGCTGGGAACACAGGGCTGGCCATGGCTGTGACCTGCAGAGTCAGCATCTGTTTGGGATCAGCCCTGGCCCCAGCCTGGACTCCTCTGCCCTGGCACTGCCTGCCTGCAAGTGCCACCTCTGGCATGGGACAGTGCCAGACTCCTGCTGTGTGCCAGAGCCAGCTCTGCCAGAGGGGATCCAGCCAGGCTCAGACACCAGCAGGGAAAGGCTGGGCTGGGCTGGGCCATGAGTCTGGAGGGGCTGCAGGAGAGCCTGGGAGCAGAGATTGGGCAGCTGCAGAGAAATGAGACACATCCCATCCACGTTTGCTGCAGGAAGCTGGGATAACATAGCAGCCTGGAGCTCTTGTTTTTAGCTCTCCTTCTGATGGCTCTTGGACATGGTTGCAGCTTTTTCACACATGGTTTTTATTCTTTCCCATCCAGAACAAGGGGCACTTCTTACTCCATGAGGTCCAATGACCATACAGTGTTCTTGACAACAACACGGCTCATATGGAACCTGATCAGGGAAAAAAGTCCAATGTGATTACATTCCTGACATGCAGTGAAAGGCACAGTGGCACCTGCTAGGCTCTGTTACTGTCACTGGCATCAGGAACTGCCTTGCTGCAATCTCCCTCCCATTCCTCACTTTTGTCCCCCACATCTCCACAATAGTTTCTGGGCAATGCTTTCCCATCCAGAAACATTCCCTGCTTTGCCCCCCTGCAGCCCATGGTGCTGACATCAGCCTCTCTCTTGTCCCTGCCTCCTGTCTCCTTCCTTTCCCCAGGGAACTGCATCCCCTCACATCCTTCCTTGCCCAGCAGAAGCACAGCTGTGTCCTCTCCTGCCATCCTTACAGGACAGCCCTGTGTTCCCTGGCACTGAAAGGCTCCCTTGCCTTGCCACAGCCATGGGCTCAAGCACCTGCATCTCAAGGAATCAGCTTCCCCAAACCACAGCCCCTCATCTCCCTTGGGCTCTCTGCTCTGCCTTTGGGATTTTCCCCTTCCCAGCCATTGCATGGCAGGGACTGGCTGCAATGAGCTCACATGGCTGGGTCATGTTCCACGTTGTTGATCCACTTCCACTTCTGCTCCTCTGGAGAATATCTGAGACCAAGGAAGTAGTTTACTTCTTTTGATTGTGAGAGAAGGTAATTCTGGAAAGGAAGCCAACAATGGGAACACATGAAAATGACATTTTCTTCACCACAGGCACAAAAGTCACAGTGCTAAACAGCCAGCACAGAGAGTGTAGTGTGCATCCAGCCACAGCACATCTGCCCAAGGCTCCAATTTAGAGGCCCCTTAGGATTATAACAAATGCAATATTATATCTGTTGTGGACATTACAGGTAGAATTTGTAGATTAACAGGTGTGACTCCACACCTGGGGACACTTTCCTGTTATGATTGGGGTGCCAAAGCCTTTTCAGGTTATGCCAAGCAATGGCTCTCACAAAGAAGTGTCTGTTCACCCTCCTTGCCCTGTGTGCTAAATCCCTGTGAAACCCCAGCCAGCTGGGCAGGGAGTTTGCCCCTTCCCATGGCATCAGGCCTGGGCACAGAAGCTTCCAGGGCCAGCACTCCAAGGCCCAGGAGCCTCTCCCTGTGCAGGGCTTTGCTCCCACTGCCAGCACTGGGCTGTCCATGGCTGCCAGCACGGCCCAGAGCCCAAGGACATGGGACAGGAGTGGCACAAGTGTCCCTGCTCAGCCCCTGGCCAGGCAGCTCCAGCCCCTGAGCAGCTGCCCCAGCACTTGGATCTCACCAGCTCTTCCCTGCTCTCAATGATCACCAGCTCTGAGCCCATGGCAGTGCAGAATGCACGGGAGGAATTCCAGTTTATCCATTTGTCCTCTGGAGAAAAGAAGTAGCATTTTCTCCCATGTCTTTTCCATGGTGGGGAACAGCCTGCAGAAGGGAAGAAGAGGTGTGGAAAATCCATGTTCACACTGACCAAAGGATGGCACAACAAAAGAGAGGTGAGAGAGGCAATTGCAGCCCCAGAAATGCCTGTGTGCTCCTGCTGGGAATTGTCACCAGAGCAGCAGGGATCCCCCACAGGCTCTGCAGCTGATACCAGCCCAAAATCAGCAGGCAGCAGCCAGACAGGGAGCAGCACAGCAAACATGATCCAGCCTTTGCCATCCCTGCTCAGGAAATGCTCAGGGCACAAAAGCAGCTCTCAGATTCCCACAGTCTGCTTTGCCTGGTGCAGAATTGGGCAGCAGAGGTGCTACTGAAAGCACCAACATTTGTGTGCATTGCCAGGCAGGGCAGCAGCAGGAGCAGAGAGGGGGAGCTGGGAAGGGGATGGGATTCAGATGGACAGGGCCTGCAGGGGACACTTTGGCTGGGGACCCAGCAGCTCTGAAAAACAGCAAAAAAGCCTAAAATTCTCCTAAAAACAAGCATGGAATTGCATGAGGTCAAAGGCTGCCAATGGAGTTGCCCTGGGAGAGCAGCCCAGGCACAGTGTCCATCCTGCTCCCTGCAGGGCTGGGTACCACAGGGATTGTTCCTCCTGTCCCTTCCCTGCCTCCCACTGCTCTGCTCTGGCAGCACAGAGGCAGCAGCTCTGCCCTGGGCAGCAGCAATGCAGAGCTGAGCCAGCACTGCTTCCAAAGGAGCTGCAAATGCAAACCCTCCATGGGCTCCAGAGCTCTCACATGGCACAGGGCTTCTTTGTTTTCCTCCTCAACTAAATCCTGACACAGTTCCTTTGCTGTCCCCCTCAACAGCCAATCCCACAGGCTCCTGGCACCTCCCTTTGGAATGACAGAGGATTGCCTACCTGCTGCCTCTCCAGGGCTGGGGGACAATGTTTGTGACAATGCTGTTGAGTCCTTTTGGATGCTGGAGGTCAAGGATGTTGGGTCCTGTTGGCTGGTGGGGGACAATGTTGTTGAGTCCTTTTGTTTGGTTGGTGACAATGTTCTTGAGTTCTCTTGGTTGGTGGGGAAAATGGGTTGGAGTCATTTTGGCTGGAGGAGGTCAATGTTGTTGAGATGTTTTGGGTTCCTGCTGTTGGACCATCTGGAAATAAGAACACAATTTTTAGCTGTAAGGAATGACCACCATGCCATGAACTGTCACAGAGCTCTGCTGGACCTCTCTGATCCCCCATCACTCAACACAGAATGGAAACACTGCCTCTTTGCTCATTATTCCACTATAAAAAAATTTAAATGTTCAGGTCAGGTTCCACTGAGTAAAAGGCAACACTTTAGTTCATCTAAACCATTTCTCTCTTAATAACAGTGTATTTGGCATAACGAGTCCCTATTGAAAATTCATACCAAACTAAAATTTAGAATTAACTCAAAATACAACAGATTTTATTAGGAGCAAAAGTGATACTTGTGTTGTCTTGAACCCAAAAACTATCTTCATTTAATTCCTCAAGTTCAGATCTCAACTTTCTTAGGAGTATTTTATCAGGTCTCTAACTGCTCTGAGCCAGTACTGAGCCCCACAAAGGAGCTCTAACTAAAGCCAGTCCTGGATCTAAGTCTAAGGACTCCCCTCACCATGTTATACTTAAAGCTGTATAAAATGCAAATGACACCTTTTTATTTTTCTGTTGGTTTATTATTTGTTTTTCATTTGCCCCACCCTTTGCTATTTGATATTTTATAAATGTCAGGGCACTGTCACATATCAACCCTGAACTCTTTCCCTTGAAAAAAGAAGAATGCATTGCCTCTCACACTTATTTTTTAATTCCAAGGATGAAAGTCTTTCCCATGTCTTCCCCATGATGCATCTCTGAGCTAGTGGCAAACTCTGGGACTTGAGATTAGGAGCTTCTCAAGCTTTCCCAGCTATCAAAGGATGGAAAGAAACCAGCAAAAGCATCTGAAATTTGAAAATGAATCTTTGAAAACATTTAAAGGAAACACCAAATAGATCTATTAAATTCTATTTTTTCTGACAGTAGTAAAATTTCTTTCTACAAAATATTTTTTATCTTTTATGATGCTCAAATTATGTTATGATTTTAAGCAAACTCCTTTAAGATGTGCTTTAGTTGCCTCCTTCAAATGAGCTTTAATTCAGAATTACTTTAAGATTTTTGGTGTTATGGACATGTTGGTCTCATGATACAACCTCATCACCTTGTGGGATTCTCACAGTTAGCAATGATATTACTGGTAGGCATTACCAGAAATCTTTACTTATTTCTCCAAAACATTTTAATAATTATTTTTTTGTTATTTGAATCTTGCCAGCTGCTTTTCATTTGGATTTTGGCTTTTTTATCTGTTGGAATTTTAAACTTTCAAACCACTCGACTTTCTTACACATTTTCTCTTACAGCCATGGTTGGCTAAAAACTGCTCTCCTTTACATCCAAATGTAACTTCTGCTCCTACTGCCTTTATGTGTCATGGACTGGACATCAGTCACTGGGACAGAGACACAAATTAATTGTTGTTATGACACCAACAAATGAACTTACATGTGATTATTAAATATACTGCCAGCACCAGCACAAGGATTATCACTGCCAATACAGCAACACGTTTTCTGGAACAACAGCTTTTACCTAGAGAGGGACAGAAAAAGAAAGATCAGGGGAACAGCTGGACAGAAGCCCCTTCCCTCTGCATTCCAAGGGGCCTTTCCAGGCTCCCTCTGGGAATCTGGGGCCTTCCAGATGTGCAGGCTGGAGCCAGGCTCAATGTGCTGGTGCTTCCCCACTGCCTCTGGAGCCCTGTGCTCAGGGAACTGAACACATCCCAACCTGCCATGGCTTGGAGGTGCTGCAAACTCCAGCAGCAGCAGCCACTGCATCCTCAGCACTTGGTGCAGGAATCTCAGTCTGCTGGGGACACCAGGCCTGGGCCAGGAGCAATGCATGTTCAGCTCTGCAATAGTCTCCAAAATGGATAAAAACTGCTCTCAAGATCACACCAGAGACGCTCCCTCACACTTGCACCTCAGCAAGAGAAAAGTAGATCTGCTACCAACTTGTCTGTGTAAATATCAACAGCCCTACCTGGACACTCCACCTGCAGGTTTCCAGCTCTGGCCCTCCTGCTCCCCTTGTGATCTTGGGGACTTTGGAGCTCCAAGGAACTCTCTCAACACATGTGGGAGAGAGACTGGAGAATGCAAAGAAAGCTCAGTGCTCAGCACTGGACCTACCTTGGACATCAGGCACCGTCAGGATTCTGGCTCTGCTTGGTTCAGGCAAGTTCAAGTCAGCATAAAGGACATTTTCTGCCATTCTTGTTCCACTCTCTTCTTTCCTCCCTTGGCTGTTCTGACAGTGAGGCTCTGGGCTGGGCACAGCTCAGAGCTCCTTCCTCTTTCTAACCCTCAGGAGGAAGTTCTTGACCATTCCGGTCACGCATAAACTTCTAATGAAAAGAGAATTCTATTTATAGTTCATCTTTTGGTAGCACAGGGTTTCCTGTCACTAACATGAGGAAATACAAGTTCACAGACACCCTGAAGTCACCTGTGTTGGGAAGTGGTTCTGGCATTGGAAGTGTCTTGAGTTCCCAAAGCTTCACACACTCACACACAAGCTCTGCTTTGTGTTTGGAAAAGAAAAGCTTTATTCCATGCACTGGCAAGGAGATGAACTGTACAGGGGCCCAGCAGTCAGCCCAGGCAGTGCAGTGGAGCTCTCTGGGGCACCCAGAGCACATCAATAGCTCTGCCCTGTGCTGTGCTCCATCTCCAAGGAGAAGAGGGCAGAGCACGGTGCTGCCATTGCCTGTGGGTCACTCTCACACTTCTCACCAGCTCCTTCACAGCTCACTGGGGCTTTCATTGCTCTGTTTGCTGTCCAGCTCAGCTTCTGTGGGGACTCTGTTCTTCAGCCCTTGCTGGTCTCTGCTGCTCTCCATCCTGTGCCCTTTCCCAGCAGATCCCAAATCTGACAATCCTTCCCTTCCCCACACAGGACTGGGGCTGATTTTATGCCCAGAGCTGTGCTGCTGTAGGATCCTTTCCCTTGGGCTCATTCCCATTTCCCCCTGAGAGGAATGATGGATTTGTCTTGTCAAAATGTGGGTCTGCTTGTAGATAAAACTCGATGAGAGAGATAAAAGAAACAATGGGAAGTATTCCTCTGATTGATGAATGGAAAAAACAAAGATATTTGTCTTAACCCACAAACTGTAGGTTTGCTGATAAATGAAATGAAATATTGAAAGATGAAAGAAACCATGGGGAAAAACCATCAATTCCATAAAAATTAAATATTCAAAGGCAGGCTTATACATTTGAGGGGTATCTCAGGTATCAGGTGTTCCAGGAAGTCTGTACATCTCAAGTACCTCAGCCAATGGGGAAAGAGAGAGGGAAACATGGCCAGGAAACTTTGGATAAAAAGGGAGGCTGCATCCTCCAAAAATCTGAGAGATCCCAGGGGAATGCCCCATGGCCTCTGCCTGTATTTGAATCAAATAAAAGGACTCCTCTGTCTCCTTTTTTGGACATCAACCTCTGGTGTTTGTGGATTCAGTTTCCTGGCCCTATCATCCATTTCATCTGCTGGTTTTGCACAATAACTGCTGCACTTACAACAGCTCTGGCCTGTGGTGTGTGTTCAAACAGCCTGAGGAGCACAGCTCTCTCCAAGTCATCCTGTGGGCTCTGTGTGAGGCTGCTGAGGAATTCTGCAGAGCTTTATCCAAAAGAAGCATCCTTCTGTACCTGGGCAGGAAACTTCAAACAGAAAACCATAGGAATGGGGGGTTACACTTGAAGCTTTCACTGCAGCCTCCAGTGAGACTTTCATTGTCAAGGATTCTGAGCAATGGTGAGTTCCTGAAAATCATCTCCAGGTGTTTATGGTTACAGCTTATAAAGAGCCATATAAACTTTATACTTCCATAAGTATAATTTGAGTTGCAGTTGATTTCAGCCTTTGCCTGCTGCAGGAGTTCATTTAAGCACTGAACTGCACAAAATTCCCAGGAAGGCACTGGGGAAGGAAATGAAAGATAAAAGGATGAAGAAGAATCCAAAAGATATTTGTGACAAGGCTTAAGGCATGGTGGCTTCAGGGAGCTTAGGGAGCTGAGGATCCCCAGGAGAGGGAAGAGGTGATGGCTCCACAGAGCACAAGCTGGAGACTTTTCCAGAGATTTGCAAGACATGGATCCAGAGGGGTGGAAGATGAGAGTGGGGTGTGGAATTAGGGCAGCAGGGAGGTTCAGTACCTGCTTGACATGGAGCATGTTTGACCTACAAGGGGACAGTGGAAGGTGGGGTGCCCAGCCTGGATTGATCCCAGGGCTTGTCCTGACCCAGCTGCAGCACCAGCACCTGCTCCTGTTAAACCCCATCAGATTCCCAAGGGCCACTTCCCAAGAAAGAACAGGATTTCTTTCTAGATCATTTGTGACTCACCACAGAGCAAATATCACACTTAGCACCTTGCAAACTCACTCACCATTTGAAGCCTTTGCAGCCAAAATCCCAAAACAGCTCCACAAAGTCCAGCCTGTGACAAAAGGAAACCAATCTGCCAGAGATTGCTGGAGCTCTGTAGCACTGTCAGTGCTGCCTTTAAGGTGTTCTTTGTGTGTCCTGAACCTGCTTGAGTTTCTGACAGCAAATCTGCATTGGCACTGCATCCTCCCTGAAGTGCCCATTTGGCAGTCAGGTCCTTTTCTTGTGTTGCTACCTTTGTCATTTAGAGCCAGATAAAATTGTTTCCATGTGCAGTACAGCAGGAACTTCTTTGGTTTACATAAAATATCACTTGTGTCTGCAATGTCTATCCATGTCTGTCTCTGCTTAGTTACTTCTATGCAGCAGCTTCTGGGCTTTCTAATGGTTTGGGGTGGTTTCTTTTAAGAACCTTGCCTTCATTCACTGTTTTCTCCTAAAATCAAATCAAAATCCCTTGGCTGTGATTTTTGCCAAGATACTCAGAGCATTTTTTCCACCAAGTGTATCCTGAATTCCACAGGTGGCTTGAGACACAGTTGGGATACAGGTCCATAGAAATAGGAGAAGCCCTGAGGATCAGCTCTTGGAGGTGGTGCTGTCACAGGTTCTCCTTGACAAAGGTCACTGCTGGAGCCAGTCCTGTGTCCAGGATGAGTCCCTCTGGGGCTGGTGCTGCCAGCCTGGCCTGTCCCCAGGAGTGTCACTCATTGCCCAGCTGCAGCAAGAATTAAACCAGCCTGGCATTCTCTGAGGCACTGAGCACAGGAGCAGCAGAGGTCAGGCTGGGATTGCTTAGGGATTGCCTGGCCTTGGCACCAGGATTAGACCCTGAGCCCAGCAGAGTGAGGAGGAAATGTTTCACCCTTCCCTTGCAGTGGGGATGCCAGAGGTAATCCAAGAATCACAAGCTGTAAAGGGCAAGTTTATTGTAAAACTGAGATCACAAGATCAGAGAAGTGTGAAGAAGAGCAACACAGAGGCAGAGGAAACAAAGCACTTTCAATCAAACTTCTGCCCTTGTAGGGATTTCCCTGCAAGCCATAGTTGCTCCTAAATCCTGAGACTTCCTGTGGCTTTCTGGGTTGATGGGGTTTGTGTAGCTCCACAGTGGCCCCAGGGTGCTTCCCCTTGCCACCCCTCTGGGGCACAGCTGCTGCCTCTGCTGCCTGCTGAAGGCTCCAACCCAGGGCCAGTGGCTCCCAGGGAAGAGGCTTTTCCCTGGCCCTGCCTTCAGGAGAGCCCATTTGAGCCCAGGGGGCACATTCAGCAGCTGGAATATAAAATACAAGGGCAGAAATCTATAACACAGCACAGAATGCTCTCCCAACCTCTGCAGTAAAGTGATTGCAAGCAAAGAGCACCTCCAGCCCAGCTTCTTTCTGGATTATAACACTGCAGATCCTGGGTTCTGACACTGAGATTGTTCTGCTACAGCTGCATGTTCTTACTCTGCTCTTTGGGGATTGAAAGTCAGAGAAAGAACTGCAAACACATTTCCAAAGCATCTTGATTAGAGCAGTCAGTGAGGATGACAGCTGGTGTGAGGGACATCAAAATGTACTTTCAAGTCAGAAACACTTCTCACCAGCTCCTTCACAGCTCACTGGGGCTTTCATTGCTCTGTTTGCTCTCCAGCTCAGCTTCTGTGGGGACTCTGTTCTTCAGCCCTTGCTGGTCTCTGCTGCTCTCCATCCTGTGCCCTTTCCCAGCACATCCCAAATCTGACACTCCTTCCCTTCCCCACACAGGACTGGGGCTGATTTTATGCCCAGAGCTGTGCTGCTGTAGGATCCTTTCCCTTGGGCTCATTCCCATTTCCCCACAGGCTCTGGGATCCCCTGTGCTCATGGAACAGTCTGGGACAGGGGAAGGTTTATCCACACCCAGCCCTGACTTTGTCCTGTCCATCCTGCCAAGGACTGGGGCTGCCCTTCCCCACCAGATCCCAACCAGGAATCTGTGCTGCCCTTCCCTTGTGGCTGCAGGCAAGGCCAGGCTGTGGCCAGCTGGGGAAGGGTCTCCTTGGGCACAGGCAGGGCTGGGAACACAGGGCTGGCCATGGGTGTGACCTGCAGAGTCAGCATCTGTCTGGGATCAGCCCTGGCCCCAGCCTGGACTCCTCTGCCCTGGCACTGCCTGCCTGCAAGTGCCACCTCTGGCATGGGACAGTGCCAGACTCCTGCTGTGTGCCAGAGCCAGCTCTGCCAGAGGGGATCCAGCCAGGCTCAGACACCAGCAGGGAAAGGCTGGGCTGGGCTGGGCCATGAGTCTGGAGGGGCTGCAGGAGAGCCTGGGAGCAGAGATTGGGCAGCTGCAGAGAAATGAGACACATCCCATCCACGTTTGCTGCAGGAAGCTGGGATAACATAGCAGCCTGGAGCTCCTGTTTTTAGCTCTCCTTCTGATGGCTCTTGGACATGGTTGCAGCTTTTTCACACATGGTTTTTATTGCTTCCCATCCAGAGCAGGGGGCACTGCCTACTCCATGAGGTCCAATGACCATACAGTGATAGTCACTATAATTTCTGGCTTATAGGGAACCTGATCAAGAGAAAAAAGTCCAATGTGATTACATTCCTGCCATGCAGTGAAAGGCACAGTGGCACCTGCTAGGCTCTGTTACTGTCACTGGCATCAGGAACTGCCTTGCTGCAATCTCCCTCCCATTCCTCACTTTTGTCCCCCACATCTCCACAATAGTTTCTGGGCAATGCTTTCCCATCCAGAAACATTCCCTGCTTTGCCCCCCTGCAGCCCATGGTGCTGACATCAGCCTCTCTCTTGTCCCTGCCTCCTGTCTCCTTCCTTTCCCCAGGGAACTGCATCCCCTCACATCCTTCCTTGCCCAGCAGAAGCACAGCTGTGTCCTCTCCTGCCATCCTTACAGGACAGCCCTGTGTTCCCTGGCACTGAAAGGCTCCCTTGCCTTGCCACAGCCATGGGCTCAAGCACCTGCATCTCAAGGAATCAGCTTCCCCAAACCACAGCCCCTCATCTCCCTTGGGCTCTCTGCTCTGCCTTTGGGATTTTCCCCTTCCCAGCCATTGCATGGCAGGGACTGGCTGCAATGAGCTCACATGGCTGGGTCATGTTCCACGTTGTTGATCCACTTCCACTTCTGCTCCTCTGGAGAATATCTGAGACCAAGGAAGTAGTATGAACCTTTTGATTGTGAGAGAAGGTAATTCTGGAAAGGAAGCCAACAATGGGAACACATGAAAATGACATTTTCAGCACAGCCACAGAAGTCACAGTGCTAAACAGCCAGCACAGAGAGTGTAGTGTGCATCCAGCCACAGCACATCTGCCCAAGGCTCCAGAGGATGAATTTCTCCATTTTAGAGGCCTTTTAGGAATATAATAAATGTAATAATACATCTGTGGTGCCATTATAGGTGTAATTTGTACATTAACAGGTGTGACTTGATACCTGGGGACACTTTCCCATTCTGATGTGGGTCCCAAAGCCTTTTCAGGTTGTGCCAAACAATGGCTCTCACAAAGAAGTGTCTGTTCACCCTCCTTGCCCTGTGTGCTAAATCCCTGTGAAACCCCAGCCAGCTGGGCAGGGAGTTTGCCCCTTCCCATGGCATCAGGCCTGGGCACAGAAGCTTCCAGGGCCAGCACTCCAAGGCCCAGGAGCCTCTCCCTGTGCAGGGCTTTGCTCCCACTGCCAGCACTGGGCTGTCCATGGCTGCCAGCACGGCCCAGAGCCCAAGGACATGGGACAGGAGTGGCACAAGTGTCCCTGCTCAGCCCCTGGCCAGGCAGCTCCAGCCCCTGAGCAGCTGCCCCAGCACTTGGATCTCACCAGCTCTTCCCTGCTCTCAATGATCACCAGCTCTGAGCCCATGGCAGCACATTCTGCACGGGAGGAATTCCAGTCCTTCTTTTTCTCTCTCTGGAGAAAAGAAGTAGCATTTTCTCCCATGTTTTATCCATGGTGGGGAACAGCCTGCAGAAGGGAAGAAGAGGTGTGGAAAATCCATGTTCACACTGACCAAAGGATGGCACAACAAAAGAGAGGTGAGAGAGGCAATTGCAGCCCCAGAAATGCCTGTGTGCTCCTGCTGGGAATTGTCACCAGAGCAGCAGGGATCCCCCACAGGCTCTGCAGCTGATACCAGCCCAAAATCAGCAGGCAGCAGCCAGACAGGGAGCAGCACAGCAAACATGATCCAGCCTTTCCCATCCCTGCTCAGGGCATGCAGAGAAATGCTCAGGGCACAAAAGCAGCTCTCAGATTCCCACAAGTCTGCTTTGCCTGGTGCAGAATTGGGCAGCAGAGGTGCTACTGAAAGCACCAACATTTGTGTGCATTGCCAGGCAGGGCAGCAGCAGGAGCAGAGAGGGGGAGCTGGGAAGGGGATGGGATTCAGATGGACAGGGCCTGCAGGGGACACTTTGGCTGGGGACCCAGCAGCTCTGAAAAGCAGCAAAAATGCCTAAAATTCTCCTAAAACCAGCATGGAATTGCCCTGAGGTCAAAGGCTGCCAATGGAGTTGCCCTGGGAGAGCAGCCCAGGCACAGTGTCCATCCTGCTCCCTGCAGGGCTGGGTACCACAGGGATTGTTCCTCCTGTCCCTTCCCTGCCTCCCACTGCTCTGCTCTGGCAGCACAGAGGCAGCAGCTCTGCCCTGGGCAGCAGCAATGCAGAGCTGAGCCAGCACTGCTTCCAAAGGAGCTGCAAATGCAAACCCTCCATGGGCTCCAGAGCTCTCACATGGCACAGGGCTTCTTTGTTTTCCTCCTCAACTAAATCCTGACACAGTTCCTTTGCTGTCCCCTCAACAGCCAATCCCACAGGCTCCTGGCACCTCCCTTTGGAATGACAGAGGATTGCCTACCTGCTGCCTCTCCAGGGCTGGGGGACAATGGGGTTGAGTCTTTTTCTTTGGTTGGTGACAATGTTGTTGTGTCCTTTTGGATGCTGGAGGTCAAGGATGTTGAGTCCTGTTGGGTGGTGGGGACCATTGCTGTTGAGTCCTGTTGGCTCTTTGCAATTGGACCACCTGGAAATAAGAACACAATTTCTGCTTGCCAGGAATGCCCACTGTGCCATGAACTGTCACAGAGCTCTGCTGGACCTCTCTGATCCCCCATCACCCAACACAGAATGCAAACTCTGCCCCTTTACCCATGATTCTAGTACAAAAATCATTAAATGGTCAGGTCAGATTCCACTGAGTAAAAGTCAACCCTATAGTTCATTTACAGAAGTTGTATCTTTATATTGATTCAGTTTCTCAATTTCCATCTGGATGCCAAGTTTCTTTGTGTATTTATATTTCTGGTCACCAAGACCATACTGAACCCACAAAGGAACTGTAACTTAAGCCAGACTTGGATCCAATTCTAATGACTCCTCTTTCAATGGTAAACTGGCATTACATACTAATCACACTTGGTTACATTGTGTTGGTTTAGATTTTGGTTTTAATTTCTCCCATCCTCTGGTGTTTGACATTTTATAAACGTCAGGGCACTGTCAGATATCAACCCTGAACACTTGGCCTTGAAAAAGAAGAAGGAATTGGCTCCCCCAGCCCTATTTTTAAAATTCCAAGGTACAATGGCTTTGCCATGTCTTCCCCATGTGCTTCTCTGAGCAGGTGGCAAACCTCTGGGACTTGAGAGAGATTGGATGGGGAAGCTGCTCAAGCTTTCTCAGCTCTCACAGGATGGAAAGAAGAATCAATATCTGAAATTTAAAATTGATGCCTTGAAAATATTCACAGGAATTAGCAAATGGATTTTTTTCTGGTGGCAATAAGAATACATTTTTTACACAATATTATTGATCTCTTCATATAACTTAAAACATGCAATGAACTCAGTGCAGAGACTGAGCAGAAGGTTTTTACTGAAATAAGCTGCAAGTAAATTCCTTTAAACTCTGATTTCAATGCTCCTTTCAAATGAACTTCAACTCATAAGTATTGTAAGATATTTTGGTGGCACACCTTGGCCTCCTAAGACAACATCATCACCTTGAAAGATTCTCAAGGAGTGCAATCACAAGACCAAAAGGCATTATTTGATCTTTACTGGTTTCTTCAAAACATTTGCATCATAACCTCGTCAGTGTTTGAACATTGTCATTTTCACTTTTGCACATCTTTTTCCTTTTGGAATTTTGACCTTTCAAACCCCTTGGCTTTTTTGCAGGTTTCCCCCTACAGCCATGGGGGGCTGAAAACTGCTGTCCTTGGCCTTCCCACCAGACTTCTGCTCCTCCTGCCTTGGGATGTCATGGCCTGGCCATCACTCAGTGGGACAGGGACACAAATTAATTGCCAGGGTCACATTTTTAGCAGGACTTGCCTGGGAGTGTCCAGGACAGTGTCAGGGCCAGCAGAGCCAGAAGCAGGACAACAACCAGCACAGCAATGTGTGCTCTGGAACAAGGCCTTTGACCTACAGAGGGACAGAAAGAGACAGATGTGAGGAACAGCTGGACAGAAGCCCCTTCCCTCTGCATTCCAAGGGGCCTTTCCAGGCCCCCACTGGGACTCTGGAGCTTCCCAGGTTTCCCTGCTGGAGCCAGGCTCAATGTGCTGGTGCTTCCCCAGTGCCTCTGGAGCCCTGTGCTCAGGGAACTGAACACATCCCAACCCAACAATGGTTGGGGGAGAGGGGAGAGGCTGCAGAGCCATCATTCAGGAAGGGCCATTGGCCCAGCCTGTCTCAGCAAGTGCACAAGGTGCTCCATATGCAAAGATTTCAGCTGCAATAGTTCAGCCTAAAGGAGCCCTTGCCTTTCCAGCTTTGTCATTCCCACAGGATTAATGCTGTCCTAGAGCAGGAGGTGGCAGCTCTGTGACACTGTGCTGGCAGTAACTGGGGCAGGACACATCCTGCCTGCCAGCAGCAATTGCCAGCTGCAGATGGAGATTCCTTTGGCTTTGGTGCCTGGGCAGATGGAATCTGGCAGGAGCAGTGCCATGCCCAGCCTGATGTGCTGCTCAGCCCCAGGCTCAGGGGCAGCCAGCAGTGCCCTGGCAGCCCAGAGGGCAAAGCCTGTCCTGGCAACACCAAACACAGCCCCAGCAGCCCCTGGGACAGGATCATCCTGCTGTGCCCAGCCTTGGATGGGATCTCCTGGAGCCCCAGGGGCCCCTCTGGGCCTCTTGGCATTGGGCACCAGCTGGAAATAATCCCCAGAAAGCCACTGGCTCCTGCCCTGCCTGGCACAGAGCAGGAGGGACATGGGCAAGGGTGGCACTGGGAAAACTCCTGGGCTGGGATAAAGATGGTTTAATGGAAAAGAGAAACCATGCATGCAGGCAAAGCAAAGCAAAGCACAGCAAAGCAGGGAATTCATTCCCCACTTGCCATGGGCAGGCAGGGCTCCAGGCAGGCCCAGGGCAGCAGGGCTCCAGCACAAGGGACAGTGCCTTGGGAAGGCTGAATTGACTGGAAAGTGCCCAGCTGTGTCACTGAGGTGACTCTGGCACTCAGTGCTTGTCTGCATGGCAGTGAGATGCACCATCCATCCCAGCTGGGGGATTTCAGGAGCACTGCCTTGTGACCTAGAGGGCTCCTCTGGGATCCCTGATGCCAACACATTGCATTTGCATCCTACCTGATGAAATTAAAGGGCACTCATTAGACTGAGTTTTGCAGTCATGAAACATTTCAGACTCATCAAAATTAATTCAAGAACAAATATGATTCTTCATGCTCCAAACCTGTCTCCCAGATCCAAGGGAATTGGTTGCTATTCTCTCCTGGTGAAGCTGCACTGAGAACATTTTCTTGGTCTCCCAAGATTCTTGGTGTCATTTGCTATCAGAAGTGCTTTCTGCAGAGGTTTTTGTGTAAGAACATTTTTGTCACTGAGTTTCTGAAGCTAATTTGCAAGATTTAGTCAGAATCTGGGATTGATTATGGAAGGGTCTCAAGACTTTGATCATTTATCAAAGGATGGAAAGTAACAAGCAAAACCATCTGAAATTTCAAAATGATTGCTTGAAAACTTTCAAAGCAAGTGCCACTGTGCTCTGATTTTGATTTTTTTTTTTTTTATTTCTGGATGGAGATGATGATTTTTTTCTTTCTCTAAAATATAATGTGTTGTTATAAATTGGGCATGCAGATATAGATGGAGTACAAAGCTTTTACTTGAAGAAGGTGAAAACAGCTCCCTTTAAGATGCCATTTTAGACTTTGCTGTCTTTTTCAAATGGGCTTTTATTCTTAATTATTTTAAGATTTTTGGTGTCACACCTTGGTGTCATAATATAATCTCATCACCTTGAAATATTCTCACATATTCTAATTAAAAGAGCAATTGGCATGATCTGATTTTGTTTCTTCAAAACATTTGTATAATACATTCTCCCAGGTTCCAACATTGCCAGTATTGAATTGGGTTTTCTTTTTTTTTTCTTTTTAAATTTTAAACCTTCAAACCACTTGATTCAGTGACACATTTCCTCTTACAACCATGGCTGGCTAAAAACTGCTGTCCTTTACCATCAAACCAAACCACCCTTCCTCCTGCCCTTGGGTGTCATGGCCTGGGCTCAGTCAGTGGGAGAGAGACACAAATTAATTGCTGTTGTTGCATTTCCAGCACTTACATGGGATAATCATAAAGAGAGCAGTGAGGAGGAGCAGGATTATCTCAGTCACCAGGACAGCAACTCGTGTTGTGGAACAGCAGCTTTTTCCTAGAGAGAGACAGAAAAAAGTAAAGATCAGGGGCAGAGCTGCAATAAAGCCCCTTCCCTCTGCATTCCAAGGGGCCTTTCCAGGCTCCCTCTGGGAATCTGGGGCCTTCCAGGTTTCCCTGCTGGAGCCAGGCTCAATGTGCTGCTGCTTCCCCACTGCCTCTGGAGCCCTGTGCTCAGGGAACTGAACACATCCCAACCTGCCATGGGTTGGAGGAGAGGGGAAAAGCAGGAGAGTGCTCCCAGCCCTGGATTGCACAGGGACACCCAGAGGGTGGGTGGGTGAGAGAGGGGCTGCCTGAAGGAGAGGGGGCTCAGTAAAGAGGGGCTGAAAAGGGCTGCTCTGAGAGACTGGGATCCAGGCAGGAAAGCAGGAAAGCAGAGGGATTGTTCCTCCTGTCCCTTCCCTGCCTCCCACTGCTCTGCTCTGGCAGCACAGAGGCAGCAGCTCTGCCCTGGGCAGCAGCAATGCAGAGCTGAGCCAGCACTGCTTCCAAAGGAGCTGCAAATGCAAACCCTCCATGGGCTCCAGAGCTCTCACATGGCACAGGGCTTCTTTGTTTTCCTCCTCAACTAAATCCTGACACAGTTCCTTTGCTGTCCCCCTCAACAGCCAATCCCACAGGCTCCTGGCACCTCCCTTTGGAATGACAGAGGATTGCCTACCTGCTGCCTCTCCAGGGCTGGGGGTGACTTTGTTGGGTCCTCTTGGCTGCTGGGGGACAATGGTGTTGAGACATTTTGGCTGATGGAGGTCACTGTTGTTGAGTCCTGTTGGCTGCCTGCTGTTGGACCTTCCAGAAAGAAGAATACAGTTTTTATTTGCAAGGAATGCCCACTGTGCCACACAGTGCCAGAGCTCTGCTGGAGCTCTCTGGCTCCCCCATCACCCAACACAAAATGCCAGCTCTACCTCTCTGCTCACTCCTTGCAAACAGCCCCCAAAGCTGCAGCTCACACCAAGGGCTTGCCTTGGTTCCAAAGGGCCAAACTCTGCAACTGACCCAGAGCTGCTCCAGCCCCTCTCAGAGCAGAGGGGATGAGAGGCACAGCACACACAGACCCACAGCAATGAGAGACAAATGACACCAACTCCAGATTTGGTGCTCTATTCAATGCACCTCATTTCACCTCCTTATGTTGTCTTGCTTTATTATTTAATTTGTCTTTTCTCTGGTATTGCCCATTTTATACACATCAGAGCACTATCAGGTATGTTCCCTGTACCCTTTGCCTTGAAAAACAAAAAAGCAATTACCCCACCTAAGCCTGAGTTTTACACCAAATACATTAAAGCTTTTGGGTTTTTTTCTTGAGCTCTGAGTATTTGGGAGACTCTGGGACTTGAGTGTGGTTGGTTGTGGAAACATTTCAGACTTACTCAATTATCAAAATATGGAAAGAGACAATGAGAAATATCAGACATTTAAAACTCATTCCTTGAAAACTTTCAAAGAAACCACCACATGGCTCTAATAAGAATTATGTTTTCCATGGAGATAAGAATGTTTTCTAATCCATGGAATTAATGCATCTTTCTAGGTAGCTCAATATTATTATAAGCTCAGTGATATCTATGCAGACACTGAGCACAAGGCTTTCATTTCAGTAAGGTGACAAAAATTCCTTTAAGGTGTAACTTGGCCATTGTTCTCAAATGAGCTTTATTCCAGATTATTTTAAGAGATTTGGTGTCACACCTGGGTGCCATGATGCAATATCATCATCTCAAAATTTTTACAAGGATTGCAATCAGATTAAGCCTAGGCATTATCTGATCTTGACTTGTTTCTTTAAAACATTTGTATCATAAATTCAGAAAAACTTTGATCCTTGTTTTTTCATTGGGCTTTTGGCTTTTTATCTGATGGATTTTAAAACTTTCAAACCACTTCCCTTTTTTTTTAACATATTTCCTCTTACAGCCATGGTTGGCTAAAAACTGCTGTCCTTTGCCTCCAAACCACACTTCCATTGCCCCTGGCTTTGGATGTCCTGGCCTGCACCCCAGTCAGTGGGACAGAGACACAAATGACTGCCAGGGTTCCATTTTTAGCAGGACTTACCCCTGAGGGTCAGGTACAGTGCTATGAGCACCACGAGCATCATCCCAGCCAGGAGAGCAGCCAGGGCAGCAACTCTGGGGCTCAGAGCTCTGGGACAATGGCTTTTACCTGGAGAGGAGCAAACAGAGAGATCTGGGACACAGCTGCAATAAAGCCCCTTCCCTCTGCATTCCAAGGGGCCTTTCCAGGCTCCCTCTGGGAATCTGGGGCCTTCCAGGTTTCCCTGCTGGAGCCAGGCTCAATGTGCTGCTGCTTCCCCACTGCCTCTGGAGCCCTGTGCTCAGGGAACTGAACACATCCCAACCTGCCATGGCTTGGAGGAGAGGGGAAAAGCAGGAGAGTGCTCCCAGCCCTGGATTGCACAGGGACACCCAGAGGGTGGGTGGGTGAGAGAGGGGCTGCCTGAAGGAGAGGGGGCTCAGTAAAGAGGGGCTGAAAAGGGCTGCTCTGAGAGAGTGGGATCCAGGCAGGAAAACAGCTCTTTTCTGGGAGCCACAGATAAGTATCTGGGAAGCTTTGTGCACACAATAAGAAAAGAGTTGATAGGTGTTTCCCAGAAAACATGAGAAGAGAAATATAAAAATGTTATAGAAAATGTATAAAAACTTGAAATTAAAATGCAAGTGAACCTTTCAATCAAATGATATCTACTGTGGTTCCCTGTCAAAGTTAGCTGTGAGAGAGGTGATAAAACCTGCTTCCTGGGTTGTTTATAATGGCACCCATCTGAAAAGACAAGAGGAGGGTTCACACTTTGTGCAGAAGACAATCAATGGATGGGAAGAAATAATTTCTGTCAGAGTGAAAGAAGCATTAGAAAAAAGGAAAGAAAAATGAAAATGAAATAAAGAAACACACTGTATGAAGTTTCTTAATTTTTTAAAAGTACTTTTAAGCAGATATTGCAAAACCAGTGAAAACATTTATGCAATAATTTTAAACTCAGTAAAGAAACATAAATCCTTGATCAGAATTTTGCCAATGTTTGATCCTAAATCAGACCAAACCTGTCCATGAAACATTTCCCACCTGGGCATTACACAAGCAGTTTCACAGCCAGAGCAGCAGCAGAAGCCCCCAGGCAGTGCCTGCTGTGCCCAGGGAGCAGCAACAGCTGTGCAGGAGATGCTGCAAACTCCAGCAGCAGCAGCCACTCCATCCTCAGCACTTGGTGCAGGAATCTCAGTCTGCTGGGGACACCAGGCCTGGGCCAGGAGCAATGCATGTTCAGCTCTGCAATAGTCTCCAAAATGGATAAAAACTGCTCTCAAGATCACACCAGAGACGCTCCCTCACACTTGCACCTCAGCAAGAGAAAAGTAGATCTGCTACCAACTTGTCTGTGTAAATATCAACAGCCCTACCTGGACACTCCACCTGCAGGTTTCCAGCTCTGGCCCTCGTGCTCCCCTTGTGCTCTTGGGGACTTTGGAGCTCCAAGGAACTCTCTCAACACATGTGGGAGAGAGACTGGAGAATGCAAAGAAAGCTCAGTGCTCAGCACTGGACCTACCTTGGACATCAGGCACCGTCAGGATTCTGGCTCTGCTTGGTTCAGGCAAGTTACAGTTAACATAAAGGACATTTTCTGCCATTCTTGTTCCACTCTCTTCTTTCCTCCCTTGGCTGTTCTGACAGTGAGGCTCTGGGCTGGGCACAGCTCAGAGCTCCCTCCTCTTTCTAACCCTCAGGAGGAAGTTCTTGACCCTTCCGGTCGTGCATAAACTTCTAATGAAAAGAGAATTCTATTTATAGTTCATCTTTTGATAGCACAGGGTTTCCTGTCACTAACATGAGGAAATACAAGCTCATGATCTCCATGAAGTCACCTGTGTTGGGAAGTGATTCTGGCATTGGAAGTGTCTTGAGTTCCCAAAGCTTCACACACTCACACACAAGCTCTGCTTTGTGTTTGGAAAAGAAAAGCTTTATTCCATGCACTGGCAAGGAGATGAACTGTACAGGGGCCCAGCAGTCAGCCCAGGCAGTGCAGTGGAGCTCTCTGGGGCACCCAGAGCACATCAATAGCTCTGCCCTGTGCTGTGCTCCATCTCCAAGGAGAAGAGGGCAGAGCACGGTGCTGCCATTGCCTGTGGGTCACTCTCACACTTCTCACCAGCTCCTTCACAGCTCACTGGGGCTTTCATTGCTCTGTTTGCTGTCCAGCTCAGCTTCTGTGGGGACTCTGTTCTTCAGCCCTTGCTGGTCTCTGCTGCTCTCCATCCTGTGCCCTTTCCCAGCACATCCCAAATCTGACACTCCTTCCCTTCCCCACACAGGACTGGGGCTGATTTTATGCCCAGAGCTGTGCTGCTGTAGGATCCTTTCCCTTGGGCTGATTCCCATTTCCCCCTGAGAGGAATGATGGATTTGTCTTGTCAAAATGTGGGTCTGCTTGTAGATAAAACTCGATGAGAGAGATAAAAGAAACAATGGGAAGTATTCCTCTGATTGATGAATGGAAAAAACAAAGATATTTGTCTTAACCCACAAACTGTAGGTTTGCTGATAAATGAAATATTGAAATATTGAAAGATGAAAGAAACCATGGGGAAAAACCATCAATTCCATAAGAATTAAATATTCAAAGGCAGGCTAATACATTTGAGGCAATCTCAGGTATCAGGTGTTCCAGGAAGTCTGTACATCTCAAGTACCTCAGCCAATGGGGAAAGAGAGAGGGAAACATGGCCAGGAAACTTGGGATAAAAAGGGAGGCTGCATCCTCCAAAAATCTGAGAGATCCCAGGGGAATGCCCCATGGCCTCTGCCTGTATTTGAATCAAATCAAAGGACTCCTCTGTCTCCTTTTTTGGACATCAACCTCTGCTGTTTGTGGATTCAGTTTCCTGGCCCTATCATCCATTTCATCTGCTGGTTTTGCACAATAACTGCTGCACTTACAACAGCTCTGGCCTGTGGTGTGTGTTCAAACAGCCTGAGGAGCACAGCTCTCTCCAAGTCATCCTGTGGGCTCTGTGTGAGGCTGCTGAGGAATTCTGCAGAGCTTTATCCAAAATAAGCATCCTTCTGTACCTGGGCAGGAAACTTCAAACAGAAAACCATAGGGATGGGGGGTTACACTTGAAGCTTTCACTGCAGCCTCCAGTGAGACTTTCATTGTCAAGGATTCTGAGCAATGGTGAGTTCCTGAAAATCATCTCCAGGTGTTTATGGTTACAGCTTATAAAGAGCCATATAAACTTTATACTTCCATAAGTATAATTTGAGTTGCAGTTGATTTCAGCCTTTGCCTGCTGCAGGAGTTCATTTAAGCACTGAACTGCACAAAATTCCCAGGAAGGCACTGGGGAAGGAAATGAAAGATAAAAGGATGAAGAAGAATCCAAAAGATATTTGTGACAAGGCTAAAGGCATGGTGGCTTCAGGGAGCTTAGGGAGCTGAGGATCCCCAGGAGAGGGAAGAGGTGATGGCTCCACAGAGCACAAGCTGGAGACTTTTCCAGAGATTTGCAAGACATGGATCCAGAGGGGTGGAAGATGAGAGTGGGGTGTGGAATTAGGGCAGCAGGGAGGTTCAGTACCTGCTTGACATCGAGCATGTTTGACCTACAAGGGGACAGTGGAAGGTGGGGTGTGCACAGCTGGCATTCTAAGAACAGCTTATTCAGCATTATTCACTCTGCAGGAGTGGCTTGGGCTCCTGCCACTCAGTCCTGCCTGTACTGAGGTCAGAAATAGCACTGTGGCTTTGAACCACGGAGCATTCAGAAGTGACTGCTCTCTTCATGCTCACCACGAGTACAGAAGGTAATTCTGACAGCTACCAGCACCTGCTCCTGTTAAACCCCATCAGATTCCCAAGGGCCACTTCCCAAGAAAGAACAGGATTTCTTTCTAGATCATTTGTGACTCACCACAGAGCAAATATCACACTTAGCACCTTGCAAACTCACTCACCATTTGAAGCCTTTGCAGCCAAAATCCCAAAACAGCTCCACAAAGTCCAGCCTGTGACAAAAGGAAACCAATGTGCCAGAGATTGCTGGAGCTCTGTAGCACTGTCAGTGCTGCCTTTAAGGTGTTCTTTGTGTGTCCTGAACCTGCTTGAGTTTCTGACAGCAAATCTGCATTGGCACTGCATCCTCCCTGAAGTGCCCATTTGGCAGTCAGGTCCTTTTCTTGTGTTGCTACCTTTGTCATTCAGAGCCAGATAAAATTGTTTCCATGTGCAGTACAGCAGGAACTTCTTTGGTTTACATAAAATATCACTTGTGTCTGCAATGTCTATTCATGTCTGTCTTTGCTTAGTTACTTCTATGCAGCAGCTTCTGGGCTTTCTAATGGTTTGGGGTGGTTTCTTTTAAGATCCTTGCCTTCATTCACTGTTTTCTCCTAAAATCAAATCAAAATCCCTTGGCTGTGATTTTTGCCAAGATACTCAGAGCATTTTTTCCACCAAGTGTATCCTGAATTCCACAGGTGGCTTGAGACACAGTTGGGATACAGGTCCATAGAAATAGGAGAAACCCTGAGGATCAGCTCTTGGAGGTTGTGCTGTCACAGGTTCTCCTTGACAAAGGTCACTGCTGGAGCCAGTCCTGTGTCCAGGATGAGTCCCTCTGGGGCTGGTGCTGCCAGCCTGGCCTGTCCCCACGAGTGTCACTCATTGCCCAGCTGCAGCAAGAATTAAACCAGCCTGGCATTCTCTGAGGCACTGAGCACAGGAGCAGCAGAGGTCAGGCTGGGATTGCTTAGGGATTGCCTGGCCTTGGCACCAGGATTAGACCCTGAGCCCAGCAGAGTGAGGAGGAAATGTTTCACCCTTCCCTTGCAGTGGGGGTGCCAGAGGTAATCCAAGAATCACAAGCTGTAAAGGGCAAGTTTATTGTAAAACTGAGATCACAAGATCAGAGAAGTGTGAAGAAGAGCAACACAGAGGCAGAGGAAACAAAGCACTTTACAATATACTTCTGCCCTTGCTAGAGACTTCACAGAGCTTTCTCCATCCTGCAGCTGATGGTGAGAACCATGAAAGGCACCAATAAAGGAGGAATGATTCTGCCTCAAAGGACACAGTAAAAAGGATCAGTCTTGGAGACACACAAGGGCCAGGGTTCCCAAGACCCACTGAAGCACATGGGGAGAGCTCAGCTCCTTCACAGCTCACTGGGGCTTTCATTGCTCTGTTTGCTGTCCAGCTCAGCTTCTGTGGGGACTCTGTTCTTCAGCCCTTGCTGGTCTCTGCTGCTCTCCATCCTGTGCCCTTTCCCAGCACATCCCAAATCTGACACTCCTTCCCTTCCCCACACAGGACTGGGGCTGATTTTATGCCCAGAGCTGTGCTGCTGTAGGATCCTTTCCCTTGGGCTGATTCCCATTTCCCCCACAGGCTCTGGGATCCCCTGTGCTCATGGAACAGTCTGGGACAGGGGAAGGTTTATCCACACCCAGCCCTGACTTTGTCCTGTCCATCCTGCCAAGGACTGGGGCTGCCCTTCCCCACCAGATCCCAACCAGGAATCTGTGCTGCCCTTCCCTTGTGGCTGCAGGCAAGGCCAGGCTGTGGCCAGCTGGGGAAGGGTCTCCTTGGGCACAGGCAGGGCTGGGAACACAGGGCTGGCCATGGCTGTGACCTGCAGAGTCAGCATCTGTTTGGGATCAGCCCTGGCCCCAGCCTGGACTCCTCTGCCCTGGCACTGCCTGCCTGCAAGTGCCACCTCTGGCATGGGACAGTGCCAGACTCCTGCTGTGTGCCAGAGCCAGCTCTGCCAGAGGGGATCCAGCCAGGCTCAGACACCAGCAGGGAAAGGCTGGGCTGGGCTGGGCCATGAGTCTGGAGGGGCTGCAGGAGAGCCTGGGAGCAGAGATTGGGCAGCTGCAGAGAAATGAGACACATCCCATCCATGTTTGCTGCAGGAAGCTGGGATAACATAGCAGCCTGGAGCTCTTGTGTTTAGCTCTCCTTCTGATGGCTCTTGGGCATTGTTGCAGATTTTTCACACAGGTTTTGTGTTGTTCGGGTCCCACTGCAAGGTGCAGCTCCAATTTCTCCATGTCCAATGGCCGTGCAGTGATAGTCAGTATAACGTCTGATTATAGGGAACCTGATCAAGAGAAAAAAGTCCAATGTGATTACATTCCTGCCATGCAGTGAAAGGCACAGTGGCACCTGCTAGGCTGTGTTACTGCCACTGGCATCAGGAACTGCCTTGCTGCAATCTCCCTCCCATTCCTCACTTTTGTTCCCCACATCTCCACAATAGTTTCTGGGCAATGCTTTCCCATCCAGAAACATTCCCTGCTTTGCTCCCCTGCAGCCCATGGTGCTGACATCAGCCTCTCTCTTGTCCCTGCCTCCTGTCTCCTTCCTTTCCCCAGGGAACTGCATCCCCTCACATCCTTCCTTGCCCAGCAGAAGCACAGCTGTGTCCTCTCCTGCCATCCTTACAGGACAGCCCTGTGTTCCCTGGCACTGAAAGGCTCCCTTGCCTTGCCACAGCCATGGGCTCAAGCACCTGCATCTCAAGGAATCAGCTTCCCCAAACCACAGCCCCTCATCTCCCTTGGGCTCTCTGCTCTGCCTTTGGCATTTTCCCCTTCCCAGCCATTGCATGGCAGGGACTGGCTGCAATGAGCTCACATGGCTGGGTCATGTTCCACATTGTTGATCCATCTCCACTTCTGCTCCTCTGGAGAGTATCTGAGACCAAGTAAGTAGTATGAACCTTCTGACTGTGAGAGAAGGAAATCCTGGAAAGGAAGCCAACAGTGGGAATAAAATGAAACAAGGAAAATGACATTTTCTTCACCACAGGCACAGAATTCCCAGTGCTATACAGGAAGCACAGAGAGTGTAGTGTGCATCCAGCCAAAAATCTATGCCCACAGCTCCAGAGGATTAATTTCTCCATTTTAGACCCCTTATGGATATAAAAATATCATAATACACCTGTGTTGCCATTATAGGTGTAACTTGTAGTTTAACAGGTCCGACTTGATACCTGGTGTAGGTGACTAGTGGGAGTGAACCTTCCCACAGAGAGGGTCCCACCAGGGACTGCCTTCTAAGGGGGTCTTCTGGCAGATCCCCTTGATGCAGGTGTATGCAATTCCACAAAGTTTCCTTTATTATCCAGCAGCTCTGTGAAGGAGGCCTGGGAGGACAGGTGGGAGAAAAGCTGCAGTTTTTATGGGGGAAAGCAAGAGTGGTGCCAAGGAGGAAAGAGGAATGGATTATGAAGGATTAACATGGGGAGTAAGACCTGGTGGGATCACTGAAACCTTTGGGGATAGCTCACCATGATAAGGGAGGATGTGCCAACCTAAGGGGCATCTCTCCAGGAGGATTAGGATGAGCTAATCACAGTCCATTCAAGGGACATCCCTCCAGGGCAGGGCTGTGGGCAGAGCTGTGGCAGGCCCATTGGCCTCCACACCTGGCAACACTTTTCCCTTCTGATTGGGGTGGCAAAGCATTTTCAGGTTGTGCCAAACAATGACTCTCACAAAGAAGTGTCTGCTCACCCTCCTTGCCCTGTGTGCTAAATCCCTGTGAAACCCCAGCCAGCTGGGCAGGGAGTTTGCCCCTTCCCATGGCATCAGGCCTGGGCACAGAAGCTTCCAGGGCCAGCACTCCAAGGCCCAGGAGCCTCTCCCTGTGCAGGGCTTTGCTCCCACTGCCAGCACTGGGCTGTCCATGGCTGCCAGCACGGCCCAGAGCCCAAGGACATGGGACAGGAGTGGCACAAGTGTCCCTGCTCAGCCCCTGGCCAGGCAGCTCCAGCCCCTGAGCAGCTGCCCCAGCACTTGGATCTCACCAGCTCTTCCCTGCTCTCAATGATCACCAGCTCTGAGCCCATGGCAGTGCAGAATGCACGGGAGGAATTCCAGTCCTCTTTTCTCTCCTCTGGAGAAAAGAAGTAGCATTTCCTCCCATGTTTTATCCATGGTGGGGAACAGCCTGCAGAAGGGAAGAAGAGGTGTGGAAAATCCATGTTCACACTGACCAAAGGATGGCACAACAAAAGAGAGGTGAGAGAGGCAATTGCAGCCCCAGAAATGCCTGTGTGCTCCTGCTGGGAATTGTCACCAGAGCAGCAGGGATCCCCCACAGGCTCTGCAGCTGATACCAGCCCAAAATCAGCAGGCAGCAGCCAGACAGGGAGCAGCACAGCAAACATGATCCAGCCTCTCCCATCCCTGCTCAGGGCATGCAGAGAAATGCTCAGGGCACAAAAGCAGCTCTCAGATTCCCACAATCTGCTTTGCCTGGTGCAGAATTGGGCAGCAGAGGAGCTACTGAAAGCACCAACATTTGTGTGCATTGCCAGGCAGGGCAGCAGCAGGAGCAGAGAGGGGGAGCTGGGAAGGGGGATGGGATTCAGATGGACAGGGCCTGCAGGGGACACTTTGGCTGGGGACCCAGCAGCTCCTGAAAATCAGAAAAAAAGCCTAAAAATCCCCTAAACCCAGCATGGAATTGCCTGAGGTCAAAGTCCGTCAATGGAGTTGCCCTGGGAGAGCAGCCCAGGCACAGTGTCCATCCTGCTCCCTGCAGGGCTGGGTACCACAGGGATTGTTCCTCCTGTCCCTTCCCTGCCTCCCACTGCTCTGCTCTGGCAGCACAGAGGCAGCAGCTCTGCCCTGGGCAGCAGCAATGCAGAGCTGAGCCAGCACTGCTTCCAAAGGAGCTGCAAATGCAAACCCTCCATGGGCTCCAGAGCTCTCACATGGCACAGGGCTTCTTTGTTTTCCTCCTCAACTAAATCCTGACACAGCTCCTTTGCTGTCCCCCTCAACAGCCAATCCCATAGGCTCCTGGCACCTCCCTTTGGAATGACAGAGGATTGCCTACCTGCTGCCTCTCCATGGCTGGGGGTTGACTTTGTTGAGTGTTCTTGGTTAGTGGGGGACAATGTTGTTGATTCCTGTTGGCTGTTTGCAATTGGACCATCTGGAAATGGAGAACACAGTTTTTATCTGTAAGGATTGACCACTATGCCATGAACTGTCACAGAGCTCTGCTGGACCTCTCTGATCCCCCATCACCCAACACAGAGTGCAAATTCTGCCTCTTTGCTCATTATTCTACTTTAAAAATTAAAAAACGGTCAGGTCAGATTCCACTGGGTAAAAGGGAACACTCTCACTTATTTAAAAAATTTCTATCTTAATAACAGGGTATTTGGCATAACAAGACCATATAGAAAACTCATACAAAAAGTAAAACATAGAAAAAACTCAAAATGCAACAGATTTTATTTCATGCAAAAGAGTAAACTCTGTGCTCTTCAACTTGAAATCTAACTGAATTTTTCAAGTTTAGATCTCAATATTTTTACGAGTATTTTTTCAGGACTGTAGCTGTTCTAATGCAGTACTGAGCCCCAGAAAGGAAGTATAACTAAAACCAGTCCTGGATCTAAGTCTAAGGCCTCCCCTTTCCATGTTATACTTACAGCTGTATAAAATGCAATTTATACCTGTTTATTAAATGTTGGATTAGTATTAGTTTTAATTTGACCAACCTTCACTCTTTGATATTTTATAAATGTCAGGGCACTGTCATATATCAATCCTGAAATCTTTGCTTGAAAAAAAGAGAATGCATTGCCTCCCAGCACTACTTTTTAAGTTTGAAGGATCAAAGTCATATCTTGCCATATCTTCCTGTGCATCTCTGAGCTAGTGGCCAAATGTGACTTGAGATTAGGAGCTTCTCAAGGTTTCTCAGCTATCAAAGGATGGAAAGAAACCAGAAAAACCATCTAAAATAAGGGATTCTCACAGTTACCAATGATATAACTGGTAGGCATTAACAAATCTTTACTTGCTTCTTCATAACATTTGTATAATTTATTTGTTGTTGTTGTTATTTGAATCTTGCCAGCTGCTTTTCATTTGGATTTTGGCTTTTTTATCTGTTGGAATTTTAAACTTTCAAACCACTCGACTTTTTTACAGATTTCCTTTTAGAGCCATGGGTGGCTAAAAACTGCTGTTCTTTGCTTTCAAAGGTAACTTCTGCTCCTACTGCCTTTATGTGTCATGGACTGGACATCAGTCACTGGGACAGAGACACAAATTAATTGTTGTTATGACACTTAGAAATGAACTTACATGTGATTATTAAATATACTGCCAGCCCCAGCACAAGGATTATCACTGCCAATACAGCAACACGTTTTCTGGAACAGCAGCTTTTACCTAGAGAGGGACAGAAAAAGAAAGATCAGGGGAACAGCTGGACAGAAGCCCCTTCCCTCTGCATTCCAAGGGGCCTTTCCAGGCTCCCTCTGGCAATCTGGGGCCTTCCAGATGTGCAGGCTGGAGCCAGGCTCAATGTGCTGGTGCTTCCCCACTGCCTCTGGAGCCCTGTGCTCAGGGAACTGAACACATCCCAACCTGCCATGGCTTGGAGGAGAGGGGAAAAGCAGCAGAGCCCTCCCAGCAATCAATGCCCACCCTCTGCTTCCTCATCTCCTTTGTTCCCTCCTCCCTGCTGCTGGGGACAGGAGCTGGGCTCAGGCTGTCTGGCTGTCACCCACTGTATTTTCTATTCCTTTGCCAGCACAGCCAACAAGTGTTCAGGGGCACAGAATGCAGCACCTCAGCTGCCCCTGCTCTGAGTGGGGAAAGCAGACAATGGTGTCCTCCTGCCTCCTCATGGCTTTGTGTCACTGCACGTTTGGGCCATCAGGATCAGCCCCTCTCCCCTTCTTGTTTCCATTCCCATCACTTTATCAGACAGGTAAACTCACCAGATGATTTGCAGGTTGCTGCAGCATTTGTGTCTTGGGATTTCACTTTCACTTCTGCATAGGTACAGCCTGAGTCTGGGAACAAGAACAGGGCACAGAGAGAGCTGAGAATCCACTTCAGTGAAACAAAAATGACTGAAATTGTGAGAAATGCTGAACACAGGACAGCAAATGGGTGATGTGACTGTGCTGAACCACGCACTAATTACATTTATCTCCCTAATAAGCTCTGATCTCTGCTCTGTGTGACAGGGACAGGACCCAGAGAATGGCTGGAGCTGTGTCAGGGGAGGGTTAGGGTGGGTACCAGGGAAAGGCTCTTCCCCCATAGGGTGCTGGGGCACTGAACAGTCACCAGAGAATGGTCACAGCCCCAAGGCTGCCAGAGCTCCAGCAGCATTTGGACAGTGCTCTCAGGGATGCACAGGGTGGGATTATTGGGGTGTCTGTGCAGGACCAGGACCTGGACTGGATGATCCTTGTGGGTCCCTTCCAGCTCAGGATATTCTGATTCCATGGTCCATGATGACCCTTTCACCCTTGCAGCACTTGCTTTGGGCAGGAACAGATCTGGTTTCCCTTCAAGGCAGACAGTACCAGAGGGGACAGGGGCACACACCCACATGGTCAGACTTGACAAAGGGCAGGAAACTGCCAAGGGTGGCATCAGGTTGTGCGTCCAGACAGGAATGGTGAGAAGGACTAAAACATCAAAGCCTGAAATCTGCAGATTGTGCTAAATTTGGGGGGTTTGAGATATGATCAAAATTAACAAGATAACGTGGAGAAGTGTGAAATCTATTCTGCCATCTACAGGTGAGAAATACAAAACAGCAGGGAAGAAAACAGAGAGAGAAAAGAAAGTTGAGAAGGTAATAAAAAGTGGGTAAAAAGACAAAAAGATTATGTTGCAGTGTCATAAAAAGCTCAAAGTCACCATGATATAAAACAGTGAGCCCTCTAGGTTCAATTACTGTACAGAGCAAAGACAGAAGTCAGGGTTTTGAGCTCTTTTCAGAAGATGGAGACAAAATCTTGGAAATATTGTGCATAAACACAGTTAACACATAGAATAATTGGTAGGGGTTTCACTGAAAGACATGAGCAGAGAAACATAAAAATGTTACTGGAAATCTATCAAAACATTGAATAGGAACACATGGGTTAAATTACAAGGAAAATGGAACGTGTAATCAGATGTCATCTACTGTGGTCAATTGAGCCAGAATTCATCTGTTGAAAGGGGTGCTAAACCTCTGTTTTCTGGGGTGTTCATAACTCCACCCCTGTGCAGAAGACAAGCACTGGATGGCAAGAAATAATTTTTGTCAGAGTCAAAGAAGGGTTAGAAAGAAAGGAAAGAAAAACAAAATGAAATACAGAAATGAACTGTGTGAAGTCTGTTCATTTTTGGGAAGTACATTTAAGCAGACATTGCAAAACAAGTGCAAACATTCATGCATTTGTTTTAAACTCATTAAGGAAAGAGAAACCCTCAGTTAGAATCTTGTAAAGTGATTGATCCTAAATCAGACTAAACCTGTCCATGAAACATTTCCCACCTGGGCATTACACAAGCAGTTTTACAGCCAGAGCAGCAGCAGAAGCCCCCAGGCAGTGCCTGCTGTGCCCAGGGAGCAGCAACAGCTGTGCAGGAGATGCTGCAAACTCCAGCAGCAGCAGCCACTCCATCCTCAGCACTTGGTGCAGGAATCTCAGTCTGCTGGGGACACCAGGCCTGGGCCAGGAGCAATGCATGTTCAGCTCTGCAATAGTCTCCAAAATGGATAAAAACTGCTCTCAAGATCACACCAGAGACGCTCCCTCACACTTGCACCTCAGCAAGAGAAAAGTAGATCTGCTACCAACTTGTCTGTGTAAATATCAACAGCCCTACCTGGACACTCCACCTGCAGGTTTCCAGCTCTGGCCCTCGTGCTCCCCTTGTGCTCTTGGGGACTTTGGAGCTCCAAGGAACTCTCTCAACACATGTGGGAGAGAGACTGGAGAATGCAAAGAAAGCTCAGTGCTCAGCACTGGACCTACCTTGGACATCAGGCACCGTCAGGATTCTGGCTCTGCTTGGTTCAGGCAAGTTCAAGTCAGCATAAAGGACATTTTCTGCCATTCTTGTTCCACTCTCTTCTTTCCTCCCTTGGCTGTTCTGACAGTGAGGCTCTGGGCTGGGCACAGCTCAGAGCTCCTTCCTCTTTCTAACCCTCAGGAGGAAGTTCTTGACCATTCCGGTCATGCATAAACTTCTAATGAAATGAGAATTCTATTTATAGTTCATCTTTTGGTAGCACAGGGTTTCCTGTCACTAACATGAGGAAATACAAGTTCACAGACTCCCTGAAGTCACCTGTGTTGGGAAGTGGTTCTGGCATTGGAAGTGTCTTGAGTTCCCAAAGCTTCACACACTCACACACAAGCTCTGCTTTGTGTTTGGAAAAGAAAAGCTTTATTCCATGCACTGGCAAGGAGATGAACTGTACAGGGGCCCAGCAGTCAGCCCAGGCAGTGCAGTGGAGCTCTCTGGGGCACCCAGAGCACATCAATAGCTCTGCCCTGTGCTGTGCTCCATCTCCAAGGAGAAGAGGGCAGAGCACGGTGCTGCCATTGCCTGTGGGTCACTCTCACACTTCTCACCAGCTCCTTCACAGCTCACTGGGGCTTTCATTGCTCTGTTTGCTGTCCAGCTCAGCTTCTGTGGGGACTCTGTTCTTCAGCCCTTGCTGGTCTCTGCTGCTCTCCATCCTGTGCCCTTTCCCAGCACATCCCAAATCTGACACTCCTTCCCTTCCCCACACAGGACTGGGGCTGATTTTATGCCCAGAGCTGTGCTGCTGTAGGATCCTTTCCCTTGGGCTCATTCCCATTTCCCCACAGGCTCTGGGATCCCCTGTGCTCATGGAACAGTCTGGGACAGGGGAAGGTTTATCCACAGCCAGCCCTGACTTTGTCCTGTCCATCCTGCCAAGGACTGGGGCTGCCCTTCCCCACCAGATCCCAACCAGGAATCTGTGCTGCCCTTCCCTTGTGGCTGCAGGCAAGGCCAGGCTGTGGCCAGCTGGGGAAGGGTCTCCTTGGGCACAGGCAGGGCTGGGAACACAGGGCTGGCCATGGCTGTGACCTGCAGAGTCAGCATCTGTTTGGGATCAGCCCTGGCCCCAGCCTGGACTCCTCTGCCCTGGCACTGCCTGCCTGCAAGTGCCACCTCTGGCATGGGACAGTGCCAGACTCCTGCTGTGTGCCAGAGCCAGCTCTGCCAGAGGGGATCCAGCCAGGCTCAGACACCAGCAGGGAAAGGCTGGGCTGGGCTGGGCCATGAGTCTGGAGGGGCTGCAGGAGAGCCTGGGAGCAGAGATTGGGCAGCTGCAGAGAAATGAGACACATCCCATCCACGTTTGCTGCAGGAAGCTGGGATAACATAGCAGCCTGGAGCTCTTGTTTTTAGCTCTCCTTCTGATGGCTCTTGGGCATTGTTGCAGATTTTTCACACAGGTTTTGTGTTGTTTCGGGTCCCACTGCAAGGTGCAGCTCCAATTTCTCCATGTCCAATGACCGTGCAGTGATAGTCACTATAATGTCTGATTATAGGGAACCTGATCAAGAGAAAAAAGTCCAATGTGATTACATTCCTGCCATGCAGTGAAAGGCACAGTGGCACCTGCTAGGCTCTGTTACTGTCACTGGCATCAGGAACTGCCTTGCTGCAATCTCCCTCCCATTCCTCACTTTTGTTCCCCACATCTCCACAATAGTTTCTGGGCAATGCTTTCCCATCCAGAAACATTCCCTGCTTTGCCCCCCTGCAGCCCATGGTGCTGACATCAGCCTCTCTCTTGTCCCTGCCTCCTGTCTCCTTCCTTTCCCCAGGGAACTGCATCCCCTCACATCCTTCCTTGCCCAGCAGAAGCACAGCTGTGTCCTCTCCTGCCATCCTTACAGGACAGCCCTGTGTTCCCTGGCACTGAAAGGCTCCCTTGCCTTGCCACAGCCATGGGCTCAAGCACCTGCATCTCAAGGAATCAGCTTCCCCCAAACCACAGCCCCTCATCTCCCTTGGGCTCTCTGCTCTGCCTTTGGGATTTTCCCCTTCCCAGCCATTGCATGGCAGGGACTGGCTGCAATGAGCTCACATGGCTGGGTCATGTTCCACGTTGTTGATCCACTTCCACTTCTGCTCCTCTGGAGAGTATCTGAGACCAAGTAAGTAGTATGAACCTTCTGACTGTGAGAGAAGGAAATCCTGGAAAGGAAGCCAACAGTGGGAACAAATCACAGAGAGTGTAGTGTGCATCCAGCCAAAACACTATGCCCACAGCTCCAGAGGATTAATTTCTCCATTTTAGACCCCTTATGGATATAAAAATATCATAATACACCTGTGTTGCCATAATAGGTGTAACCTGTAGTTTAACAGGTGCGACTTGATACCTGGTGTAGGTGACTAGTGGGAGTGAACCTTCCCACAGAGAGGGTCCCACCAGGGACTGCCTTCTAAGGGGGTCTTCTGGCAGATCCCCTTGATGCAGGTGTATGCAATTCCACAAAGTTTCCTTTATTATCCAGCAGCTCTGTGAAGGAGGCCAGGGAGGACAGGTGGGGGAAAAGCTGTGGTTTTTATGGGGGAAAGCAAGAGTGATGCCAAGGGGGAAAGAGGAATGGATTATGAAGGATTAACATGGGGAGTAAGACCTGGTGGGATCACTGAAACCTTTGGGGATAGCTCACCATGATAAGGGAGGATGTGCCAACCTAAGGGGCATCTCTCCAGGAGGATTAGGATGAGCTAATCACAGTCCATTCAAGGGACATCCCTCCAGGGCAGGGCTGTGGGCAGAGCTGTGGCAGGCCCATTGGCCTCCACACCTGGCAACACTTTTCCCTTCTGATTGGGGTGGCAAAGCCTTTTCAGGTTGTGCCAAGCAATGGCTCTCACAAAGCAGTGTCTGCTCACCCTCCTTGCCCTGTGTGCTAAATCCCTGTGAAACCCCAGCCAGCTGGGCAGGGAGTTTGCCCCTTCCCATGGCATCAGGCCTGGGCACAGAAGCTTCCAGGGCCAGCACTCCAAGGCCCAGGAGCCTCTCCCTGTGCAGGGCTTTGCTCCCACTGCCAGCACTGGGCTGTCCATGGCTGCCAGCACGGCCCAGAGCCCAAGGACATGGGACAGGAGTGGCACAAGTGTCCCTGCTCAGCCCCTGGCCAGGCAGCTCCAGCCCCTGAGCAGCTGCCCCAGCACTTGGATCTCACCAGCTCTTCCCTGCTCTCAATGATCACCAGCTCTGAGCCCATGGCAGTGCAGAATGCACGGGAGGAATTCCAGTCCTCTTTTCTCTCCTCAGAAGAAAAGAAGTAGCATTTTCTCCCATGTTTTATCCATGGTGGGGAACAGCCTGCAGAAGGGAAGAAGAGGTGTGGAAAATCCATGTTCACACTGACCAAAGGATGGCACAACAAAAGAGAGGTGAGAGAGGCAATTGCAGCCCCAGAAATGCCTGTGTGCTCCTGCTGGGAATTGTCACCAGAGCAGCAGGGATCCCCCACAGGCTCTGCAGCTGATACCAGCCCAAAATCAGCAGGCAGCAGCCAGACAGGGAGCAGCACAGCAAACATGATCCAGCCTTTGCCATCCCTGCTCAGGGCATGCAGAGAAATGCTCAGGGCACAAAAGCAGCTCTCAGATTCCCACAGTCTGCTTTGCCTGGTGCAGAATTGGGCAGCAGAGGTGCTACTGAAAGCACCAACATTTGTGTGCATTGCCAGGCAGGGCAGCAGCAGGAGCCGAGAGGGGGAGCTGGGAAGGGGGATGGGATTCAGATGGACAGGGCCTGCAGGGGACACTTTGGCTGGGGACCCAGCAGCTTCTGAAAGCAGCAAAAATGCCTAAAAAGCTCCTAAAAACCAGCATGGAATTGCACTGAGGCCAAAGTCTGGCAATGGAGTTGCCCTGGGAGAGCAGCCCAGGCAGAGTGTCCATCCTGCTCCCTGCAGGGCTGGGTACCACAGGGATTGTTCCTCCTGTCCCTTCCCTGCCTCCCACTGCTCTGCTCTGGCAGCACAGAGGCAGCAGCTCTGCCCTGGGCAGCAGCAATGCAGAGCTGAGCCAGCACTGCTTCCAAAGGAGCTGCAAATGCAAACCCTCCATGGGCTCCAGAGCTCTCACATGGCACAGGGCTTCTTTGTTTTCCTCCTCAACTAAATCCTGACACAGTTCCTTTGCTGTCCCCTCGACAGCCAATCCCACAGGCTCCTGGCACCTCCCTTTGGAATGACAGAGGATTGCCTACCTGCTGCCTCTCCATGGCTGGGGGAAAATGTTGTTGAGTCCTTTTGTTTGGTTGGTGACAATGTTGTTGAGTCCTTTTGTTTGGTTGTTGACAATGTTGTTGAGTCCTTTTGTTTGGTTGGTGACAATGTTGTTGAGTCCTTTTGTTTGGTTGGTGACAATGTTGTTGAGTCCTTTTGTTTGGTTGGAGACAATGTTGTTGAGTCCTCATGGTTGGTGGGGGAAAATGGGTTGGAGTCATTTTGGCTGGAGGAGGTCAACGCTGTTGAGATGTTTTGGGTTCCTGCAGTTGGAACATCTACGAAACAAGATCACAATTTTTACCTGCAAGGAATGACCACTCTGCCATCAACTGTCACAGAGCTCTGCTGGACCTCTCTGATCCCCCATCATTCAACACAGAATGCAAATTCTGCCTCCTTGCTCATTATTCTGCTATAAAAATTATAAAATGCTTAGGTCAATTTCCAATGAGTAAAAGGCAACACTTTAGTTCACTTAAATAATTTATATCTTAATAACAGTGTATTTGGCATAACCAGATTCTGTGAAAATTCATACAAAACTAAAACTTAGAATCAACTCAAAATACAACAGATTTTATTAGGAGCAAAAGTCAAAACTGTGTGCTGTTCAATTTAAAAACTATCTGTATTTAATTTCTCAAGTTTAGATCTCAACTTTCTTAGAGTATTTTTTCACATCTGTAACTGTTCTGAGCCAGTACTGAGCCCCACAAAGGAGCTCTAACTAAAGCCAGTCCTGGATCTAAGGCCTCCTCTTAGCATGTTATACTTAAAGCTGTATTAAATGCAAATTACACCTTTTTATTTTTCTGTTGGTTTATTATTTGTTTTTCATTTGCCCCATCCTTTGCTATTTGATATTTTATAAATGTCAGGGCACTGTCAGATATTAATCCTAAACTCTTTGCCTTGAAAAAAGGGAATTAATTGCCTCCCAGCCCTACTTTTTAAGTTCCAGCGATCAAAGCTTTGCCATATCTTCCCCATGTGCATCTCTGGGACTTGGGACTGAAAGCTTCTCAAGATTTCTCAGCTATCAAAGGATGGAAAGAAACAAGTAACACCGCCTGAAACTAAAAAACGATTCCTTGAAAACATTTAAAGGAAATACCAAATAATTTTTTTTTTTTTTCTGATGGCAGTAAGATTTTTTTTTTCCTACAAAATATTTTTTATCTTTTATGTAGCTCAAAATATGTTATGATATTAAGCAAACTCCTTTAAGATGTGCTTTAGTTGCCTCCTTCTAATGAAATTTAATTCAAAATTATTTTAAGATTTTTGGTGTTATGGACATCTTGGCCTCATGATACAACCTCATCACCTTGTGGGATTCTCAGTTAGCAATGCTATTACTGGTAGGCATTAACAAATCTTTACTTGTTTCTTCAAAACATTTGTATAATTTTTTTAATTATTTGAATGTTGTCAGCTTTTCACTTGTATTTTGGCTTTTTTATTTGTTGAAATTTTAAACTTTTAAACCACTCTAGTCTCTTACAGATTTTCTCTTACAGCCATGGGTGGCTAAAAACTGCTCTCCTTTACATCCAAATGTAACTTCTGCTCCTACTGCCTTTATGTGTCATGGACTGGACATCAGTCACTGGGACAGAGACACAAATTAATTGTTGTTATGACACTAACAAAAGAACTTACATGTGATTATTAAATATACTGCCAGCACCAGCACAAGGATTATCACTGCCAATACAGCAACACGTTTTCTGGAACAACAGCTTTTACCTAGAGAGGGACAGAAAAAGAAAGATCAGGGGAACAGCTGGACAGAAGCCCCTTCCCTCTGCATTCCAAGGGGCCTTTCCAGGCTCCCTCTGGCAATCTGGGGCCTTCCAGATGTGCAGGCTGGAGCCAGGCTCAATGTGCTGGTGCTTCCCCACTGCCTCTGGAGCCCTGTGCTCAGGGAACTGAACACATCCCAACCTGCCATGGCTTGGAGGAGAGGGGAAAAGCAGCAGAGCCCTCCCAGCAATCAATGCCCACCCTCTGCTTCCTCATCTCCTTTGTTCCCTCCTCACTGCTGCTGGGGACAGGAGCTGGGCTCAGGCTGTCTGGCTGTCACCCACTGTATTTTCTATTCCTTTGCCAGCACAGCCAACAAGTGTTCAGGGACACAGAATGCAACACCTCAGCTGCCCCTGCTCTGAGTGGGGAAAGCAGACAATGGTGTCCTCCTGCCTCCTCATGGCTTTGTGTCACTGCACGTTTGGGCCATCAGGATCAGCCCCTCTCCCCTTCTTGTTTCCATTCCCATCACTTTATCAGACAGGTAAACTCACCAGATGATTTGCAGGTTGCTGCAGCATTTGTGTCTTGGGATTTCACTTTCACTTCTGCATAGGTACAGCCTGAGCCTGGGAACAAGAACAGGGCACAGAGAGAGCTGAGAATCCACTTCAGTGAAACAAAAATGACTGAAATTGTGAGAAATGCTGAACACAGGACAGCAACTGGTTGATGTGACTGTGGTTAACCATGCAGAAACTACATTTATCTCCTTTACAGGCACTGATCTCTGCTCTGTGTGACAGGGACAGGACCCAGGGAATGGCTGGAGCTGTGTCAGGGGAGGGTTAGGGTGGATATCAGGATAAAGGTTCTTCCCCCAGAGGGTGCTGGGGCACAGAACAGTCACCAGAGAATGGTCACAGCCCCAAGGCTGCCAGAGCTCCAGCAGCATTTCGACAGTGCTCTCAGGGATGCACAGGGTGGGATTATTGGGGTGTCAGTGCAGGAGCAGGACCTGGACTGGATGATCCTTGTGGGTCCCTTCCAGCTCAGGATATTCTGATTCCACGTTCCATGATGACCCTTTCACCCTTGCAGCACTTGCTTTGGGCAGGAACAGATCTGGTGTCCCTTCAAGGCAGACAGTACCAGAGGGGACAGGGGCACACACCCACATGGTCAGACTTGACAAAGGGGAGGAAAGAGTCAAAGATGTCCTAAGGTTGTGCATCCAGACAGGAATGGCGAGAATGACTAAAACACCAAACCCTGAAATCTGCAGATTGTGTAAATTGGGATGGGTTTGAGATGTTCAAAATTAACAAGATAATGTGGAAAAGAGTCAAATCTGTTCTGCCATCTCCAGGTAATAAATACAAACCAGCAAGGAAGAAAACACATAAAACTCAAAGTCCATGATATAAAACGTGAGCCCTAGGTTCAATACTGACAAGCAAAGACAGAAGTCTGGGTTTTGAGCTTTGCAGAAGATGGAGACAAATCTTGAATACATGTAAAACAGTAACAATAGAATATTGGTAGGGTTTCCGAAAGACAAGAGCAGAGAAACATAAAATGTTAAGGAACATCAGAACTTGAATAGGAAACATGGGTTAAATTAAGGAAAATGAACTTTTAATCAGGATGTATTATTGGTCAATTGAACAGAATTCATCTGTTGAAATGGCGAATCAAACTCTGTTTCGGGTGTTCATAACTCCACCCTGTCAAACACAAGCACTGAGATCACAGGTCAAATCAGATCAACATTTTCAGAGAAAGAAGGTGTTTAGATAAGAAGGGAAAAAAAAAAGAAATACAGAAATAACTGTAGAAGTCTGTTCATTTTAGTGTACTTTTAAGCACACATTGCAAAACAAGTGCAAACATTAAATTTGATTTTAATCATTAAAAAGAAACCCTCAGTTAGAATCTTGTAAAGTGTTTGATCCTAAATCAGACTAAACCTGTCCATGAACATTTCCACCTGCATTACACAAGGTTTACACAGCCAGAGCAGCAGCAGAAGCCCCCAGGCTGCCTGCTTGCCCAGGAGCAGCAACAGCTGTGCAGGAGATGCTGCAAACTCCAGCAGCAGCAGCCACTCCATCCTCAGCACTTGGTGCAGGAATCTCAGTCTGCTGGGGACACCAGGCCTGGGCCAGGAGCAATGCATGTTCAGCTCTGCAATAGTCTCCAAAATGGATAAAAACTGCTCTCAAGATCACACCAGAGACGCTCCCTCACACTTGCACCTCAGCAAGAGAAAAGTAGATCTGCTACCAACTTGTCTGTGTAAATATCAACAACCCTACCTGGACACTCCACCTGCAGGTTTCCAGCTCTGGCCCTCGTGCTCCCCTTGTGCTCTTGGGGACTTTGGAGCTCCAAGGAACTCTCAACCAGCCCAGGGCCCTAGAATTTAAGTAGGCTATGAAGGTGCTTGAATGGAGGCTCTGAGGAAGGGAACCAAGCTGGGGGAAGGGTTGGAAGGATTGTCCTGTGAGGAACTGCTGAGGTTTGTCCAGTTTGGGAAATGGAGGCTGAGAGGTGACCTCTTTTCTCTCTGGAGTCATAGCACAGGAAGGACATGGAATTGTTGAAGAGAGTCCAGATGAGGCCAACAGATTCCCCAAAGAAGCTGTGGCTGCCCCATCCCAAGGTCAGGTTGGACAGGGCTCTGAGCAACCTGGGATAGTGGAAGTTGTCTCTGTCCATTACAGGGAAGGTAGGGAAAAGGTGATCCTAAGGTCCCTTCCAACCCAAACCAATCCATGATCCTATGATTACTGTATCCCTGTCTTTACAGAACTATAATACATTGCTTTTCTGATTTAGAACAAATTATAGAAAAAGTTGAGTGTTTTTTAATAAAATAAATACCAATTCTTATTGAACCCATTTCTTTCACAAAGAGACAATTTTCTAATGGAAATATTCTCTCAGAGCCATCAAACCTGGAGCACCCTCTGCTCGCCAGTGTTAATGGCAGAGGCTTCTTCAAAGGGCCAAGGATGTGATCTGGTATTCTGTGCCTCATGTCCCATAATTAGAGGCCCAGAGAAGCCAAGCAAACATGACCTGTGTGAGAGAAAGAAGAGGAAGTGAAGCAATTTCTGTGGTGGTTGTAGACTCAAAAGTCTGTACTGTGGTCAAATTAAGGTTTGCAGTGGCACGCAGACCTCACAGAGAGACACGTGCAGAAACTCTGTGACAGGCAGCTAAGTACTGAGGCCTAAACAACAGACCCTGACTGAGGCCTGAACAACAGGCCCTAGCCAAAGCTGCCTCTAGATGAACCTTCCAATATATATACATATAGATATATTCAATCAGTATGAACTATAGTTATATGTGTTTGTTTATTGGCAAAACATTTGTTTACCTGTCCATATCCAGAAACTGGATAATGTCACATCTGGCCTAATTAGGGGAGTATACAATCAGGGACAACTCCCTTGGTTTCCCCTTGAGGCCTTGTCAGGCTTTGGGATAAATCCAACAGGGGAATGAAACTAGAAATTATGTCAGCTTGTTTGTTTAAGAGTATAAAAGCTGGACTACTGTCACAACAAAGACAGGAAGCCACTCCATATCTGCACAAAGGTGGAATAGGTTGGAAAGAATCTTAAAGAGCATCTTGTTCCAAAACCCAGCCATGGGCATGGACACCCTCCACTACCCCAGGTTGCCCAGAGCCCCATCCAGCCTGGCCTTGGACACTGCCAGGGATGGAGCAAACACAGTTTCTCTGGGCAGCCCAAAGTATTCCGTGATTCTTTCACAGCTCCACCAAGCCTTAATTATTTTTTTCATTCAGATTTTTTTCTACTAGGGAATTGCATTACTGATTTGCCAGTTGCAATATGGACTAAGTGTAGGAAACATCCATCAATGTTTCCATCAAGTTCAATCAACTTTTTAGGGTTTATTGCTGGCTTTCTGGAGTGACAAGCACATGACAGCACCAATCCCACAAATTTGCCATAAAAATAGTGCCCCCCTTTCCTGTGGAATATTGCCTACGCTGATCAGCAGGTTCTGCTGCATCTTGAGGGAGTGCTGACTGTGTGGGCCAGTGCTGTTTGAAGAAGTAAGGTGCAATACCCCACTGAGTTGGTGCTTTTGAACTCCATTTCACAAAGAGGGTGCAAATATCAGGGGGAAGTTAAAAGGGGGCTCCAGCTCCCCTTGTAAACCCTTTTATCTGATACTGAGATGCTGCATAACTTAATTCTGGAGATAGCACACCAGGTAGTTTGTATTGTATTTCTGAACAGTTAGCCACTTTTCAGCATTTAAATGTACACTTATTATTTCTTTGTGGTATTGTGTATTTCCGACAAAACTATGATGAGAACTGGTAAATATCTTCAGTAAATAAAGATATTTTAATGTGGGTCTATTTGGGTGGGACAATGGCCCTGTATGCCTATGTTAATAATGAAATGTCTGTGTTAATAATCCTGTTGCAATTCACTAGCACATAATGCATTTGGCTTCCTAATCTCTAGCTAAGGGTATAGGCAACATCTGACAGCATTTTCTTAACAAATAACCCCTCACACTCCCACTTGACTCTTACTGTTGCCAGCTCCATTTCCATGTTTCCAAGACCAGTCATGTCCATCTTTGAGCCTGTGCAATCCCAAACTCAATGTGGCCATGACCAAGAAAGACAGAAGAAGGGGAGATTTTTAAACACCAGGCTCTTGTCCAGTACTTACATTGTACAGTCTCAGGTCAGAGGTGAAGAATCTTCTCAGGTCAGGTGAGTCTGATGGGTCTCTGTACCTCATCAAGAAAACAGATTTGGTAAAGATTTCATTACAAGATCCAAATATGAAGATAAGTAGTCTGCAAATCAGCTACTCTGAAATAGATAAAATATTTTACATTAAATATATATTATGAATGAAGAATGCAGTAAACACTTGGAAAAACAACCCTCCTTTGTGAAAGCAAGCCTTTTGGGCTGGTTTTCCACCCCTTCACAGTACTCAGATAATGACTTGCTTTTGGTGGTAGTAAAAAGGAAAATTAAAACAAAAACCAAGGCTGTGAGAGAGAGACTTAGAAGGAAGATTTCAAACAGAGAACCTCACTTAAATTCCACTTACAGTAACTAGGATGTCTTTCCCTTAAACTATCTGTTGTTTGGGTTCAATAAATAAATTGGATTCAGTGGATGTGCTTGACAGCTGAGAAAATGTGGATTTTTCTGGGTTTAATGTGCTTGCTCACTGTACCCAGACCTAAAATAATTTGCAGATATTTTCTTACATGTAAGAGATTTGAAAAAACCTGTAACTTTTGTGGGACCAAAATTATTTTCTAATATAAACCAAGAGTTTCCACTACCAAGGAGGAAAATATCATTGTTAATGTTAAATATATTTTCTGAAAATAATGGAATGTTTAATACTTTTGAAATCAAGCATTTCAATTTTTCCTTTCTTTTGGATGAAAGAAGATGTTCTTTTAGGAAAAATTAAATGCTTTGGTTTACCCAAAATCACTTTTAAAAAGTCATTATTAAACAAGAAAGAACAAGTATTTCCTCTATTTTTACCTGCAGTGATTCACAACCAAAAGGTCTGTCTAGGTCATAATCCAAAAAGAGATTTAAAAAGTGGTTATGACAAGAATAATTTTGCAACCAGCTGATGACCCTAAGGAAGACTGTCTACATTACTCCTTCCAAAGTTTACCCATTTTTAGACAAATGTTGCAACATATTTTGTGCAAAATACATTTTACTGTTGTGTGAAAGAGGAACTGAAAACAGCTGAACAAAGTAAAATCACAGCAACTGGAAAACACTTCACCGGTATGAACTCTTTCTATCTGGATAAAACTGAGCTGCCTGTTTCTCTTTTATAACTAAAGCAAAACAAAACAACAGCCTGGTTTTTATTCAGCAGCCTTGGTGGCATTTTTCCCTCTCTATCCTTAGTGGTTGCCTGACAGTGCAAAAAATCAGAATTCCAAAGGATATCCTATCCTACGCCTGACATATTTAAGTGTGCCAGGGCCCCACCAGCCCTCACAGGGAACAATTTCTTCCTCTTATCCAATCTGAACCTCCCCACTGTCACTTTAAATCCATTCCCCCTTGTCCTGCCCTTGTCAAGAGTCCCTCTCCATCTTTCCTGGAGGCTCCCTCCATGCACTGCAAGGCCACAATTAGGTCACCCCAAAGTGTTCTATCTTCCAGGCTGGAAAATCCCAATTCCCTCAGCCTTTCCAGGCTGAAGATTCCAAATCCTCTTAGCCTTTCAATACACCTTTTTTTCAATATACTTGGAGCACGACCCTTGGCAAAGAGGGACAAAGAGGAAACCTGTTCAACTTACAGAGAAGCAGATGCTGCCATTTTGGAAGGCACCTCTTGTCACAATGTCAGATCCAGGCAGCTCTCCATGAGGGCTGAATCCAGATGCCACCCAGCCAGTTGTGTGGATGTGCAGGTCAACCCCATCAGCTCCTGTTCCTCATGGTCCCAGCAGAGGTAGAACATGCTGGAAGGATCCAGGAAGGTGGGGAAATGCAGCAGTGGATATGCAAGCTGGCCAAAGCATGGGAGGAACAGGAGGAAGAGCATTCTCTTGATTCCTGAGAAGAACAAAACCATCATCTCTGCAGTCTCTGAGCCCTGCTGATACTTTGGGCAGCCACAAGAAGCCCAGTTTATATGCAAGTGTCCAAGGCTGGGCCCATTGCCAGGAAGAAGGGCTGGAACCCAACTGTTCTATATTCAATTAAAAATGTAGGAAAGATCAACACTTTACATAACATGCCCTGGCACCTTGCCTGAGTCAAACTGTACTAAGCCATCTCATCTACATCTTTAAACATTTTTAACAGCTGTTTTGTACTACAAAAACCAAAACAAGGCAGCCAAATGTTTACCTCCTACTCAGGGTGGGTGAATGTTGGCTCTCCTCAACAAGGAAAAGGGGCTCTTCTTGTCTTGCCATTGAAGATTTTGAAATGAACCCTGGTTGTGTCACTGTGGTGGGATGCTTATGGACAAATTTGTTGGAAAGAAGCTCAGTCTTAATGCCATGGCTTATCAGAGGAAGCTGTTGTGGCACATGGAAAGGGCTGCTGTTACAGCAATCTGGAAGAGTAGAATAAGAAAAATGCCTCTACTCCATGGGCTATACCTTGGTGGGAGTGAGTCAAAGGAGAAAAGTACACCATCTCTTGTGCTACCTGAGACCTTCCAGCGTAAGGACGTAAAAACAAAAACCCTTAGCAGGTGTCTGACCAGTTCTGCCAGGAAGTGCCTTGTCCATCATCTCCAATTTGCCCAATTGCATAATCCACTACAAAACTTATCCCAGATCTGTGGGTTTTGGAGGACATAGTAGTTTATTTCCATTAACTTGCCAGGGAAATGTAGAAAAGCCATTTGTATTATTTTTCTGGGGCAGGCGTTGGAAGAACAGATGAACAACGGAGGAGGAGAGTTACCTGATCTGATCCTCAGGGATAGAGTTTAAAGAAATCAAATTGCATACAGCTGTCTTGAATTCCAGGTCACATTGTTGACAGCTCTGCTTTAGACAACAAGTATATTTATGGTTCCTTATTTCAGTTCCCTAACCAAATGATTTTTTATACTGTCTGCTCCAGAAAGACCCAAGATTCTGTTTTTGGGGGGAACCAGGGCTGAGGGATACAGCAATGCAAACTGAGTATTTGAAGGTTAGGACAGCACAGGGATATCCAAACAGAGACTTTGGCCCCTCTGGGAGATGAACCAAAAGGCAGAATGAATCATGAAGAGGGGAGGGGAAAAGGCAAGGCAATCTGCATCTTGCAGAGTTGCCCATGTGAGAGATTTCCACTATGGCTTGTTCTCCACTTTTAGGCAGAAAATCCCTTCCTTACAAGGAGAAGAGTGTGAGGTCAGAGGATGCAACTGAGACGCTGCTGCAATGTTCAACTCTCCTGGAAGTACAAGGAGAAGTGGTTTAGCTGTGTGGCAAGGATTGGAGTTGCATGGGCTCTTGGGTGGAACAAGATGTGGTGGTGTTTGCATGGCACTGCTGAGGGGCGTGGGAGAGATGTGCAGGAGCAGGAAGATACCACAGATTGGCAGTGAGCAGCATGCCAAGGAAGATTTTAAAATTATAGATGACCTGAGAAGACGGAGGAAGAGAAAATCTGCTTCCTTTAGAAAACTAAATGCTCACACAGGAGCCAAGTGTGAAAAAAGAAAAGAGGAGAGTCAGAATCACAGGATGCAATGGCAGCTCTGAGTATCTGCCTCAGGCAACAGAAAAACAGACAGGAGAGAAAGCAGTGAAGTTTCACTGAGTTTCTCTCTGGGGATTATGATGACATGCAACAAACTCAGGAGGTAAAGAAGAAGGAAAATGCGATGCCCAGTACTCTCAAAACAGCCCTGATTGCTCCACTGCTGAAATCCTTTGTAGGCAGCAGGCACGTCCCTGACTCACAGCCAACTTTCACCCCACACCTCCCCACTCAGCAACTCCCTGCTGCAGCACAGGAAGCAGCAGAATCCTCTTATATAGAGCCAGCTGACCAACGTCAGTATCATTTCACAATACTGGCATTCTGGTGAGGTTATTTAACACCTCTGTTCTTTTGGGACAAATTTCAACAAAATAATTCAACTTAAAAAGAAATTGGTCTAAAAATTTCTGAAGGCTGATACCCAAATAGATATTTAACAGAGTGGTAACTTGAACCTATTGTAACTAAAAATAATATCCTTACAGTCAGATACTCACTTCTTTCACAGCCCTCTTTTCCATGTCTGAATCCATCCCAGATTTCTCTTTTTTCCAAAAAACTATAGCCCTTGTGGAAGGGGGAAACTATAACCACCTTGTGGAAAATGGTGCCAACTGACTCACCTTTAGCCACACATCTGCAGGGCTACTTCTTCCAAATTCTGTGGATCATATGGAAGCAGCAGAGGAAATGTAAAGCTCCTTGTGGAATAACACAAGCAATCCTGAAGGAAAGGGGATGGCATAAGGGAGATTTTTTTTTTACAAGTGGCCTAGTGAAAGGACTTCGCCTTTACTGAATGTAATTTCTCAGCTCTTTCTCTGCTCTAGGCTTGTTTACCCATAGCTGTGTTGCACAGATCCTCCTGTTCCAGGACTTGTCCCATTGCAGCTGCAAAAAACCCTTTCCTTCTTCATAGGCTGAAAATCCTGGATGGCCAAAAAACCTAAAGATAGAGAGGTGGAGTTTCTCTTTATAATAAGTAGTTTACAAAGTGGGTTAGGAGGGACAGATACATCAGCATGTGAGGGATATTTATGGAAAGGGGAATTGTAGGACTCTTTTCCTTTTCAAAATTTAAAGGGGTGCCAAAATCCTGTTGGAGGCAGAGGCATCCCAGGTGATGGCTAAAGACATTTTGGAACAGATATAAATAGTGTCTAAATAGCCATTTTCTGGACAGACTTTTCACCTGAAAGCTCAGAGCACTGGAAGCACAGGGATGGTCAAGGATGAGCAGTTCCCAGGCTGACAAATTAACCTTACTTGTCTCACATAGCAAATAGGAGGGCACAGGCACACCCAGAGCTGCAAAAATTGACGCCTGCTGGTAAATCCTTGCACAGTAGGTCAGGAGTAATCAGGAGAGTCTCTGCTTTTGAAGGCCACCACTGTGGGCTCTGCAATGACTGCGCATTTGATACATTGCGGTCATACCAATGCAGCCTCCCCAAGAGCAACGGTGAAGTGCAATTACACAGAAAGCATTCAATTCCAGGAAGGTTGTTATTTACAGCCAACAGTTTGTAATGAGGTTTCAGTGACAGAAGTGGTCTAACAGCTTGGTCACTAAGCATTTGTGTCCTCACAGCCTGATTACCTAAAGATCTGTATCTGACATCCTGTAAAAACCCACTGCTGCAACAGTGCTGGACATGGCACGTTTTCTTCAACTCAGTGACGTGGATCCCTAGAACTTCTCTATATTGTGATATCGCCCCCAGCCTGACACCCCAAACCACGTATGTGTGCTGTAAAAATGCCCAACAACTGGAAGACAGAATCATAAAAAACATGGAATGGTTTGGGTTGGAGAGGACCTTAAAGATTATCTCATTTCAATCCTCCTGCCATGGGCAAGGACACCTTCCATTAGACCAGACAGACAAGACAATGTGCAGAGATGAACAAGAAAGCAGCCATGTCACTTTCTTGGCAAATTTGGTTAAAAAATGGCCATACATAAAGAAATAGAACACAATGCTTAAGTTGGGCTTTTCCAGAAAGCAAATTATCAGTGCTTCTTTTCTCTGTGAATCTGCGTCATGAAAAGTCTGAGGGTGGCTCCAGCTGAGCGTGAGTCAGAGGATTCTTCTCAGCATTTCATATGTTGTCCCCTTACACAGAGAATTTTCTCATTAACTCCTTTCAAGTGGCACAGAGATGAGGGTGCTACCTGTGTCTGATGGAGTTAGTTGTTTCCACAGAGGAATATGAAAGCAGTGATGATATCTCAGGGCTAGATGTTTCTGCCAAGCCATTTCTATTTCTGTAATCTTTGAAAAAAAAAAAAAAACCCAACAGTTATCCACAAGAGTCCTTATTAGGAAAGATTTTGAAGATGGAGAGCACCATGAAGGCTATAGGAATTAAAACAAAACAGCAGGTTAGCAAGGAAGGGAAGACAGCAAATTCATGGCAGCTACAGTGAAATGCCATGCATCTGCCTTCTGATGGAAGCATGATCAAACTGATGCTCAGATAGCTTTGCCACCTGTCCCTCAACACTGAATACCTTGGAACGCCCATCACCATATGCCATGAAAAATAATATGATGATTCTTACTACAAAGAACTACTGAAACATACTCATTGTGAAGAAAACATCTCCAGCACAGAACCCCATTTATCAAATGAGGTTTACACCTTCACTAGGGTGACATCCGTTCCAGGTGTCAAGGGCACCTCAATATAATTCACCCCAAACTTGGCCCCTGAGGTAAAGCAGACAAAAACCAAGTACACAGTTGTGAGAACCAGATATTGTAACTTTGGGCAACCTAAGAAAGAAGGGAATGTGACACAGCAGATGAAGAACAAGCAGCAACTGCACCAAAACAGTAAATTACTGTTCAAAGGGTCTGATATATGTGATGAGGGCTCTGTCCACACTCTGCAGTGCACCCACCTTGGCTGTACTGTGCCATAACACTGTGCAGAACAGAACTCATTTTTCCCAGTACATCATTCTGCTGAACAATCTGAATGGGAGCAGTTGATGGTCTCCAGGAGGGTTCAGCTGCAAAGGAGTCTCTCTGACACCAGAGGCACAAATAATTCTGACACTGCAAGCTAGCCTGCTTGTCAGGAATGTCTGCATCACAGCAGGATAGTAGTTGTCTGCCAAAATACCCTTGTAGTTCTCCACTCAGTTACCCTCAGATAATTGACTATTGCCCTTCTTGGGTCACTCATTTTCCAGGTGTTTCTTCAGGAGGCCCAGGATGTTCCTGAAGCTGAGGGAACAATCACAGCACTCCATTCTCCCTGAGGGGACTTCTACCAGTTAGTGATTCAGTTGTACCTGTCAGGTGGCTTGTTTACTCCTGTAACACCAGAACTATTTTGAGGACCATTTCCATATCCTTTGGATTTTCCTTTTGCACAAGAGCCTGTGGGAATTTGCTGCTATGGTGACTAAACATCTCTGAGTACCTCTTTCCCTGGGGGCTGCTGCAGTAACATTGCTCAAGTAGCAGCTTCTTGTGGTAGGGCCATGTTCTCATTACTCCTTTTCAACTGAATTTCTACCTCTCAACTCCAGTAAATCTAACAGGTGTAATGAGGTGGGTGCTTTACAAATGCAGTGAAAATACAGTCTGTTGTTCAAAGAGTGAAATACCTAAATTAAACACATAAGCCATAGGGATCATAGAAACTCATTTGGATATTGCTGGGGTTTTTTCAGAGTGCTAAGTTAAACTTGCCATGAAGGACAATTTTCCCAAATCAAAGCAGCTTGCTTTAAATCCTTTGCTCCTGTTGAGTGCCTGCAGAAATAGGCCCAGAATACCATTCTGCTTTGCTGTTGCTAGAGAGCTAAAGAGCATAATTTACATTTCTAAATCTGCTAGGAAGGTGTGACAATGGTTTCCATCTAGTAGCTTCACTATAAAAAGAGAAAGATGGGAAAAGGAGGAAAAATGGGGATGCTGGGTTTGATTTCTCTTATTTTTCTTATACGTAAGTAAATCCAGTAATCTTATCCATTAATTATACCTGACTTAGGCTGCTGCAAGTAAAAGGCTTCTGATTCTTCAGTCAACACATCTGTTCTTTTAGATCCAGGAAAAGAGAAAATTCTGAAGACTCTTATAACACCAAGAATAAGCCACTCTCCATCTCTACAGTCTCCATTTTATTGCTGCTGGTTGTGAAGAACCTCTGATGACAATGATGCAGATGAGGAAAAGGAATGGTTCTCAAATTCTGTTTTGGTTGACTAGATGATTTCAGGGTAAAAAGAACATTAAATATACTTACAATGTGCACAGCCCATGAACAGACAGATATAGCTTATATTCCTGAGTACAAATAATACCTACAAAATACACTAGGTATGCAACTGAGCCAATCAGAGCTTGTGCTCAGTGTTACTTAATTGGTGGGAAAAATAGAGAAGTTTTTGGAAGAGCTCTTTCACCACTGTCTTCTGCTTGCTCATATTTAATAGGCTTTTCCATGTGGTTTTCCAAATATTTCTCTGGAATAGCATGTTTCCTTGTGTTGTGCACATCACTTTCTGCTGTGCCTGTGAAGGGAGTCAGTCTGTCAGCCAGTTCACTCCTCACTCTGTCAGCTGCATTTCTCCAGAGATTCTCTGCAACAATAAATCACCAGAAGGAGAGGGTTAAAACTGCAGACTCTCAACAGCAGGTAAAACACAGGACTGACACAAACTCCCAGCAAATCAGTTGAAAGTTTGCTCTGGGATCTTACAACTGCCACCGCTGCACTCTTTTGCTCTGAAAGTGACATGCACTGTGGTGTGGTGTCAGAGAAGGGTCTGCTCTCAGCAGGGACAAGATTCCATGTGAATCTTCAGCACTCCCAGTCTTCCTGCAGGCAGCTGAACTAAAACATGAGGCATGCAGTTCTACACAAGTGAGGAACGGTGCCATTACACCCATCCCATTTCAGTGGCCATCCATTTTCTCCACACTTTGACCTCCCCTTACTGCAGGCAGATGACAGTAAACACAAAGCAAACCAAACACTTAAAAAGGCACTTGGTTCTGAGGTAGCACATGCTTACGGATAGTCTCTCTCCTATTTTCCAGCACAGAGAAGGAGCCATCACTCATCTTCCTTGGAGCCTGTGTTTTCCGGAATATTTTTGGCTCCTGGATCCACGCGTGTTTCATCGCTTCATCAGGAGTCATGCGCAGGGAAGGCTCCCACCTTAAATCCACAGGAGACAAATCATTATTCAACTACTTCCAGCTGAAAATCAGGACAAGGCAAAAGACACAGCCTTGTCTTTTGAAATTTAGGTCATGAGGACATTTTTTTTGAAACAAAATTTTATCTTTTTATCCCAAAATCATGGAAAAATCTTATGTAATCTTCTCCATCCTTCAAAACCTAATTACCCCAACACTCTGCTGATCAAACCCTCTGCAGGATCAAGCACTTGTTAATATGCAGTTCCTGGTTCTATTAGGGTAAGGACCCAAAATTCCTTGTTTAAGGTTTGTTTTTTTGCTCCAGTGAAATTATTTTCTGAAAATTCTGATTCAACTAGCTAGCCAAAAAGGACCAATGATTCACACAGACTCAGCAAACAGAGAACTGAACTGAATGCAACCTTCTTGTGAAACACGAGTGGGATGACTTTCTTCCTTCCCCATGTAACCACAAGTTAGCAGTTTCTTTAGAACAGTGCTACTGAACTGCTAGAAAGAAGTTTGAAGTTGCTGCTAAAGCAGACATAGTAATGTGTCAATAGCAATAGTTGTACAAATGATGCCATATGGAAAACAAAGCAAACCAAAAACAACCCACCAAAAAAATAAAAAAACCAAACACAACAGATATAAAGATTTTAAAGGCAGAAAAGAACCAAAGCAAAGTCAAAACAAGCTCGTTGCATACAGCATGAGCTCACATTAAGCATCCTTTCAAAAAGTCCAAGAAACCAGCATCATGGGTATTCAGCACTGTGCTTAGATCCTTGGAGTCTGGGCATCTCTTTTTCCCCTTGCTGTTAGTTACGGATTTAGGAAAACCTTTAGAATCTTGAAAAAAAAAAAAAAAAAAAAAGCTCAAGTTACAATAAAAACTTTCACTAAATACTTTAAAAATTGTGTGAACAGTATCCATGTCCATCCCACTAACTCCAGTTTTCCCCTGTTGGACTGAGAATCTGCCAGAATTGTGGCAAGCAGGATTGGTTACATCCTAGAGACCACATCCTACACTTTGGTTTGTTTGCTTTGAGCAATTTCCAAACCCAAATTATACACAGAAATGAACAGTGTAAATTAGTTCCCAGAGCCCACTGCATTCCTTTAAGCAACAGTATTTTTGAGGAGTAACTTCACTATCACTTTGGCAATTAGAGGCCCATAAAACAAGAAGAGCAGAGTTCCAGGTTTGTTTATAGGCCTCATTTTATCCTTTTGCTTTTTGTCTCATACCTCTTGCTGGAAGTATTTTTATCAGCTAGGAATTAGCTAAAGATCTGACCCTACTCTCTACCAGTGCTATTAATTAGTGATTAACTATCAGGGAGGGATCCAGCAAGGACAAATAATCAGAAGAAATTACCAAAGAATGTTCTCCTCCTTGACGCAGCCTGGATAAAATCAGCTGGTGGAAGGCCCAATACCTTCATAGAAAATGAATAGAGTTACTCCTCATTTCATAAAGATAGACAACAACCATCAGGTGACAGGTGGTATTTTGCCTTCCATATGAAAGGAAGGTCAATGTTGCAATTTACTGTGAAATGTCTACAAAGTATTTCCCCTTATTGTGGAGGTAATTAAGGGGTTCCTTACTGCTGCCTGTACATGTCTTTGTATTAAAAAGAGCATGGCCAGCAGAACCAGGGCTGTGACTGTCCCTCTCTGCATGGCACTGCTGAGGCCACAGCTCAAATCCTGTGTCCAGCTCTGGGCCTTCAGGAAGGACATGGAGGGGCTGGAGGTTGTTCAGAGAAGTGAATAGAGCTGGGGATCAGGCTGGAGCACGAGTCTGATGAGGGGAAGCTGAGGGACCTGGGGGACTCAGCCTGGAAGAAAAGAGCCTGCATTAAACCTCCCTCTGAAAGGCCAGGCTGTAGCCAATCATATTTCATTACTGCTTGATGTTTTCCCTTTTGTTTCTGGTGGTGCAGCTGATCAAATGAGCACGCAAACCAATCCCAAAAGTTACCTCCATGATGCAGGCCAGTTGGTCAGCTTCATTTTCCCCTGGGAACAGTGGGTAGCCTGTGTAAAGCTCTGCTATGATACAGCCTAAGCTCCACATATCAACAGCCATAGCATAGGGATGACCAAGAATCACCTCAGGGGAGCGATAAAAGCGGCTCTGAACATAGGTGTACACTGGATCAAAAATTAAACAAGAAAAAATCAGCACAGTTGGGACTGAAATGTCAATTGCAGATTTCACAGAAAAGTGGCATATGTTCAGGAATCAAATCTATCTATCTATCCACAGATTGCTCACATAGGCTACAGAAACATTTTCTAATCCCATCCAAAAAGTAATGGGTGATACACTTTCCACTGTTCTACTTAGCAATTGTTCTTCAACAAATTTCACTGAAGGAAATTGTTCTACTAATGCTGTGCTTCAGTTTATCCATGCTCATTTTCCTATGTGAAGATGTTCCATTTGCATCAATCAACAGTTCCTAAATTAAAAGCACAGTTCCCATTTCCTTCCCTGTGGTATTCATACAGAAAGTGCCAATTATAATTGAACCATCTCACAGAGAAAGGCTCTCTAGACTTGACAAACTTCTTGATAATTGAAATATTTGCATTATCCTCTTAGGGTTGTTCCAGCTAACCTCTCCTGAAAGTGCAATTCTGATTTTAACAGGAGTAGAGGAGCTGATTGGGATAATAAAAAAGAATGGTACTTGTCTCCACCAGTATTTGCTCCACCAGTGGCTGAACAGTTCACCAGGTTCTAATTAGGGGCATCGGTCAATACATTGGTCCAAACCAAGAATAAATTTTTTTCCACATTGTTTTAAATTAAGAAAGCTTATTAAGAAAATTACATCAACTTGACTTTTCTGCAAACCTCTTTGGTCTTCATAGCAGCTTGATCCAAAATCAATAACTTTGACTGATCCTTGCCCATTGTGGTATAATAGTATGTTCTCCTAAAAAAAAAAAAAAAAAAAAAAATCACAGGGAAGAGAGAGGTTTAGCAGCAAATCAAGTTAGTGAACACTTGGAAACAAAGGGCAAATCACATTTACACTTCTCTGCATAATGAGAACTTGAAAATTCGACCTTTTTTGGAATGCAATTGCTAACACGAGGAGGCACCAATAATGAGCAATTGTGCAAAGCAGAGGGGAGATTTGCAAAGGTACCCAAGCTGCAGGTGAGCCAGTGAGCTCCCCAAAACTCAGAGCTGCTTATCTAGTAAAAGCCAAACTGCACCTGGCTTTGTGCTGTGCTGAATGGACCAGAACCACCCTTTTGTAAGCACAGAAAGCCCCTGGCCCATGAAGGAGCCTCACTCTGCAGTTCTTCCCTGCACTGCTTGCTTCAGACTCCATGTCAGCTCACCCCTCCTCACCTGTGTGATGCACAGGTCTCAAGGGAGGGATGAATAGACAAGGCAGAGTCCTATGGATTCTTAGCTGGGTGCATGTGGGTACAGCACTGGCTTCCTGCCAGTTTCAGCTGGAAAAGTGATCCTTACACAGCCAGCTCAGGCATAAGTGCACTGATGAGCAAACACAGCCTTCAGCTCTCTTCTGCAGAGCTGAGTTTTATCCTCATTAAAAGTCTGTCTAAACGAAGGATTTCCTTCTCCACTCCTCAGTAAACAGATGGTTACCTTTATCAACCAGTTCTACAGTGATTATATGTCAGGGCTTTGGAGGCTTGAACACTTTCCAGGTGGATGCCAAATAATGATGAAGTGGTTTCCTGGATAATTAGCTCATAAGGAAATGCTTCATGTGCCAGGAAGGAGAAGCTGCTACTTGTGAAAGTCAAGGCAAGGACTGACTTCCACAATCAGGGCCTGGAAAGACAATCAGCATTCTCTCTCTGCAGCTTGATATCCCTTCATCCTCATGGTAGGACCCTCTCTAATACTGAATCCCTCCCAATGCAAGGGAGCTGATCAAAGCTGGAAAACCAGGATCAACTGGAAAACCAGACATTAGAGGCAGTGCCTATCTGGCGTAAAGGCCAGAGAAACTCCATATTCTACCTTGTGATGAGAAATACCATGGGAGGCAGATGGGATAACAGATGTGAGTTTCAGGCAACAAATTCATGAAACTGTACAGTTGTTGAATAAGAACAAAATCATCTTTTAGTTAACTCACTACATTTCCACTAATATGTTGCTCTACTTAAATACAGGCTACACTAATTGATGCTGCCAACATCATTCCTTGTCAGTGGCTGCCTGGAAACACATTTCCCATTAGGCTAATTACCTTTGAGTCAGATATTTGGGTTAGCTTGCAAGCCTTTCTTCTCACTGCAAATTGGTCTGGCAAAAATTTTGGCAAAACAACAGGTACAGACAGTATGTGACTTCTCAGAACTCTAAATAAAGATACATTTAGCAGAGTGGAAACAGAATTTAATCCCTAGCATTTTTACCTGCGAACTTATTTCATTATTGGTTCATTTGCCCTTTTCAAAAGAAAATCAAGAGAAACTTTCACTTGAAGTGAAAAATAGAGTTAAAATCCTTCAGAAATCTCAGAAAATCGCAAAAATTTAAATTTGGGGCTTAAGAAGAATAGCAATGTTTCACCTAGCATGAACGCTTAGCAGATGGAATTGGATGACAGATGTTTCTCCAGAAACAGGTCAACATCCTAAACACAGTTGCACAGATTTCTTTTCTAATTTACTAGGCTACTTAATTTTATAGTTATGCCTAAGAAGTTAAATAGACTTAAGAAGATAACATGAGACAGGCTGCCTTGTGAATACGCCTTGCATTACGATGTCCCTCATCTTAATATAGTTAATTTTACAAGTACTTTTCTTTTTCTCTAAGCAAAAAGTCATTACCTGAATTTGATTCAAATTTGCATACGTTTTGGCAACTAAATAATGTCATTTAATGCTTTGGGGAATGAACTGAATCAATGGTAATAATCAGTTGACTGCAGCATGAAGATAATCCAAAATAAATTACAGCTTCTGTACAAACATCACACTCAACCAGTAAAGAAGAGGATAAGCTCATTTATGCTGTACAGAATACCAGGTGATGAAATGATTGTACTTACAGGCTTCAGATCACAGTGAATGATTCTTTCCTGGTAGAGCACTTGTAAACACCTCAGCACACACCGAGTGAAGTGGCGAATCAAAGACAGGCTGAAGCCTTGGAAATTGTTCTTTTTGATCAGCTCATACAAATTTATTCTGTGGGGGAGGAAGAAGCAGCAGACAGAGCAGATAAGAGATTGGGGAATTTATTTTTAAAGGCATGATTAGCTTCCACTGCACTAAGAGCTTGTCTTCCCACATAGAGGACTCATGCAGAAGAAAATGACAGCTATTTTCCTCCCTGAGAATGCTGCTCTGCAGTTGATATGCACAAACACCTCCCAGAAATAAAGCAGATGTAAAATCAGTGAACTTGCTTGCTAAATTCTCTGCTGTTAAGCAGCTGTGCTGATATTCACCAAGAACAATAATCATTCAGGAACCAAAATAAATTGTCTTCAATCTCTCTGTGCTGTCATTTCTCTTCGCTTTGGTATCTTGAGTAAGTATTTTCTGTCTAAAGCTTTTTAACCAGCATTAAGTATTTCTAGATAATTAAATTAAGATTCAATTAAGATTCAATTAAGATTGCTAGATAATCAATTGAGGTCTCATTAGGTTTTTATATCCCTCCTTTGACCATCACATCTAAGCAACTTCCAGTAGCCCTGCCCAGTAGCTTGGAGAAGGTTGTGGGAGATCTCATTTCAGCTTTCCAGTGCCTTAAGGGGCATATAAAAAGGAGAAGAAAGATTTTGACAGTGATAGGACAAGGGGCAATGATTCCAAACTGACAAAGGAATAGGTTTAGATTGGATATTAGGAATAAATTCTTCCCTGTGAGAGGTGTCCTCAGCACTAGCACAAGTCTGCAAGGACACGACCAACTGGAGCTTTCTGCCTTCCCCACTGGAGTGTCCACTGGTGGCAGGCACGGCCCATTCCTTTGGAATTAAAGTTGCCAAGACTTAATAGAAAAGATCACAAATCAAAAGCTTTTCACAGTATTTTAAAGGCAATGAAAATTTTACCAGACAAACATTTTTCTATGACAACCAGTCTTCAACTCCTTTTTAGAGAGTTAAAGACAGTGGCCATCCCATTTCCCTGTATTTCCATAGCAGCTTTCAGAAAAGACTGGTCTGTGTCTCCCCTGGAGTCACCCTTACCCTGTGTGCCTGTAAGTGACAGGCTCGCATGTAGCATCACAAGGGATTTAGGTTTCTTTGGGATCAAGCTGTCCATACAATGCTGCATCTTCAGCAGGGCCTCTAACACATGCAGCAATGGGGGTTTTACTCTAAAGGGCTGGGGAAGTGTGGGTAGCCTGGATAATTCCAGTATGATTCCCTGATTACAAGGAGGCTGATGAATAAAATGATCTGACTTCTGCAAAACTCCTCCAGAACTCCTCCTAAGATGCCCTGCAGTGAAGATTCATAAAAAGCAAGATGCAATTTTATTTTTAAATTATATTTAAATTACTTGGTATTATTCATATTTATATACCCTGAAGTTTACCAGTCCTGAATTTGCTCTTTTCCTCACAGGTCTTTCAGGGAAGAAGACTTGAATATCCAACACAAAAAATAAGAGTTGGATCATGTTATTGCCCATGTGAAGTCTGAACATAGCTTTTTTCAGTTCACTTTGGGTGATCAAAGGCTCAGTTATGCAGTCTGTATTGAGACAGTGCTCCTTTCTAGCTGCCAATTCTTCTGAAGACATAAAAATTAAACCTTGTAAAGCACAAGATCTACAGTTCTCCTCAAGGTGTGTGTAAAGGAAAATGTACTTTACCCCAGCAGTTCAAAGGAGATACAGAAGTGATTGCGAAAGTAGAAATATTCCTTCATGTGGATGATATTGTGAGTATCATCTTTGTCTTTCTTCAGCAGAGCATCAAGGATCTTCACTTCTACCAAAGCCTGGCTGTGAAACCTGAAATATCACATGACATGAGCATGGTGACATCAACTCAGGGCAGCATTTGTATTTCTGCAAATGCTACAAACACCATGAGCTTACTGTAAGATCAGCAGCTGGGACAACTATTAAAATGTCTCCTTCAACCCTGTAAACCATTGCAAGTTTGATTTCTTACAGCCGATTCCTAATCTAAATACTCTGGCCTTACATAACACTTCAGGGTACCTAATTGGACTTGTCTGAAAAAACCTTCAAATAAACATGTTTCTAATGAGCACCCAGACTAAAATCTTGGTGCTCTCAAGTCTATAGGAATGCTTCACTTTCCTTGAACAGGGCCATGTTTCACACCTACCACAGACAGACAGTGAGCTTTGAAAAGCATCTTTGCACTTAGTGTTCACTGAGAAGGAAAATGGAACAGCTGAACATCTGTTTCACTGACTCTGCTTCAAGCTCACAAATTTGTAGCCAGCCACTTAACAGGAACAGGATGCTTAGGACCAGAGTGTAGAATTTTTCATGCTCAGGGAAGTGATGGGTGCCTTTCAGCATGTTCCTGTGGTTTTGGAGCCTTGTGGGGATGCTCCCTGCTCTCAGTCCTCCATGGCTGGTTACCTAGGTTGTGTGTTCACTGTGCAACAGATAGAGAGACCTCTCTCTGAGCCTGCAGAAACTGGGCTTGCTTTCCTAGGCTCTCTCCCCTCTGGGTCCAGGCCAGCTCCTGATACCCTCTTTCCTCACTCTGCCCTCAGTGTGTTTAATGAACGTACAGAAGGTTTGATTTTCATTTGTTCACATTGTCATAGTTGCCTTTATATAACAGGGATGATTGTACTGGTTTAAAGTCAGCAGATATCTCACCTTTTCTTATTCCTTATTATTTTCAATGCCACTAACTCATTGGTTTTGTGATCCAAGCATTTGGCCACCTGCCCAAATGACCCTTTCCCAATGACCTCCAAGACTTCATAGCGGTAGGCAATGTGGTCATGTAAAACCTTCAAAAGAACACAAAGAGTTCAGATTCAAAGAGTACAACAAAGACCAGGTTTCCTGGTAGCTCATGTGTGTGAGTCTGCTGCCCATGACAGATGATGGGTTAGCTATAGGTGAAGCCTACATCAAATAAGGGTAACAAAACCTCAAGTGACATTTCCATAGCCCAGCTACCTTGCATCAACCCTGCATGACACGCAAAGTGAATTCTCCCCTAACTTTAAAAGGCATGTCTTCACTATGTGAACATTTACCTTCTAGAAACACTTATCTCACAGACAACACTTAAGAGTTGGCATAAAACCACTACAAATCTACTGAGCTCAAAACAAACACTGTAACTTTTCCACTTACCTTTAAGTAGGAACCATGCTCATCATCATAACAATTATTATTCTGGGTTTCAGGCAAACCTTCAATCTTTTTAGCTTCCAGGCCAAGAAACCAGAGCTCTGTATAATTGAAAATTTCTTTTTGCTCATAGACTGTTAACTGGTTTCTAAAATTTTTCAAGGCTTCTAAATCAGAAAACAAGAAAGTAAAACCAAAAATCAATAAAATGTCAAACTTGATGGCAAAGTGCTTTTACAATGGAACATTTCACAGTAGAGCACATCACTTTGAGCACAATACTGAGAAAAGCTGCTAGAATTCTCTTCCAACTAAGATTTCTCTGCTCCTACAACCTCATACAAATTTATCTTTATTTTTAAATTTTTTCTGGTTTGCAGTATTAAGTTCAATAAATCATTCATCATCTGTCAGCAAGACTTCTAAGAGAGCATAGATAAAGATTATTAAATTGTGAGGGAAGTTATGTACATAGATGTTTTTGAAAATCCCATCTGTTGTCCCTCTGCTTCCTTAAGCTCCATAACTCACATGAAAAGTTACATTTTTACTGGTTTGATTGCCTTATTTATAAAATTCCAGTAATGTTTAGTTGGCCAAAGTTTTCAAGTACTCATTTTCCTGATAAATATCAGGAAGCTCAGATGCCTGAGGTTAGGAATCAAATGGAGCTCAAATCTGCTTTCCTCCTAGTTCCGATTCTTCTTGCACAAAATTTCAGCTGCCCTAACACCTCCACTCCCATCATTTAAATGTGGATATATATTCAGACAGGAGCATTATAAATCAATGTGTTGCATGCATGTGTGGGTGTTTTGTTAAACAGTGGCAGATCTTCATCCAGCAATGCAGGGATGCTAGATCATTTCAAAGCAAAAGGCCACTACTTTTTTTTCCCCCTAGACTCCTTCTAGAAATAGATTAACTCTGTCAAACTTTCTAGATCTGAGAACTCCCAAAATGCAATTTAACCCACATCAATAAAATAGGACACAGACATAAGGAATTGGGAAAGGGTTTTACCCCTGTTATGGAATACTGCTGTCACCTACCCCACCTAAGTCTTAAACAAACAGACATTCTTTTTTATATTGCATGTTTCTCTTCTGTATTTGTGTTAGTCAAATCATTCTCCTATTAGGTACCTCCCCAAGCTGGATAATTAGAAATTACTGAGCCCATCCATACTGCTGTGCTCTAAATGGTTAAATATTTCAGCAGCCCTTTAGCATGGCTCCTCTGGTCCCAGAGTGCCCTGACTGTACACACTCCTCATCTGTGCAGGCAGCCTGCCACTCCAGTCCTTACAGTTTATCCAGGGATATTCTACCTGAAGCTGTCATAGGCAGTTTGACCCCAATGCTGGTGCTCTCCAGTTCAGATGGTTTTGTATGACCTCTGGTATCACTCTCAGGAACACTGTCTGGAAGGTTAAATTGAGGAAAATTGCCTTGAGTTCCATTTTCCTGCCAAGCAGAAGAAAAAGTTGAAAATTAAACACCACTATACTCACAGACAAAGACAGCAATATATTTATTTTGGATTAGTTGAGTAATCTCTCTGTCAATTTTGTGCTGAGAGAGAACAAGCAAACTTGGGCACTAGAACACCCTGCTTATTCAGACAGCAAATTCTGCCAAAAGCATTAAAGGCTGTTGGACCACGGAAAGATAAATCTCTGGAAATGAGAAACAGAAGCTCATATTTGAGACTCATTCTCTAGAAATGTTATCTATACCAATGCTGGTCAGACTTGGAGGGCTGTGGAACAATTCCTCCTGGAAACCATGCCAAGCCAAGTGAAAGAGTAACCAGGTATGCCAACAAATGGTGTCTGAAGGGCTTTGCTGTCTTCTCAGATGAAGTGATTGGCTTGGCCAGCAGGAGTAAAGCAGTGAGCATTGTGGACTTGGCCTTGAGCAGGGCCTGTGACACTGGAGCCCAGTGAGCAGGAGATGGACTCGATAAATGGATCATAATGTGAGCAGCCTGCCCCAAGTTTGCTTTTCTTATAGTGCGAGGTGGGGCCAGATGTCCTTCAGAGGTCTCTTCCTACCTAAATGATTCCTTAACTTATTTGTCTCTCATCCTTTGAGAAAGTCCTCATAGAAGTGGGGCTGGATGGAAACAACAACAACAAAAAAAACCACCTCATTGTCTGCTAGTGTCAGCAGGGTAGCAAATCCATATTCAAAAAGCAGCACATGCTTGCCAAGACAAGGACAACTCTGGTGAGGGGATATGGACTAACAAGTGGGCAAGCTTGGTCCACCATGTCCTGGCAAAAGTTCTGATTGATACCACCTCAATACAAGTATCTTGGTAATTGTGGGGTTTGAGTTAAGGATGTGTGCAAGTAAAAATGGGTTCTTTTCAAAATGAACTATCTTTCAATTTTGTCCCCAATTCTAACACATTTTCTGTCTTCCGCCACACATACACACTTGTGACACCACTGAGACTCTCTCAGTGGTACTTAGAGAGAGGCTGGTTCACCAGGCAAACAAGAGGTCCAGGAGATTTATAACTCACCTGAAGAGAGGGGAGGACACTCTTCAAGCTCTTATTTGCTATTTGAGGCAGGCTGCTCTCAAAGGGGGGAGGGTTTGCAGTGTCTGCAGCCAGACCATGCTTCACTTGACCTTCCAGATGTGGGAGGGAAAGGACACCACGACTGACTCTCTAAAAAAGAAAGCACAAGGAAATGTCACATAACGACCTAGCAAGCAGTTCTGTGCCACACCTACAAACACTAGAGGGATATAAATACTTGGAAAATGTGTGGTTCACTTCTGACACCTAAAGGCAAAGGGGAAGTGAGCAGATGCTAAGGCAGCTCTAACTGTATTAATGGGCAGCAGGAGGTTGTCTGGGCAATCCAGCACAGTTTAGGGAAGGAGATTGCTCACAAGAACACTTCCATCCAGCATCAGAGCAGCAACTGCTTCAGCTGCAGAGGGTGGTTGTGTTGGGAAGCCCTGCAGCCATTCCAAGCAGCAGGACTCATGCAAGTGGGGAAAATAAAGCCCACATAGGGTAACAAGTAGGCATGAACTGTCAGTGGCAGAAAATATCAGCTATTCCCACTGGCAGAAGAGAAACTGGGACTGGACTGCTGCCAAACACCAGTGGGAAGTGGGAAGTCTTCCCTGCACTGGTTTTCTCCATGTTTCCTTCCCCCTCATTTCCTATGGAGCTTGATTTGACTGGGGCCCTTTGCTGCACTCCTTATTAGTGAGGCAAAGGTAAGCTTTCAGCAAACTTTGCTTAAAAATAAATGCTTTTGTTCTTTTAAATAATCCAGGATTACTAGTCCTTCCTAACTTGCCATTTATTATTTGCAAAACACTTATACCATTCATTACAGTCAGTCATTTAAGGGTACAGTTTTATCAATGTCTTATATGCCTTTTATCAATGTCTTCAATATCTCAAGTCAGAAACATCACACTCATAACAGCAAAGAACACTCTTTCAGATAGGCTATTTCTTTGGTAAATAATAAAAAAAAATATTTGAAATAGATCAACTATGCACTGTGAAATGCAGAAAAAGGTCCAGAGAGCTAAAGCTACAACCCAAATAAACCTGTGAACTTTTTCTCCTCAGGGAAGCATAGAGACATTTGGCAAGCTTTTCACAAAGGCGAGGTTTGATATTTGCTCAAAAAGCAAAGGAGCAATGCTCTCAAGCCAATCAGTTTCAATGAGCAAATTTTTTACTCCAATACTGCGGAATAGCCTTTAAAATCTTAGAACTGGGATGCCAGTGGACTTCTTTTGAAAGCTTCAAGAACAAAAGTGATTTGGTAGAAAAAAATGCCTCAAATGCTACTGAACACACTAAACCCAAAATAATTGCATACATTTGGGACAGCCATACAGCCACAGTGGAAATGGAAGAGGACAGGGAATAGAAGACTTGCCTCTGCCCATATTCATTTACTCTAAGAGATCATTTACAAAACAAGCATGCAGGTATTTTTGAAGCCAGCTGAAGAATCACATACCTGATGGAAGACTCTGTTAGAGCCCAGATGATCCCTCTCTTGAACAGTCAGCTGAGACTGAGAAAAAGCATCCACATGGGAAGACTGCAAACATGAAGTGCGGCTTTAATAAAAAGTATTCTGGAGGAAAAAAATTATGGAATCCCTGCATGGTTTCTGTGTGTCCCTCCTTTGTGGCAATGCCTGTGCCAATACAGGGTGGGAGAAAGGGCCACAAAAGCTGCTGAAAACACCTAACACTCCAGCAATGCCTCAGTTTTGTAGGCTAGGGCAGACAGTTTCTTTTATTATTATGCCTCTCAGATGCTTGGTGTGCCCCTGTGCTCAGCCAGGGGAAATAGGCCCTCTACCATCCCTAAATATGTACTTGGAAGCTGATAGTGAGTCTGCTTGGAAGGTCAGCTTTAAACTGCCTCATGAGGTAGATTGTGAGCCCAAACATTGCTAAAAGCAGCATTAGACTGATTCAGCTTGTGGCATAGATTTTATAAAAACAAAATCAGGGTTTAAGTTTACTGAAACATAGAAAAAGCTCCATTGGCTCCAATGGGCAGAGAGGATTAGCAATAAACACAAAAACCCCATGGATAAAGCGTCAAGCAACTCACCATTTTAAAGAGTTTGCTGGTGCTTTCAGCAGTTTTTTAATAAACATGCTAAGTACCATTGTACATTTCTGCCCAATAACAAACAGCAATGAAACAAAAAAAATCTTTAGGATGATTTAGGCCACAAAAACTCTGCAGCTAAAGCAGATTGGAGCTCTGCTCTATGGGCTGGAGTGAGCCCCACTGGGTTTGGTCAAAAGGGCTCCTGAAAGAGTCTGAGCCTGGAAGAAGCAAGGACAGCTCAGATTAGATGCTGCACCTGTGCCAATACACTGCAGATATCCATACACAGACATACATATATCTATCTATAAAGCTATAGTGGGTGAGTGATGCTTGCATGCAAACTGATCCCCACACACACTGTGACCTCGATATAGGCAGGGCACACTAGCATTGCTACAAACAGGGAGATCAAACTGAACATACCTTGACATGGCTCTGACACCTCCTGCCCTGAACAGAAACCCAGACTGGTTTGGGTTGGAAGGACCTTAAAAACCAAGCAGTTCCAACCACTCCCATGGGCAGGGACACCTTCCACCAGACCTGGGCTCAGAGTCCCAGGCTCCAGGCATCCACAGCCTCTCTTGTACAACCTGTGCTAGGGTCTCACCACCCTCATAGGCAATTTCTTCCTAATAACCCATCTAAACCTCCTCTCTATCAGTGTGAAGCCATTCCCCCTTGTCCTGTCACTCCAGGCCCTTGTCAAGAGTCTCTCTCCATCTTTCCTGTGGCTCCCTTCAGGCACTGCAAGGCCACAATGAGGTCACCCCAAAGCCTTCTCCTCTCCAGGCTGAACAATCCCAATTCCCTCAGCCTTTCCTCCCAGCAGAGCTGCTCCATCCCTCTGATCATCTTGATGGCCTCCTCTCAACTAACTCCAGAGGCTGCAGCATATCCAACCTTGCATAAGCACTTGCAGACTCTAAAAGACTTTTCCAAACTAAATATAGCAATTAAACTCTGTGTACAGATCTACCTGACCACATGGAGGAAATGCTTCCCTTTGACAGATTCAGCTGTCTCACCATCAGCCAGGAAGACACCCCACTCAAGCTGGGCAGACCAGCTTGAGATAACTGTTCTGTGTGTGCCCTTCCAGTTCACAAAAGAATAAACAAACCCTTCTGCAAGGGTAAACTTTAGATTTCAAACAAATTGAGAACAGCTCTGGCTTAGAGATGAAGGGTCATGGGTGGCTGTGAAGCACAGGAGAACGGCAGTAAAGGGACAAGGACTAAAACCTGTCTTTGCTGGACAAAGCAATTCCCATCTTTGGAACTGGAGATCATGCAGCAAGCGTTAAGGGATGATAAGCTGTAAAACCAAAATATTGCCAGTGCCAGCATAGCCAACACCACAGAAGAGGGCCACTAGACTACTGCATCCTAAAACAGGAGTGTCCTAGAGCATGACAGTTTGCCCAGAGCAACAAATATCCTTGTATCAATTTCTTCAGATGATGACTCCATGGAAAACTCAGTGCCAGAGTATTTTTTCAGACAAGCTACCAGCATCCCATATAATCTACATATCTTGCATTTCAAGGGACAATCACCTTTGCTATGAAGATAAGTCTGAGATAGATGTTCAAAATGCTACTAATTATATCAGCTCAGTTTTTAGTAACACTATTAACTTTAGTGCATGTTACACTTTTTCCTCACACTCCATCTATACTTCATTCCCAGAAAGCCATCATTTCCAGTTTCTGCAGCTGATGAAAATACCACATTTCATTTAGAGGCAGTTTCTTAACTGCTTCATGCTTTCCTAGCTACAAGTCAATACAATGCCAGGATTTTACAGAGAAAAAGCTATCACTGAAAAGCAAAGAAACAATAACAACACATACCTCTGCAGACTGCAGAACCTTCACTCCAGAAGGACATTTTATTTCTTTGCAATACTTGTCCAAAACTAGGCAGTTACGTCTACATTAGTAATTTTTTTTCAAAGTGTATTTACCAACAGAGTATGAAAAATTCAAAAGATGTCTTTAAAGAAGAACAAGAACTAAGGAAGAGAGTGAGTGGGCTCCAAGATGTGCTGCCAGAATTTGGCATCAATTTAATTTCCATTCAGTAGGGAAAGATGAACAAGGTTTTGAGGTGGACATTTCTCAGTGCAAAAGCAAAACCAGCCCATGCCTTTTATTAACCATGGAAATCTGTGATGCTCTTTGTCCCCCTTTCTCAAAACCTACTTACTAAGAATTTATTGCTCTTGAGGCAATTTATTCAATAAAATCAGTAAGTGACCAGCTTTGACAAGATTCCCCCAAATGGGTATATTACACACTTATTTGTAGAAAAACTGATCTGTGCCTACACCAGTCCTGCTGGTGGCTGAACGGGGAGCTGGTGGATTTACTGGACAATCCACACAGTGGCTTTATTTGATGGTCTTGATCCAGGTGACCCAGCAGAGCTGCTCTGGCAAATCCCTGCCCTATGGGCTCTGCAGCTGAGCTGTTGTGGCTGGGTTCACTCTGGCAGACGCACTTCAAAGAAAAACTGCAGCACCTGTTACTATTCCACTCCATTCCATTCCTGGTTTCCCTGCTCCTGCAAGACACAGCCTTGTCCTACAGCTCCAAAGCTGCAATTCCAGACTGTCATCTCCTGCTATTCCAGCCCTTCAAATCCTGGATCACCTCACTCATTCCAGTTACCACAAAGAAATAGAACAAGGTCCTCATCCACCACCTAGCCCGCAGTCACAAAAATTTACGTTTACAGCATTCTGTAAAACCAGACATCACGACACACTTCCATAATTCACAAAATATCAGAGTATTTTTTTTCAGTACCATGTTAACCATAGAAATCAGAAATACAGTAAAATTTTGGAAAGCTTTAAATACACAGCTATATAAAATAAGGACCCCGTTGTCTCCTCATACACAGACATTCTCTTCCCCCATTCTCAAAACTGAATGAAGCCTGTAGAATACATGAAGAGAATACAACACAGGTCCTACATCATGCAACATATTAAAAAGCCATAGCAAATACACTCTCTCTCTCAAAATACAGTAGGAACACAAGCATTTTCCCCACCTTGTCAACTATTTCTGTCAGCATTACTGCGAGAGCTGTTAAGTGCAGGATAGGAGCTGTTTATTCCATTCAGCGAAGGCATTTCAGGAAGCCCACCTTCATCTAGTCAGAGCATAGCAGGAGCAGCTCCATGCACAGTGCCCTGAGCAGAAAAAAAATGGATAATGCTTCTGCTTGGCTTCAGATTTAAATTTCTCTCCCGGAAATATGCCAGTGACTATTAGCTGCTCTAGTATTCTTTTGGTGGCCATCTGTTCCCTTTCTCAGCCTCCTTCTAGCCAAATATAATTTTCCATATTTATCATGGCAAGTCAGTAATAAGAAAGACAAATATAACAGGATTGGCTGTTCTCCTTGTCATCTCAGTCTGTTCCTTCTCACTGAGCTCATGTGCTTGCGAAATCAAAAAACATTTGAACTTGGATTTTGTCAAAATTTGTCACAGCGACCTTGCTATACAGTGAGCAGAATCCCTTCAACAAGACTGACAGACTGGAAAATGAAAACTAATTAATTCTTCAAGGGTTGTTTTTTTGTTGGGCATTATATATCAATTAATGAGGAACAAACTGTGGCACCTTGGTCTGTGGTTCTTGAGGGCATTGGTGCAGAGCTGCTCTACTCTGTGGGATAATTAGTGTGTGGATTATGAGAGAGAGTTTAGCTGCCCTCCTGTCTTTCCTCTTATTCCTTTGGATGCTGTGCATGTCTGATGGGGCACTGATGGAGGCATCCCTACTCCCCAGCTGGCTTAAGGGAATATCTAAAGCAAAGATACAGTGTGGTCTCCTCCTTCATACAGCCAAAGAATGGCATGTTCCCTGCTGGTCTGAAATCTGTCAACATCCCAGATTAGTTCTACTTTCACTCAGAAACCAAGGTTTTCAAGGAGGAAATACAAGCTCACCCACTGAAGGCTGCTGCTTTTACATATGCTGCTGGAATGGCCAAAGGACAAAGAGTTATTCCTTTGTGCCCATGGTGGTATCTGCAAAGCCTTTCCTGATTTAATTGCTGGGCTGCACCTTCCTAAAAGGCACATTGCTCCCACTTCCATCACTCCCACTTTTCCATTCATCCAAGCTTGGCAACCCTCTAAGCAACAAATACCTGCTCAGTATTATAAGCCTCATGTCCAAGGGAAACTTGCCATTTTCTCACCAAGTAACCACTCAGGCTGTCATGCCAGCAGAGGAGGCCTGCAGATCATAGAGTCCTAGATGGCTGGGGCTGGAAAGAGACCTTAAAGATCATCTCTTTCCAGCTCTTTGCCATGGGCAGGGACACCTTCCACTATGCCAGGTTGCTTCAAGTCTTGTGCAGCCTGGCCCTGGACACTGCCAGGGATGAGGCAGCCACAGCTGCTCTGGGCACCCTGTGCCAGGGCCTCACCATCCTCACAGGAAAGAATTTCTCCCCAAAATCCTATCCAAATCCTCAGTGAGAATCCATTCCCCCCATCCTGTCACTCCAGCCCCTTGTCAATAGTCTCTCTCCATTAGCATTCCCAGGATAACCTCCACAGAAAGGAGTGAAATACAGATCTGCCCATGTTTCAGCCAACCCTCATTTAGAAGAGCATGCTCTATTTTCCTAATTCCCTTTCTTTGCAATGTTTTCTCATCTCCTCATTTTATTACATTCTTGTAAACATACAAATTTGCTGTGATAAGTCACACAGGAATAAAAACAACCTTCAGGACCATTCTTTTGTATTACCTGAAGAGGACCAACTAATTTTTGATGACATGAGACATTGAATACAGTTATGTCTTTCATTTCTCAACAATACTCTCAAAGCAAGAAAAACTGGATTCTTACTAAGTTTCAGTCATGACACGTTGAAATAAAAAGTAGTACATAAAATGTGCCAGTGAACAGTTTGAAGGAAATACTTATGATCATTGTAACTAATTTTTTACAATTACCCACTTCTGAAAGACATTTAATTAAAGGACCTAAGTGCAATAGTCCATAAATTCCTTATTGATGCAATCACTACCTGTGGTCATCCCACAGACAACATCTTTAACAAATATGCAAGTTTGGCAACATCTCTGAAACAGAATAGTATTAGTGGTAAAGGAAATGAATGAGTTTTCCCTGCATCCTGGAGTGGGAAGAATTAATTCCATCTTAACTAAACATTCAAGGTAAACAAATTTCCCTGTGGAAGCACCCCTGTCTTTTTATTGGCTTGTCTTGAAAAGGATTCTGTTCCAATGATGTAAACTAGATATCCAAAACTTTTATAAGTCCCTAGAATTAGATTAGATTAATTCTACTCTTTATAGCATTTACTCTGCTACTCCTGCACTTCACTCCTGATCTGAACAAGGGCTAAAAGCACAGAGGAACAATGAACTGAGCCCTGTCCCAGTGCTGTGGCCTCCATCCAGGCTTGAGCAGTGCCACAGGGAACATCCAATGCTGCCACTGCAGGCTGAACCAGGGAAGATAAACACCAAATGCCCAATGTGAATGGTGTTGACATAAAACTACTGAGACCACTCCTGCTCTATTTGCTCTAACAAAGCATAGGATGTATGCTTGTTGTCTTTTGCAAAATCAGTGCAAAGTGAATGGGTGATTTAAGGTTTTGCATACATTTACTTGGGTGAAAAACCCACCAGATGGACCAATCAGTCCGATAGAAATAGAAAAGCCAGTCATGGGTTCTGGCTCCTTTAGAATGTTTCTTCCACAGAAGAGTGCAAAAGCTTGGGATATGTTAACATCAAAATTCTAACATTCAAACTACTTGCTAGTAAATTGGCTCTTTAAAGTTGATTAACAACTCATATCACACTTAAGAGCTGCACTTGCTCCTAGCAAACAAGAAAAAAAAAACCACAAGGCTGTTGGTTCTAAAAGTGCTCAAAAGCTGGATAAGAAACATGAATGCAATTTTACATAGGAGGGAATTAAGGCACTGGGTTGCTAAGGATGTAATTACCAGAACCTTTTGAGATAATTCCTAACATTTGAGTAAGTGTCCTTGACTGAATGCAAATAGAATTTGGGGACATAGGGATTTTCCAAACAGCTCTCTGACTGTATAAAGCCAAAAGGACCTCAGCAACATGATAATTTCCAGAAAACAGACTGGGCAAAAAAATGACAGCCCAGAAATCAGTGCTTGAACTGATTTTTCCAATGCATCAATCTGTTCTCAGGACTATTCCAAGAACAGAAAATACGGCTATTCCTAGACCCAAAAACTGAGGAGGAATCACATGAGAAGCAGAAATTGGACATGAACCAGATAAGCTAGTTTAAATCAAATGAGATGTACAGATGAAATGTAGGTCTATCTAGATATGTTGAAAAGTGATAGGCAAAGAAAAAAAATCCAAATTTGACAGGTAAACATATCACAGAATATCCTGAGTTGGAAGGGACCCACAAGGATCATCCAGTCCAACTCCTGGCCCAGCACAGACACCCCAACACTCCCACCCTGTGCCTAGGAGTGTTGTCCAAACGCTCCTGGAGCTCCAGCAGCCTTGAGGCCATGACCATTCCCTGGGGAGTCTGTTCAGGGCCCAACACTCTCTGGGGGAAGAACCTTTCCCTGATACCCACCCTAACCCTCCCCTGACACAGCTCCAGCCATTCCCTGGGTCCTGTGCCTATCACACAGAGCAGAGATCAGAGCCTGCCCCTCCACTTTCCCTCGTGAGGAAGCTGCAGAACTGCTGTGAGCTCTGACCTCAGTCTGCTCTTCTGCAGCTGAGCAGACCAAGTACCTTCACACTTTAGGTGTGGCTTACCCTCCAGGCCCTTCACCATCTCCATGTCCCTCCTTTGGACACCCAGAGCAGAGCAGGACAATCCCCTCACTGGCTCTGGTAAGATGACAATCGAAAAGGATTTTTGTCTTGCTTACCAAGCCCTGAAAGCTTTGCAAGAACTTCCCTTCAAAAAAGAGCTCCACCTGTTTCTACCAATTTGCAGGTGAAACATTATCCCTGTGCTGCCTGGAAGTGGAATCCAATCCAGGAGAACCAAAACCTCTCAGTCCTTGTGTAGTTCATAATCACAGTTACTAAATACCTCCCCAAATCCTACTGACATCACTCATTCACCTGTGCATTCACATACACTTCCAAAACACTGCCCTGTGAGCACAAAAACCAGGGAAATCATTTCCCAACCTCATCACTTCAGAGGGCTTACACTGTATGAAATCACTAGCCCAGCAACAAGTAACTTCTCAGAGTGATTTTTCTCCAGAAAGTCACTTGAAACAAAAGCACCTAATTTCAGCTTTAAATTTAGAAACACACTTTATAAGGTAGGACTTGTGATTTCAGAGTAATGCAGTTCACTGTATTTCTATAGAGCGTATTTTTTCCTCTAAAAAAAAATAGACCAGCTGTCTACAATATACATATATTTTTCATATAAAACAAGGCTTTTCACTTAAATGTAAAGGGCAATCTGAAATCTTTTGCAGAACCCTAGGTACTCTGAGATTATATAAATTAATTATTTGCTTACTATTTATGCAGAAGCCTGTAAGATACCACTGTAATTTAAAAACGTTAACATCTTATCTTTGCAGCAATAATCATGATACTGCTTTCATTAAAAATTGTCATCATAAAATCATAGAGTATCCTAACTGGAAGGGTCCCACAAGGATCACTGAAGCTCTACACAGGACAGTCTCGAGAAACACATCTTACTTCTGCTTCTCCAAAGAATTGATGGCAGATAGTACAACACACTGAACTATCTTCTTTCTGTATATTTTCAGTTCCTCACAACAGGTATGTCACAACCTAACACAAACATTTGTACATCAAACAATAAAAAATGCCAACCATTATTACCTTAGGCTGGACTCTTTTATTTCTTCTCACTTGTAAACAAGAGTTACTGAAGAAGCTGAAATCACAGCAGTTCTCACTGCTCCTTTCTTGCTTTTCCCATAATGACAAAGCTCCGTGTTTTAAATCTGCCTCCATTAAACTGTTCTCTTTGTGATTTAAATCTGACACTGCAGTTAATCTGATCCAACCTGTGCCCCTCTGTGAATAAAAGCTTGAGCTGATTGATGATTTTTAGGGTGAGCTGGCTGCCATCAAGTCCCAGCTTGTTATACCATATTCCCCAGCAATGACACAAACCAAATTGAGCTGAACAGGGAAGCTGATGCTCTATGAAATCTTTGAGGACTTTACACCAGCACAACATGTTTGTCAATTAGGCTCAGCAGCACTGCAAACCCATCCCTTGGGGTGCCTCCTTTGCTTTGCTTTCCTTCTGTCTTCTAATTCTTTTTCAAAGACAGAGCTGCAGCTTTAGCTCACCTGCTCTGAGCATGAACTGTCTAATGAGGGTAGGTAATTCCCAGGGTTATTGGGAACCCCAGCAGTGTCCCTGAGCACCACATTCACAGCTCCCCCTTAGCACTCAGAACTCTTGACAATCTTGAAGTGAGCGTTTCTAGGTAGTCCTGTGTCTGTTTACACCTCAATCCTCCATGGACCCCTTAGATATTCCATCAGCAAAATGCCTGCAGCTGGAGCAGCCTCAGCTTGGAATATTAAAGGAACTGACCTCAGCAGTCATTTATTCAAGTATTCCTGACAGACTCCATGGGGAAATATCTAATGCTTAGTCTCAATTTCTTATTTTTTGACTTTCCTTATCAGAATGATAAAGCAATTCATATTTTAAAAAATGCAAACAAAAATTTTACTAAAGTGAAAGAAAAATTTTTTATAAGAAGAGCAGCAATGCCAGCCCTAAAACAATAAAGCCACAGTGGGTTTGCTATGAAGAAAAAATAAATTTTTTAATCAGCTTTTCTTTTTTAGTCATGGCATCATAGATTGGCCTGGTTTGGAAGGGACCTTAAAGATCATACAGCTCCACCTCCTGACATGGGCAGGGACACCTGCCACTATCCCAGCTTGCTCCAAACCCCATCCAGCCTGGCCTTGAACACTTCCAGGGATGGGGCAGCCACAGCTGCTCTGGGCAGCCTGTGCCAGGCTCTCACCACCCTCACAGGAAAGAGCTTATTCCCAAAATTCCATCCAAAACCTCAGTGGGAATACAATTCCCCCTGTCCTGTCACTCCAGGCCCTTATCAAGAGTCCCTCTTCATCTTTCCTGTGACTCCCTTCAGGCACAGGAAGGCCACAATCAGGTCACCCCAAAGCCTTCTCTTCCCCAGGCAGAACAATCCCAATTCCCTCAGCTTTTTCCCACAGGAGGAAAACCAGTTTGACATGAAAGTGCTAGTGAACCACTTAATAGAAAAGGCATATGACAAACGTAATCAGAATGAACAGATAACTATAGGAACAACCTCCAGCTCTGCAAGTAAACTGCCTAATTTCTAATTTATTAGAAAGCTTTTCACACCTTCTTTCTAACAACTCTGACTCCTTCCCTCACAGGTATCTTCAGACAGCACTAACTCCTTTTCTTACAGGCAGCTCCACACAGCCCTCACTCCTTCCCTCTGCAAGTTTATTTCTTCCTTCTGCACGACTGGCTAAGCCAAATCTTTCCCTTACCCAGGCACCTAACCCTGTCTGTTCCTCATACAACATCCTCTTACCTTGTCTGTCCCTTGCACAGCTGCATGTCCCTCACAGCACAGCCAGCAGACTCCAGCCCCAACTGCAGCAGACACTAGCAATCAAGCTCCAACCGCAATTAATGGCCAGCTAACCCACTTTTATAACACCCAAACTCATTGGGCAGGCACAGATGTTTCTACTCTTCAGTAATCAGTACAGCTGTAAATCATTAAGAGATTGTCTTCTGGACTATCCTTTCAACCTATCTTCCCACAATTACATGGATCCTACTGAAAAAAAAAAAAAAAAAAAAAAAAGTAAGGACAATACATCCCATAGGCTTTTGAACAGAATTAAAAACAGATCTATGCTTACATGGACATATGCAAAGACAGGATGCAACTTCCAGGCACATCCCTGTGCCTACATTTTCCTCTAGACCAGCTCTGAGTGTTTTGAATGGTTCTGTCTTCTTGCAAGGGCTGTATGTGAAGCCCAGGGATTTTGTTTAGGGAGGCTGGACGCCTTCTGCTGGAACCTACTTTTAGCTCTTCCAAGATGTCTACATTTAGCTGCACAGGCCAAAAGCCAGTTTTCAGGAATGCTGCAGGCACTTGGGTGTATCAGGAATGCAGGTGCATGCCTGGTGCAGTGGCTCACTGCTGTCTGCTGCTTCCCACCCCCAGCCAGTGGAGAGCACTGGAAACCTCTGGGATTCAGGCTGCTGTCTGCATTTCCCATGATGTGTGCTCAGATTTGTCTTGGATAAAGTGCTTGGTCTCCTTTTCTCCAGGCTAAACATCCCCAGCCACTCCTCACAGGACTCACTCTTTCTCAGTATCTACATAGCTGAATTTTAATACAATAATCCAAATATATTGACAATAAATGGGCCAAGAAGTCCATGCCTGGCACACGTGCACGGCTGTCATTAATTAAATGGTAGATTTCAAGTATGTATTTTGCCTCACTTTCTCTTTGGGGAGGAGGAATTTGTCAGAAATCATTTCCCAGTGGTGTTCAGGAGAAATATCTATTTATTAAAAGAGCTTTCCTATTACTTGTAGAAAATATTTTAATAGTACTCTGCTAATGTGCATTATAAATTCTCAGAATGTTAGGGAGATTTCAAAGGAGAACTGTTTCATACACATTACTGTACTATGAATAATTAGAATTAAAGTAGAGGATCTCAAGGAGTGGCTTCAATTCTAAATAATTCTAAATAATTCTGTGACAGTGATATTGTAGTGTCACCACACAGCACGAGCCCTGTGTTTTCAGGTGTGTTGCCACAGCCTTATCTCATTCTTTGCACAACAACACTCACTTTACACCCTGTGTAAGACCTCCCTTCATGCTACAGAGTGCAAACTAATATCATCAGGACACTAATAAATCAGATCACGTTAACAAATGCAGAATTTGCTCATGAATCCATTTTTTCCTTTGCACAGAAGAAATGAACAGTGCACAGAGAAGCTACTGCAGTATGTGCTGGGTAACATGTCTCAGGAATTATATGGATAAAAATTTGGGAGGTAGGCAGTGTTCCCACTTAGGAACAGGCTGTGATGTGTGGAGAACAGAATGCTTCCCATCAACTTCAATAACACACTTCCCCACTCTTTTGGGAGCAGCTGGAAAATCTGCCTCCAAATTCCTTTGGCAAGAAAGATGAATCAAAGCAAATGAGGAAAGGAGAAGGAGGAGCTGATCTCAAACAAGCTCCAAAGGGGAGACAGCTCAGCAGTGAATGTGTTCTCCATTATCACTTACTGCAACCTCACTGGGGCTAATGAAGGTACAGGGCACAGAGGTGATGGATGAGAAGAATGAGACTTTATTCCATACACAACCCCCCAGCCAAATCAGGGGTGGAAAACACATCTCCTACTGCCATGATTCTTCTTAAAAGGATCACTTCCAAACTATTCAGTGCTACATTTCTCTCTTGCTGGTTTGAATGTTCCCAGGATCTTTGGCAGCTCTCCACATTTGCAGTTCCTCTGCAGGTAGCCTAACTGCAGCCAACTCTGGGTAAATATATCTCATCTGCCTTTGATTTCTGGGCAAGATTCAGCCTTCCTAGAACAGGCTTTGTGCAGGTGGAAGTGCAGGTGGAATGGGTGGGAGCACCAGAACCCATCCACGTGGCAGGAAAATGAGCTTAAAAAGAGTTTCACTTAATGAACTTTCTCTCAAATAAAACAGCTGGCCTGCCTTCCCAAAACCTGGCAGTAGTTTCATGGTTACATCTCCACAGCCATGTGAGCAGAGCCAAAGGAACTGAGAATTGGGAATTGGGTTCTACCTAAAATCACTGCAGGACTTTTAGATATTATCAGAGATTATTTACAAGGGCATGGAGTGGCAGGACAAGGGGGAAAGGCTTGAAATTGGAAGAGAGTAGGTTTAGATTGCATATTATTAAGAAATTCTTTCCTGTGAGGATGGTGCTGTGTACTAAAACTCTGTGTCCATGTGTGTGAGGACAGAGCAGGTTCATCATTATACTCAAAGAATCATAGAATCATGGAAAGGTTTCGGTTTGAAGGGTCCTTAAAGCCCATCCAGTTCCACACCCCTGCCATGGGCAGGGACACCTGCCACTATCCCAGGTTCCTCAGAGCCCCATCCAACCTGGCCTTGGACACTGCCAGGGGTGGAGCAGCCACAGCTTCTCTGGGCACCCTGTGCCAGGGCCTCATCACTCTCACAGGGACAGTGATTCCACCACCTTCCTGTGTAGCCCATTCCACTGTCCAGTTATCCTTCCTGTGAAGAAATTCTACCTGAAAACTGGCCAATTGCTGCCTATTTTCAATAGAGGGAAACACTACAGCATTCTGAGTTCCTGGGGAGCTCCATATTCTTGGGTCTATACAGTTCTCCTAACTTTGTTGTTCTGAATGCATCCCTTTGCCCAGATATGATCTTCTGGGGAAGATCATGGAATCCCAGAAAAAAAGGTTAGACTCTGAAGCAGATAAAACGCATTCACAAATCGCATCAACGTGACTTTTACCCAGGGAGGGGGTAACCTATGCTCAAGAAAAATTATAGCAAACATCTGGAAAAGAACTGTATTTTAAAACTTATAACTGAATTAGATAATGCAAAAAAAACTTACTAACATTATAAGTCACTGATCTGTGAAAATGTATTAGAGTGAGGCTGTGTTGTTGATAATACTTGAAAAAAGTTAAGATGGTTAAGGCTTACTAAATTCCATTTTGTTTTTCTGTTCTTGATATTTTGCTCACACTTGTCATCTGACCCTTTTATATGCAAACACTTTGCAAATACAACTGATAGCCACACAGTTCTACTGCACTGGAATGATAACTTGATGTTATTATGCCCTCTAATGTTGACTTCCTACAGAGTTACAGATTTCTAACATTCTAAAAAATATGCTCCTATCTACTAACCTTTAAGCTGGGATGGGGTTCACAAGGTATTTCTGAAAGAACTGCCTGATTGTAACTCTTTAGAATCTTCAGCTTAATGAATCCTGCAAAGATAATAAAATGAAAGCAAGATTTACACAGATTTACTGGAATTAAAAAAAAATGTGTAACACTCAAGTAAATCTCTCATCTGTTCAAGGAGGCAAACAAAACGAGAATCTGTCATCTTTGGCTCTACAAGATGGTCTGTCACCAAGCAGATAAATATCATCTGGGTTTCAAACAGTTCTATTTCTCATGATTTCTTTGTGCATTGAAGTAAAGTAAGTCTTAAGTATTTAAGCCCAAGGGCTGCCACTATGAAAAAGAATTTGGTGAAGGAGTTGAGATGCCTGAGAATTAAACAGATTTAATACACTAAGGACCATGTAGATTCTTTTACACTCAAGGCCAGTTAAGTCCTTCCATGCTTTTAGTGAGTTGAGGCTAGAAAAAACTGATGTTTAACTTTTGATTTACCTTCACAAACAGTTTAAAAAAAAAAAAAAAAAAAAACAATGGGGAAAATACAAAATGCACGAAAAAGAAATTTCGGATTTTTAATATCCAAAATGTACAGGAACAACTAACGCTCCAAGTCTTCATTTAAATGTACACAAGTGTTGTAAATATTGGGTGTGTGAAGGGATTCAGCAGAGCAGAAACAGCTTCAACCCAAAAAAATTATTATTTTTTTTTTCATCACAGCTTTTTGGCTTCTTTTCAAGAGAACTTGTCACACCTGAGTGGAAACAGACCAGAAAATCTCTGTAAGCAGCAGGACACAGTGTTTTAAATGCAAAGAGCAGGGTTTTGTACAGAGGGTCACCAGAAGTGCTAACATCCTGTTTTCATCTTTGTGGTTTGCACTGATACACTTTGAGTCCGTTGGGTTAACGAAAGTGGGGACAACAATAGTGACATGAAAGGCAGAATAAGTTTGTTTCCTTACAGCAAATTACACTCAACTCCTCTGTTGAAAATTAAAGAGCAGTTTATGGAATTCCTGATGCAACTGATCTCAGGAAATGGCATTTGGGCATTTTTGTTTCTATTAGAAAAGGGAAAATATTTGTTTCCCTTATTAAATCCCATGTCCCTGATTAAGCCTTAAGATACATCTTTATTATTTAGCCACTTTAAAGATACAGATTTTCATATTAACAGAATATTTGAGAATAACCAATACAGATCTGGGAAATGAAGGTTTTGGACCATTTGAAATACAGAAGGAAAGCATGGTATCATGATCCTCAATGAAGCCCCAGGAGCTCCAAGGGAAATTCCTCATTGTCTGAGCCTGACTAATGCTGCTGACTTCCAGTAAGAGCATTACATAGGCAAAAATATCTGCCAGACTGCAACCAACATTTAAAGTGACCTTCAAAATTAATAAATTCAAGGAATACAGTTAGATACCAGAAAGTATTTTATTTTAGTTTTTTTTTTAAAAATACAATATTCTAAAAAACATTTCCCTATCATTCATACTGCCATAGTGCTGTCTAGACTACGTTAATGCCAAGAGTTTACGTATTAAAGAATTAAAATTATCACAAAGTAACATCTCTGAATATAATACATCAAAAAGGTGGTGGCACAGATATCACTTTGATTAAATCACGTTATTATTCAATTGCACTTAGAGATGCCTAGGAATTTGCAGAATAAAAACTCATCCTAACATCAAACACATCTGTAACAAGAGTCCTCCAAAGTGGGTGATTCCAGGATGCTGCCCACCCTCTGTTTATCAGAAAAACCCTTTCCACAGTCTTTTCCTATGTGGCACTTTGTCACTGACCATTTAACTGCTGGTAGCACTGGGATGGAGAGGTTTGACTCTTGCCAGTCTGGAGAGGCCAAGTCTAAGGCAGTGAGTCGGTGACTTAACAGGAACACACTTCACAGAGGCATTACTGCTTCCTGATGGAGCTGGAGATGATTTTAAAACAAAGAGAAGACATTAAAAGTTTAACAGGAAAAAAATATCATATGACTGCTGTCTTCTAATAGTTTTCCTAGGAAGAAAAAAGAAGCATTTTGAAGAGAGTGCAAAAGGTCTGAACCACAGAGGCATGTGAAAATCACTCACCAGGGATTCCTCCCTCTGGGAGCCAGTGCAGCAGGAATGGTGCACAGCTTAATTACCAGGTTAATTACCCAGCCACACACTGCAGCAACACTGGGCAACTGCTCCCAGTGTCCTGGGCATTTCCAGGCACTCCACAGAGAAACACTGAACACAACTCCAACAGGGAAACAAGGACTGGAGAGAAAGGAGCCAAACAGAAAGAACCATGTACAGAAAAGAAGAGTAAACATGAAGAAAAATCAAAGAATCAGGAGTCAGTAGCATGCTCAAAGACAACATCTCGAGAAAATAAAGCTTTTAAGCATTTGATTTATTAGAGCAGCTAAAATATTCAAGCATTTTGTTAATATTCTTTGTTTAGGATAAGACAATAATTTAGCAGATACCAGAAATAAAGACAGCTCTAAATAAGAGAGAAATGGACATGAAAGGATCTTTTGATTAAAGTCTGATCCACAATCTGGAAAACATTTTATAAGTCCCATGCAGATAAAGGAGTTAAAGATAATGTAAAAGAAGCATAGATATAGCTTTTCTTCTCTCTTTTTCGTTTTAAATCTATCCAGAGAAAATTACTATAAAATGTATATAAAGGGCAAGCATTTACCTGGGATAGTTTATTTTTTTTGTTTGCTATTAGGAGAGATTGCTAAAAGCTTCGGTCAACTGATGTATGTGTCTACAGCTGCAGCCTCACCCATACCTGGTGGTGTCCATTTAGGCTTTTTGTCTGTGACAGGACTTGATGCATGCAGAGGCCTCCCAGCTGCTCCTGAAGGACTGGACATTACCTTCTGCCTTGGCTCAGAGCTGTGTTCCATTATCCAGGAAGGAGAAACGATAGGTGATGCTAGGATGGGAAAAAAATTACTTTAGAAAGATGCTCTTTAGCAGAGAAACCATCACTTAAGATGACAGGCCACTGCACAGCAGAAATAAAGAGGATGGTACTAAACTGTCCCATTTTGAAGCAGTAAATATTCACACAGACACATTGCCTGTTAGGTAATGACAGAGACATGGATGCAGCTTGCTCTTCCAAAAGATGACAGTCATAGGAAGGAAAGAAGGGAGACTTCTTGCTCTGTAAAATAAGCTTAAACAAAGCCAACGGTGAAAGCTCCAACACCTGATACTACTCCAGAGTCATTGTTTTGATACAAACCCCAGAAAACAACTGGAAAAATGAACAGAGGATCTTTAAAGAGATGAAACCTTCCTGGACAAGGAGGACAGAAGGAATTTCTCCTGACACACAAATGCAGAGCAGTGACATTTTGCTGGTTTGGGAGCGAGTAAGTTCCAGTGTGTGAATTTAGTGTGAAACTGAAGATGAGATGTCACGAGTATGAGGGGTTAATGCTTCAGTAAGGGGGGAATAAGGGAAAATATGGTCAAAGCAGCACGAATTTCATCAAAAATCCAAACTGAATGTAAGGCATAACATCTATAGCACATCTAAGGAGAGGGTTTTGGTGGAGAACAACTTACTGGGTACAGACTCTGGCTCAGAGTCAGGATCAGCGGCTCTGTCACCACTGTCAACCACCTCTGACTCGTGATGTGCTGGAACTTTGGCTGCTGCTGTCCTTTGCCTCCCATCAGCCTCAGGAGTGTCATCACTCATAACCTGATTGAGACCTATCAAACACAAAGTGGTTCAATCAGCCCAAATTCACAGTAAATCTATTTTCTTCCCCTAAAATAATTTGGTATTTGAGTTCCCAGAATTGATTTTGGTGATATGAAGTTATTCTGTTCAGAAATACATCACTGACACTTGTTTTCATGTGCTTCTCATTTTATTTTCTCATTGTCAAGTTTATCAACATTTATGTGTAATCAGGCTAACAAAAAGATCAAAAATTCACCAATCCACAGGTTTTCTCATTTTGAGACCGGGACCAAATTTTTAATGAAAGCATAGACACATCCTTCAACCTTTATTTAAGATAAAGATTCTTTTTTCTACATTAAAAAAAATATTAAAAAAAAAAAGAAATCAATGGAAACAAAGAAGAGATAAGCTACTTAAATACTTTTCATGAAAAGACTGAGAACAACTTACCTAAAAGTTCGCTGTCTACACTGCAGTTGGAAAAAGGTCTCCTCTGTGTATTTTCTGATTCAATATTCTTACCTGTTTAAAGGTCCAGGGAAAATAATTAAAAATATGAAATATTAATATACAAAAACACATTACAAAAAGTAAAAATGTTAAGAAATTAAAATAGCTCAAGTTTTTATCTATCTCTAATCCAAGTATATACTTGGAAGATCTTATAGAAGAGCTACTTCCCCCAGAGGAAAAAAACCCAAGAACATAAGAAAACAGGCAATACCTAGAAACTCTCTTTTGTCATGACATCTTAAATAAAATACGATTTTCAATCTATTTCAGTGTAAAATAAATTGCCATGCTCAAATTCACTGCATATAAATAAAAAGTGTTGCATGGAACTGTAAAGTAACCTTGTTCTTCTGAATTTTGCACCTCTTGAGGATTTGTAGATTTTTCTTTGACAGATAAGGCTAAGGCAACTTCCAAATCTCTTTTATAAAGTTTGTCATCCAAGGATAACCTGGGGAAAAAATGCCAACATGTTGAAATTATTTAGACAAAACATGCTAATTTTTAAAGCACACTATACTTTAAAGCATTATAGTTGCAAAACAGTGTTTCTGTGCATATATATTCACATATACTTACATATATATATACATATATATGAACTATTAACTGGCATTAGTACATTAAAAAAAAATGGTTGCCTTTGCTCGAAATACCATGCCAAAATGTAGTATTTAAATGCAACTCCATTAATAAAAATTAGATCTCTCTTCTTCATTGACATTGACTTTTTATCTTCCTTTAAATATATTCTTTTGGAAGGTATCAAACTCATCTTTATATTTCTCTGGTTTGGAAGTCCCTAAGAAACTCAGAATTTTTAGAGTTATTTGAAGGTGCATCAATAAGGTTCAAAATCTTTATAACAGTCATGCATTAGCTGTTTGTTCTCAGCTGCTTAAAACTCTATAGGAAAAGAAACCAAACCCAAATATTTTTGTTAAAATCCAGTTTTACACAGAGATTATTATATTTCTTACCTCTTACTTAGTGTCTGTGATGGAATTACTTCTTTGGGCTTTTTTGGCTTCTCTTTTTTCTCCTTCTTCGATTCCTTGAGCTGTGTTCTGGATTTTTTGCTTGAAGGTGCAAAGTCTTCATCTGTTGAAAAACAGCAACAAGCTCTTATAAGTCTTCTTATATTCTTAAATTTCATAATTTTCATTGCACACTGAAAATAGATCAAGATAACCTTTTCTGGAAATTAATCCTATTTTAAAAGAACACAACAACTATAACTGCACTATTCTCAAAGGTACTTAAAATGAAAATTCAACAGACTCCTTTTTACAGGCAAGGATTTCAAATTCTTGATGTACAAGAACATCCCACTTACCATCATCTTCCAAATCCCCAAACTGAGAATAATCAACAACTTTCTTGTTCCTGTGGAAAAAAAAAATAAATATATATATACACTATTAATTCTTTCTGACTGAGCATCTTGATTTGGTAATACTTTGGGGTAAATAATGTTTTACAAGAAAAATAGGAGTCAGTGCTGTGTGGAGCTGCCTGTAAGAAAAGGAGTCAGAGTTGCCTGAAAGAAGTTCATTGAGAGAAGGCAGGTAAAGTTTTTAATAAAGGACTGATGATGGTGTCAGTCCAGTTTGTCTTGGAATAATTACTACATCTTTTCTTGATATCCAACCTAACCATTCCTTGGCAAAGCCCCAGCTGTGCCCTGGGTCCTGTCCCTGAGCACAGAGAACAGAGATAAAACTGCAATCATTATAACTGTACACAATGGCTTATTAGGAATAGTTCGTGGATTTTCTTTAAAAAGACTCCACACCCTCTCTGATCTCTGTTCAGGGCTCAGTCACTGCACAGGACAGAAGTTTTGCCTCCTGTCCAGGTGGAACCCCCCGGGCTCAGTCCCTGCCCGTGGCTCTGGTGCCATTGCTGGGCCCTGGAGCAGAGCCTGGCCCTGCTCTGCCCCTCCCTGCACACAGGGACACCCAGGGCTCAGGGCCCCTCTCAGCTGGGGCTCCTCTCCAGCCTGGACAGCCCCAGCTCCCTCAGCCTCTCCCTGTCCTGGATGCTCCAGGCCCTGAATCATCTCTGCAGCCTCTGCTGGCCCCGCTCCAGGAGCTCCCTGTCCCTCCTGTCCTGAGGAGCCCAGGCTGGACCCAGCTCTCCAGATGTGCCTCCCAGGGCTGGGCAGAGGGGCAGGATCACTCCCTGACCTGCTGGCACTGCTCTTCCCAATGCACCCCAGGACACTATTGGCCTTCTTGTCCCTCAGGGCACTGCAGGCTCATGGAGAGCCTGTTGTCCACCTGGACCCCCAGGTCCTGCTGGCCAGCACTTGCTGCACTTGCCTTTGTTGAATTTTAGACACTTCTCCTCTGCAACATGTCCAGGTCCCTCTGAACAGCTGCACAGTGCTCTGGGGTACTGGCCGCTCCTCCCAGCTTTGCCATCTCTGAACTGCTGAGACATTGACCCCTTCATCCAAATCATGGATGAGCACTTTAAACAACACTGGCTCCAGTATTACCCCCTCCCTGCAGGCTGCACCCAGCCTGGGACAGCACAGGAAGGACAGGGAGCTGCTGGAGCCAGGGGACACCAAGGGATCAGAGGGATGGAGCAGCTCTGCTGGGAGGAAAGGCTGAGGGAATTGGGATTGTTCAGCCTGGAGAGGAGAAGGCTTTGGGGTGACCTCACTGTGGGCTTCCAGCCCCTGAAGGAAGCCACAGGAAAGATGGAGACTCTTGACAAGGGCTGGAGTGACAGGACAAGCGCGAATGGATTGAAACTGACAGAGAGTGGGTTTAGATGGGATATTAGGAAAAAATTGCTCCCTGTGAGGATGGTGAGGCCCTGGCACAAGCTGCCCAGAGAAGCTGTGGCTGCCCCATCCCTGGCAGTGTCCAAGGCCAGATTGGATGGGGTTCTGAATGACCTGGGATAGTGGCAGGTGTCCCTGCCCATGGCAGGGGGTGAAACTGAATGGTTTTTAAGGTCCCCTCCAACCCAAACCATTCAATGACAGCACCCCGGGAGACACCACTAAGGCCAGGCCCCAACACGGCCCTGTGCCACTGATCACGAGCGCTCCGCTGGAAGGGAAAGAGGCCACCCTGGAATGCCCGGAGCCCGGAGGGGATCGGGGCACTCCCTCGTCCCCCAGCCCCGGCACACGCACCTCCGGGCCGGCCGCGCCATCCCCGCCGCCGCTGGGCGCGCCCGCCTCAGGAGCAGCTCCGAAAGCGCCTCTGCGGCCGCGCAGCTGCGATGACGGGCCGGGGTGGGCGGGACATCCCGGCTGCCTTTGCCTTGCCCGCGGCCCGGTTAACCCGCGGCTGCCCGCCCGGAGCCAGGTGAGCCGAGCTGGGCCGGGCCGGGCCGGACGGGGCACAGCCCGGAGGCTCCCGGTGCCCGCGGGCGCTGCCGCTTCCAGCGCAGGGAATGCGGACACCGGGAGCTCCCCGCGGCGGGGAGGGGGCGGATGGGGCTCCGCAGGCCGTGTCCTGCCGGCTTTGAGCGGTTGCAGGAGCAGGAGGTTCTCTTTGAACAGAGGGTTTGTCCCCCGCTCCCTCTCCATCAGCTTCCCGCCCACCTCCTCGCTGCATCGGGGAGCAAAAAGAGCGTGGTCGGGTTTGTGTTTCCCAGGATTTTCCTTTGAATCCCACTCCCGGAGAGGCCGGGACACCGCCTCGAATCTATATTGGTTGTCCTGAGATGTTTGTTTCTTGAAACTGACTTATTTCGTCTGTGTCTAACATGTATGCTTGTTCACAGAAAAACTCACCCAAAAAACCCACCCCCAAACCTTAAACCCGTGAGTTCTGCTGTAGAATTTTTTATTTTTATTGTTTTCTCCTCGGGGTGTGGTTTTTAGCATTGGGTAGGGTTCGGTTAAAGCAATGTGTCCAGTTCTTTAGATACAAAACAGAGGGATGTGAATGAGCAGAGGAACCCTGTGGAGGGCAAAAATACGAGCACAACTATCTCAGCCTGTATTTTCACTCTGTACGCAGCCGCGTTGCATCTCCTTTGGCTTATTTTTAATACAGGTTACAGAAAGACAAAATCAGCTCTTTCTAAAAATCATTGTAAACATCTGCTCCCCCACTCCCCAGGGCTTGCACCTGCAGATAGGAGGAAATAAAATCTCTACGCACTCTGCACCATTTCAGCTTTTGAGGCATCCGTGACAGAATTCAGGGTGTTTCAGTAATTTTCTCTATCAAGATTCCCATCTGCCCTGGATCTGCTTTTAAGTCAGGAAATTTACGCTATAATTTTCAAGAGCAATTACCCAAATTTATATATTGACACACTCAAATACATTTTAGAAGCATTTGATATTTTGGAAACTGGTATTTATGCTTCAGTTCCAGATGCATATATTTGGAAGTCAAAACTGAGTATTTATGAAAATGTGGGAGGTTAAGTATTTTTGGCTGTTAATTATTAGCAAAGCCATGGCTTTTCATTACCATTTTTGATTTCTGAGATTACAAAAATGTAATTCTTGTTACTTTCATTTCTATTGCAGGAAACAAACTCAAGAGAATGAAGCCTAATAAAGGAAAGATTGTAACTAAAGAGAGAGACTATGTGTACAAATTCAGTGCTGGAAATGAAGATATGGTGCTTACCGTGCCTCTCAAATTCCCTGTGCAAGAGAATATCAGTCATTTGCATGGACGTCTGATGGTTCTGCACAACCTGCCATGCTTTATAGAAAATGGTATGAATCGATTTCTTCAATTAATCTCATGTATCCTTGTCCACAGATGTCTTACAGGTTGCTCTAAGAAACCAAAAGAAGGGTGTTATACTGGAACAGTGTTTACAGAATCGATTTTTGAACAGCAAAACATCAGAGAAAATTACTGTCAGTGCTAGCAAGGAAAAGGCTTTCAGGTGAAAAACTTTACTTACAGGTTTCCTGTGTGATTACTGATGTGTTCTGTGATGGACCATTCTCTTCTTGTTGTAATAGACCTGAAGCAATCTCTTAGTAAATTTGTAGAAGAGGAAACGATAAAAGATTATGACAGAGAAGCTGAAGTAGCTCTGGAAGCAGTGAAATCAGGAAAAGTAGACATCAACCAGCTGGCAGATACTTGGGCTAAAGCTTATAAAGAGGTAAGTTTAAGGCTGGAAAGTTAATATTCAAGGCTTGTTTTGTAAGAGTATGTGTGTGTGTGTGGGCAATCACAGTTGTGAGGGTGAAATATTACACTAAAATTTACTGCAATTCTTGCAGTTTTTTTCTTTTTATATGAAAGTAAGCATCGAATCTTTATCCTACAAGTTCATAGTCAGGTTTTTCTTCAATTTAATAGAGTAAAAAGATAGAAAATGGAGAGGCAAATGGTTTATTCATTTGACAGTTGATACTCAAACAAAAAATAGGCATAAGGCTTATAGTGGCTTAGAATTAAAGCAAGAGGTAATGAAGTGACTCTCCCATTCTGAATGTCATTAACATGAATTTAAGCCAGAAGGACAAAGTGTACCAAGTTGAGAGACACATTTCAGTTCATTTTTGAGGTCATGTGATTATTTCACATTATTTAGAAAGGATGAGGCTTTAGTTGAAATAATGTCTCCAGTTTTATGTGGGATCTTAAAAACAGTGGAGTGCAAAAGAACTGGAGGAGTCCTATTGAGGAGAAAGAAAGAATGACAAACCTGCAGTATTTGAGGAAAAGTTCATAGGAATTGAATTTGCTTCTTGTGAAATATAGAAAAATGTGAGAAATTCCATAAAAAGCTTGCAAAACCAGCTTTCTTGGGCCATTCTTTGTTTAAAAAATAGCTTTTTTTACATCAATGTTGCTGTTCAAATTCTTAGTGACATCAGATGTTAGTCATCATTACTAGCAAAGCATTTTTGTTTGCACAGCTGGTGTTTTGGGCCTTATCTAAAATTCGTCAGGTGTAAATATTATTGTGGTTATTGCTGTTCTTTCCAAGCTGGTGTTGTGTGAAAATACTACTCACTGTAGTCCAAGCCTTAATGATTTTGACTTCAGTTGTTTTGAAAGAGAAAGAATGGGAGAGGAGAAAATTGAAAGCTAAAGTAGAATCCTGAAAGCTTAAATTAGGGAAGATAATTTATGTATGGTAAAGGCTACTACTATGAGGGTTCATTATATGTCCTAAGAGGTATCTTATCCTTTAAAATCTCTTACATTTTCTTTAGACAACATTAGAACATGCCAAACCTGAAGAAACCAGCTGGGATGAAGATTTTGCAGATGTTTATCATGATCTGATCCATTCTCCAGCTTCTGAAATGCTGTTAAACCTGGAACACAATTATTTTGTTAGCATCTCAGAATTAATAAGTGAAAGGGACGTGGAACTGAAAAAACTACGTGAAAGGTATTACTTTTTTTTTATTGTTTAGGTTTTCCTCTCCTTATTAAATAGAGGGCCTGCCAATGGGTGTGTAAACTCACAGGACAACGTGTGTAGCTTGTATTTGTGTAAACCCAAAGTCATATGGCACTTGGCTGGCATAAGAGTATGTAGCAAGGGGGAATGGCTGCAAACTGAAAGAGTGGAAATTTAGACTGGATATTAGGAAAAACTATTTTGCACAGGGCGCAGGTTACCAAGAGAAGCTGTGGCTGCCCCATCCCTGGAAGTGTCCAAGGCCAGGCTGGATGGGGCTCTGAGCAACCTGGTCTGGTGGAAGGTTTGCTGCCCAGGGCAGGGGTTGCAATGAAATGAACATTTTTGTCCTTTCTAGCCCAAACTATTCCATGAATATAAGTTTTGATTTCCAGAAAGTGATGAGTTTGAGTCCCGAGTTCTGAAGTAAGTTTGCATAGCTGCAGGTGTCCCCTTTAGCCACAAGGGGGAATATGTTGAATGTGGATATTTCTTTTTGTGCCAGACTAATTTCAGTAGGTCTGGTTTAGCATTCTGAGTGGCAGTATTCCTCTTGAGCTTGTGTGTTTAAGCTCACATTAGACAGCGCATAATCAGTTCATACTATGGTTTCTTCTGGACAGAATTGTACATATTTCTAGTTTGGGGGTCAATGTTGCCAGTAGGGTGTTAGCAAATCTTTTTGCTGCTCATTGCCTCTTCTCAAGCCTGCATACAGAAGAAAGAGCAGTAATGTTGTAGAGCTCAGGTGTGATGTAGCTGTGCTTTGACTCTGCTGGAATTTATATCTCTGTTGAAATTTCTCACATCCCTATGTTGGTGGCAGCTGAGACTGTCCCAAATGAGAGTAAGTGGTGTTCTGTTTATACAGAAGCTGCCTTGAATCCCTGACCCTTAACTCCAGTTTGTTTTGTGGGTTTTCATTGCTACATCTGTGACTGTTCATTCTGTCAGTAGCAAACAATCCAGTTTGTTGTTGTATCACAGTAAAGGGTGTTCTGCTGCCAGTCTTCTGAAATCTGTGTTTGCTTCTCTTTCAGGCAAGGAGCTGAAATGGATAAGGTGATGCAGGAGCTTGGGAAGTCACTGACTGATCAGGATGTGAATTCCTTAGCAGCTCAGCATTTTGAGTCTCAGCAGGTAACTAGAGTATGTCATGCACATAATCACCTTTAAAAGAACACCCACACCCCTCAAATTATCACTATTCTCCTGTCAGGATTTGGAGAACAAATGGACCAATGAGTTAAAACAGACTACTGCTATCCAGAAGCAGGAGTATCAGGAGTGGGTGATAAAGCTTCACCAGGACCTAAAGAATCCAAACAACAGCTCAGTCAGGTATTTAATTCCTCTGTGATGCCTAATTCCAGCTGAAGTAGTTCAAAGGATTTGCCTTTACAAATCTATTAAGTTCCTGTTTATTATGATATGATAATATCTATAAGTAATTTACATGGGATAAGCAAAGCATATTCAAAGGAAATAGACCATCATAAATAAATATGTATAATTTTAGGAGTTTCTTCATTGTGTGAAATTACAACCTCTCTGTAGCAGAAAGTGTTGTAATGCACTGAAGTACAACTTGACATGAGTGGAATTTCCTCCTATTTTGCCTTTCTTTCCTATGTCTGTCTTTAACACTGTTTCACAAGGCTTTCTGTTACCACCTAAGCATGTTTGGAGAATAATGGTACTTTAAAAAATGGTTACAATGGTTTGAATTTACAAGCCTCTCTTTATTTTCTATGTGTATGTCACTAGACAGCTAAAAAATGGAATTTTTTAGTGTTAATGCTTGTGGAGAGAATTGAATGAGCAGCTTTCCTCTGTTTGAGGAAATAGCAGGAAAATTAGAATTTGTAAATTGGGTGGGATCTTTATTCTTTATCACTAGTACGTTGCTACTTGGCATTGAAATCAGTAGAATTGCTTGCAAGTGTATAAAAGATTTTTGGAGGTAAGGCACTTTGAAAACAGAGAAACTTCTCATTAATGCAGAAACAAATTGGAGAGATGCTGATGTTCTTTCTTTTATTAGGAACAGTATTTATTGTATCGCTACTAGACATTTGAATTTAGGGAAAAAATTAAAATTGATATCTGAAATGTTTCCTGGTAGTTTGAACATTTTGTGTGGAAAGAAAATAAATGCTGTGTCTAATAACTTCATAATTAAAGTGTTGGCTGCTCTAAATAGGCTTAGGAGAATTTTTTGTTTTCCTTTTATTCCTATTCTTATTATGTTATAACTAAGCATTGTGACTTATTTTTATTTCTCAGTCTTGGAATGCTTTACAAATGGGCCAAATAGTGTAAATCTAACAGTGGAGTCTCCTCTTCCTGCTGCCAGGAAGGTAAAGGTGAAACTTCACTAGTGGAGTTCATAATCATAGGTTTGGTCTCCTGGTTTCCACAGACCAGCTGAGAAAACTTGGGATAACTTTCCCAAAGTTGTCGGTCTTGAATAAAAACTTGGATTATTTTTTTGGCATGTTTCTTATTATTTTAGTGATGAAATTAAAGTTCAGCCCAGCCAGCTGAGAGAATCTGTGGAAGGAAATGGGAGAATCTATGAAGAGCAAAGGCTGCTAGAAGAAAGCTTTACTATTCACTTAGGTAAGTGGAGTAAATCAAATAACAGCTGGTAATAAATAATGTATCCAAGTAATGTATTATTTACAGTATTTAACTCTCAAGGTGTATAATCCATAGTTTGGAATTGTTTTGTGTTTGTTCTTTACATGTGTAAGAGAACAGCATAAACTGTATCAAGCAATGTCTGAAATAGGTGGAAATCTTAGTGGAAAACATTCTAGAAGCAAATTTTCATCCATTTTGGTTGGGTGACTCATGTAAAAAAAGCACAGCAACAGCAAAACATATTGTCAAAAAATGATGCTTCAACTTTTCTTACATTTGGTAGAAAAATATGTTTAGAAAATTCACTTTCCACGATCATTTGACAGCAGAATAGATACTTGCAATTTGTATTTTTGTTTGTGCAGTAGAGTCTTCTTGTGTTGTTTTGACCATATTATGTTGTGCAGGAGTGGTTTCAATCACTTAAAAAATCACCATCAAAGGCATCAGCTAAAGCAGGTTTGATACAAATTTGCAAAGAGTGAAAAAGTTCAAAGGCAAGGTTCACTCTATTACTATATAGATAAAACACAGAGAGGAGTATTAAATGATTTAGGCAGAGATGGGCATCAACAATCCTCCCAGTATCACAAACTTGGGAATTTGCAAGCTCTTAGAGGCATCTCAGTCAGAAAGAGATGCTGGTACAACCTGCTGTGGTGCAGGAGAGCTCCAAGGACATCCCTCAGGACCACTGTCCATAGGGTCATAAGATGATTGCCTTGAATCATTTGGAAAATGTTCATCCTCAGGTTGAATTGCTGGAGTTTCCTAAACTCCATCAATGGTGTTGTTCCCCTCGGGCCATGGGTCAGGTAGGGGATGTTTCCAGGCTGTTAGGGGATGACTGATGATCCCTTCCCCTCCATGCAGCTCCTACTTCAGCCATGCAGCAGTTCCTGGGATGGCCAAAGGATGCCTCAGGACCCAGCTCATTGCACAGATTGCTAAGGGCAAGCAGGAATTCCTGAGCTTGTCCCTGGTTCTGGGGAGGGTGGGGAAGGATACACCACCACACATCAGTATTTCATCCCTAGCCCTGCAATATTCCTCAGGAAGAATTTCTTCACAGAAAGGGTTGGAAGGGGCTGCTCAGAGAAGTTTGGAGTCTCCATCCCTGAAGGTGTCCAGGGATGGACACCTGGATGTGCCTGGATGTGGCAGTGCTCTGATGACAGGGTGGGATTGGGCACAGGTTGGACTTGATTTTGGAAGTCTTTTCCAACCTTAATAATTGTGTGATTCTGCAATGGGAGCAAGGGTCATTTCAGGCATGGACAAGCCACACTTGATGAAAACACTGTTTTTATCACTACTTTGCCTTCTTCTGATGTGTCTGTAAGACTGAATGTGTGGCTAAGAACTTCCTCTGGGTGTTAGTGGTTACAGCTCCCTTACAGATCTTTAGGAAAGCACTCTGTGCCCTTGCATTTCAATCCCAGTCCTCAGTTTAGTCTTCTGCTGGGATTAAGCCACCTGTGCTCTGTGCAGGAGCTCAGCTGAAGACCATGCACAACCTGAGGCTGCTGAGAGCTGATATGTTGGATTTCTGCAAGCACAAGCGCAATCACCGCAGTGGGGTGAAGCTGCACAGGCTTCAGACTGCAATGTCCCTCTACTCAACTTCCCTCTGTGGCCTGGTGTTGCTGGTGGATAACAGGATCAGCTCATACAGTGGGATCAAAAGAGGTGAGCCTTCTAATGGGAGGTATCATGCCAGGGAAAAGTAATAAAATAACAGATTATAATAAAATCTTGCTGTCATCTCTCACAGAAAAATATTCTTTATAAAATTAAAATTCACTGGAGGCACACATGTTTTGTATATGGTATTGCAAAAGGATAACAAATGCAAAAAGAGATATTGATGAGGATGGGGGATAGTGTTGTGCTGTTATCTCTCATCTCTTCCCTCTTCCATTTTGTGTCTGAGTAACAAACAATACTGAAGAGGACCCTTCAATATTGATTTAGACAAATTTATTATAGGAGTTTCTAACTTTTTAATACCAGATTATGACACTGAAACCTGTCTGCAAAAATGAAAAAGAAATATGCCCAGATTTTAAAGTGATAGGTAAATATGTAAAAATACCATGTACTTCTGATACTGTGAATTCCAATAAAAATGAATAATAGAAATATGACTTCCCTACTCCTGGAAAGTTTGATTAATAGTCATTTTAGATGCATGTCTTTTGAGTAAGTGGGCACTATGATGGTGTTTTCTATCAAGGTTAACCAATGAAACTTCTGTTTATTCCTGTTTGACTTTTCCACATCCATCTTGTAGTTTAATCCCAAAATACTCACAATTGGAAGGTTTTTTTGACTGTTACTTGTCATTATTCTTGTATGCCATAAAAAAAATGTACTGTGCTGGTTGATATTTCCTGGAAACAGTTGGAATCAGGCTTGTAGTAAGAAGGAGAGGGAAGTGTACCAGGAAAATCTTCAGTTGCATTTGTGCTGTTGATGTTTTCCAAGTTGTTTAATTTTAGCAGTATTGATTTGTACTTATTTTGCAGGTACTTTTTTAACTGTTTAAATATTTAAATGAATAACAAAAGGAAAAGATCTGGTTATAGGCTAAATTTGATGAGAGAAGGCAGGCATTTACATAATGCCATTAAACACAAAATTGCATCTTCTAGCCACCAGCTAGATCCAGCAGCCACAGTAGGGGGGAAAGTATGGGACCATGTCACAGTCTGTCAAATATAATCCTCAATAAATTTTGGAAGAGGAGTCCAGTAGTGCATTTTATCTGCTTTGGGAGAGTTTGCCTTTATAGCTGGATTTACTTGATGATTAGAGTAGAATTACATAATGTTACTGAGCACAACCTCAGGATGTGCATTTCAACCTTATTTTTTTCCTAGATTTCGCAACCGTTTGCCAAGAATGCACGGATTTCCATTTTCCTGGAATCCAAGAACAACTTGAAATTGTCCAGAAGGTTGTACTTAAGGCCAGAGCACAGCGTAGCAGCAAGACAAAAAGACACCACGGTCAGTGACAACCAAAATTACCCTCCTTGAAATAGAACAGTGGTCAGCTGGATGTTTGTGGGCAGGGCAGAGTTGATGCCACTCTTCTGCAGTTATTTCATCTGTAAAATGGAATGTTTGGGTTCATCAAGAAACTCTGTGTGAACTTCACAGAGAGAATGTGATATTGGTGTGGTGTCTTTGCTGCTCCTTTAAAATGAAACAACATATAAAAGTCACATTTTAACAGCATGGGAAGTACATCAGGCCATTCTGCTTTCCAAAACTGCCTGCAGTGGCACCAACTTTATGTGTCTTTTTGTTTTTATTGCCATTTACATTTAACTCTTTAAAAATTGCAGAAAACAAGTTTATGACTTTATCCCTTCCTTTAGAGTGAATGCTGAATACCAAATAACAAGTTGCCTAAAGGTGTATTTAGCTTTTTAGTTTTTTTTTTAGCTGACCAAAACTTTGGGAAAGGTTTTCCTTGTAGATGTGTTTGCAAATGGCTGGGAAATGCTCTGACCACATGGTGTTTAGGCAGTGCAATTGTACATCATGAAACTTTGTTTTTACTGCAGAGAGCTACTTATATGATTTAAATGCATCAGGAACATGAACAAATATGAGTATACAGAAAAACAAGTTTCCTTGAGAACCTGCATATTGCTGCATCTCAGGGGAAATGGTGAAAGCTGCTTTGATGCTGCTGATTTATGTAGATCTCTTAGGAACAAATTTGTTGTAATTTATTACATTATTGAAAGGATAATAGCAAGATACTATGTGGCTGTGGGGGCAATTTCCAAAGATTGATTTCATGTCTGAGAATATCAAGTTTGCTTTTGTCCAAATGATGAAATGTCAAAGCATGGGCAGTGATTTGAGGTAGGATTCAGTTTGGGGTGTGTTGAAGACAGCAAAAACACTTCCACCCATCCCCCTTGCATTTTGGAGACTTTATGATAACTTCATTGTCAAAATTCAGGCCAGGTATCAGTACATGAACCTTTTCATGCCCAAGTGTAATTAATAGAAGATATGATTAATATTTGTTCCATGTATTCATCCACAGAAAACAAAATCAATGGGAATGAAGATAAATTAAAGAATATTGAACGAAACCAGTCAAACATTTTGCCGGGTGAGTTGTGTGACATTGACCCCCTCTTCCTGAAGCAAATTGTGTTTCATACATCCACATTTTTAGCTCTAAACTCAGAGCATAAATTATAAACTGAACCCAAGCTGACCTCAATCAGAGGAGAAGGATGTTCCTGTGGCTGAGGCAGAGAACTGGGTGTCAGGACATCTGGTTTCTATTCCCAGCTTTGCCACTGCATCACATGGTGTGGGGCAAATCACTTCTCTTTACCTAAAATTTCCTTTTGGAATTTGAGGGTGAAAAAAAGATATCTGAGCATCTTGGGGAAAAGGTGAAAACTTCAATACTAGCAGCTAATTTTATTTTTGAAAATGGCTATATGTATATCACTGTTGTGGTACAAAAAAGGATTTTTGAGTGGATTTTTTGAGAAATCTGTCAGGGAAAGTATCTTCTGTATATATTGTGATGTTTAGTGAGGAAAGTTGCTGTGGAATATGGAGATGGATATGCAATTGGAGGGGGGAGGAATTAAGTCCATACAACCCATGGCTGAGTGAGGGCTTATTAAAATTCGTTTCATGACTGTCTTATAAATATTGTTAGTGGGAGTGGATTATAAATCAACTTGGACCAGATAAATCCAGGTGTGTCTTGCAGCAGTGGCCTGTCTGTTACTGCCTGTAGATGGTAACTGCTGGGCATTCCTGCCTCCTTAGCAGTCATCCAGAAGGAGGACAAGACCCATTCTGCAGCTGTTTCAGTTCAAAGAAAGGATCTTAACTTCAGTGGCCAGTGGGAATAGGTTTGAAGGAAGATGTTTATTTTGGACTGAAAGAGTGGGGGCATTGCACACCCGCTCTTCCCTTGACTGTACTGTAGACTTTAGATCTCCAGTGCAAAGGAACAATGGAGATGGATTTCACTGCCTGTCACCTCTGATAAATGAGTATCAAGTCTAAAAATACCCCCAACAAGATGTCTTGGTTACTTTTTTAAAACAACTCTGTAACTCACCTTCCTACTACTCTGAATTATTTGAAATTCTAATGGTCACTGATCCCTTTGTGTTCCTGTGCCATATCTCAGTTGTTACATAACCCACTATCTTTTCCACCAGCTCTGTGCATCCTTTATTTGAACCCATCCTTTTTTGGCCTTTCCGCCTCCCACATCTGTCTGCAATTCCATGCTTGCATTGTGTATTTTGAGTATTGCACCTCCTCTGGGTTTGTTTTTCTGTTTTGTGCTATATAGAGATCATATCCTGTACTGGCACTGCTATGGTTTATTACACCATGTGGCTATGATGCCAGTGGAACCCATCAAAGCGGTGGAGAGAGTGTGGGATGGATGTAGAACAGTGACAGTCCAAGAGATTTTAGATCTCCTGTGTATGTCCTCATCTCTGCTGTATGTTTGTATTTGCCTCTTACCTTTCTTACATTGCCAAACAATTGAATTTCAGTGCTGATTACTACCATGATTTCTTACCTTGCTGGTTTGCCTTATTGTGCAGGAGAGTTCTACATCACACGGCACTCAAACCTCTCAGAAATCCACGTTGCCTTTCACCTGTGTGTGGATGACAACGTCCGGTCTGTGAACGTGACCGCCCGGGACCCGGCCATCATGGGGCTCAGGAACATCCTCAAGGTCTGCTGCACACACGACATCACCACCATCAGCATTCCCCTCCTGCTGGTGCATGAAATGTCAGAAGTAAGTTTTATATCCTTGGATTTTTGCAAGGGATGTGTTTCATGCTGATTTAGGCCAAATGGGATGGTTTTTCTCACTCACAGGCTTCTGCCATGTGATACATGGCACTTGTATCGACATGGTGACCCAAATTAAGGAGCTGGACCAGTTAAAAACATCTGAATCCCTTGCAGTTTTTATTCCCATCCCTCCTTTTGGACAGTTCACTTTGTGGGACCAGCTCTCTGCAGTTGTACAAGTATTAATAAAAGATGGGGCTGTACAACTGGAAGCTCTTGCTTAGAAACTCTACCTTCAGAGTTGCTGATGCAGTAGTGATACCAGATCCCTACTTAATTATCATTAGCTGTAAAACATTAAAACTAAGTTTTGGGAGCAGCAGAACTGGCAAAGCTTGGCTTAGAGTTCTGGAAATCTAAACACCATCTTTACCTTCTGTAAATCTTCTATTACCTCAGCCCTACACAGGAGCAGCCAAATTTCACCTTCACTTTGAATTATCTCCTCCTTCGCTGGCTAATTTCTGTCCCTGTTTCCTGTCTAAGTCCCCTCAAATAGTGGCTGGGCAAGGGGCAGCAAATTGCTGATGCTCTGTGTTCTTACTTACTGTGCTGAGTTTTCTGTTTTCTTCTGTAGTGGGACTATGTAGGGCTTGTCTCTCAATCAGCTGTAACATTTCTCAGTGCCCAGCAATTTAAAATTATTGGCAGCCTCTTTACTCTGTCACACAGACAGAGGGTGGGTGGGAAGGCAGGGAAAAAAGTGATGGGTAGAAAGTACAGCCATATGCCTCATATCCTGAAGAGCTGGAAAGTCTGTAAACCTAAAGAAATGAGAAAAAGAAGATAATTCTGTCATCCGTGCAAGGATATCAGTAATAATTACAGTCTGTTGGAGGGTTTTGGTTTTTTAAATAACCTTTTGATTTTTCACTTGTAAATTCAATATTACCTTTCCTTCATGGAAAGTGGCTGACTCATGGCAAGATAAATGCTCACAAAAGGATTACCTTTAACAGTGACTGGTTTTATGACAGAATTTGACTGGGACACAGAGTAGACATGACCCTTTTTGCACAATCAGGGTCTGTTATCATGAAAAACAAGCAATGAAAAAGCCAAAAACACCAATTAATACATTCTAAAGGATGTATTTCCACATGTAAAAGTAGACCTTTAGGAATAGATGAGATTATTTCTGAAACTTTTCATCTCTTGTAATGAGACCTTTTTTTGGGGCACAAATGCAAGTAATCAACATGCAGGACAGCAGCCTGGGCCACCATGTTTCAGAAAGTTATTAAATATATTGACCATTTTCTGAATCAAGGTGCCACCTGATTATATTCTTCTGGTTTTTGTTTCCCGAAGATGTGTGAATCTTCTTGTCTAGTGCTGGGTTCTTAAAACGTCCTGGTAAAACAATTTACCTTTTGTATTAAGCTGTAAGTCTTTGCAGAGTAAGCAGAAGGTGAGCTGGATGGTAAGTGTGTGTTTAGGCACAACTGCTTTGTATGGCTTGCATTAGCAGCTTGCTTATTACAGTGGTTGGCAGCTGGCTGACCTGGTTTGAAACACACAAATCTGTAACTCCTTGTTGAGGGAAAAGTGAATAATGACAGGTTTCTGAAAGTTACCCTGAACTCGGTGCCTTTGGCAGCCGCAGTTCTGACTCTGCATTTACCACCTACAGAAGAGCATTTTTGTGAGGTGGTTAACCAGGAGCCCAGCTGCAGAGATGTTTCCATGCTTCCCTGGGACAGGCATTCATTAGCAGTGTTCTCTGTGCTTTTCCCAGAGGTTTTCTCCTGATGCAGATGGAACAGGAGTGTTTATAACCTCACAAAAATAATCACAGTATCACAGGCTGCTTTGGGTTGGAAGGGACCTTAAAGTTCATCCTGTCCCTGCCATGCCAGGGGACACCTTCCACTATCCCAGGTTGCTCCAAGCCCCATCCAGTATTCCTTTCCTGAAATATTTCCAAGGATGGAGCAGCCACAGCTTCTCTGGGCAACCTGTGGGAGTGCCTCACCACTATCACAGGCAAAAATTTCTTCCTCATTTCCAATCTAAACCTGCTGCCTGTCAGTTTGACTGTATTGATCTCAATGAAGCCATTAGATTTCATTATTATTTCTAGAATAAAAAAAATCAATGTAATTTCTATAATCAAAAAAAAAAATCAGTAATTCTGTTTTCCTTTGTTTTTTCTTATGGCAAAAACAACCAAAAAGATCTCTCTGGTCTGATCATTAAGTTAAATGAAGGAGAGAAACTGGATTTGATACCTGAGAAAGACAAAAGCAGGCAAGTTTGGTTTCAGGACAAGTGAGGGGTTACTGTCTGATGACTGGAATCTGCGATAAACTGGGGAATGAAATGGCTCTAACAGCAAAAATTGCTGTTAGCAATTTTTCATTGCTAAAAATGCCAGAGCTAGCACCCTCCCTTGGTAGTTTCAGCATTGCTGTTGTTCACACAGCAACAGTGACAAAAAAACAACACTTAAGTGATCTCAGTCCAGTTGTCTCTATTATCATAATTTAAGAAAAAATTATTTTAAAAGAAAGTAGAAATGGAGTGTAAGCTGTGTAACAAATATTTATGAACGTAGTTTATGTCCATAGAGAGGTTGCTGATGGGTGTATTGACTTCAAATGTTTCTCATCTGAGTTTCCTGCCTTTAAATTTATATCTGCTCATCCAGTGTTTAGGATTTGCACAGATGCACTGTGAGTAAAACACCTTGCTAATTCTTACTGAAATTACCCCGTGAAATTTGGTTTGAAATATTTTCTCCACATGGTGTATGTGGACTTTTCTGTTTTAATTACCTGATTATGACATGGTTAAGTAAAGACCCAAGCCCTGAGCAGCCCCATGTAGCAAGCCTGTCACAAATTAAATTAAAATAAAATCAGAAGGGTTGCAGCGTATCTTTCTAATCAATGAAGCTGGTCTCTCCTCCCCTTATTTTTTTTCTAAATGAGTGCAAGAAATCTTAATTTGACAAAATGATTGCATCCTGAAAAGGGTTTTAGTGTCTCTGCCAGTGAAAAATACCCAAAGTTCCAGGTGTGGTGATTTTTTTTTTTAACTTTCTTGAATGCTGTTATCCAAAACTCCCTCTGGGAGGTTGGTTATTTGCTTTTTTGCTTTCTTATGTCCTTCTCTGTATTTTGAATTGGTGCTTAGCTGATCCTCCATCATTTCCACACCAGAGAACTCCTGGTAACATGGTGAATTCATGAGAACTTATATTTGTGAAGATGGATTAGAATTGAATCACTACTATGTCGTTTTGTTCTTGTGGCTTGCGTGGAGCAACATTCTGTTATTTCCCTGAGTGCTCACAAAATTTAACTTCTCTGTTCCTCTAAATAGTCCAAGGAATGGTGTCATATCCTGCTGTGTTGATCAGTCTCAATTCCCATCACTGATTGCTCAAGGTGCTCCTGAGAGAAAACTTTTCTTCTTAGTCACTTGTTTTTTACTAAGCCAAAGCAGTGATCAAAACCAACAATAAACTTTACTTGTGACAGAAAGCACACATGAGCATAATAAACACCAAGTGTTTATTGAGTTACAAACACCAAGTGTTGCTTCCAGAGTGCTTAAAAATTAAAGAAGTCAAAAAGCAACCACAACAAAAAAGTACAAACCCAAACTTGTCCAGCACTGTTCTGTCTGATTAATGTGGTGTATACCCTAAAAGCAGAGTGTAGGGATGCAGGGATTTACATAATGAAAGCTTTATGAAAAGGTATTTCCAACTTAACCCTGTTTTTAAAATGCAGTGTATTTTGGGGGGATGGCAGGAGATCATCCCACCTAAGGAGGAACTTTGGCTTTCAGTAGTTGTTTAATCAAGCCACGCATTCAGTTTATCAGTTGTATTATCACTGGGCATTCTTAGGTCATCTTGTCTCTCAAATAACTTTCTTTAATCCTGAAATTAAGCTTTTTGATAAGAACAGATTGCTCTGTGTGTTTGACATTGCAAAATAGAGAGTGTCTTTAGTGGGTAGAAAACTGCGTAAAGCTGAAGAATGATAAATTGGTTTCCACATCTGTATTCCTGTATTCAGAGTAAAAAGTGCTCATCTTCGTGTTGAAGAGTACAGCAGAAACAAACAGATACTGTTTTCTTCTTTCTGAGAAGTGAGTCATTCTGTCTCTGATAGAATTACATCATCATGGTGTAATTGGCTTTGTTGTATAAAGCCAAAAAATGTTCCATGAACTTTAAACTTAAATTATTTAGCCCAGTGCTTGTAGCCATATCTTAAACTACTGTGGCTTTCATGTCATGTTTTGCTATTTAACTTTAGGTAAGGATTTTCTGGCTGTTGATAGTGAAACTTCTTCATCAGATGAAGATGAATTTTGTTTGTTCTCACTCTTACCATAAATGCATCTTAAGGAAGAAGGGCTTCTTCCAGTTCCAGTATTAGAGAGAAGGTTTTACTGAAGGTTATGGGCATGCCAAGAAATCTTAAAATCAAGAACAGATAGGAATCATCATTGTGCTATTAAGATGTGGTCAGGAGCCTGCCTTTGATTTGCTGAAGCATGAACCTGACAGTTATCAGTTGAATATTAGACTATTTCTAGAGCTCCACACGGGCATTGAACAGCCCAGTTTCCAGTGGGTTCACCAGCATTTTTATTCAACATCTCAGTTTAGAAATGTATAATATTGTTCTGACACTAGCTCACCTAGCAATAATGAGTGGTGGTGGTTTTTATGGTCACCTGTAAGGTGTGTACACCTGCCTAGAATGTTCTGAGAGCAAGGTCCCAAATGCTGCTTGAAAATTATGTTCTAGGGCAAAAAATGTATTGCTTTTAATAATTTCACTGCTACTCTTGCCGGTTGTATCTGTGGGGCTTTGAGGTTTCTTGTTTCTTCATTTTAGGAGATGACCATTCCATGGTGCCTGAAGAGGGCAGAACTCGTGTTCAAGTGTGTCAAAGGTATGGGAGTGGAGCTCCAGTGGGATCTGGGGAGCCAGTCCAGAGCAGGGACATGAACTCTTTAAAGGGATGGAGCAGCTCTGCTGGGAGGAAAGGCTGAGGGAATTGGGATTGTTCAGCCTGGAGAGGAGAAGGCTTTGGGGTGACCTCATTGTGGCCTTGCAGTGCCTGAAGGGAATCTGTAGAAAACATGGAGAGTGACTCTTGACAAGGGCCTGGAGTGACAGGACATAGGGCAATGGCTCCACACTGACAGAGAGTGGGTTTAGGTTGGATATCAGGAAAAAGCAGTCCTCATGACTCAGCATGGTTTTCTGTTTTTCCAAATGTTTTTTTTGCTTTCTGCATTTTTGTGTGCTGCACTTAAATACTTGAACCAGTCACTTTCTCTCAACCACCTGCTTGAGGAACCTTCTCCTATAGTAACAGACCTTTAGTAGTTCACAATTGATAATATCATTTATGTCATCCACTTCTATTAAACAAGTATTTTTCAGAGCGTCCTTACTTGTCTAGAGAGGATTCCTGTGACCTTTTGTAGTTCATCACTTGAGCAATAATTGAGTGGTTTTTTCCCTGTAGAATCATCATAGAATCATAGAATTCTTTGTGTTGGAAGGCACCTTAAAGATTTCAATCCCTGCCATGGTCAGGGCCACCTTCCACCAGACCAGGTCACTCAGAACCCCATCCAGCCTGGCCTGGGACACTGCCAGGGATGGGGCAGCCACAGCTTCTCTGGGCACCCTGTGCCAGGGCCTCATCACCCTCACAGGGAACAATTTTTTCCCAATATCCAATCTAACCCTCCCCTCTGTCAGTGTGAAGCCATTCCCCCTTGTCCTGTCACTCCAGGCCTTTGTCAAGAGTCTCTCTCCATCTTTCCTGTGGCTCCCTTCAGGCACTGCAAGGCCACAATGAAGTCACCCCTGTTTCTCAGTGAAAGGAACCCATGGAAAGAATTCCTGACACACTGTTTGGAGAAACCCTCGCTTCTGCTGTGTATCACTGTGCTGCATAGCAGGTGTCCTCAGTGTAGGTATTCTGCAGAACTCCTCATTAGTTTTTTCTACTTTTCATGCAAATTGCCCAAGCCTGATTTAAAGGCAGTTGAGGACATCCCTAATTAAGGCAGTTCAAACCCTACTTGAGTGTGAAAACTCCCTCACTGCCTGCTCATTCTGTAACTGATGGGGAGTATTGCACAGGTAATCCAGACAGTGTCAATGTTGTTTTTTAGGTTTCATGATGGAAATGGCCTCTTGGGATGGAGGAATTTCTCGGACTGTACAATTCCTGGTACCACAGGTAGGTGGAAACCAAAGTCATATTCAGCCTAGGAGACTGAATGTCAGCAGATCTAGTTGTGATTTTTTTTGCTATTGCCTGCCCCTTTTGAGTGAGTTTTAATTAATCAGTCTGGTTTTACTGCTATAGAAGAGGAGTAACGGTGGGTTTATATTTTTGAATACCCAGTAGTATTTTCTGAGAGGATGCTGAATGTCAAATTGGGAAGTTCGCCTACACAAATGGTGAATGTATCACCTTTGTAAAAGAGACTTTTTTGCTGTTAATTACCCTGAAGGTCTAACCTTGCATTACATAACTTGAGCTGTTTATTAGTCATACTGTCTAACAACACAGAAAGCTGCAATGCAGAAAGATCAGTCATGACTCTACAAAAACATTTATTACTCCAGGTATTTGAAGTTAGTTCTGATTTAGATTCTGAAATTACTTAATTTGGAGTTCTAGCTGATCTTCCAAAACAGGAAGATATTCAAAGATAGTCAGCACAAGGTTTGTTCTACAAAGAGTAGAAGTAGAGTTATGTTAGGAAAGGAGTAAGATGTATTTCCTGACGAAGTAGAAAGCTGCTGAGCAAGGAGGAAGCCACAAATAAATTCCACAGTTGAATCTAGTCCTGAAATGCAGAGAGCGGGAGTCCTGTAGATAACAAGCAACACTGTCTTGCTTATGTTTGGCAGAAATAATCAATCCCTGGAACAAGAAATCTAATTGGATATGTGGATATGTCACATAAATATACAGCCAATATTTTTAGGTCAATCTTTTAACTGTATTCAGTAAAATTATGACACAGTTTAAAAATTATTTTTGTTGTCTTCTGAACAGCAGCAATTTTCTTAAATACCAAGAAACAAAGTTGAGAGAGATTTAAGTCTTCCAAACTACAAAAAGCCAAAGCTTACCTTTTTTCTTTCCAGACAATTTCTGAGGAAATGTTTTACCAGCTGAGTAACATGCTGCCACAGATCTTCAGAGTGTCCTCCACACTGACTCTGACCTCCAAGCACTGATTTCTGTGGGGCACTAACCTGTATCCTTTTGGTGAGGATGAAATGAATGAGATTCTGGACTGGGAAGTCTCTTTCCTGTGTACTGATGACCCCAAAGTGGCATTTGTTGCAATTTCAAGAATCGTGTTATAATAAAAGATAAATGTTGTCTGTGCTTGGATGTAGCAGCTAATTTTGGCCTCTTGCTTTGTTTCAGCACAGGATTGATGATTAATTCCTCACCTTTATCTGAAAGACATTCAATATAACTTGTATGAAATCTACAGAAATATATAGGTAATTCTCATACATAGGTAGTAGGGATAAGGGCTTATGCTAGGAATGGAGTGTTCTGGCTTCTACAAACATTTTCTGAATTTTCTCAGTGACTTCTACAATAATATGGAGCACATGAGGTGTTTCCTTAGAATAACCAATGGAATTTGTCATAGCGACCATGGAATAAAATGTACTACTGCCTCATTTTACTGCTACTAAATGAAAGACTTGAATTAAACATCTACCCTGTTGCATTTTGTAGATCGTGGAAGTGTTAAAAAAAACCTAATTAATATACACTTGTGACAATAATTAGAAATTTTAAAGTATTATTTCTTCCCCCCTTTTTTTTTCTTTTACTGTGTTTGCTTTTTGCTTTATTTCCAGACTTCACATTGACAAGTTTATCATATGAACAACTTTATAGGAACACTAAAGTGTTCTGGACCCTGTTACACAGATAATAATTAATTTTGGCATTTTATGAGTAATCAGAAATGCCAGGGAGACAGCTGCAGATATGAAATTTCTTGGGACAAACTTCCCATCAAAATCCAATCAAATCCAGTAAAAAAAAAAACTCAACCAAACCACCCCTGCATCCCACTGATGGGGGATAAGGAGGACACTGGGAGCTGCTTGTCCCCATCATGAACACTCTTGGAACTCAGCTGTGGACCTAGGAGCTGGAAGCAGCCCTTCCATGGCCACAGGGAAAGTCCTGTCTGGAACTGGGACTCTTGGGATTGCCAGAACCACTGGGCTCACAGTTTGTGGGGGTGAGGGTTCCAGGTGGTGGGATTTCCAAATCCACAGATCTGCTATGTGGGAATCATGGGGATCCTGGCACACCTGGCTTTGAATCAGAAACCTCTTCCTATGTACTGCTGAAGTTCTGCACTGGAAACTGGAGAACCTGGAAGCTAATTATTTTCTGTCTTCATAGTGATTTTTTAAAAATGTTATTTAGCTTAATAAATGCAAAGACTGAAAAAAATCTCTTTTGGGGAAGCTACATAATTAAAAATTCTCATGGAGAACCAAAGGAATACTCACCATTTCATGATGATTATAAGGTCACTGTGTGATTAACAGACTCAGCTTAGTATTTTTATCAAGTCTTGCATGCTGCAGGAAACCATGTAAGTGACCCAGCAAATATCTCTTGCTGAACTGTCAAATGCTTTTTTTTCCTCTGCCAGCAGCTTCTAAAGAAGAATCATGCAACTAACGTGACCTAATTTGGTGTTCTAGAAAAGAAGGATGTAAATTCCTCTAGAAGGAGCTGGATTAATCCTGTTACAGCTCATTTTACATTGCTGGCCTTAAACTGAAATCAAACTCTGGTCCCAGAAAAGTAAGTGCTCTAACACTATTCTGTCTGGGAAAGGTGTGGTGGCAGAACTATTCCTTTTTAGAAGTTTTAAGGTTTATCTGTGTGTGAAAAAGATCTATGTTACCTACTTATATTAGTTTTATATTTTCCTTCAGTCAGTAAATCTACCAACAAGGAATACCAGCAATTCTTGGGCAAATATCTTGCTTATACTTTTAGACTCTTCGATAATTAAAATTATGCCTGGTATTTTTGCCAAAGTGTGAAGACTCCATTTAATTTGGTAGCACTTGGGTGAAACTGCCACTAATTTCTAGAAAAATAACTCAGCTTTTTGCCTTTTATTTTTGAAATGTTTGTTTTCAGTCCTCAGCACATTGGATATAAACTTGTCATCAGGTTAGAAACAGTTGGTCCTTGATATTGAAATGAACAAATGAGGTTTTGGAAAGTCGAAGGAATAGTAAGGGAAAACTATTAATTCTGCTTGCTGAAGTGTGACCCTTGTAAATGCTGAATAAGCCTACCAAAGGGAATCTTTGGAGGATCCATGACAGAGCATTTAATATTCCCATTTTTTATACCTGTTCTCAAGGAAGTGGTGCTAACAGCAGATTTTTAGCTGTCTTTGGAGAAATGCAGAATGTAGAGGTGGGCTTACCTAAGCTGTACTTTCTGTTTGGTCTGTGCACTGCAGCTGTAGAATACAGGCTGCAGCTTAGGGTATAAAGCCACCTTAGAAATTCTGTTTCAGTCATGAAAAGCTATTCAAGATTAAGAGGAAAATGACTTAATGGGCATGAGGTTTTTCTATTTGTATGTGCAGTGCATATTCCTTGGAAGTGTGACAGTATTTAATGCCTTGGAAATGTCGTGTAAAATTATACACGTGGCTTGAATCAAATAAAAAATTCTTGCCACAGGGGGAGGTGAGGAGCAAATGCCATTGTTTAGCTTTTTTAACTTGCTCATCGTGACCACTGTAAACTGCAGGTGCCCTTTACAGGGTCTGAACTGAGGGGTTATTGCAAGGAATAAAAAAAGCCAAGAGTCTGAATTTGTCAAGGATATAAATTAATGCCCTTCGCCTCTTGTCACCAGCTCTGCAACCTCTGTGTCTGTTTGCTTCTGTGGGAAGTGGTGACAAACAGGAGGAGAAGAATGTAGGCAGTTAAACACATGTGCAGACCTTGTCCTGGCCAGGTGCCTCTACCCTGCTGCAATGCCAGAAATGTCACTGTTAGAAGGTGGCACTGCCCAGAAAGGTGGGAGTTGTACCCAAGTCCCTTTCTTCTGAATAGTTCACTCTGGACAGCAAAATCTTACTGATGGAAGAGTTATAAAATTACTTTTTCTGTTGTATGAGAGGTGAATGAAGCTGCAGAAGGTGATTATGGAGAGGGGATATAATATGAGTAAGGGAGTTACCATGGAATGGTTTGGTTTGGATGGGGCTTTAAAGAATATTCAGTTCCATCTGAGAGGATTGAGATCGCACGTTCTAGCCCAGTTCTGGTATTTCTGTGGGCTTAAAAGTTGATCAGTTTATTGTATCTGTACCTCATTTTCCCCTCATTAGAGGAAAGCTTAATTTATGCTTGTGTAGTATTTTGAGCATTAGTCTTTCATGCCTCATTTACTGTTATTTTTTGCCAGTGCTATACCCAAAAATACAGAGCTATTCCCTGGTATTCACACCAGGTCAGCTGTGTAAAGAGATGCCTGTCCTCTTGTATCTTTGCCTCATGGAGCTTTCAGGACACACCATCAGTGCTGCATAAAAATAAATTTATTACTTCATACTATATACTGGATGGGGTAGAAGTCAGTAGCAACCACGGGACTGTTGTCCTATGGGACCACAGAATTAGAAGAATATGTTGTTATTACTATGTATAAGAACAAACAGCTTTATTTCTGGTTGCATAAGTTGAAGGGCTTGATTTTATGATACAATAGCATTTAAACACTAAAGTGTCATCTTACCCTAACATTTAGGAGCAAGTTCTTTTGCAGATCATTCCTTGGAGGTTAGGCCAGATTCTGGGTAAAGAATGATGGTTCATAGTTCTTTATTTCTTTTCCCACTTCCGTCAGAATAACCTGCAAAGGGAGAAAAACAACATTCACCCTTTATAATAGAGGCTCCAAAAGAGAAAAGGCATGGAAATGAGTCAACTTAGGATGTGAAGTCAGTGTTGCAAGCTCTGCCAAGTGCAGCTTGGAGAAGATGAGACAGCTTGAGCAAGCAAAACTTCCTCTGGGCACGCACTTTCCACATGACGTATTTTTTTAATTGGGAAATGGACTGGGGACTTCAGTTTGTGATGCTCAGTTCTGGCCTCATTGGCCAGTTTCTTTGCTTTCAGAACAGACATAGAATAGTATTTTCAAACAGCCCTGTGAAAGGCTGAGAAAAGGAGGAAAAAATGTTCTCTGCTGGAGTAAATATCAATACCCACAGGAAAAAAAAGTCACAGAACAAAACAATGTTGTTGTGTCATGTTTGTAACGCACGCAGAAATATGAAGTATCTGGTATCAAATATTCTATGTAATGTGGAAAAACCCTCTTAAAATTGGTGTTAAATCATGCATGCATCTGCATGGACCAGTACATAATGATGTGCTATATCTCACTTCTCAGAGGAGCCATGGTAGGTACTGGCATCTTTCTTATGGCTGTTGCAGTTCACAACTTCTTCTAAATCTTTCCTCCAGTCACTGAGAATGCAGCAAAAATTGGCATAATAGCAAAGGCACCAACCTTGTGCAGTTTGTGGCCCACAGGATGTGATGTTAGTTTTGATTGTCATTCTGGTTTTTATTTTGGCATTCACTTTCTGCTCTGTGTGTTGCTTGTGTCAATTCAATATCTAACAAGTTTGCTGACTTACTCCAAAATTACAGAGATGTAACTGAGAGCAGAATTTGGCCTTGTGTGCCCTTCCAAGGGTGCTAAGTTTGAAGAGATGCACACAGAGCAATACTGGCTAAATGGCAACTGAAGGGGGAATATGAAAAGCATCTGTCAATATTTAAAGGATGCAAAGTCTAAAGAGGAGGCGGTTTGGAATTTGCATGTTCCAGTAAGAGTTTAAATTTAACTAACAGGGATAAAAACTAACAAAGGAAAATGGGGAAGATTTAGAGAAGCATATTTCTGAAAACTTAGAAATCAGTCTCATAATGTACAAATATTTCTCTGAGAATGGAGTGATAGCCCCTGTGTCATTCCCAAGATAATAGAGGAGGATACAGCTATGCCTTTGTGATATAAAGTACTCTTAAGCTGATGGCAAGATAGCGATTCATATCTGCTTTCTGCAGTTTGGTCAGCAGAAATTGATTGATTTCTCCCTCCCTCTGTTCCATCTTTGGGAAGCACATGGATGACCATCTGGATCCAGACACGTGTGCTTCATCTCCAGTTGGCTTAGTAAGTTGATTGATTTTAAATCTGCAGAAAGGAGGATCCTAATGGAGAAAAACCTCTACATTCCTTCAGGGTGTACCTTCCATGAAAGACAAAGCCTTGGGGGAAGAAATCCTTACATTAAATTAATTCAGGTTTAGATGAAGAGTAAAGAGAATCATATGCTCCAAGGCACTATCAGCTCTTTCCTAATGGGCATTGGCTCACTCTGAACAGTGCCAAATATCATCAGAGCATCTTTGAGATCCAGTGGTTTCAAGAGGAGTTCAAGGCCCTTGGCCCCCAGGCAGGAACAGACCCTGTACGTATCAATTTAGGAGTATCTTGAACTGGGGAGTTACCAGAGTTGAAGCTGGTTTGGTTGTCTCCCAAAAGTCTTATTTTAAGCTCCTTAAACTGAACCATAACAGCTCCTGCCTGGCATAAATTATAATCCTCCAAAATGCTCTGTACTTTTTCATGCAAGTCATTTATAGTGACTGTTTCACCTCTGTTCCAAAGAGCAGTTTCAAATCCCAGCAGAAATAGCCTGACCCCACAAACAGGGGCTGCTTCCTTCCGCCACTCCTCGTGTGTGCAGCCCCCAAGTTATCAGAGTGCTCCGTGCTATTCCCACAGCGGAACTCCTACCAGCACAGGCCAGCCAAGCCTCCCTTTCTGAGAAAGGAATCTCTCTCCTCTCACCAATCAAAGATGGAAATTGGCAGGAGCTTGGCCCCAAGCTTGACCAGCTACACAAGAGGATGTGTGTGCTTCTGTTGAGTAGTTGTTTGGAAACCACTGCCTGACCACCAGTTGTTATCTTGGATGTGTTTTTAGCCATTTTGGGCAGTTCTCCCTGCTCATTGGAAGTGGTTCTTTCTTTCAAGCAGTCCATAAATCATGAGCAAGTCATGCATGCTGATGTTGCTACATGCAAAATGGCACACACTGCATTTATATCTTGCTTTTGCTTACAGTGGGAAATCTTTTGCTGCAAGAGGACAACAACATTTTCTAGTTTTCCTTCTCCCCATGATTATTTGACAGCAGGTAGGTATTTATGGATGAGGACAATCATCCCTTTTGCCTGAGTGTGAGACCCAGCAGGTGAGTCAGCACCTCCTGAAGGCTGAGAAGTGGTGTCCCCCAGGGGTCTGTAATGGGACCAAGTCATTTTTGATGTCTTCCTCAAGGACATGGACAGTGGGATCGGTTGCACACTCAGCAAGTTTGCAGATGACACCAAGCTGAGAGTGCAGTGACACACCTGAAGGACAGGATGCCATCCAGAGAGACCTGGACAAGCTCAAGAAGTGGCCCAGCTCTGGGGGCTCAGCACAGGAAGGATGTGGAGCTGCTGGAGCCAGTGTAAGGAAGGAACACCAAGGTGATTGGAGGTTGCCCAGACAGGCACAGGTTGCCCAGAGAGGTGGAAGATGCCCCAGCTCTGGAAACTTTCAAGGTCAGGCTGGGCAGGGCTCTGAGCAACCTGATCTGTTGAAGTTCTCCCTGCTTATTGCAGGGAGGCTGGGCTATGTGGCCTTTAAAGGTCACTTCCAGCCCAAAGGATTTTATGATTCCATGAAAAAGGCATCAAGAATTTGGGAGGGCAGGCTCTGTACAATACATGGTGGAGGCATGTCTTTTTTGTATTTTCTTGTTTTCACTTGTGATGCTGTCACGAGTAGCTTTTTAGAGAGCATTGCGCCCACTAATAACTGGCCTGCTGGACCATCTACTTCTGCCTAATCTATCTTAATTTTTGTAGTGGAGTCATACACAGACCTGCCAAACACTTGAAGAAACAAAGGATGGAAAGCATAAAGCAGTCAAAGAGAGGTAAGGATGGGCCAAGCTGGAGTGGTGTAAGAGTCTTTCACTTCCTGTTTGTGTCAGGAAGACTTTAATATAATAGTACAGCAACCCAGGACCTATTAATGTGCACTCCTGTGGCCAGTCTTTAAACTGACTCCTCGAGGTGGTGATTGTTGTGTCATGAGCACCATTAATTTTTGCAACATTATTTCCATGAGAAGTTGTTACACATTACATTACAACATTCCCATGTATCCAGGCTTCTTGTAACAGTAGGAGAAATTGTGGGCTGGAGAAGACAGCTGGGTTTGCACGTGGTCTATGTCAGTTTACTTAAGCAGAACCATTTTACTGCTGCTGGAGGAATGCAGCAAAAGGTCAGTGCTGAAACTCCACTAAAGTAAGCTGAGCACACATTCCATCTGCCAACATATGCTCACTCCTTGCTTGATCAAAAAGGAAATTTCAGAGCTCTGCTGCATGCTTGCCTTGACCCTGCTCCACACCGCCTGTCCAGTGGGCATGAGACAAACCATCCTCTAATCCTGCGTGGAATACGCATTCTGCTGAAAGGATGCTTGGAATAGCTGCGCAGCAGCAGCAGCAGCGTAATCCTAAACTGGGCCCGTGCACAGGGAGAAGTGCAGGGCAGCATGGAGAGGGATGTCAGGAGAAGTGTTACATGAATGTATGAAATGTATGGGTTTATTTTCTAGCCCTGTGCATCCATCACTACCTGACCCTGTCAAAATGAGACTCATCCTTGCAGAGGGAAAATAAACTCAACATTGTCATTCAGCTCTTACATTTTCTTTGCCTGTCTTCTCCAAGTGTTTCATCTTCTGGAGTCTGCCTGATCTGTTCAGTGTCAGAGGAGGAATTCTGTACTAACATGCACAAGGAGCTGCACCAACTTAACTGGGCTGTTAAAAATTGCAGAAGTGAAGCTCTTGTAGCTACAAGAGCTTTTGGCTGATTTAGAACATGCCCTCATAACATCACTTGATAAAAATAAGACTTGGGCTTTTTAATAGAACAAATTACTTAGGTTTTATATTTAACCATGGTCACTGTTAAAGCTATAACTGGTTTTCAGAATATTTTAGGAATCTGATCTTGATCTTCCATATGTTGAAAACCATCACAACAAATACCTTACACTGTGGTTCCTGACGAAGAAATAACAAGGTGGCTGCAGCCTTAAACACAAAAATTTTGCATTGGACTCAGATTTGCTACAGTTCAGAGTGACTACTGGAAACTATCATTTCAAGCAAAGAAGGAGACATCCTTGAACCAGAGAAACTCACAAACCTGCATGATTTTTGTAGAGAGGGTACTGATGTTCTAGTTACTCACAGCCAGCTCTTCAACAGATCCCAGACTCCAGTGACAAAAATGGCACCAATGTTGAGGTCTCCTCAATGCATTGAAAGCAGAGGATATTTTGACACTGAGAGGCGAGCTCCTTTCTGAAAACAGGACTTGCACTCTTTAAAAATAATACGGAATGACCATTATAATCAACCAGATTAGAACTGCATTTATTCATCTCACATTGTCTTTGGGCTGTGCCTTGGGGAGAAGAGATTCAAGTCCATTTAAGTGTATTGTATAGTCATGGATTATGAGGAAAACACCTAAAAATGCACAGAAAAACATAAGTGTAAAAAATGAGGCTAAAGAATGAGGTCTTTGCTGGCAGAAACCAAATCCATTTTTTATATATTGTATTTTACTATGTGTGATGACCACATAGAATCAAATCACAATGAACAATAATTTGGAGAGTGGAAAAAACATCCTGCATGAATGTGGCAGGTATTTGAGGAAGAATCCATCACTACCCGCAGATTAGTTTATTTTCTCTGACCTGCAAGTCTGCAGTTGGCAACAATAAATTGTAGGAAAAGTTGATACAATGAAGGTAGGGCTGGCATCCAGCTGGCCCCTGAAAAGCTGGAATTGACAGGATTCTTGTGCAGCCTGGCATTAAGAAATGCAGAGCCTTGACCCTGGGAATACATTATTCCTGGCTGTAGTCCAGGCTGGGCACTGATTGATTTGGGAGCAGCTTTCCTTTGAGAAGAGAGTGGGGATCACGGTGCAGAGAGCTGAACCCAAATTCATAGTTGTGGTGAGGCAGGACAGCCACGGACTGGGATGTATTAGCCCAAAGGTGGCCAGGAGGTCAAGGGGTAAGGGAAGGGATTATTTCCTATTACTGGCACATCTGGTGTGCTATGGTCAGTTTAGGGCATCCTAGCACAGGGGAGAAGTCAACAGATTGGAAGAAGTCCAGTAGAGAGCCTCAAGGATGCACAGAGAGCATGTTGGAGGTGTTCAAGGAGAGGCTGGAGGTGTTCTCATCAGCTTCTGAAGGATCATGGGATTGCTAAGCTGTTTGGGGCATTTTTGACCAAAGGGAAAAAAGCTTATTTTTGCCTTGGAAAGGTGCCTTATGAATAAGGTCCTGGCTATCACCAGGGAAGTAATTCTGTCATCCTTCTGTGGAGAATTCAGAACATGGTGTCATAAATGCATTCCTTCTTCAAGCACAGAAGATGCCAACAGGGTGCAACCCTAACAGATCTCTGCAGGAATTGTGCAGGTCTCATAGAATGAACAGAGTGCAGTGGGAATGGGAAAAGGGTGGCAGAAGAGCAAAGCAGATGTCAAAACCAGGATCCTTTCTATGGAAATAAAAAACAAATCACAACTGCTTGAATGATGAATTACAAGCTTTAGGCCTTCAGGTGTTGCCTGCCATGCAGAAAAAAATAACAACCCAAACTTGAAAAACCCAGGAAAAAGTTCAGATGACTGCACAAAAGGTTTCAGAATTCTCCTCTGAAATATGAGAGAGGATCCAGACCAGTGGATGAAGAATTGACACGCAAGAGAAAGTCCTCAATTGAGCTAGTGGTGCACAACAGAAGGAAGACACAATTACCTGGCAAATGACAGAAATTGCCTTTAACCTTCTATGGTCATTACATTATTTAATCTGAATAGTTCTATGGTCTGGAATCATACAGACATCAACTGGGACAGAGTCTCATCACCAACAACAATAAAAACAAGGGGTTTTTTTTGCTTTCCTACTCAAAATGTTACTTAAATGTGGCATTTAGCATCCTTGTTCCTGCAGTGTCCCTGTTCCTGCTGTAATGAGAAAACTGCGCATGAAAAAAAACAAATTAAACATGTTCCTTGTCATTCATCTCTTCTAATAAATAACACCAAGCAGATCCCTGTGGGGGTGGTGGCTGTCACTTCTGTTTTCTTCAGCTTGGCCTTTTACCCTTGGACTGCCTGTCCTTGTGGAGTAAGAACAGCTGAGGAGGTGATGAGAGAAGCAGTGTGGGCTGGTGGGCACAGTACCCGGTGGGAAGCCACAGGTTCACCGTGGAGTCACCACTCTGTTTTCTGACAGTCATTCCCATTTCTGTGGGACATGGAGAGGGAGACCTGGCCAGCTCAGGAGACAAAGATGGGTATATTTGACCATGTCTGTGCTTGACATACCCTCTGCAGAGAATGAGTTCAGCATGAACAAACAGTAAACCAAGATCTTTTTCCAAGCAAGCTAGCATCTACCTAGTCCTAAATCCTCCAGAGTTTCTTGTGGAAGTAGATCCTTTCTCTCACATTCTTCCAAAAAGAAAATAGCAGGAAGCTGTTCTGTGATTTGTGCTTGCCTGTAAGAAATTGGCATGTGAAATCTCAGTGAGAGATTTCCCTGTAGAGAAATGGGAAGATAATTATTTGAGATGATTCTAAGTTACTAGATTTACATACTCTTCTGCCCAGGTGTGTTTGAGTGGCCTAACCAGGATCCCTGTGTGTGTGACAAAATGGAGGTTTCCTGTTAATATCTTGTCTTCCTCATGACTCCATGAGGAAGACAAACCATGTTTGAGCAGGCATTGTACGTGCTTTAGGAGTCAGCAGCTGCAATGAGGGGATAGTTTTGGGTCAGAAGTTTGCTTGCTTCAGCCTTGAAGAGCTCATCAGCTGCCAAGGCTCATAGGAAAGGTTGCTGCCTGCTGTGCTGTTTATTCATTTTAGGGATCAGTGTGACAACAAATCTGCCTCTCTGTTGAGTAATGGGAAGAGAAATAACAAATACAGTGTGCTACAGCTTTTTGTCATCCTTCTGGTACCAGACCTCAGGTCTGCTGATTAAGCATCTATTCTGCGATCCTGTCCAAATTACCCTTGATGCCAACAGCACTCTTCAGTGCTACCAGTTCTATAGTTTGGTGGGGTCCTGGGGTGTCAGTACAGCCCTGCAACCCTTGTTCTGTTATTTTTTTCTGCTGCTTTCGATTGTGATTCATAACATAACAGTCCTGATAGCTGTGTTACAAATCTCTCCACACTGGCCAGAAAACCCCATTAACCTAAAGATGATCAGATGGGGCTCCATGGTCATACCTGGGCTTACAGATTTTTATGCAACTTTTCCAGTCTGCAACACCTGCCCTGACACAACAGGCAGATTTATCTACTGGAAATCTCCCTTCTCTACTGTCCCCCACCAGCTTGGGTCTCCACAGGCAAGGTGAACAATTTTAGTCCATCCTTCTGTGTTTGAATAAGAGATTGCTCTTTCCAGGCCTTAAAATAGGGAGAGACTTTTAACAGATTTGAAAATGGAACTTAGGACCCTAAGTCATCACACATTTTTTGAAAGACGTGCTCTGCATCCATATCATGTTACTGCTCAGCTGCAGGACTTTTCTTAGACTGTCTGAAAGTGGATCTGAACTGCTGTGCTCCAAAGCACAGAGGTTATTTTAATATTGTGCTGGAATACTGACAATGAAAACTTGTTGCTTTAGTTAGGCAGTGAGCACTGTCACCCCGGGTCTTAAGAGTTTGAGTAAGCAGAGTTTGATTGCTGAAGTAAATTTTTACCATTTTGAAATGCACAGAATTTGTTTTACTGCAAATGCTATTGGTGTCTCCCTTCTAAATTTCACTGGGCACATGAAGCCAGGACAACATGCTACCTGAAAATCAGAAGGTTACAGTGTGTTTTCTGGAAACAGGTACTTCATGGGCCAAGAGGACAAGTTTAAGCAGAATAAGACATATTTTAGAGCAAACAAGGCTTGCCTAATTGAATCAGAAGTCCAAGAATTTACATGGCAGTTCAGAGGTAAATACACAGAAACTCAGCAACCTGCTGGCCACAGATCCAGCTGGAGAATGGTTCAAGACTCTGATGCAGAATTGCTGAGCAGTATAAGACTGCAGAATACTCTTCATCTCCCAGCTGAACACACTTGGTCTGGGGCCAGACACCAGGACTCCTGTTCTTAAGAGGAGTCACAGGTGTCTCAGTGAAGTTACAAATTTTAGCTAATTGGTTTGGTTTATGGATCAGGCAAGGAAAGTCCTGACTTTTTGCAGTCAAGTAATCTGTGCACCCTTTCCATATAGAATGCTGTCAGATGGACTTGCTCAGCAGAAAACTGCTGAAGCAAGGTGTTTCCTGGGTCACCACAGCCCTCAGCAGTCAATTTTCAGCTGGACTGTCTGAAAGACTAAGCAATGCATCTCATAGACTTGTCAGAAATTATCTTTTTTTTGTTTGTTTTGTGTCTGACCATCTGGTTTTATTTCTAGGATCAAGGGCACTGGGATGAGACACAAAGTGTTCCTTTAATGTGTGCCATCAGGACACCTTGGGGGGAATCTGCAGTGGCAGATGTGCCAGCAAAAGTTAGAGGAGCTCATTTAGTCCATGGTTTGTCTTTACTCTGAGAAACCTGATGAATGAGACATAAAGATGCAAAGGTGATTAAAGCTGAGGGTGGAAATCCAGCTCTGCACCCATTACACTTGAAAAGTTCTCTAGGGGAAAAAATAAACAGGAAAGAAAATATTACAATTCAAGTTTTTACAGTGATGGCTCTGAGATCAGACAGTGTTGCCAGGAGTCACATGCATTGGGAATGGGCAGGTTTTGGACTCCAGCATAACAAAAACCAAGAAATCAGTGCTCCATGCTTCTAACAGGGACCCTGGGCTTTGTTTCCCAATGATGCTGGCCTCTCATGAAGACTGCAGCTATGATAAGAGGGTGTACAGTACTAGTATTATTCCTTTCTAAAAATGATACATGTCCTTTACATCGATGAAAAAAATCATCAGATAAAGTAGAAAGCAGGAGAGAAAAGGATCTGGGGATTTTCTTAGTCAGTAAAAAGATATCCTTCCTTTGGCCACCGTCCCAAGCCTGCCAGAGTTCCGAGGGTGTTTGGACAAGGCTCTCAGGCACAGGATGGGATTGTTGGGGTGTCCTGTGCAGAGCCAGGCATTGGACTTGCATGATCCTAGTGGGTCCGTTCTAGCCCAGTTTATTCTGCGATTCTGGGATAGTCCAAGTTCAGCTTCAGCAAAGGCACAGAGACCTTGAAATGTAACCTGGCACAAGCCAGGGCCTAGCCCTGTGGTTCCCAATTAGGTTATAGATGAGCCTGTCTCCTGAGAACAATCAGTATTCACATACATCACTGACTCTGACTGTTCACCTGCCTCAGAGCTGCCAGGGCCTCCCCTTCAGCTCACAGGGCTCATGCTGGGAAGTCTGCAGTGTCCCAGCTCGTATTACATCTCTGTTAATGTGAAACTCTGTCACACTGGGTGTGCTCTCTTTAATTATGCTTCCAGGTACTCTCCTCATTAGCAGGCTTCTCAAATGACACAGAAGATGCAAGGCCTGTGCTATGAGAAGCTGACAGACATATTGACAAAAGTACTTGTATAAATCTCAGCCATTTTCCTCTGATTTATGTCTTGGTAAATTCTCTAATTGAGATAAAAGTCTAATCTGTCCAACTCCAAAGGACCTGAAACAGCATCAGTGAAAAATGAGGGGAAACAATTAAGAGAGTCTGAGCAAAAGGAATGGGAGGCAAATTAAGATGGTCATAAGTTATAAAAATAGTGAGTATTTGGGCTTGAGGAAAGAAGACAGTAAAACACTGGGAAGCTGTGGCCATTTCACTTTTTCCTCATCTTTAACACATCACCTAAGTCCTTGTCTTGCTCCTACAAATACAATTGCAGCCTGCAGGAGGCATACACACTCCCCAGGTAAATGTGATCATTTGGAAGTCACCTCAGTGAAAAACAGGAAGGTCTAATGTTCCCAGCTACATATCACTGCAAGATCAATGCTAAAGCCTGTGTGCCCTGCTCAGCAGAATTCCGGCTGGGATAAAACCAGCAGGAGCTGGAGCTTCTGTCCCTGCAGCATGGCTTACCTCTCATTTAGCCAGCCTCTGCAGAGGTACAGACAAAAATTAGCATATGGGTTGCTCAGTAAGAGGTGCCTTGGCTTTGCAGGGTGTGCACAAAAAGAGCCGTGGCCACCTCAAGCCGATTGTCCCCGAGTATCGAGGTGCCCCGACAAGCACCCGCCGATCGTGCCACCAAGGAAGTGGCTGCAAACCTCTCATTGCTCACTGATGAGGTCCAGAACTGTTTTTACACCTTCTTCTCTAAATAAGGAAGCTGCCTGTGAGGTCTCTGACTCCCCGACCAATTTGACTCCTTTGCTTCCCACAGCCAATGAAATCCCACTCCTGCCTCCAGTCTTGGGTGACAGCACTCCAACCTCAGCAGGCAGGTTTGTGTTACAGCCCTGGCAGCCTCACCTTGGGCAGGCTGTTGATGTCAGAGTGATGATGTGGGCAGGGACAGCCCCTGCACTATAAAGATGGCTCAATCAAATATAACAGAGGCTGCCCAGCGAGAAGCAGGATCTACAAACCATGGTCCCCACCAGTTGGAGTCCTGCTGGCCTGTCTCTGCTCCCAACCCAACTGCTATCAGGCTTTAGTTTCAGGTCAGCAAGCTCTATTTGCTTTCCAAAAATAAGCCTCTGCCACCATGCTGAAGGGAGAAAAACAAGAAGGGCGGTATTTTTAGGGCCATTAATTCTGACCACGTGCCCAGGAGGTGAACCGGATGGCCACGGCACAAAGACTTCTCATCACTATGTCCTGCGACGCCAGCGCTCACCGGACGTTGCCTGCGTTCCTTCTCCTGGGTTTGCTAGCCGGGATTGCTGCCACACACCCAGTTGTAAGCAGAACTAATGGCACATTGCTGGAGAGAGGATGGCAATCTCTGCTGTCCAGGTCCATGGCTGGGATGTCAGGGGAGAAGGCAGATGTGAACTGGGAGAGTGACTATTTGCTAGGAATCAAGAGGCAGCGGAGGCTTTACTGCAACGTGGGCATCGGGTTTCACCTTCAAATCCTCCCAGACGGAAGGATAAGCGGAGTTCACAATGAAAACCAATACAGTGAGTTGCATCCAGAAATGAAATAGAATAGATGTCACTTAATTGCTGTGAACTCTAGTAATCACCCTTCACAGAGTGCAAATGTTATGACTTGATATTATTAACCTGTGCTACATCTGTTGCCTTTTAAAACTCTCTGGGATCAATAAACTTGAGAACCCTTCTGGCAGAAAAGTGGCACAAAATGCTTAGACAAATTTAGACAGAATTTATTTTTACCTGCTTTGCTGCACAGATGAGAAAAGATAAACCAGGTTGAAAACTGACTCTCTGATGCATTTTCTTGCTCCCCACCTTCTCATTTGCCTTTTGAATCCAGGAGATGTTTGCTGAGTCCAGAGTGCCAAAGCATGACTCTTAAATCCCAGCTGACCAGTATTTTTGGGACACTCTGTGTGTCCCATGGAAGGGGTTTGCTGGTCCTGGTTTGCTCATTTTTGTGGGTGCTGTTCTGTTACCCTAAGAATTAAGGAAAGCATTAGTCATGTGGATTTGAATTTCCTGTAGAGGGCAGTTGCTAAAATCTTTTGCAGCAGATGTCATGTGGGACTTCAAAATGCAAGCCACACTTCTTTAAAGCTCAGTAAAAAACCTTTTGTAAGTATGGTATATTGCATAAAAATAATTTTCTTATTGAAAAGGTCCAGATTTTGGCAGATCAAAAGAGTTTGATAGAGCAAAAGGCTTATACAGAATGTGATTACAATTCTAGAATAATTATTTTCAACTCTTGTGACATGCAGAAAAATCCTCTCTGCATATATTTATTTTGCTGCATTTGGGAGATAATTCTTATAAAGAATATATGACAAGTTTTTTAGGGCTTAAAAAAAATGCAACTGAATTGTCTTCTATTAGCTCTAGATTCTGTGATAACACTCCTATTAAACTTCATGTTTTTCAGGTCTCTTTGAAATATCCACTGTAGAAAGAGGTGTTGTAAGTCTGCTTGGTGTGAAAAGTGCTCTATTCATTGCAATGAACAGCAAGGGCAGGTTGTATGGGACGGTAAGTACAAGTGCATGTAGTTTTTCACAGTTTAAACAAAAAGGTTTTGAAGTGGTTTGTTTTGGTTTAGTGTTTTGCTTTGTTTGTTTGGGTTTAGTTTATTTTGCTTTTGTTTGTTTCACTCTTTTCCTTATGGAAATCTCTGATTACCAGCAGAGAAAATAGCCCTGGTGTTACAGGGAGCCTGCCCAGCCTGCTGTCATCAGTGCTATTTAATGCAACAAGCAGTGTGGCTGTTACAGGGATGGGATTTTAAAGCTTTCCTGTAAGACTGTACAGGGGACACCTTAGGAAATTGAACATATTCTGCAAATAGTACAGAATAAACTAGATGGCTTCTTCTAAGGTCACAGGGCTGCAAGCACATTGTAGCAAAGCTGAGCCCCATTGATTCCATCCTGCATTGCATTGTGTGTAGGAGAGGCACAATTATAGCTATTTCCAACAGCTAGCCTTAGTAAAATAATGACCACATGCTCGCTCCTACCAAAAACAACCACACCATCAAGAATAAATAGGAAGTCTACCCTACAAGGTCAACATGTGTGGCTGGGGTTATTTTAATGATCAATTTTGTGAGATCAGTTGCAAAAAGGGTGAGAAAATAATAATAACTATTAACAATGGTATGAAAATCATACTGAAACACCATCACCCTCATCTAGGAGATTTGCTATCTAAATGCAGTTTAACCTCTGAGATGGGAGCAACAGATCTCCAGTCTCAACATCCAGCAGAAGTGCTTGTTGGGAGATGCTGTCTCTGGGCAATAGGCAAAATCAGCCCATTTCAAAGTAATGAATGGCACTGGTTGTATCAATCTCTTTTGTAAAGGAACAGCAGAGTCCTTTCCTTGTGAACAGCTGTAATTTCAACAAAGCATTGCAGTTGTTTAAAATAATGCCAAATATTGTGAGGGCCCTGTGGCTTTTTACTAACCTGACTGATTCCTTCTCACACTCATAATGACAGTAGGAGAATTTAAGGTCCCAGTTCAGGAATAGTCTTTCAATCACAAGTGATCACAAGCACCTAAAAAGTGCCACAAGTCCAACTGCTTTACTTAGCTGGGTCTTCCTCAAGAAGTGCAGGGACTGGCTTCAGAAATCCCTTTGATTTTTTCCCCCATTTTCAATAGAGTTTTTGTTTATCTTCAAAGACACTTTCAAAAAGCTGTAAGAGATGTGCAATTTCCCTTGCACAGAACAATGTGTTAAGTTAAACTCTTACAGGCTTTATGCCCACAGATGCCCAAATAGAACTGCATTGGTGGCATCTCATGTGCCAGACATTTCAAGTCAGAGAATTATGCTGCTTTCTCTTTTAATTTCCTTTGCATTTGTCTCCTTCTTGTCCTTGCACTCCTCTCCCAGATAACTCCCTCTCCTTAGATTTTCATGTTTTGACAGGGAGGAAATTAAAACTATTTTCCCAGCTTAGACCTGGCTGCACAGTTAAATATTACTACTGGTTTAAGAAAGGAAAGATTTATTGCTAATCAAATCTCTCATTCAAGCAAGCAGTTGTCCCTGGACACTGCTGTTTGGAAAAGCTCTGAAGCTTTAGACAGTCAGCATATCATTTTTTTAATAAATGATGGAACTTCTGGTAGAGCTGTTGTTTGGGCAAGAGGGTGCGATGCTGACAGAAATCATTACTTGCAAATAAAATGAAGAAATCCATGATTTATAATGAATTAACTCGATCTGCCACAGGAAATACACAGTCCATTATCTGGACAGGTGGCATCTGAGTTCATCTGACACCAAATTAGCACCGAGGAGGGAGATTTATTGTTGGCCGCAGTGGCTGCGGCACCACCTGTTGCACACTGCAGCGAGCCCTGGTGTAAAAATGCAAGGAAGAAAAATGACCTGGGCCCTGGTGGAATATTGATTGTACCTGATTTGTATTCCCACCCCCTACCCTTGCTGTTCCTTAGGCTGTTTTCCAAGATGAGTGCAAATTCAAGGAAACCTTGCTGCCCAATAACTACAATGCATACGAATCCAACGTTCACCGTGGTGCTTACATAGCCCTGAGCAAACACGGCAGGGTGAAGAGAGGGAACAAGGTTTCTCCTGCCATGACAGTGACCCACTTCTTGCCAAGAATATGAGCAGAAAAATGCAAATTAAATCCTAGGACAAAGTGTTTCGTTTTGCACATGGGGAATAACCTCCCAGGTAAAGTATTTATACTGGTCATTGAAAAAAAAAAAAAAAAGAGAAATCTCTATATGTATGTGTATATTTGGATAAAAATATTTGTACTAGATTCATCACATAGCATATGAAATACAATGCTGCTTCTCTTCTACTCTGTACAAATTTTACACGGCTGTTTGCCTCCTTTGGTGCTGTACAGAGAAAAACGCAAGCTGGAGTGCAAAGGAAGTTTTCGGAAGATGCAGAATGGCTGTGGGCAACCATCTAATCAATCATAGGTAATTTACTAAATATTATTTACCTCAGATAATAACCTCTTGTAGTGAGCTGTTTACATACCATGGGCCAAATCACCAGATGATTTTGCATCACCAGAGCTTCAGGCAGTTCAGTCCATCTGAATATCTGCCTGCATCCCCCCTCTACAGACTGTATCCTGTCCTGTAAAGTCCTCAACCTGTTTTGATCATTTAAGGTGCCAATTCCACAAATGTTTCTACACAAGCAAACTGTCTGTTCCTGGAGCCCCTCTGTCTCTGAAGGGATTCTCCATGGTCTCCTCACATAGACTGGTGGCAAAATGAAGACCTACAATCAATTTCCTGTGGGAAGGGCCACAGGATAAATCACAGATGGGTCCCAAATGCAAAACTGATTTGGAGCTGAAGATTTTGAATGGAATTTTGTGAGCTTAGTTTAGACTTACTTCCAATATAGATGTGTACATCTTTAATATTAATACTTGTATATATATAGACATGGGATGTGTGAGTGTGCATCTATGTAATTACATACTTTTAATGAATCAATCATCCCAGTGTCCTGATGCCCAGGTGCCTTTATATAAAAGAAAAGCAATATTTAAAGGCACTCTATTTCATTTAGCTTGAATGTTGTTAATCTCTAAGAATTAGAACTGCTCTATGGGATGCATTTTATAAAATATAAGAAATTCATGGAAGCTTCCAGCAAAGGGTTATTTTAGAAAACTCTGTGTTGAATTTTCACTGTCTTAAGTATATTTGGTTCTTCTCTATCATACCTCCCTGAGGTATGAAGGACAGAGAAAGAAGGAGGCTACACAAGCATACCTTCCCATGTTGGGACAGAGGAATTCGTGCCATAATTCCAATTTCTGTCACTTGCAAAGCATCAGTTTCAAAGACAACACAGCAAGCTGTATGAAACACTCTTCAAAGCTCTCCTAGAAGCTGTACAAATGGCACATAACCTTGCCTTGCTATTTTGACAACCCTTTTCGAGATCACCAATGAAGCTGCATTCTCTGTGCCTTTGACAGAGTATTTTAAGAGGCCCTAAGTCAATAGTCACTATAAATGTCAGTTACCAGAAGCCTTGGGATTCCTGCATTGGTGGCGTGCTCCTAAATTTGAAACTAGATTCAATGCAATGTCAGAGCATGAGCATTTTCAGCATAGATGGACCATGCTACTGCAGAAGTGAATATCTGAGTGCAAGATTATCTCCCACGTCCAGCCAAAATGGGGCTATGTCCAGCCTTGACATGCCATTCTATTTGCAGGGGCTGTCTATTCATGATGAATTTGAGCCTTCTGACATGCATGAGAGACACTGTCAGGGCCAGATCCTCAGCTGGAGTAAATCAGCCCAGGAAAACTATCAGTTTATAGCTGCAGAAGATTTGGCCCAAAGGACATACCCACAAGGATGTACCCACTGCCACCATTCCACAGAAACTGTCAGTGCAATTGTTTTGTGAACAAAATACACTTTTCCAGCATGTCTAGTGTGACTTATACTTTAATTTATCTGGTTCAAATGTAAGTGATGATCACTGCGTAAGAAGAGAAAAAAAGAGTGGAATGCTGCTCACAGTACAGGAATGGGATGCTTTGGAAGGAAAGGAGTTGGAAGGAATTGCTCTTCATTTTCTGGTCTTGCAGTATTTCAGGGAGTAGCCAAGATGACACACTTTGTTCACCCACAACATGTGCAGCAGTTGGCTTTGGGAAAATGTGCATTTGAAGTGAAAAATCAGGATGTTTTGAGTGGGGAGAGAGTGGGTCAAGGAAAAGTTTGGAGGGTATCAGGCAGTTCATTGACCTGGAGTCCCCAGAGGTACAGAGAGCTGTGCTGAAATACATTAGCTGGCAACCTGTATCCTGGTGTTATATTCCTAATTGTCTTTGAAATGAAGTTTGAAAAGGATGGAAGAATCCAGGGATGTAGAAGGAAATAGAGTTCAAATGCTGGCACACAAGTTTGTTTCTGATCACAGCTTAATCCAGCATCCTTATGACAGGATAAAGTCTGTTTCCTCTTAAACCAGGGCAGCCTAGGGAAAGTGTTGCCAGGACTAGTAAGCTGGCACAAAAGGTGGGAATCAAACCTACTGGCTCCATTTTTCACACACTGGTCAAGCAAAGACAACCCATAGACCAGGTCACAAGAAGCCAGAACAAGAGGAAACGGCCTCAAGCTGTGCCAGGGGAGGTTCAGGCTGGACATCAGGAAGAATTTCTTCACTGAAAGAAGAAACAGGCATTGGAACAGGCTGTCCAGAGAGGTGGTGGAGTCACCATCCCTGGAAGTGCTCAGGAAATGACTGGATGTGGATCTGGTCTGGTTGACAAGGTGGGGGTTTGGCAAGGGTTGGATTTGATGATCTTGGAGGTGTTTTCCAACCTCAGTCATTCTGTGATTCTATAAATCTGTTTAGTCACAGCCTGCTAGGCTGACTGTTCTTAAGAACTGCAGTCCCTTTTGGATGCAGTTTTGATGGGCATTTGGAAAGCCCCATTAGTCACTCTGCTGAGTTACTCTTTACATCACTGCTTTTTTCCTCATTATACCTCAATGCCAGCCAGACCAACATGGAAATCACAGCTGAAATCAAAGAAGGGTATGTGACTACATAAAGAAAACTCATGAAACTAAAGGGATTTCCCAAATCAGGGCCAAATTAGGAACTTCAAAGCATGTCAAATGTGTATTAACAGGGGTCATGCCATGGGCTATGAGCTTTGAAAGCATTGCTGTGAATACTCCACGTCTGCCTGTCATGCCCACGTTTTGCACATAGGATTCTCCCATGGAGTTGATGCCTATTTTTACAGTTTCTCCCTCCTCAGGCAAACCTCATAACATTCTAAGACTTAATCTACCCCTGTTAGAAAGCACATTTGGCTGGAACTGAATCATGTTCTTAAATAAATGCATTTTTCCCAGACATGCAGAGACACAGACACAGACACAGTGGAAAAGCAGACTAATATTTGTATACCTCACTAACTATTTCAATTCCAAGATTTTATTTTGCACAGTAAAATGGTGCCAAAGTTCTCAGATTACTTTTTTTTCACTAAAATATACCTCATGTTCTGACTCAATATGGACTCACAATTGAGACTGTAAATTTGCAAGAAACACAAGACTGTCCAATCGTTTGTGAAATTGCTTCTATTTTTATATGTATGTGCTGCGCACAATAGTTTAATGTATTCATAAAATAAAATTTTATACATTTTTGGTAGTGTTTTGACTCTAAATCCCTCTTAACATTTGGTTTTTTACCTTGATTCAGAAATGCTAGGTAAACTCCTCCTCCAAACATTGTTTTTATTCACCTCTAGAACCAGAATAGGTATTGGTACGCTTTAAATTTTTTTAGACCTTTGTGCAATTCAGATTTCTTACCTGGGAAGTGTGCGGGTGTCCTGGGAGACATGGGAGCAATGCCTCCTTCCCACTCTGTGCTCTCAGCTTGGGGGATGAAAAATCTCCCAGGAATTTTGGGGACAAGAGATGGTAGATAAGGCTCACACCCCTATGAAGAATAGGAAACATTTTGCTGAGTTTACCTCATCCTCTGCTTCCTCACAGGTAATTTGAAACCTAATAATGCTTCTGTTTCTATGGAGATTTTAGATGGGAAAGAACTGTTGGAGGGCTTGAATCCAACCTCTTAGATGAGTGCAGGACCAACTTCAAAGCTAGGGGAAAATATATCAGGAAGAATCCCATCTACACATCTCCTGCAACAAAGGTAATTTTTTCTCCTGACAGAGGTTTGGAGCTGATTGAATCAAGTAGCTCCAGCTTCCTGCAGCTGTCAGGACAAACTCTTTAATTTGTAGGAAAGCTGAGCTTTTTTCCTCCTTCACTATAAGCCCCAGGGCAGCAGGGGAGGGGGGATTCTGCCCCTCTGCCCCGCTCTGCTGAGACCCCCCTGCAGGGCTGCACCCAGCCTGGGACAGCACAGGAAGGACAGGGAGCTGCTGGAGCCAGGGGACACCAAGGGATCAGAGGGATTGAGCAGCTCTGCTGGGAGGAAAGGCTGAGGAAATTGGGATTGTTCAGCCTGGAGAGGAGAAGGCTTTGGGGTGACCTCATTGTGGCCTTGCAGTGCCTGAAGGGAGCCACAGGAAAGATGGAGAGAGACTCTTTACAAGGGCCTGGAGTGACAGGACAAGGGAGAATGGCTTCACACTGACAGAGGGGAGGGTTAGATTGGATATGGGGAAGAAATTGTTCCCTGTGAAGGTGGGGAGGTCCTGGCACAGGTTGCCCAGAGAAGCTGTGGCTGCCACATCCCTGACAGTGTCCAAGGCCAGGCTGGGTGGGACTCTGAGCAACCTGGGGTAAGTATTGACCATCTAATTAAAGACAGACTCATAAAAGGAAATAAATAGCTGCACTTCTCTTTCTGCATTGGTTTTTTTGGGGGTTATTTTACTTTTGGCATTTGCTGAAGCCACCCTGCTCTGCATCAATTTGAGCAATGGAGGAGACAATTAGGTCCCAGGCATTTAACTACAGGTGACTTTGTTTCTTCAAAAAATGGCCCAACTGCAAACCCTTGTGCTCCATGTTTGGAATCACAACGACTTGCAGAAGCCAAGAGGACATTTGGTTTCCTTGTCAGAACCCAAGATTAAAGGAAGAAGTAAGAATCTCTTCCAGCTGCTGAACAAATGAGGAGGAGACTCAGGCTAAGATAAAACACTGGGCATCTCTACGTTTAATATATGTAATGCAAACCGGAATTGCAGTGAACTGCAGTGAGCAGTCCTGGCTAAGGAAATAGCTGCCATTGGAGAAAAAAATTATAAAAACAACCAACCAAGTATGCAGCCACAAGCAGAGATTTCTTTTTTCTCTCCAGCCAAGCTCTGCATCCAGCTCAGTCCAAAAGCATGTTTGTTTTGGAAGGCATAGGCTGCTGAAAAGTGTTTGGCCAAAATCCAAGGGGCCAATAAGTCCAGATGAGCTGAACGAGCTGTGTCCTTGAATCATAAGATTTGAACATATTATTCAATCCTGGATCTCATGAGCACATATAATTGTTGTTTATTTCTTGTCACAGGGTGTGGACCAAAATGCCTTGATTAGGACTAATTTTTTTCCCCCTCACAATTAACTGTTTACAACTTGCAATTTTATTGTATTCTTTCCTGAACCCTAGCTGACAGCTCTGGAATAGCTTCTCCATGCACAATGAGACCACACTAACTTATGTAAAACAAGAAATCATTAGGGATGGTATCTAAAACAACGCAATTTATAATTACATTTGTTTCAGGGCACTCTGAAGAAGAACTTCCTTCCCTTCTTTTTTTTCAGGAGAAATGATCCATCCTGATTCATTCCAGGTGGATGGCACCTTGCTTTTTTCCTGCAGTTACTTTGCCTACGACCTGAGCCCAGGACTCACTGGTCCAACACAAATCTTCCAGCTTATTGAAAAGGCAAAAAAACAAAATGATGCAAAAACCCAAAGAAGGGAATTATGCTAATCAGCATAGGTGTCACTCAGTGAGATCAGAAGTGCTTTAACTACTTCAGTTATCCAGTGAGGGATAAGGCAGTTTACATTTAACCCAGGTAAAAACACAGGTGGAATGGCTTCAAAGTCACAGGGAGAAGATTTAGATTGGATATTGGGAAGAAATTGTGCCCTGTGAGGATGGTGAGCCCTGGCACAAGCTGCCCAGAGAAGCTGTGGCTGCCCCATCCCTGGCAGTGTCCAAGGCCAGGCTGGATGGAGCTCTGAGCATCCTGGAATAGTGGCAGGTATCCCTGCCCATGGAAGGTGGATTGGAATGAGATGGGCTGTGAGGTCCCTTCCAACCCAAAGCACTCTGTGATTCAACGATGATGATGATTTTGCAAAGGCAATGACTACAGAAATAGGAACTGTGGGGAAGTGGAGATGTACAGGGCATGTCTGGGTATCACTTTCTGTAAATCATGAGCAAATCTGAAGATGTGCTGCTCATTTTGAAAAGAAACTTGCAGATTTCAAAATAAAAAGCTGATCTCCCATGGGATTTTTTTCCTACACTCCTATAACAATCCTTCATGCAGGTCCACAGGCCATCTGGATGACTGGAATTTCTTTTGCATAACATTTCTTATGTATGTTTGCATTCTGCACAACCTCAGTTCATGCTGAGATGGTCATCAATTGGTCATGAAGGTGGTATCTTGAACACATTTCCATTCTTCCAGAACTGGAGACTGCAGGAGAAATCAACCATGGCGCAAAGGGTCAAGAAGTGACATCAGTGTCAAAGAGATGTAGCAGTCATGTTCAGGGTAGGCAGATGGGCTAACCAGCCTCTGGCATGTAAGGAAGTTCATTTGGCATAATGGAAAGGATAATAAAGAAGATTTTTTTAAATTTAAAAAAAAAAAAAAAAAAAAAGTTGCATTTCTAAGTTTTGAAAAAATTGTCAGTGGATAAGTCTTTGCTTTTGGAGAACTGAACAGTCTGATGAGAGTCCAGTAAAGATGGCAAGAACAGCCTGACTGACTTATTTGAAAGAAAATGCATTTCCCAACCAGCCCTGGCATGGCACCAGCTTGTGACAGCTGTGAAAATGGCCAAAGATCAGTAGAGTCCAGGTGCAGGATCAGTGTCCCAGCAGCTGATGAACCTTTGCACAATGTGACTCTCAAGTTCCTTCTTGCCAGCAACGTGGCAGGCTGAGAAGGCAACATGGAGAACTATTGTGTCTACACTGCAAAAAAAGTAAAATAAATTGTAGCTGCACATCTACCTGAAAAGTCATTTTGAGAAGGAAAATCTGAATCAGGGGCAGAGTTCAAGTTACATTTTTGCCAGATTTCTGTTCAGTCTCATAAATCCTCCTCAGTGTGCTCCCTTTTACAGAACCCAGTTTCTGAACCAAGATGAGCTATCAGAGTTTAGCTGAAAAAATGAACCCACTGTTACTTGTCTTGTCCTGCCCCTTACAAACTTTGATCTCCATGTTTCTTTAACAGACTACAGAATCATAGACTGGTCTTGCAGTGGCTTAGGGAATCTTTCTATTTTCCTTGTATTAGAAACTCTGAGTACAAGGACAATGTTCAGTCATTACTTTCTTCATTTATTATTTAGGCTTTTGTGTTAAAAAAATTACTCTTAAAACTTAGAGAGAGCAAAGATTTCTCCAATGAAGTTTTAGTTTCTAAGTGATCCCACAAAAAATAAGTCTCAGACCTAAAGAGCAAGACCTGCAATTGCACTGAGGCAGCCCTAACCATATCAGTCACATGCTCTGTTATTACTGTCCCACAGTAAAAGTGCCTTTGGCTGATGATGATGTCTGCATATTTTGTCTTCTTGTTTCACTGCATCCCCCTCCCTCTTTTCATTTTCCATTTCTTATTTCTTTAACCTAAGCCTTTTTTATCTCTTCTTCAAGGAGACAGATCTGAGTGAAACATGTGAAACCAAGAGATTGGAGTAAGTTTAAAATTAGGTTACAATGAAGTTTATTATCGATTTTTGTCTTCTGCCTAACAAGGGGAAAATAACAATTTAGTTTATTGGAAACTGTCAATTAATGTACTGGCAGATGTCGTTGAATCCCAGAAATACTTAGATCAGAAGTGGCTCCTGAATGTTTCCAGTCCAAGCTGAGATAACAGTATTGGGAAATAGGAAACTTTACATAAGCTGAAGAGTTTTCCGAAAGTAAAACCATCAGCCTGCTTTTAGGCACCTTGCAGTGTATTACAATAGGAACTGGATGGCTGAAGTGACTTTCTTGTTGAGCCTGTGTATCTGTGTCCCCAGGATTCCTTAGCACCAGGAAGCAAGCACACCAGGAGAAAGAAGACACTTTCTCAGACAAGACATGCTGCCTGGGCAGGCAGGTCAGCAGAACTGTGTATGCACAGGATAGATTTCAGAATCCAGAAAAACTTCAGGCCTTCCAAGCCTCAACACCAAACCAGAACATTTTTCAGCCTTTCAGACCTGAGGGGAGCCTGCAAAAAAGATGGAGAGAGACTCTTGACAAGGACATGAAGTGACAGAAAAACAGGGAATGGCTTCACACTGATAGAAGTGTAGGGTTAGATGGGATATTAGGATGAAATTGTTCCCTGTGATAGTGGTGAGGCCCTGGCACAGGTTGCCCAGAGAAGCTGTGGTTACCCCATCCCTGGAAGTGTCCAAGGCCAAGCTGGACTGGGCTCTGAGCAACCTGGGTGCAGTGCACCTACCTAGTGGCAGGTATCCCTGCCAATGGCAGGGGGTTGTAATGAAAAGATCTTTAAGATCTCTTCTAATCAGGCCATTCTGTGATTTTTTTTTTTTTTTTTAATTGAGGGTATCAGCAGCTCTCACCACAAATTGCACCCATCCTCTCTCCCACAACACCTAAGAAAACTCAGACCCCTTAAAATGACAGAAACACTCTCTGTTCAGAAAACAAAACCTTTTAGGGACTGGCTCTGCTTTGCCTGGGAGCTGTGCCAAGGATTTCAGCTGGAGGAGGAATGAGGCCCTTCATTTCAGTTCATTAGAGCAGGCACACTGCAGAAACTGCTGGTACATGCTGCGGTCCCAAACCCAGTGGGCTGTGCTTACCTCATCTTTTTCACGTAGGTGAGCTGAGCCAGGATGTTTTCTTTAGTCGTGGGCAGTGTGACAAGAATGGGGCCTCCAAATAAGGTCACTCAGGATGTGTTTAACAACACCGGGTGAAGGCTGTGGCAAAGGCATCTGCACACACACACACACACACACACACACAGAGCATCCACTGTACATTCCCTCAGCTCAGTGCGTCAGTATTCCTAGAATAACTGCTGGAGAGGCACTCCACCCTTGTGCTTCCAATGCTGGGGGTGTGATCATCCCAGAGACACTTGTAACAGTGATTTTAAAGAAGGGGAGGCAGAGGGACAGGTTCCTGATTTCTGTGACCTCTTTTGAAGAGATGCAGTACAAAGGAAATTATTAAGAGCAGAGGTAGTTTCGAATCTGTCAACCCAAACTCCCGTGTGAGCTGAGCAGCAGAGAGCAAGAGGCTTCCTGAAGCCAGCACAGGCACTCAGATGGCACAGAATGCTGCAAAAGGGCAAGCCACCCATCTGTTTACATATAAGTCAATATGCTTTATTAGGCAAGAGTGCTACAGGTGCTCCTACGTGATGAAAGGAATACCAGCACTGTGAGGGGACGTGTAGTTTTACTCGTAGGAGAATCCTGGAAGGCAAATCTATTGGATTGAGTAGAAAACTTTTTTTTTTTTAACCTGCAAATTTCTGATGGTCCACAAACTCCTTCTAAAAGATAACTGCAAGTCACTTGTAGTAACTTAAATCTATTGTAAATAAAAAGCTTGCCTTTGCCTTGTGAGTCCTCTCCAGAACTGAGGAGATAAACAGTAAAAGAAAGCAGCTCAAGGGATGACATTTAGCTGCTGAGAGTTATATAGAGTTGAGGTGGTAAATTTGGATTGCAAAATAACCTGAAGCTGAAATTCAAAGCAGTCGAAAGGGGGGAAAGTCAGACCTCAATCTGCTCTTGTGACCCTCAGTTCCTTCTATTAACATTTTTGCAGTTAAATAATGATACCAGGGAGTGTCACCCATGGGTGCCTGAGTGTCACCCATGTTCCAGCTGAGGAATCTGGCTCAGGTGAGTGCCCAGAATACCTGGCTGAACCTGAGCTGAACTGCCTCTGGAGCAAGGAGGAGGAGGGAGCAGGAGCAGGCCTGGGACAAAAGGCATGGCAGGGAGGGAGGGGAGTGAGACTCACTAAGGGCTGGAGCATCACAGAATCACAGAATGATTTGGGTTGAAAGGGACCACAAAAACCATCTTGTTTCAACACCCTGCCATGGGCAGGGACACTTTTCCCCTAGACCAGGTTGTTCAATGATTACCTTGAATAAATTTCATCCTGAAAGCTGGCGTCTGCCTTATCCATCTTTTCCTTTCATCTTTTGCTCTGGAGTGAGGATTTCCTCACTTTACCTTGGTTCCTGACATTCATAATAGGTGGTAGCTCATCCAGACTGTCTCCCAGCTCCCTTTCCAGGATACATCTAAGGAGCGCCCTGCATCTGTGGCATCTGACACTGGCTGTGTAGCACCCCTGCAGTGGGAAGTAGAAAATGTGGCAATGTGAAATGCTTGTGACAGATCTTTAAATTCAGTACCATTTTTCCTTATTTCTCCCTACAACAAGCAATTTCTGTTAATTATCAGCATATCCTTAGCTGAGAACTGAGAAAAGCCATCTTGATTCATTAAACACCACAGAGCAATATAGAAATCTGAAAAATCAATACCAACTCCTGTGGCAAAAGTTGCAGAAATATTGTTATTGCTGATGCACAGCATGCAAAAGAAGAAAGGTTGTCATCACTTCTATTGTAACAGACTTGGCTGAAGGAGTAAAGCAGCTTTCATACACCTGGCTACCCCATCAACTGCTGAATGGGTAGAGGATAAGTGAAATACCCACAGAAAGAATAAATGGATCAGCCTGAAATAAAAAGACATGGGCTGGAAAAAAACCCAAACAAACGAAAAAAACCACAACAAACCATATGTAGTGGGCATTTATAGGTTTAAAACAAAACAAAACAAAACAAAAGTCTATGAAAAAGCAGAATTTGTATTATCTCACAAGCAGGGACTTAATAAATTCACTTTAGCCCAGCAGATTAAACAGAATTCAGTAAAGCCTGAGATTTTCCTGATGCTGTGGGAAACTTCAGAAAATGCCAAACAATTTAAGCTTGTAAAAGTAATCTTTGCTTGTCTGATTATTATAGAAAGAGAAACAAACGCTCACAACTGGCATGTGTTTAAATGAGGCTGAATAAATTTTTCAAACATCTGAGAATGTTTTCTGTGCCACCAAGGCAGTGGAGAAAGATCAGATCAGTGCATGCTGGCAAGCACAGCAAAATGTCATGGTGAATATGAAACATCAAACCAGAAAAACTGCAGTTACAAAAGAATGACAGAATATTCCAAGAGCATACAGTGCTTGTACTTGTACAGAGACACTTTTGCAACTGAGGTATCAATAACCACATTTCCATAGGAGTCTAATCAAGGGGACAAAGAAAAAAAACAGAACAACCAGCCAACCAAAAAACTCCAACATTTGTTCTACAATCAAGATATGGGTGGACAATTTCAACAGTAAATGGAAATATTTCTTAAAAAAAAAAAAAAAAAAAAAAAATAGATAAGAAAAATCAACTCTCCTTCCCTTCTAAGATACCTTTTAATTTAAAGCATTTCAGATGTTATTACCAGTAAAACATCTGAGGCCTGGATTGTCTTTCAGTGCAGCCAGCTTTGTCAACCTGCTCAGTTTAAGATCTGACCCTTATACACTTTGGCTAAAAAGTGCTGTCTTTACACAGGTGAATATACTCTGACGCAAGTCTCTGGATTTACACAGATGTGGCAGCAGAATTTGGCAGGGTTTTACTGATTTTAAACAATAAAAAAACTAAAATCAGATCCACTTTTGCAGTGGGCAACAGCTGTATCAATCCATTAATGTTATCAATATGCTGATGGTACAGCTCCACAGCATGTTAATGAATGTAAGAATTCTTCAGCTAGAAGGCTGAAACTGAACCTAACACTGCTACAGTTAAAATTCTCAGGTTTCACTAAGGAAATATTCATTTATTGTTTGGTACTTTTGTCAAGTTTATATTAAATTCTGAAAGAAACCTTAGCATAGTCTGGTTTTTGGAACGTATCACTCCTATCATTGGTTCACCCACATACAGTGTCCCATTAGTACAGCATTTTCACGAAATAAATGGAACCATCTTTTTTTTAAATCAGAAAATTTGTTTGTAAAGACCCACAACATTGGCAGGACACCTGAGAAACCAGGTCTTGTATCCTGAAACATTTTTTACAAACTGCCAGCTAGATGTGCAATGCAGGAGCAAACATCCAGCTTTGAAATGTTTTACACATTATTTGCAGCTGGTTTTGGCCAACTTTAAATTATTTATGTGACTCAGAAGGAAACAGGTGAAATAAAAGGGACAGTTTATTTGAAGTAGGCTCTGCTCACATCAAGTTCCCTTCAGTTAAATAGAGTGACACAAATATCAGCCCAACAGGCTTGGTGTGGAACTCAGACCATAATGAAGGGGGATCAGGCTCAGGACAACTTAATACTAACTTTTGGTACATTTACAATAGAATTTTAGCTGTATTTGACGTTTCAACTAAATCAGAATGCAGCTTGGAAACGGTGAGGGGAGGTGGGCGTCTGAATAAACATGTCTGGCAAAAATGAAAGATAATTCAGGTCCGAAGGGTCATTCCCTTCAGTTCAAGTGCAGTGGATTGCCCTTCCTGGATCCAACAGTAGGGGCGTGGGAAGCTTTCAGATGTCACAGGGTTGTAGATAACATTTGAACATATGATTAGCTTTCGTGAGCTGTCTTTAGAAACCTTACATTTTTCCCCCACACACCTTAGCCAGAGATCCTTCCCTTGAGGTTTCGGGACACTTAAAATGTTGCTGTGCCAAAAATCAAGGATGTGGAGAAGGTTTTCCTGTGTGATGTCATGTTGCTGCCCTTTATAAGCCTCTGCAGAGAAGAAGGGATCCTGTCTGAGGAGTGACCCTCCAAGCAGGGGGAGGCAAGGAGCAGACGCTGACCCACCATGGAGCGGCGAGCCATTCCCCAGGGCATTCCCCGCAGCTCCCTGCTCCTGCTGCTCTGCAGCCTGAAGGCTTCCCTCGCCTTTCCCAACTCCTCTCCACTGCTGAGTCCCAGCTGGGGCAATGGAGACCACCTGATGCACCTCTACACCGACACGGAGAGGAGCAGCTTCCACCTCCAGATCAACGCTGATGGCTACATCGATGGCTCTCCTCACCAAACCATCTACAGTAAGTGGCTTCCTATGGACCTCCATGGGAGCAGGGCAGGGACAATGAGACTTTTTACATCCCCTCTTCTCATTAGGCAGGCAGACAGAGGGGTACAGCCATGGGATGGAAAATACACATCATTATAATTCTCCTTTTGCATAACAACTAAAATTGCTCCAAAGATCTCTAGTTGATAGGGAATTTTATTCCTTGCCTAGGACAACTAAAGTCCTATGGTTCCTCTAATACCCTGCAAGGAAAAACCACCTGAATTATCCTTCACTTTATGATTTTACCCCCAGTTTCTAGTAGAAGTTTCAATTAGAAGTTGGTAATGATATCCCCCAAATAGTACTTCCCACTGGTGGTGCTACCAAAGAAAGTGCACTGAGGGAACTCACCAGAGCAGTGCTGGAAAACTGATGGCATCCATAAATTCTGTATTTTGGGGTGGAGGGCTGAAAACTACTAAAACTTAAATTTGAATGTGCACAGAACATGGGCATGCAAAGGTCAGTTAAAAAGGGAAAAACTAAGAAAGACCAGACTGGCATAAAAGAAGTGTTGAGCATTTGGGGCTCCTGAGAAAAAACTATGCCCTAGTATCACCAAAAGGTTTTTGAATTGTGTCTTCACAGTTTATTTTATTATATATTTTATTATTCTATTTTGACAGAGAAAAGTTTATTCTTCTTCCTTTGCTAAATACCTGGCCCAAACTCTTTAGGTAGTAGACAAATGTGGGGGTCTTTAAGAGTTAGGGTTCTTTTATAGCACTTCAAAAATACTTTTCTCTTAGCAGCATTCAAATCACAACTAACTATGCATCATAAAATCAGGTTGTTGTTGATGTTGTTGTTATTATTATTACTATTACATCTACTTTTTACACTCAGTTAAAAATCTAAGACTAGTTAACATGGCTTTTACGTACATAAATAAGGATGTTTTTTTAAGTTATAATTTAATTAATGAGGAAAAAGGATTTTTTAAGGAATTGAAAATGAAACACTCTCAGAAATTCTGGCACTGCCTCGTTATTTTTCCTACATGTTTAAAGATTTTATAAAACTCATTTTAGATATATTGGTCAAGAACCAGTGTGGGATTTTAGAGAACAACAGACAGCAAAATATCACATATATTCCCATATCTGCCATGAAACAAGTATAGCAGGATTTGGAATGGTGGAGCAGGAAAGATGGAAATCAGACAACCAAAGGGGTACTGAGAGGGAGGGTGACTGATCTGCTGCCACTGAGCCATCAGACAATGGGAAGTGCCAAGTTCAGCACCAGGGTGGCATGGCCTGGGTGTGCACAGATTTCCTGGTTGGAACAAAGCAACACTAAATCAAATACAAGGAGCAGGTCAAGGAAAGTTGTTATTCCCACTTTACCTGGCACCAGTGACATTGCTCTTGGAGCACTACAGCAACCCCAGTTCTAGCTGGATGAGTAGAAGGTGGAGCTGGTCTGGCACAAGGTTTTCAGGGGGCCTTGATCATGATCTGTTGTGGTTTTAGTCCAGCAAAAGGGATGTTAAGGGCAATGTAATCACAGACTGATTGAGGTTGGAAGGCACCACAGGGGGTCACCTGGTCCCACCTCCCTGCTCCAGCAAGGCCATCCCAGAGCACAGGGCACAGGATGGTGTCCAGCTGGTTCTGGAATATCCCCAGTGAGGAGACCCCACACCCTCTCCAGACAACCTGTTCAGGGCTTGATCAAGGCACAGGACAGAAGTTCTGCCTCACATCCAGGTGGAACTTCCTGGGCATGAGTTCCTGCCCATTCGTCTGGTGCCATTGCTGGGCAGAAAAAATACCACAGGACAGTCACAAAGATGAGGGGACAAACTCCCCCTGGATGTGGGCAATGGGAGAACTGAGGGCAATGTCCTCAGACCACGATTTGGGATTTCAGGAGGAAAAAGTTGCATTTGGGAGGTTAGTGCCACATTGGAACAGGGCACCCAGAAAGGTGCCCTCCATCCTGGGAGTTTTCCAAAGCCACAGCAAACTTGATTTAGGGTGGGCAACAGTTCCAGGTCATGTGGGAGGTTGGTTTGGACTCCCAGAGGTCACTTCCAGCCAGAGCATCTGTGGATCTGTAAATGCAGTGTAGATATGGATCTTGAATTTGATGTTTTTGTTGTTCTGAACAGGTGCCCTAATGATCAAGTCTGAGGGTGCTGGCTCAGTAATAATCACAGGTGTGAAGAGTGGACGCTACCTGTGTATGGACATGAAAGGAAACATATTTGGCTCGGTGAGTGACCCTTCCTAATCCTTCAGGCTGAATGGCCAGCCAGTGCATTCTGCTGCTGCCGTGTCCATTTCCCCAGCCAGGGCAAACCTGTATAGCTGCAGGTGGAGGAGGAAGTGTTAGAGAAGATCTGACACTCAGGTCAAACTTAGCTCTCTCCTTTGATTGTATTAAGTTGTAGAGCTGACAAAAATCATTGGAGGTCCTGCCTGGGTAAATGAAGTGGGATCCAGTAAGGAACCAATCTGTAGCACAGAGCCATGGGTGGGGACCTCTGGGAGAAAACAGGGTTTACCCTTAGGAACTCCTTTGCTGAAAGCAGGGACACGCATCTCTGATCTACATTTGGGTCACACACAGACCTGGGAGATTGGAAAAACACCTGCTGCAAGATCTCATCCCTCTTTCCCTCTTTAACCGGTGTTTGTAATTTACCAGACCCCTCTGCTCACAGGTGTCCTGTTTTTTCCCCTCAGCATTACTTCAGCCAAGAGGACTGTGTGTTCAACCACAGGACACTGGAAAACGGGTACGACGTGTACCAATCCCCCAAACACCACTTCTTGGTGAGCTTAGGCAGAGTCAAACAAGCCTTCTCCCCCGGTATGAATCCCCCACCATACTCCCAGTTTTTGTCCAGGAGGAATGAGATCCCTCTGTTCCGATTCAACACCCCCGAGCCCCACAGACACACCAGGAGCGCAGATGTTGATCCGGTAGATCCTCACCAGATCCTGGTGCCACAGAGGAAGACCCCAGTGCTTGGCTCCCCACAGCAGCAGCCAGCAGACTTTCCCCACATGCCCAGGGAGCCCATGAGGATCAACCAGAACGATGTGGTGAACCCTGATGATCCCCACGCTATGATGGAGGCCAGGAGGTACCCAAGCCCCCGCTTCTACATCACGAGATAACCGTGGCCCCTGCGCTCGCCAGGTAAGACAGGGGCAAGAGAAGCTGTCTGTCACACTCAGCCTGAATGCCAAAGTGGCTCTTAAAACCTAGGAGATATTGGGAAAAGTTCCTTAGCTTCTAATCTTGTTTTGTCAGTAAACTGCCATCTGTAAGTGCAAGTTGGATTTTTCCAGCTTGAGCTCTACTGGAAAGAAGATCCATTTTTGAAAAGAATAACACAAACCAAAACCTTTTGGGGTCTGAATCACCTTAAGTTTCCATCAATGAGGAAAACAAACAAAAAAAGGAAATCTCTTGTATGAAAAGGGAAACTGATGTTATGATACTGATGCAGAGACCTGGAGCATCCAAGATTCCAGCATAGCACCATCCTGTCCAAGCCCAGCAGACAAACTGCCAGGTGGTGTGTTATTTTATTATATAAAAATTACCATATATGTCATGTATCCAATATCTGAAGGGGCTAGAAAGGAGTTGGAGAGGGGCTTTTCATCAGAAACTGCAGAGACAGGACAAGGGGGAATGGCTTCACACTGATAGGATATCAGGAAGAAAATATGCTCTGTGAGGGTGGGGAGGCTCTGGCACAGACTGCCCAGAGAAGCTGTGGCTGCCCCATCCCTGGAAGTGTCCAAGGCCAGTTTGGATGGGGCTCTGAGCAGCCTGGTCTGGTGTAGGGTGTCCCTGCCCATGGCAGGGAGTTGGAGTGAATGAGCCTTAAGGTCCCTTCCAACCCATTCTGTGATTCTTTGTTTTTAGCTTTTAAGTTGGAGCTTCATTCTCTCTTCACCCATATAGGTCAAAAAAAGGCCATTCTGCTGTCATAGGAGCAGCAGACATGGAAAACTGGAGGAACTGACAGGACAACATTAAAGGGTCCTGTAGAAAAAGAGCAATTTCTGACACTGAATCCAAGCTGAGGTTTTGAAAAAAAGAGGACAGTCTTACTCCCTCTCAAGTGATTCTCTATCACGGTTCTACATTTACTAAATTCTAGCATCCCAATATGGAAATAAAGTTCATTAGTTTTGCATATTTCCAACTCAGAGAGAAAAAACAGGATTAATAATAACTAATAGTGTGTTAAACCAGATGATTTGTTTTGCGTAATACTGAATTCTACAGGGGAAAATAAAAAAAAATTATGTTGAATAAGGATCAAACGATGAATATTTAGACTAAAATGAAGACTCATCTAATGAGTGAAAATTATTTGTATTTAGAAAAGGAATATTCAATTAGCATCCATGTTTGTATGCAGTCCTGAGCAGGTATCAGATGCTTTATACTTATAGGAGTGAAATTACTATTAATCAGGAGATCTCAAATGGTGACAAAACCTTTTCCCTAGATTGGTGTATGTTTTGGCTAAGTCCACTTTGAAAAAGCTATTCTTGATAAACTCTGAAGAAATCAGGTGCAAGGCACCGATGAGCAGCACAAAAGCCAGAGATTTGAGGTTTTTATTTTGTGGATGTCGAAACACAGATTCTTCTGCTCTGTAAATTTAGAGTATTTTTCAGCCTGACAACAATTTGAAGTGGTACACTGCTCCCCAGTATGCTCATACCAACAAACAAAAAACATTAGAGTGGATGCTGTTCTTTTTTTATTTCTCATTAAATAGTTCACTGAAGCAATATCAGTGCAACAAAATCAAAGAAGCCCCTGTGCTTCTTGCTCTCATTTAATTTTTTCTGGATTTAGCACAGCAGCAGGACTGCTGATAGCTTTTAAAAAAACTCTTTTTTTCCCCCATAGTTGTATATATACAAAATCTCTTTATCTACCACATCCAACTCTTTCTGTTGGAAATGTCATAGGTACTGTTTGTGCTCTTAGAATTGTTTTCCTACATGGAGAGATTCCTAATTACTATAAATACTTAGAAGCACAGGACAAGCCAAATTATCAGGATTAGTTCAAGAGTTCCATCCCTCAGAATTTCTCTTTCTAAAGTTAGTGTGGTTTTTGATTAATTTCTGAAGGAAAAGATTGATTCTAAGGAACTAAGGGAATTGCAGGCAGGCTGACAGTTGTGCTTTTTCTTGCTTATTCAAAATACAGCAAGACTTCTTAACTTGCTGTCTATACAGTGGAGAGGTGTGATTTTACTTATGTTCTAGTTCAATATCTTTACTTGATTCCTATACCATTATTCTTTGCTTTTGCTCCGTGAGAGCTCTGGACTTCAAATACACCAGCAAAGTTTACATTTTGCATTAATTGTCACTAGCTCCTAGAGCTCCTCTCTAGGACTCTGAGGTAACTGCCCCACAACAACTGGAACCAATAAAAGCTCTGTCCACATTCAATTATGATGGGAAATACTGGTGGGGTTAAATCTATAGACCATCTCTGTATTCCTACACTAGAACAGAGGAAGAAGGGTTCCTCACTCTATCAGAAGCCATGGGATAAATAAGCTAAGACTAAATACCCAATGTACTGTCCATCAAAAACCAGTATTTTTAACTACAGGCAACTGTATCAAAGCTTAAAAGAATTTATTCTTCAGTGGAGATGCTAGCAATCACCAGCTAGTAAGAAAGCATTACTTATTTATGTCACTGTATTTATTTATTTATTTGAGTGGGTCTTAAATTCCACAGAATATTTATAAGTATTTATAATAATGTATTATAGAGACTATTTCCTTTTATAAAAGTACCAATAAACTTTTCCATTCTCTCCAAATGGTGGACTCTGCATTGTCTGTTCAAGCTCTCCCTTCCAGAAGTATTTGAGTGAACAAATAAATGGTAATAGCAGTGTCTGAAAATGTTTGGCTGCTGCTGTCCCCTGTGACTTCCAGCCTCACAGGTTTCAGCTTCCTAGGTGTTTCATGCATCCCAAATATCAAAGTTCTGAGAAAGATGATGAGAAAAAACAGTGTCTGAGTAGGTCTAGACTGACCATGAAGGGATTTTAACCTCTATTGGGAAATGTCTTTTACAAGCAATGGGAAACCACAGATCTGTCAGTTCAGTCCTGCTGGGAATTATTTGTGATCCTGGCTCAAAGATCCCAGGATAAAAGATACCTGGTAAATTAAAAGCCTCTGCAGGGAGGGCTCCAAGCAGGGCCCAGGCTCTGCTCTGGGGGCCCAGCAAAGGCACCAGAGGAACAGGCAGGGACTGATCCCAGCAAGTTCTACGTGGACACAAGCCCTGAACAGATTATCCAGAAAGAGTGTGGAGTCTCCTCGCAGGGGATATTGCAGAACCACCTGGAAACAATCCTGTGCCCTGGATGCTCCTGCTGGAGCAGGGAGGTGGCACCTCACGAGCCACTGTCAGGGTCCTGCCTGACCCATTCTGTGAAGACTCAAGCAGTTGTAAGATTGAAAGTTCAACATTTCCTCCTCTGCATGCTATTCTGTTCCACCTAGACACTGATGATGCCTTCTCACTAATATTCTCACTGTATTTTTATTCAAGTCATTACAAGAAAATGCCCCCAAAAGGGACTTAAATAGCAGGTTTACTCCAGTTCAGTGCTTCACCTTAGACATTACTACTTCTATGCCCACTAATTCCTTGCATGCCTTCTTCACCATGTTTTTTCTCCTAAGCAACATTTACCTTTTGCAGCTGAGCTGATGGTTTCCATTGTGGAATTAAGCATTTAATTAAAATTCAACTAGATTATACTTCACTTTTCCCTTGCCTATACATCAGTTATTTCATCAAAGAACTACCCATTTAGTCTAGTGTGAACTACCTGTGGTAAAATCTCATTTAATTAGATTCCAGGTTCCATTTACCTCTCTTGTCTGTAATTACTTTCTCCTTCAGAATTTGTTGCATTAACCATTATTTAGATTTCTCTGGAGAAGTAGAATTCAGTTGTGTGATTCTTGGGACTGCCCCATGCAGAGCCAGGAACTCAACTCAAGGATTCTTGTGGGTCCCTTCCAACTCAGGATATTCCATAATTCTAAAACTAATTTTGTGATTCCTACCCTTCTGAAATCAAACCTCCTTTTTCCACCTCAGCTTTTAAATTCAGTAAATTCACTTTTCAATAGATCTTCCAAAAAACATTCAGGACTTAGTACAGTCAAGCCTGGTGCACCACCCTGCTCCCATTCAGCTATGGCTGGATGACCCAGCATCAGAAGGAAAGAATATTACGCTCAAACAAGTTCTTCCTGGATCTCAGGTGCATTCCTTTGGTGACCATTAACAGCCTGCTCAAGATTCCTGGGTTTTATCCCAGTATCCTCCTGTGCCTTACCCTCGGGAGCCCTGCTGCCACCCTCTGGCACTCAGGTAAGGAAGCCACTGCCACATGGGGTCCCAGCACACCAGGAACCCCAGAGCTGTCTGTCACACAGGAGACCCTCCTGAATGGCACTGGAGCCACCACACACACATAGACCCCCACAGTGGCTCTGCCATATCCATAAGATACCAGAGAAGCAGCTCACAAACCACAATGCAGTTCATTTGTGCCCACGTAGCTGCCATGTGCCTGGGATTACAAAGATCCAAAAACCTCAGGCTCATGGCCAAAGCCCTCAAAAGCAGGACACATCTGGGGGAAATCTGACATATTTTAAGTCCAGGCATGTGGGCTGTGGATCTGAGGCAGCCAAAAGCTTAGCTAGAGAATGCATCTGATTAAAATTTAAAAATTTTTAAAAAATAGAAGGGAAAAATCTCTTCCTTTTACAAAGGCAGGGCTATGTCTGGACAACAGCCTTCAACAGAGAACTGTGGGAACAGAGAAAATATCTTTGCTTTAGAGGAAGGAAACTGCGATACTACTGGAGCTCTCTGCCTGATAGTTGCTTGAGGAAAGGCAGACCCATGAGGAGATGATGTTGGTGGAGCTGGCATCCATTGCCACCACTGAGTAATCTCTCAAATACTTATGTTCTGTTGCTATTCCAAATAGACCCACCTATTGCTGCAGCTCTCCTTTCCCATGATGCCAATAAACTGTACAAATTTACTCTACAAACACACAAGAGTCACTTCACCAAAAAAATACTTAGTCTCAGTGTTGATGTAAACACTTAAAGGAGGAGTACTATACACAGACCTAAAGAAAACAACTTTTAGAATTAGCTTCAGAAACTTCCAAAATTAGTGATTCTTTAATGCAGAGAGAAACTGATACTGGACATAATGAAGGAGAAATAATGAGCAACTATTTTAGGGCAAGGCTATAAGCCACCTAGGCTGGTGCCCTGTCTCTAGCAATGTCAAGAGTAGATACTGAGGGAAAAAGCACATCTGGGAAACTGCAGCACACTCTTGACTGCTTGTACTCCCTTGGCCACTGGAAGATGTGTCTGCAGCATTTTGGTGTGTTTTGCAAAGTCTGAGTTGGGAGATTCTGATGCATTTTCACTGAAAAATGCAACTCCATTAAGAGAGGAGCTGTTTAGAAAAGCTGAGTGGTTTCACCCTTTGGTCTTTGTCCTTGTTGGGCACCACCATACCATCTGCTTACCCTGTGTGAGTTACAAGAAGAAAGAATTTGGTAACAAGTTAAAGAAAACCATCACACAAAGAGGTTCCTTAAGCTGGGTCTAAATTTTACTACCTATAAATATAAAAAAAGCTAAAGCATATTCTAGAGGAAGAGTCAGAAATCCCTCTGGGAATAGTGTGATCCAAGCAGTAGCAAAGCACTTAATGAAGTAAGATGTTCTCCTAAGTTATGGCATCATCAAGAAGAACAAAACATTAATTACCTGCTTGAGTGCAGGTAAGAAAGAAAAAGAAACCTTTTTAAGTGAGAAGCACCCCAATCACTAGTGTGTTTTGAAATATTTGATGAAATGACAGACTTAGGAAAAGAAACACATCACATCTCCATTCACCCTCTTCCATTTTCAACTCTGTTAGTCTGGCTCCAAGAACTGATGCAATGACTGGCAAAATTCAGGATGTGGCAGTTCCAGGGGAGTTTCACTGGTTTAAAGCACTGACAGGAGAATTCCCTGCTATGCCAGTGGCCTGCCTGAAATAAACTGGCACTACCAGGGAGAGCCAAATTCAGAATGAACTCCTGCTCCACTCTCCTACCACTTACCCTGTTAGAAGTCATGATTAAGACTTTTCTATCTTCATTGGCTGTGACCATCAATTTGACCATCAAGCCTTCTAGGAAGATGCATTTCACAAAGAGCTTGAGGAGTCCATGCAAAAAGTCACATTCCCATTTTAGCTTCCTGCAAAGGCTTATTTCCTTCAGTATATTGAGAAGGAATTATTTTATGACTTAAAAAGAGCTATGGACATGTTTAAACAACACCAGCCCTAAGCGTCTTTTTCACAGTAAAAGGCTAGAAAGGAAAAAAAAGGAACTTATGTGATCTGAGCAAAGCTTCACAGGGCAATACACTAAGAAAGATTTTTACCTCAAAAGAAATACAGATGAAATGGGAGTTCTATTCAGGAGCCTTTAATTTTTTATTTTTTAAACAGGTTTAAAATATGCAAATGAAGAAAAAATAAGTGAATCTTATAAATAACATAAGCCAGATAACCTCACGCTATAACACCACAAACACCCCAGTGGGGAAAGAATGCAGTATTAACACCAACAACCACCAAACAATCAAACTTGCCTCATTCTAGGCAAAAACATTCATAGAATCAAGTCCATGACTGCAGCTGACAGAAGGATTCCAGTAAGGTACAACTCACCCGAGAGAGAAAGTTCCTTTTCCAGAAAAGAGACCATTACTTCATGCATACAAGGTTCCTTATCCTGCTCACAGCTAAAAATAAATAATCTGTGTTTGTGTACAGTGCTCTTCAACAGAGATCTTCACAACCTGAACAATTTCTTAGGAAGTACTCCTGGCGAGGTAGGTTTATCAACATTCCCACTTTACAAAAGGAAAGGGGACTTGCCCAGAATCTCACAGATACTCAGCGTCAGAGTCACATCCCCTGGCTCTGCACCAAACCTTTCCCACTGGGCAACGCTCCTTCCTAGGTTCTACTATTGCATTCAAAAATTTATTTTAAGACAACATGTATGTTTCATATTACAATATAGAAGTTTGTAGTAAAACAAGAACACAGTATAGCTCAGCTTTGAGGTACCACTCGTCTCCTCTTCTCAACCCTTTCACTTGGAGGTAACCAAAATAAATATGGAGTTAATGCAAAGGAGTTGTTTGAGCTATGTGCTGTAGGAGCAGATATGCAAGTGACTGCAAGTATTATGTTTCGAGAACAGAGAATATTTGTTTTATTTTGCTACTGCCAACTTATACTGGGCACTAGGACCATGCAAATTGTGGTTTTTAAGACGGCAAGCAGTTGCATGTCTCCCTTTTTGCAATTTAGTGTCAGCAATTCCAGTCAATCCCAGTAATTACTAGAGATACTTTTCCTAAGCTTAGCAAAATTGTGAACTAATCCCACTTTACCCCCACAGAGACTCTTAAAACACTTTTGAAGCTACACATTCAGCTCCCACATCCACTAAGTGAGAGTCTTGGTTAAGACAGACACACATGATTTTGGGGTTTAACAAACTCGCGTTTTCAAGTTTTATAATGAAATGACTGACTCCGGTATTGGGACTGACAGAAGACAGCTGGGACTTGCTTAAATTTGCTGGTAAGGTACAGTTGAGATCTGAAACAAAATAGCCAATCCAGTTCCTCATGTAGGCTCCATGACTCACCACCAAAATATTGGCATCTAATACGGTGAAAGATCCGCTGCCCTCAGAGCTCGGCTCCGCCTCACTGCAGTGGTTTGCCCAAGGGAAAACAAACTGTTCTCCAGATGTTCCTGAGCTCCTGCCTGGGGCACCAGGCTTGTCATGCCCCTTCTGCTCCAACTTAACAGCCAGCTGGCACAGGAATTCAAAAAAATCCCTCGCACGCTCTCTCACCTGCAGGGAAAGCCACAAGGGAATGTTGTGAAGAATGAAGGGATTGTTGTGAAGCAAGCAGACATCTGGCCTTTCAGAAATCTGACACACAACCACTTCAGTTAAAAGACAAAGATTTCTCACAGACAAGGCTCAGAAGCCAATGTAAGTTAACATAGTGGTTTTGGTTTTCCAATCTATACAAACCACCACAGTTACTGACTCCAGTGCAAACTCCTCTGCCCTCCACAGAGCAATTGCTATCATCCTCCTGTGAGCCAGAGCTTCATGAGGAGTCAGTCTCAAAATCAGTATTTTAGCTATAAAGAGATTCCCCACCTGACAGCCAGTCTTATCAGACCAAGCAGCACTTTTCAACCTAGAAAATATCTCTGGTTGGGCTGAGGTCTCAGGAGGAAGCTCCCAATACCTGCAATTGCACTGATAAAAAAAAACTAGAAAGCAGGGCTTAATTAAGTTGGTGTGTGGGTAAGTCAGTAAATAAATAACTAAATAAATACCATACTTCATCCAGTGTTTCTCCTCCAGGAGGTGTGAACGAAGGACATTGCTCTCCAGCATCCTTGGCCATAGCCTTGAGATCAGCCAAAGGCCTTCCTTCTGCAACACCATATTTCTGTAAGGGAAGCAGGGGGTTTGGCAGGATGTGTCAGGTCTCCTGTGCCCCTTCCAGAGGCTGCAAACAGCTCTTCACAGCTTTGTTTTCTTGGATTCCCAAGGCTTAGCTACCTTTTACATTTTATCCCGGTTTTGGGTGAGGAAATATCTTAATATACATATCCTTTTAAACAGCAGATACATATACACACATATATATAAATACATGCTCAGTAGACAAATACACTAAGAGCAACATCTTATTTAAAGCATGGACATTCAAAACATGACCTGCAGTCTGGTCTTTGCATGGAGATTTTTTTCTTCCACTGACACTTGAATTCTATACTGGGGATGAGTAACTTTGTGACTGAGGTCACAGTCCAAGTGCTCCTGTACACGGCCCTTCACATGAGGATAAACCCCATTTTCTTTCTGCTTGCAGAAAGGCTACAGGAATTATTTTACACATGCAAGAAACCAGTATTTTCTCTACAGATGTATGAAGTCTCCAAACTTAAATCCAGAATTTTTGAAAAAGACATGAAAAAGGAAACAAAACCACACAAGTACCCTCACAATTAAAGGTAAACAATAAGGCCTTGCTGATTTCAAGGGAAGAACTGAAATTTTTGAGTGAAAAAAGATTCAAACAGGAAATGCTATAATCATGTGCTGCTCTTTAAACACTAAATCTTACCTTATTTAAATCATTAAAGCAGCCTAGTTACAACATTAATCACTTAATTTTGGCTCTGCTTCACCATTCTGCAAACAATTTATTGTCCCTGACATGAATAGTTCAGTTTCCAGTGATTAAAAACACATCAAACAGCGCTCTCCACTACTAAATCTACCATTCAACAAGCCAAGATACCCATCAGCAGGAAGTTACATTTCCAAATTGTTCAATATTTGATATCAAATTCTTTTAGCACTTACTCTCTCTCGCAGTCTTGCATCGTACTTGATTTCCAAATCTTGGCAAAACCTGTTTTTCCCTAGAATGGCAGCAGCAGTCTAAAAAGTGAATATACAGTCACATCAACTGGACAGAACACAGACACACCACCTTACATGAGGCACATCTTCTCTTCAGAAGAACACAGAGCAATCATGTCCACACGATCTTTTCATTTAGTACAGAGGACAGACTCACAGCTGTGTTCCCCAAAGGTGGTCAGTTAATCCAACTGAAAAAAACACCTGACACCTGTCTGGCTGCCACAACCAATCCTTAGGGGTGGAAGGGACCTCTGCCCAGGCAGAGTCACCTGCAGCAGGTGATGCAAGATGATGTCCATGGCTCACACATGCACCCAAATGTGAAGGCTGCACTGGCTTCACAGACAGTTTGAGTTGTGCCAAACTCCACCCCAATAAATCTAATATTTAAACAACTCATTTTGAAAACTATCCTTGGATGCTGGCACAAATAAGCAGCCTTGTTGTACTACTGGCACATTCAACATACTGCTTAGGACAAACCTGGCCTTGGAACTTAAACATTCTGTCAAAGAATAATGCAGAAATAAAGATAGGGTTGAATCCACTTCCTTGTGTATATGCACAGCACAGTTATTTGTATGATTATAGGCAGGAATTTCCTCTTTTGCAACAGAACTTGTACATTCCTCCCATACTCAAGCTGTGAAGTGACAGTGTAGTAACAGGCCCTTCACAGAACTGCAGCTGCCAAGAAAGGGAGTTCCGAACACATGGAAACTTCAGCTTTACACATCTTTGAGAAAGCTTTCCCAACATCTGGATAGCTTGTCAAATAAATGGCAAAACACAATTCCTGTATGCAAAAGAAAAACCCAGGTCTTTCACATTAGGAGAAAGCAATTCTGAAAGTGCTCCTCATGGAAAACGCTGTCTTTAATATAAGAAAAAATTACCAAACCAATTCCCATAAGGCAGACACACAGCACAACACTCTAGTGAAAGTCAGAAAGCACTCTTCATGTTTTAAAATATCATCACTGCCATTCACACACATAAAGGAAGTGACTCAGGCAGCTAAATCTGCATTTTTAAAACATCCAACTATTGCACTCTTCCCTCCTTGTCTCTTCTGTTTTCTGCGTAAGTTGTGCTCCTACAGCAGTTTCTGGAATTGTGCTGCAAAACTCATGAGCAAAGTTGATGGTGTACATTTCAAGAAAAAAAAAAAGATTTATACTACATTTGGTTGATCTGGTTTACAACACAGCTTCACAGACTTTTAGCAGGATAACACAGCAAAAAGCAAGCAAACAAGAAGGGTTTAGGAGTTTCAACCCCCTACATGTCTCTTGAAAACACAGAATCAGTAACAGAAGAATTAAAGATAGGGCCTCTACAGGAGACATGACCTTCCTAGAACAGCACGTCTCTGACTTTAAAAATTTTCATTCCCTAATTTTGAGTATTTCATAATCCTGCACACAAGGTCATATGGGTAATCCCATGTCGTAATTTTTCCTCTTTATTTAATCTGTACTGTATATTTACTGCATCAAGGCAAGAGGTGTGATAGGCCTGACAAAACCCAACATCTCTGCACATTTAATGATCCTTGTACTGATTTCACAGCAAAACTTGACCTTGCCTGCATTGGTCTGCATTCCTCAGAACACAGCAAGCAGCCACAGTGCCTGGGACAGCACAACAATGTCACAGCTAAGTTTGCTTCTTCAGAGAAAAATTTGTTTCTGTCTGTGATACCTCAAAGTCTCCATTACTCCTTCAGCAAGGACAATGCCCATATAAAATAATGGCCAATCACAGAATCATGGACTAGTTTGGGTTGGAAGGGACCTTAGAGATGACCCAGCTCCAACCTCCTGCCACAGACAGGAACAGCTTCCATTATCCCAGGCTGCTCAGAGCCTCATCCAGCTTGGCCTTGGACACTTCCAGGTATCCAGGGGCAGCTTTTGGCTCTGTCACTGCATTATTTTTGCATCATCACAGCAAAATCTGGCAAATAAACACCAGAAGCCAACTGCTGCCTCAAGAAGCACTTACCTGCTTTGCTCGAAGAAGGTCACTTGAAAAGACGTGGGTAAACTTCACATTACTGAGAAACATACCAGCAGCATCTGCTTGCCTGAAACCAGTTGCAGAGAGTGGCTCATCCACTCCTTGACCTACAAAATAAAAACCCCACAAGATTAAGACAGGCAAATTTTAGACCATTTAGCAGTTGACCAGGCATGTCAGCAATAAAGAAATTACTCAGCCATAACAAAATCTTTCTCCATTAGTAAAGCAAACCATCACTGCTCCTCTGTCTTCCCTAAACTCAGTCACACAAATTTAATGATAAAAAGGAGTGAAGTCTAGGAAGACAGAAGGATCATTATCAACAGTAATTAGATCAATCCATGGCTTTGACAAAATTAAACATAGAACAGAGGTGTACATTTAATAAATGTAACCATTTTTAGAAGGATCACTGGTCAGGTTCCTGCAAGAGCTATCTCACATCTGAAACTTCATAAACAGATTTGTTAAATGCAAACAACAAAGAGGACAATACCACTGAGAGAATGAGAAGCAAACACAATCTGTTGTGGCCTCTTCATCTCCACCACACACTGACAGTAATGTTTATGCAAGCTGGAGCAAACCCAGTTGGAAAGCAGCAAACCTTCCAAAAATGGTTTCCAGCCAGAAAGCCTGTGAGAATAACTGGTCACTGAGCTCTAGGACAGTGTTGAGAGAAGCAGCACTTTGGAAATCCAACCTGAGTTGAACAGGTGTGCTCCTGCCATAGCTCAGAGCCCACAGGAGAACCCGGAACTGCAGTGGAGGGACAAACATGTAACAGATTGCTATACCCGCAGCTTTTACCCATTTTAGTTCTGCAGGAAGCCAGAGCAGGGAGAGTGAAACTCCCATCAGATTCAGAACAAAGAAAACAAACTATTTTCACTCAGAAAATGCACAATTGAACAGCAAAAGACAGGACAGCAGAAGCCCAGAACGTGAGTTCTGAGCACCTCATCTGTAATTCAGACATGTGAGACATCTGACCCCAGTGTGCTGGAAAAAGCCTTACATATCTCAAAACAGAAGAGGCTTGCTCACAAACAGAAGCTATGTTCTCTCAACACTGGAGAGGCACTCACTACACGGCATTTGACCCAAGGAGATAAGAATTCAAAAGACATCATCAATATTTCTAAGCAAGTAAAACAGGGGAATATTCTTTATGCATGTTATTGAAATCTGGAAGCACAATTCTCCTTCACAACAGAAGTAATGCAGAAAGCTCATTTATTCAGAGTACAACCCCAGCCTTGATTTTCTACAGCAGACATCCAGGCAGCTCAGTGTGTTTAGTTCCGGGTGTACAAGCCAGCAGCCACTAAGGTGAAGTCCAATTCCAAATGTGTCTAATCAAGACTGCTTTCCTACAAAGAGCTGGGATTGAACAATTCAAACTTTTAAACAACCTTTACTTTTCATGCTTGCCCTACTGTAGGTTTTTACTGCAATTAACAGATTCCCTTCTTGAAATAACAACCTTCTTCATGTCAGGATCTTTATCCATCTTCTCAGCTCCTTTTCCCAGAAGCCCTCTTCCCAAACTTCATATTACTGGAATTTAACACAGTGCTATGGAGTCCTTAGTAAAAGGTGCTGCTACCATTTTATTTGATTACATGCAACATATTTCTTCCCCATGTAGAAAAAGAAACTCTTCTAATTCTCCTGTTAAAACACAAAATGCATCAGCATCTGTTGATATTCTGTGGATGGTGACTTAAAATCTTCTGTAACACTATTAAAGCCATGTCCTGACTTAGACAAAGTCTCTAAGGTTTACAGTGTTATTGCTTAATAACATCTGAGTAGTTGGTGACAGGATTTCACCATGATTTCCATCTCTAACCAGCTAACAGAATAGCTCTTACTCACCTTGCAGTATCTTGTCTTTGTTGTATCTTGTTTCTCCACTGAAAGAGATCGTAAACAACAAAACAATTAACTTGTCACCATTTTAGTGGATTTTCAAAAACACTCTGTATTAAATGCAACAAGAGACATCAGCACCTGAATGTAAAAAAATGAGACACAGTGCAGCACAAACTCTTTTCAAAACAATGCACGCAAAGATTTTATAACAATAAAAAACCATTTTCATATCACTTCCAATCATGCCGCCAGTCTCTAATGAGACAAAGCCATCTGGAATGAAAGTAAGAGAAGTGATTTCTTAAACTTATCATAAATGCAGCACAATTTATCTGTGACAACTACAACTCTGTGTTGGAGGGAACACAGCTGCAGGAAGACTGTGGAGCCCTCTTTTGACAAGCATGTGTTGGCAGCTGGTTCTCTGAACTTCACAGGGAACCAGTTCCAGAGATTATCAAAGGCAGCAGCAGAACTGCACATCTGGAAGAAACAGAGCCTAGGAAGTCAGAGCAGAAGAAATCGTAGACTCATTGAATGATCTGGGTTGGAAAAGACCTTAAGGTCATCCAGTGCCAACCCCCTGCCACGAGCAGGGACATCCCAGGTAGCTCAGAGCCCCATCCAGCCCAGCCTTCAACAATTCCAGGGATCCAGGGGCATCCACAGCTGCTCTGGGAAACCTGTGCCAGGGCCTCACCACCCTCATAGGGAACATTTCTTACCTGACAGCCAATCTAAACCTCCCCTGTCAGTGTGAAGCCATTCCTCCTTGTCCTGCCACTCCAGGACCTTGCATAGAGCCTCCCTCCATCTTAGAAGTCACCCCAAAGCCTTCTCCTCTCCAGGCTGAACAACCCCAATTTCCTCAGCCTTTCCTCCCAGCAGAGCTGCTCCATCCCTCTGATTCCTCGGTGTCCCCTGGCTCCAGCAGCTCCCTGTCCTTCCTGTGCTGTCCCAGGGCTGGGTGCAGCCCTGCAGGGGGGTCTCAGCAGAGCGGGGCAGAGGAGCAGAATCCCCCCTCCCCTGCTGTCCTGGGGCTTATAGTGAAGGAGGAAAAAAGCTCAGCTTTCCTACAAATTAAAGAGTTCTCTCCTGACATCTGCAGGAAGCTGAAGCTACTCTGTTCAGTCAGCTACAAACCTCTTGTCAACAGAGCGGGAGAAAAAGTCACCTCAGGAATCCCACCCGAGTCACCAGCCAATTCTTTAACATTTCACGGAAGAAACGTTCACACCACCACTCCTACCCTCGCCCCGCCTGAGAGCTTTCTCTCAGCCTCCCCCTCCCGCTGCCCGCGACTCAGGAGGGGACGCGGTCCCCGGGGCACCGCCGCGGATGCGCGGGCGGTACTCACTGCCGCACGACCGTCAGCCCGAACCGAACCATGGCGCCGAACCGGGCAGCTCAGGTGAGCGCAGCTGTGTGCGGGCACGCCCAGGTGCGCGCAGATATGCCCAGGTGCGCGCAGGTGAGCGCGCGTCCCACTGCCCGCACTGCGGCGCCGCGCGCCTCGCCGTGACGTCACGCCCCCGCCCGGCGTCCCCCTCTGACGTCACCGGAGGCGGCTCCCGGCAGGAAAGGAGGATCCGGAAGGGTTTATGGCTCCCTGCAGCGCCGTGATGGTACGGGACAGCTGGCCCTGCTCGCACGCCACAAGCGACAGGGCGAGCGGGAACGGCCTCACACGGGATACTTGGACTGGACATGGAGAAGAAATTCCTCTCCCGATGGGCTGCGCAGCGTTCAGACAGGCTGCGGCGGAGTCACCGGCCCTGGTGGCACTGAAGCGCCTGGGGACAGGGTTCAGTGGTGGGTGTGGCAGTGTGAGCTTTACACCTGGAATCCTGCACCCTAAATGGTTCCGCGTTCTCGCTCTGCGATTGCAATTAGGAGGTTTTCACCTTAAAACTCTGGGTATCGCCGCGTCTCACGACGCTGGTGTTAAGGAAACTTCCTGGGCTGAAGCATCCCGGAGCCACTTGGACTGACACTCGCAGCCCCTTCCCAGCTATATCCCCCACACTCATAGTCGGACCAGGTTTCCGTTCTGGCTCAATTCCAGGTTTCCCTTGCCAGAGTCTCAGATGTCCAGATCCTTAAAATATTGAATCATGGTGCGGTTACTAACTAACAAAACAACAGCCCGAGTTGGTGGACGTTGATATTTATATATAGATGGATAAAGGGCATTACTCACCAGTCAGTTGAAAGCCTGGACAGCCAAATCACACCTTGGAGTAACCATCAGCAAAGGCGAGCCACTTCCAAGGAATAATTTAAAGCAGGAGTTTCCAAGGCAGAGCAGTGTGAGGTGCCAGCATCCACATCCAGCTGGGACCACATTGATCTTGTTCTGCAGACCCCATAGAGTCACAGAATGTCCTGTCTTAGAAAGGACCTTAAAGATCATCCAGTTCCAACCCCCTGCCATGGGCAGGGACATCTTGTACTGTCCAGCTTGGGTTTGGACACTTCCAGGGATCCAGGGGCAGCCACAGCTTCTCTGGTAACCCTTTCACCTGCTGGTAAAATGGACAAAGTAACACAAGAAGTGAATGGAACGCATCCTTCTCCCCTCAGAAAACTGAAGTTTTATAGCTTACAGGCAAAATATTAGTTGGTCAGGTGGGTGTATTTCCTTTAGAATTTCCCAACCAGATCGAATAAATGCTACCTAAAAAAAAAAAAGAGAAATTCTTCTGGGTTGCCCAGAGGTCTGACCTCAGTTTGAAGCTGGTTTGCACTTTAACACCAAACACATTCTAAATTAGGATTGAAGCATAATTTGTTTCACTTGATGGCTGTTTAAAGCAGATGCAAAATTAAATATTTAATGCAACAGTTGTGTCTGTTTCATTTCCTTTTTATCTTCCTTTCCTCAAATTTCTGCAGTGCCTCTCCTCCACAGATTTCAGAACTGCTATTTTCAAGGGGTGACACAGTGACAGTCTCACCTGTAAACAAGCCAGTACCAACTGAGTCAGCTCTGACCTTTTAATATTGTATCACCATTAAAAATGACTGTTTTGCTGCGGTGATAAAACTCCAGCTGTCTCACGCTTGCTTTAAGAGCATCAAGTCTCAAACATGAGCCAACACTGTTAACATCTCTTCTCTTATAAGTGCATGTTTTCATAGAGGTCCTTTTGGAAAGTGACAGCCCTTCAGGCAAAGTTCGAGAGAGATTTTGTCTGAAGTCACCCAGCTCGGCTTTGTGAGGAAACGGCTTGGAAAGCCTGTACCTTGTGACTTGGAGCCTCGTGACTTACCTACTAGATTAGGTTTCCCTTTTCAACTGTCATTTGGGACCTGATCTTGCTCCTTGTGCTTACAAATACAGCCAACAGAAACCTGGGCTGAATTTCTTCTGTGCCATTGCACTTCTCTGCCCACGTAATGCTGCTCTGAAGGATGTGCTGGCCTGAAGAGAGGCCTAACCTCGGCAAATCCCACACAGAGATTGTGCTGCCTCAAACTGGGTCTGCTGCAGAACACAGTTCTTAGAATTTCATTCATGGCAAAGCGACTCCGGGAATGTTTTTAATTGTTTCTAAGCCGGTTCTGAGCGAGCCGTGGGAGCCCCGGGAATGTTAACTTCCCAGCGCGGGATTCCCGGGACGGAGCCGGGGCTCCCTGAGGGCAGGGCGCGGTGCGCGGGCGCCCCCTGGCGGCCCGCGCTCTGCAGCGCCCCCTGGCACCCGCGCTCTGCAGCGCCCCTGGCGGCCCGCGCTCTGCAGCGCCCCCTGGCGGCCCGCGCTCTGCAGCGCCCCTGGCGCCCGCGCTCTGCAGCGCCCTGGCGGCCCGCGCTCTGGCCCGGCCCCGCGCTCTGCAGCGCCCCCTCACGGCCCGCCCGCGCTCTGCAGCGCCCCCTGGCGGCCCGCCGCGCTCTGCAGCGCCCCCTCACGGCCCGCCCGCGCTCTGCGCGCCCGCCCTGCAGCGCCCCCTGGCGGCCGGCCCGGGCCCTGCAGCGCCCCCTCACGGCCCTTCCCGCTGCGCGGCCCTCGCCTTTCCCTGGATCGCCGAGCCCATCAAATACCCTACCTTGGAAGGGACCCACAAGGATCATCCAGTCCAACTCCCGGCCCTGCACAGACACCCCAACAATCCCACCCTGTGCATCCCTGAGAGCACTGTCCAAACCCTCCTGGAGCTCTGGGGCTGTGACCTTTCCCTTCAGAGCCCCAGCATCCTCTGAGGGAAGAGCCTTTCCCTGATATCCACCCTGACACAGCTCCAGCCATTCCCTGGGTCCTGCCCCCTGCTCTTCCCTGCATGAGGAAGCTGCAGACTGTGATGAGTTCTCCCCTCAGAGACAATGTGAGGAAGCTGGGAAAACTGAGATAAATTTTTGTTTGGGTGTGCTGGATGACAATGCTGATTTCATCCGTTATGTCCCACTCACAGCTTTGCTCAAGTTCTAAAAACCCTCATCACAAAGGTCAATCTATTGCTCCTCATGGATGCTTGCAAGTCCTCTGTCAGATGAACCAGAGCTTTTGCTCTAAGAAAGGTTCCTGAGTAACCTGAGGAGCCAAACACAGCCACTCTGCTGACCTTTCCCTCTCTCCTTCACTGCTCTGGCCTAATTCTTCTTGCAGTTTCTGCATGTTGCATTTTGGAAGAGCTCAAATAACAACTCAGTTTATTTTTAGAGAAAAACTTAATAGCAAGACCAAGCTAGCACCACATCATTTCCACAGAAGGACAGGCATTTAAGGAGACAGACATTTTTCCTTTTATTGTTTTCTTCTTTGCATCAGCTCCTTTAGCCAGTTGCAGCACAACTCAGTGTTTTTTTCTTACCTCAGTGTAAATACCTCAGCTTCACTCACCTTAATTTGCAATCCTAACAGGTGTTGATTGAATGTCACTGCTGCTGAGGGATGTCCTTCCTCACAGTGCCCCTGGAGCCCAGCAGAGCACTGGCCTGATGTTCTCTCTGGCAAGTACAATTGTAGTAATTATGTCACAGTAATTATGTTGAGATAGACTGGACTGGCATCACCACCAATCCTTTATTAGAAAGCTTTTCATGCCTTCTTTCAGTGAACTTCTTTCTGACAACTCTGACCCCTCATAGGCAGCTTCACACAGCACTGACCCTTTTCTTACAGGCAGCTTTAACTCCTTCTCTCTGCAAGTTTCCTTCCCTCCTTCTGCAAGACTGGTTAAGCCAAATCTGTCCCTTACCCAGCCACCTAATCATGTCTGTCCCCCACACAACATCTTCTTACCTTGTCTGTCCCATACACAACCACAACCTCTTCACAGCCAGCAAACTCCAAATCACCAGCCCAACTCCACCTGGGAGCCATCTAACCCACTCTTTTATAACATGCAAGCTCATTGGGCAAGCACAGGTGTTTCCACTCCTCATTAATTCCTCAGGAGTTTCCACTCCTCAATTTTTCTTATTTGTTTCTGTTTATTTTTGCTCCTTTGCAACATTTGTTTTTTCCTTTTAAGTTTTTTTTTTCTTCTCCCCATTCATTTTATCTTGAAGTTTTTCTTTTTTTTTTTTTTTTTTCTTTTATTTATCTTTTGGTTTGGCAGTGTAATTTACTTTATGATGTTGTTTTCCCAGTATGTCTGCCCAAATGCCTCCTCTTCATTCTTCAGGGTCTCTTTGCTCTCCCCGGGGGTGAAAAAAGGGCTGGAAATTCAGGAGAAAACTGCTGCTGGGCAGCAGTGGAGGAGAGGTCAGGTCAAACACATCACACAGAAGCTTGGTCACTTCACAGCAGGCATCCACAAGCAGATGTGAGAGAAGGAGAGGTTGAGCATCCTGCCCTCCTGGCCACAGGCTGAGGAAGCAGACTCCGGACAATGGACTCATTTCTTCCCACTGCCCTCACCACAAATCCCACTCCTTTTACTCATGGTTTCCCCAGGTTTATAGAAAAAAAAACAATCTGATTTTTGCTGTAGCATTCCAGTGCAACAAACTACTCAGTGGAGATTTAAATCCTATTTCAATTTGTTGCCAAAATGTGCACTTGATGTGGCTTTTCACCAGCTCAATTTGATTCCCACAAAATACTTTGATCCTACAATTTACCACTTTTTAGGACTTTGTTCTCCTTGAATTCCCATGGGATTACATGCCAGAATTTGCCTATCCAGTGGGAAGGCAACTACATTTTAGAGGCAGGCTTGTTCTGTGACTGCAGCCTTTATTTTATGTGCCTGCTAACACCATCTATCTAGATGAGAGGCTTTAGAATCACATCCCACCAAGGAAACACCACCGTGGAGTGAGTGATACAACCAAATTCACTAAAAGAATAAAAGCAAGGCAAGGAAGTTTAGGTCAAGGTGAGTTTATTGTCCATACAGCATACCTAATCCCGCCAAAACACTTTTCTTAGAACCATCTTTAAACTAGTCAAAACAATAGGTTATTAATAAAAATGACAACACTGAACAAAGACCTTTTAAAAGGCAATCAAGACTACACCGTATCAGAGTCTTATCCATCAAAAACAACCTCGTGTACTTTCTAAATACTTTTTGTTTACACTGATGTCTACTACCACACTTTCTAGCATCCCCTGACCACATAAACATCCACACCTCTTAAAGAGCACATTTGTGAGAGAATAACATTGACTTGATATGGCATCACACTCAATAAAGCAAAAAAAAAAAAAAAAAAAAAAAACCCAAAATAAAACAAAACCAAAAAAAAAAAAAAAACAAAACAAAACCCAAAAAAGTTTGAGAACAGAAACTGTGCAACCAAGAGTGATTTCTGAGGTACATGAGAACATGGTAATAAACATAGTGGAAAAAATCCAGTGGCCAGGTGGTTTGCTGAGTAATTAAGAGCTGTCCGATTACTCAAGCATTAATCATTGACATTGACATGGGATTAATGGTTATTTTTCTCTTTCACAAGCATGTTGGAAACACAAATAAATACATTATGAGGTGCTCCTACACTACAGGAATGAGAAGGAGGAGGAGATCATCAAAGTACCATCAATAGGAAGCTGAGAGAGAGACGCTTTTAGCAACTGTACCAATCCCTTGGCACTTAAGAAGGCAGAATCAGCAAGACCTTTTCTATTCTTTTTTAATCAATCAATTGGGAGGTTTACAATTTCTGCAGTTCGGAGGGGGGGGGGAATCTCACACCTCATTTGCAGTAACAACACACTTCCTTTAACATCTGTTAAAAGAGAGTACTAGGCAGTCGTTTTATTCTGAAAGCTACTGTGAAAGCGATCAAGTTGTAGGGTTTGCAGCCTTCAAACATACAGTACACTGTAACCAGAGGGGTGGCACTTGCTGAGCATGTCACTGCAGCCAAGGACACTCCTCACCCTGGTGGGGACACACACAGACCCACCAGGACCCCGCAGGGGACTGGGAATGCTGAATGGTGCTGCCCCTTCCAGCACAGCTCACCCTCGTCCTGCTGTAGAGGAGCCAACCACAGGGGTGGCCCTCAGCCCCTGCCCCTTCAGTTCTGCAGAGGGGAGACACTGTGGGATCAGCCCTGTGATCCTCTGCAGGAATCATCCCTGTAATCCACAGCAGGAATCATTCGCGTGATCCACGGCAGGGATCACCCCTGTGGTCTACAGCAGGGATCAGCCCTGTGTTCCATGGCAGGAATCACCCCTGTGATCCACAGCAGGAATCACCCCTGTGATCCTCTGCAGGGATCAGCCCTGTATTCCCATGGCTGCTGTGGGACTGGGGTGTGCAGGAGGTTGGACAAAGAGCAGGGACAGGCACCCCAAACACAGGTGCTGCCCACACCTGGCCCATGGCAGGGAGCAAACCACACCACCGTGATGGACAGGGTGCCAGCGCTCAGAGAGGTCACCCCACCATCAGGACCCTCTGGCACAGCTCCCCATGAAGCCACAGGGCAGGAATGATCTGACCTGATCTGATCTGATCTGATCTGCGTGTGGCTCCACAGTCTTGCTCCAACATCAGCTACCTTTTCCCTCCAGGACAGAGACACCTCCATAGAATTCCGGGTGCTCCCGATGCAGAATGTCGAGGTGGGAGGTGAGGCCAAGGCTGTACCCAGAAACAGCTTTGGGGAGGACAGACCTGCTCACCAGTGGAGAGTCAATGCATTTTTTCCACTATGAAAAAGATACCAGAGACCAAAAAGGAGGCAGTGCCCCGCCTCGGCTGCTTGCAACCTCTCCCCAGCGGGCCCCGGGGCAACCAAACTGTCACTGTGTGAGGTATTGTGAAAATGGGAACCATTTCTTGTCCAGCAAACCTGAGGTAAGTATACCATCTTTGCAGGATGTGATCAGGAAGGAAGGAGATAAAAAAAAAGAAGAAAGAAGGAAAAAATAAAATAAAATAAAAAAAATAATCATGAACACGCTATTAGGGGAAAAAAAAAAAAACCTGTACAGGGCATTTCCAGTAAATCAAAGAACTCATCATATCTCCACTTAACCATCTACTTCAGGATTTGAAATTTAAGCAGTAAAATAATATATTATAAAAATGTTTATAAAATAGCAGCACACTCAGTGAAACAATACAGCTAAGTACTGTTAATGTGAATAAGAATGAAACAAATCATAGCTTCTTAGCAGCGCAAAAAAAAAAAAACCAAAAAAAAAAACCCCAAAACCAAATAAACAACAAAACCTTAGAATCTTACTCCATTTTCTACCCTCATCTAGCCAAATAGGCTGAGTCCATACATATAATATTCTTCAAAGTAGCATGTTCTTTCTGGATTTTTGTGTTAAAAATGCAAACATTAACATTTCAACCAACAGCTTCATATTGGATATCTGCAAACTGTTAATACAATTGTGCAAAAAAAAAAAAACAAAAACAAAAACAAAAAAAAAAAACAAAACAAAACAAAACAAAAAACCCCAAAAACAACAAAACAAAAAAACCAAAAGTTGCTCCAACTCCTTTGCCATCTAAATGCCTCTTTGTTATAGGTGGAGCAGGAAAATAAATTCAAGTACACTGAATACACCTTTGTAATAAAACTCCAAGTCATGCACCTCGATGTTTACCACCATGGCTGTTGCACCAGCAATTTTCTTTCCTTGTCCATAGATAAACATGCAGGTGGTATTAAGATCCTTCTGTGACACTGAACAATACAGATGGTCAGGCTTTTATCCGGAATGTCATGACAGGAATGTCATCTGAAGCGGGTGTTGGTATTTCCAGCAACACCACAGCTAACCGAGTACACCAGATACTGGAAAATATTGACTATAAAAAGCTATACAAAGCCTTGCTTTTGTGACTTCTTTCTTTTTTTTTTTTTTTTTTTTTTTTTTTTTTTTTTTTTTTAATCTTTTTTTTCTTTTTTTTTTCTTTCTTTCCTCATCAAAATTGTCATAAACCATCTCATTTAATCCCTTAGGAACAATTTTCAAAGTGCTTTTCGAATGAAATGGTTTACAAAAACGCTCACTGTGGATCAATAAAGTTAATGAAATGCTGAAAAAGTGTGCAGGGGGGAGTGGGGGGGAAGAGAGACGAGGGAACAAACCAAACCTCATCTTCTTCAGCACAGTGAGGGGCTATTACAAGGGAAGATGAAGAGAGCATCATTTAAATGTCTTTGTGGCCAAGCTAAGAAGCTGCCAGATGTTAACATGGACATGAAGCATTAGCACTGTAAAGGAATATAATGCTTTTCCTGGATGATCCACCACATCTTGCAATCCAAAGGCTGGAGGTGGTCTGCCCAGCCAACAGGTGGGGATTAATGTGTGCATTCCCCCCCACTGACCGTGAACACTTGGGAACTTTGGCTCGGCCCACGGCTGGGTAAATGGAATTGCCCTCATGCCAAAGATGCTGCTGTGTTTAGAATGAACCATTTCAGAAGGAAAAGTAGATAAAAAGTCAAGAGGGGCAGAGGGGAAGTTGGGGGGGGAAGAAGAAAAAACAAAACAAAACAAAAAAAAGAAAAATAAATCAACTGAAAAAAAAAACCCAAAAGACACCTGCTCTTCTGGCTGGTAAAATAAAGCATCTTCTTTCTTAGGTAGCAGCTACCACAGACAGCAAGAGTAAACAAAACTAACATACAGAGATCCAACAAACACTTCTGACTAATAACAGAGGTGACAGATCAGCAAATCTCTTCTGCATTCAAAATGGTTCAATTGCTTCAGGGATCTTTTCCCACTTTGCCCTAAACCCCTTATTCTATTGCTTTGCAATCTAGTCAAGCCATAAAATCGCACACACGATTCCTTTCTTAAATCTAAAAAAGGGGTGTATGCACTAGTACATAATACACAGACAAGTATACTCTACTTTGTTCCCACAAATGCAGGCTTACATTGATCTAGCTACTTTGTATGCTTTTATAAGCATTTAATATCACTGATACATAATCAAATAGCAATTACCAAATATATCACGGGATTCCCTTCTGTAGAACATCACAGGCACCAAATGCTTTTTTTTTTTTCATTATTCAGTTTTTGTACTTTTTTTTTGTTTTTCTTTATACCTAAAAGAGCTTTAAATATGTTCTATGTGGGAGCAGATTAAAAAAAAATCACTCTAAAAATAATAACAAAAAAATAGGGTCTGGGGGAGCAAGCGTGACTTTGCGTGCTGATGTCCTCACAGGTTGATGTCTCTCACATCTGTGGGAGTGCTGGCCTGGTCCAGTTCATCCACTGTCTTGGAGGGATTGCTCTGCTGCTGCTGCTGCCTGACTTGCTGCAGGCTGTTCACGAGCACCGCCTCGATCTGTTCCTGACAAGCTTTAAGGCAGTCCTAGAGAAAAGAAAGCAAATTTATCTATTAGTAAAGATAAAGGTGGTTATTTTTTCCTTACTAAGCTAGCAGAAGTTGGAAGAGCATCAGTCAGGTGTTCCTGAGAAGTGCCTGCTCTGACACGAGTCAACCTTGAATTCTGAGAGGTAATCACTGTGTACAAACTCCCTGGGTTAAACACTGTTCATGCTGTATTTATTAGGCTCTAAATCTTAATATTTTACTGGTCTTTGATCAACAGGTTTCCCAGAGAAGCTGTGGCTACCCTATCCCTGGCAGTGTCCAAGGCCAGGCTGGATGGGGCTCTGAGCAACCTGGGACAGTGGCAGGTGTCCCTGCCCACAGCAGAGGGTGGAACTGGATGAACTTTAAGGTTCTTTCCAACCCAATCCATTCCATGACTCTATGATTATGTGATTCATGTGGTCTTCTTGAGCAGGAACCTAAGTATGATAGAGAAACAATTTTTCATTCTCCTATGCAGGGTTAAGCACCTAAATTGGTCTTCTCTACAAAAAAAAGTTGCAATTTTATCCTGAAATAACCTCCATGTGCTGTACCAAGATCACACAGACAGATGTACTTCATAAAAAGCAAACTGATGGGAAATTAGAGAAGTTTTCAGGTCTCTGAACAATCATGGTGCTCTGAGGCTGAGTTTTAACTCTCATACATTTGCAGAGGCAAAAAGGTCAGTTTATCTGTGAAAATTCACACAAGAAAATTCACACAAGCCCCAAACACACAGCTGCATTACTGAATTGTTGAATCATATAGGTTGGAAAAGACCTCTGAGATCATTGAGTCCAACCTTTGAACAAACACCACGTTGACAATCAGAGCACTGAGTGCCATGTCCAGTCATTTTCTGAACATACAACCAGTTCCCAAAGACCACTGCATTACAAACTACAGAACATTCAGAGAAAAAGCAGGGTACAGAACAGCAACATAAATATGGGAGCCTGTCCATCAGGAGTCCCACAATAAACATGAAGCATAAATACAGAAATAAATGTGAAGGATTCACCACATTTAAACCAGACACAGCAATGAAGAAGACTACTATTAAAATACTTACAGGATGTTTCACACTCTTGATAATACACTGGAAGACCAAATAATGTGGTTATTTAACCAGAAAACTGTGAGAAAGCCTTGACAAACCCTGAGTTACAGGAGAAACTTAAAAATAAAACCCAAGTTGTGATTGTATGAACACAATGCCAACCATGCTCAGTGTGCTGGCACTGGGAGTATCAATCCAACACTGTGCAGGGGGACATGTGGTGCTACAAGAAATGGAATTTTCTAAAGGCAGCCCTGAGGAATCCTGCTGGAAAAGGCACTAACACTGTAAACTTCCTGCAGCCTGCCTAAGAGCTGGGTGTCTCCAGGAGTCTTCAGGGAATAGAGCAACGCAGGGTTTGGTGGGAGGATTTTTACAGCACAGTGCTTTAACCAGAGCCCCCACAGCATCTGGCAGGGGTGGTGAGACTCAGCATCCCCATTCCCACTGTCAGGCAGGGGAGCTGAAGAACAGAGCACTGACCTCCAAAGGGTTCCACAGGCACTTGTGAGCCCACCATGGGATGGGACTGCAACACTGACGAGCTGGGCTCTGACCAGCACATCCCTTTTTCTACACAGTACCTGGCTATTGGGGAGAGTTTGAAATATTCATGAGTGGAGGATTGATTTGTTATCCCAGCCTGACTGGGAAAAACACATCTGGTGAAGAGGATCTGTTCTGCTGGTGATGCTGACGTTCGTGATGGGCACAATTAGCTCAGGTGGATCATGAACACCCATTTTTCTTGGCTACCAGCCAGCAGCTGCTGGCTGCAAAATCCTGTCCTCAGATAAAGAAAATCCCCCATTATTAGCTAGGGAGGGCTTTAGGTCCATTGTAAGCATTCACCTGTGTGTAAGAGGGCAATGACAACATATCACTGTACGAATCAAGGCATTTTCAATTGTGGGGGCTCCAGTTTGGAGACTCTTGTAACAGATGACACTCATTATGTGCTTTTTTGGGTATAAGAACCTCCTCTTTTAAAGCACAGTTTCAAAGTACTGTGTCCTTCTGAAAACAAGCCAGATTTTTTTAAAACAGCTTCAGTCTGAAAAGCTTAATGAGGCAATTTCCTTGCAGGCAGGCTTGGGGAAGGAAGGGTGGTGACAAGCAGAACATGAGGCTCGAGCATTTGGAGGCAGCTTTGTCTGTTCCTAAACACCCTCATGTATGTTCATTTACACCATCACTATACAGACTTCTGATGGGCAGCATGATGATTCATTTCAGATATGAAGAGGCTGAAATCTCCCAGTAACCCAAATAGAGAAATGGGTCATTTCTGGTGTCTTCATTCTGTACATAAAATCTATAAAGTGGCCTCGAGTGGAATTGTCACATGGATTTAATTTCATATCAGAATCCACAGGCCACTGTGTATTATTTCTCTGGTCTACACTTAGGTTTTGAAATTAAAACCACCAAACTCTTTAAAACAAACCTACAGTAAAAATGTTCAGCACGCTGCATTCAGCATGAAATAGTTCTCCAAAAATTGTTATTATTTGGATGTTAAAACTCTCAGGTGAAAGGAAAAAAAACCCCTAGTTTAGAGTATTTTATCAGCCCAGCTGTCACAGTGTGATAAGGTAAGTGGCTTTATTGTACAGGTGAGGGCATCACTGGAACTTTCTGTCAATCCAAAGTTAAGGGACACAATTAAAAAAACTACTAGAAAAAAACCCATCAGGACAAACAGGCCTTTCCATGACACAGTATTTTTAACCCCTCCAAGTTTCACAGGGATTTGCTGTATGTGTACATATTTTACTGGTGGACTTTCATTTTACAAGCTCTAGATGGCTCTGACAACAGAGAATTAAGTTTTAAGAACATATCAAAGAAAAAACCCATGAGCTGCATTATTTTCAACAAATCTTCCTTGAAATAACACTATAATGCATTGCAGTATGACCCTAGATTTTGCAATACAAGGACTAGGCCATTCCTTCAGAGTACTGGCAGGGTTTGCCTTTGTTGTTTTTATAAAAAACTTTTTAAACTGTGTGTCACATGGATCAACTTCCCCATTCTTCTATATGGTCTAGTAGTTTTAATGATTAAAATAGTTCTGGTACTTTCCATTCCATAGTTTTATTTTTACTTCAGCATGTAGAGAACTAAAAAGGCAATTAACTTTGGGGTTTCTTTTTTTTTTTTTTTTTTTTTTTGTTCATTCTGAAACTCTTTCATCCTTTGGTGATTTTACTAGCACACTTGAAATACATTTGAAGGAAAAGAAAGCTTTCCTGTGTCTGATCAGGGGCAGCACCGTGGCTGTGATGGAAATGCTGGCAGTGAAAATAACTGGAAGAAGTAATCAGCAGCTCTATGGCATAAATTACTTATTCAAGTCAACAATCATTGAAGATTTCAATTTCCATTCATGACAATCTTGAAAGAAAGCACAACCCCTAGGGAAGATCCCGCAGAATATTTCACATAATTCACTTTCTTGAACTTTTCAACACTTCTGTGGTATACATATATCCTATACTGGCCCCCAGTTTCTAGTTTTAAACTGGCATTTATGGCTCATTGGCAAGCTATGAGGGAAGGCCTCCCAAAAAACTCAGCTCAACTCAACTCAGCTCAACTCAACCAACAGGCTCTTGCTTTGCATTGGGAATGCTAAAATCCCAAAGCTGGGAATGCTAAAAAAACCTTCTGGCATTTTTGTGTTAAAGGGTGATTAGCTTTCCACATATATATTAATTACTTCACAAATAAGTGTTAAGGACCCCAAACTCTTCCTCTTTTTTTTAAAACCAATTGCAAAAGGGAAATCAGAAAAGGGTATTTTCTAGGTGCAGGGTCTGGGTTGATAAATAAGAGAGGATGCTGGAGATACCCAAAATGACAGAACTGTTCATTGCTCATGTATGCACTGCTTGGATCATCTAAGAAAGCTGCAATCAGACATGCCCTAAAGAGTTGGGATTTACATAAATTCCAGTGTGGAACATGTCATCTGTACTCCTACACACAAAAGCCGGCTGGATTCCTCCACTGGTTCACATTTAAGCCCCAATTCAGACCTCTCCAAAGCACATGCTTCATTGTTGACATAAACAGGGATTCCTTCCCAAAGTGGGGCCTTTGTGTGCTGAGCACTGGCCTTTACCTCACTGACCTTCTCCAAAGCAAGAGCCTGGAAAGCTGCTGTGGGAATATCTTATCCATTTACTGTATTTACAGTCATCTCACATCTAATGGATGCAGTTAAAAAACAGAAATATTTTCCCTCCTGAATGTATGTTTTTGCTACTGTAACAAAGAGTATCAATCACAGATAAGTGTCTATGTCTCTTTTTTCATCTGGAAGTACAGAAAATAGTAATTTGAAAAGGACACTTCATGTCAACTAACAAGGACATTTCATTCAAAAACAAAACAAAAAAATGCAAAAAGCTCATTCATGCCACAGCTTACTGTTGCCAAATTATTGCAATAATGCAATAAATAAGGTGACTAACATTAAGAAGCTGAAATACAGGGCATTCTTCTCTGCAATTTTTTGGTCTTTTCAGCAGTTCCAACAGTGTCTTTTCTAGATTCAGTTCCACTGTTTGCTTCACCACTCAGTTTGCTGGTTTCCTGTTGCTGCTGCGGGTATTTCTCGTTGCAAATAGGAGAGAACAATGTTTTCAGAACTGGGAAAAGAAAGAGTAAAGCCAACACACCAGCAATATGCAGGGGCAGATGCCATGATACTCTTTGCTCAGTGTGATTTGGGATTTCTGGTAATCTCTTTGAAGATGCGAAAAGGTGGAAAGGCAGAAAGGTGGAAAGGCAGAAAGGTGGAAAGGCAGAAAGGAGCGGGATTAATGTTGTTGTAACAGCCACCCTGACTGTTTAGTGCAAAAGGGGATTTTCCAGAGGAGGATTTTCCAGGTTCCAGGGAGGACCTGCCTGCATTAGAGAGCTGCAGGAGCCGGGCAGGGATTCCCTGCTGGAGCGGCTGATCCATGGGAGCTGCTCCGGAGCCGCTGCTGTCAATGGACCCGACGGAACTCCGCCATGAGCCCGCGGTGTCACTGCATCACCCCATTGTTGCTACACACGCACAGCACTCACTGGGGAACAAAAAGCTGAATGAAACGGAGCAGCTGCCAACTCAGGCAAAGACAACTTAGGAAACTATCTCATTCTTCCTTTCTCTGGGAGGCTATTTCGCCTGTTGTTTCCTTGCATACAAAATGCGGTCTGCAACAAATAAGGCAGGATAAGATACAGCGAGTCCTGTTTCTTGCTTCCAAAACCACAGGCCCTAGGCACTACAAAGGAGGGGATAAATGGTGTATGTGCTGTAGGGACAATGTTCAAATGTGATCCATTCAAGATAGATTTCAATTTTTTTTTTTTTTTTTATTGCAGCCCTCAGTTCTTGAGCATGGTGGGTCTTCACTTCCGTTTATGTGCAGAAATCTGCAGATCTTTATGAAGGGATGTCTCTGATCTTGGGAATAAAAAAAAAAATCTCTGCACTGACATATGTGGCACGTGTAAGTGGAGATATTTTAAATGCCATTTATTATGGATTCAGTCTTCAAAACAGCCCCACTCCACATTTTTAAGGGCTCACAGCCAGCTCTTTTGACAAGCCTTTAAAAAAATGCTTGGTTCCTTACTTTTTTTCTACTTCAGACCCTTAAATATGCTTTAGATTTTCCAAACCACTCAATACACACCAGTTACCATCTGGGAACAGACTTTTAGAGATGACTTCTGCCCACATACCAGCATTGCCTCTGCCTGAAAACCTCTCCCTGGCTGCTGATGCTGGGGAGACCAACTCCGGGTGTCATCCAGATGCAACCTGGATGGCTGCTCTTCCAGGAGGTGAGGGAATAGATTTACCCAAGGAAAGCCTCAAACAAAGCAGAATATTGATTGCAAGGCCTTAAAATGTGCCCTACCCATTCAGCTATCCTTCCTCACATCCCATAATTGTGCACAGCAGGGATGCTTGTATCCTCCTCCAAAGCAGCTGTCTCCACCAGAGACAGGATACTGCTCACACTGGAGTGCTGGTCTGGGATGCTATGGGAATTCCTGACTTCCTGAGCTGTTTATTTTTCCTTTGCAATGACCCACCAAGAGATGCACAGGGAGCTCTGCAGCTTCCTGCCAGTAGGTCTGTTAACTCTTTGCTCACCAGCCTTTCCTCTTCAAGCAACCATAAAGGAAATGTTCCCAGCCCCTGGCAGGAGCACAGACTGGAACATGTAATCCCCATCCTGCAGAGCTGTGTGAAGTTAGAATCAGAGGCACAGAATGGTTTGGGTTCAAATGGACCTTAAAGGTAATCTTGTTCCACTCCTCTGCCATGGGCAGGGACACTTTGCTCTAGACCAGGTTGTTTAGAGTCTCATCTAACCTGGCTTTGAACATTTCCAAGGATGGGGCAGACAGTTTGTCTGGGAAAACTGTGCCAGGGCCTCACCACCCTCTCTAATCCTAATTCTAATCCTAATTCCTAATTTTTTCCCAATATCCAATCTAAACCTACTCCCTTTCAGTTTGAAGCCATTCCCCCTTGTCCTGTTACTACAGTTCCTGATAATAAGTCCCTCTCCTGCTTTCCTGTAGCCCACTCAGATGCTGGAAGGTGCTCTGAGGTCTCCACACAACTTTCTCTTTTCCAAGATGAACAGCCCCAACTCTCCTGTCCTGTCTCCACAGGGGAGCTGCTCCAGCTCCCTTTATCAATTCCGTGACCTGCTCTGAGTAGAAGGGGAGAATCCTGTCCCTCAGTGGGATTAGCTCTTAGTGGCTCTTAGGGACAGTAACAATCAGAGAAGGCAGCTCAGATGTCCCATGCAGAGCTACTTTCACTACCCTTCAGGCTGCTGAGCTTCTCCAAGAGCAGCTCCCTGCTGTTCATTTTGGTCAGTGAAGGAGTAATGAAACCAGGGTTTGCCTGGCCCTGTTGTCACACTTTCTCCAGCCTGAAATTCAGCCCTCACCAAACAGCCCAGGGCAGCTATTTACCAGAAATAACTGGTTATCCTTAAAATGACAGTGGAAGGATGCCTTGGATAACCCCATCTCAAGTCCAGGGCACTGCTCTGGATTCACACAAGGATATCCAACACCAACGTGTTTTTGAAAGAAACACTCGTGCTGGTTGTCTGCTTACCCAACAGCTGGGCTCTAAACGACATGCTGTTTATTAATAATGTATTTTTTATCTAATTCTTAATGAAACATCCATTAAAAGCATTCATTTTAGTTGTAAATGCCAAACTCCAGTCTCAGTTACGCTAATGTGAATCTAAAATAACACCATTTATTTCAGCCTCCTGGTTAAATGCTGTTATTTCCCAGCAAATAGACTGCACCCTTAAATTATCATTATAAAACAGTGAAAGTTCAGAAAAGCTCACTGCACTTAAGTTGCATCAGGGTTTCATTACCATTCTTTCTTTTCATCTGCTTGCAGCTTTGAAGCTGAGATTTTTCATGCTTCACCTCAGACAGTGACATTTTTTGAAAAGCCAGTGGGAAAGTCCTATCATCTGTTTCCATGCTAAGCAATCACACACTCCAAAACAAAAAAAAAAAAAAAAAAAAAAAAAAAAAAAGCAGAAGCCCTGGCACCCTCTGGCTGGGAAGGACTCTTCTCCAGCTGCCTGATGGTTCCTGTGTGCTACCATGAGGCACAGGGGGCCAGAAGGTTTTCCTCTGCAGAACTGTTAATTTCTGTGACTTCCCCACTTTTCTCCCACATGATGGTCCTAAAGCCCAGCAACTCTGATTTCTCCCTCTCCCCTAAGCCCTCACTGGAAAACAAAATCATTCACACAGTGACAATGAATTAATTGTGCCACTGCAGGAACAGCTCTCAGGCATCAGAAATTCGGAAGTGAGAGAACTGAAGCTCTTCATTCAACTTTAATTAAGTTCCAGTGTAAAATGTATTACAATAGTCTTTACTCTTTATTAACACAGCCTTGGGCCAGCTCTTACACAATCCAGACAGTACATTTTTTCCAACAATACATTTTACACATGAGGCTGGTATTACTACCTATTGCTAAGCCTAACCCATGCTTCTCTGAGACCCCATTTTCAGTTGCTTCTCTCTCTCTCTCAAGTTTTATCATGTGTGATGAAAGTTTCCAGTCCTGGGCCCTTTTGTATTTTTCCAATGCAAAATTCACAGAGAAAATACCTAGCAAAATATTCCTCCCAAAAATACACTAGTGACAGGACAAGGGGGAATGGCTCCAAAGTGACAGAGAGCAGGTTTTGATGGGATATGAGGAAGAAATTGTTTCCTGTAGGGGTGGGGAGGCCCTGACACAGGGTGCCCAGAGAAGCTGTGGATGTCCCTGGATCCCTGGCAGTGTCCAAGGCCAGGTTGGATGTGGCTCTGAGCAACCTGGAATAGTGGAAGGTGTCCCTGCCTGTGCTTGGAATTTGATGATCTTTAAGGTCCCTTCCAACCCAGGCCATTCTGTGATTCTTTGGTTTAGACTTCAAGAACTCTGAACTGGAAATATTCCTTTTTCTGTGCAAATCCAATTCAAATTAAAATAAATGAGAAACCCCAGAACTGCATTTGAAAATTAGGATCAATTTGATTATAAGGAAGAAAAAAAAAAACCAAACCAAAATTCTCCCCTTTTAAGTAAAACGGACTAATTACTTCTTTTAACCAAATCACAATCCCAAATCTTCACTTAGTAATGCTATCACAGATGTAATAATGCTATATATCTACTCTGTGAATTAAAAACAGTAAATTAGCACACATTAAGGATAGCTTGAGTTGTCCTGCCTTGAAATTAGCTCATTATTCAGTTCCTCCAAGCCAAGAATTGTTAGGTGATACCTGAAGTGCAGTTTCAAGGTTGCAAGCACAGGACCAACAGCAGCACAACACCTGGTTTGCTTTATGCCCCAGGCAATGCTGCCTGCTCACCCCATCACCCAGGGCTCCTGGGGAGACTCATCCTGCTGGACCACCAGCCTGGGCAGGCAAAACAGGCTCTCCCCACCAAGCCTGAATAAAAACTGAATTCCAGGAGATCAAGGAGCTTTGGAGACTCAAACCAAAGTGCTGGATTCACACCTGCAACTCACTCCCTGCAGAAGCACTCCCCTCCTTCACTCCACTCAGCCTTCAGGATCAGACCCAGCTCTCCACTACGCCCTGGGAAGTGAAAGGAGAAGAGGAATGTGGGACACTCACCACATCTGTGTTTGTGATCTTGGCCAGGAGGTCCGTGAGGCTGTCCCCATCATCGAGCTGAAGGCCACAGATGGCTGCTCCCACACTTCCAGTTGCTATCATTGATGGTGGGTACATGGCAAAGTTAAAATCTGCAAGAGCAGATCTGGGAATTAGTCCAAGCCCAGACCAGAAAAGCTGCAAAACATCAGAGGCAAGCAACATAAAAAAAACCACACCCAAGAATAAAACCCGGGGAAGTAGAAGAAAGGGAAAAGTGCCACTCTTTTTGGTCCCATGGAGCTCATTAGTCACACTGCTCATCACAGGCAGTCAAAGGAGGGGGAACAGACCTGCAAATTAAAATGGAAATGCGGCTCAGTCTTTTATTCTCACTGATGCATAAAGTAAACCTGGACAATTTTTAATAGTCTTTCCTTAGTTTTAAAGAAAAGGAAAAGAAGAAGGAGGCTTTCTGTAATTTATGTCAGAAATTTGGGTCTTGGTCACATTAGGCCTCTCTGTATAACCAGAAGACTAAGTGGAATGAGGTATCACAAAGGCCCAAAATGAGATTTTTAGTCACGTCAATTTTTAAAGAGTTAATTAATTCGAGCATTTAAAGACCTGTCCAGGAAAGGGATTTTAATTAACGGTTCATCTTTACTACCTTAGCAATTAGGAAGTGAGAACACTTACAGCCCATAGCTATGAAATCAAAGAACAAAGATCACACTTGTCATTACTACTACTTCTTAATAAACAAGCTGAAAATACACTTCAGAACTTCTCCTCACACATCTGTCAAATCAGAAGAGAAATTAAAATAAAATCCTGTGATATTTATAAGGCAATTTTATGGTTTATGATACTGCCACAGACACTGGTTTATCAGCATTAGTTTATCTTGCTAAGTACCAGATCTCCCACATCTTGAGACATTCCTCAAATGAAACTTGGTTTGCAAGTTCTTTGGCTCAACAATAACTCATTACCAAACCTTTCTCCACCAATTTTCAGTATTTAGCAAACCTTTTTCTACCAGTTTTCAGCTGGAGGAGAGGGAAGAGTAAACCAAAGTAACACATCATAAGAAATAAACCACAAGCAATACATTCCATCAATAGAAACAGATTACAGAAAAACTGCCCAGCTGCAGATCCCAAATCCCCTCTGCTCACAAATACTGGAACCCTGCTGATGTCTGTGTAACCACTGAGGTTTTAGACACATGGAGAGCTGTTCTCAGCCTCCCAAATTCAGAGCTGGCACGTACTTCAATAGCTGTGGAGACAGCATGTTCTTCTCCAGGCTGGAATACATCCCTGGGATTGAAATAGTCCAGTAAGAATGGCACTTGGGACATAACATTCACCCAGATGGACCAGAAGGGGGGTGGTGTTAGAAGTGGGGAGACAAAAGGAGCAGTTGAAACCCTGACATGGATTTCTCTGTCTCACAAAGCCACCAAGAGGTTCCCACCTGCAAGCCCAACATTGCATGCTGCCTCCCACCAGACATCACACTCTGACAGACACTTTTGATGGGCAAATTCCCACTGGCTGAAGTAAGGAATATGGACTGCCATTATAATAAAAGTAATAATTTATGCACTACTGTAATAGTAAAAAAACACTGTACACAGGAAAGCTGATTTTTGGAAATTAGATTATATTGCTCCCCACTAACGAGCAAGACAACAGGAGAACCTTGACTACCAAATCAGTACATGGGGAGAGAATGGGAATTACACTTCCAGGATTGCACTTTCTGCCAGTCACCAGTGGTGTCCCCCAGGGCTCAGTGTTGGGGCCAATTCTCTTTCTTAAAGACCTGGATGAGGGGATCACCCTCAGTCACCTGGGCTGGGTCAGCAGTGCTGTGGCCAGCAGGACCAGGGCAGTGACTGTCCATCCCCCTGTCCTGGGCACTGCTGAGGCCTCACCCCAAATCTGTGTCCAGTTCTGGGCCTGTAATTGCAGATGGACACTGAGGGGCTGGAGCTTGTCCAGAGAAGGGAAAGGAGCTGGGCAAGGGGCTGGAGCACAAGTCTGATGAGCAGGGGCTGAGGGAGGAAAAGAAGCTCAGGAGGGACCTTCTGGCTCTGCACAACTCCCTGACAGGAGGGGGCAGCCCGGGGTGGGTGAGGCTCTGCTTCCAGGGAACAGGGACAGGACAAGATGAAACAGCCCCAAGTCATGCCAAAAGAGGTTTAAATTGGATATTAGGAAAAAGTTCTTCAGTGCGATCAGGCATGGGACCAGCTGCCCAAGGAAGTGGTGGAGTCACCATCCCTGGAAGTGTTCAAAAAACATGCAGATGTGGCACTTGGGAGTCATGGTTTAGTGCTGGGTTAGAGCTGGAATCCATGACTTTGAGGCCTTCTCCTAGCTTAATGATTCTATGCTCAAACTCATTTTCATGTTTACCTCACGTGGATGTATACAAACACACAGAAGGGATAACCACACCTCTAAGATGGGAAGCAACTTCCATGTTTGGTCTTGGATTGTACCAAACCATCTCTCACTTACACATGGGAACTACAGGTAACAACTGACTTTCCATAATTTTCCCCTCCTTGTCCAGAGTTTCGGGCAGGATGTAGGAAAAAGGTGGTGCAGGCAGAATGGGCTGAGCCAAGGGCAGAGCTCCACCTGCCCTCCGAAATCCCTCGTCGCGCATCACAACCTCCGCGTTATCCGAACGCCGGTGCTCTCGCGGCTCATTCCAGATCCACTCCCAGAAACTGTCTTCCTAGGAAGCTGAATAAAGAGGCACAGTGTCCCTGCCAACTAGCACTGCTGTAGGTCTGCTTCCACGTGGGGTCACATGCGAACATTTCTATGCCCAATAACCTTGTTAGCTCCCTTAATGTCATTCATAATGCAAATGAGACAGCGAGCGAATGGCCAGAGGCCCAGAGTGACTAAAGCTCAGCATCCAGAAAGTCTTACATTGCCTCTAGCTCTAAACTAACTTCCCTCCATAACAAGCACCATAAACTTGGCTATCAAAGCTACACATGCCCAGTCTTTGTTGTACAACAGGCAGCGATTTGTATCACTGGCTTCTATTTTTAGCATATTAATTAACTACTGCAACTGGTGAGGCAAGTGTCTCCAACTGGAGAGTGTGGCACCATTGTCTGAAGTCATCACCTCATCTCGAGCTATTGAAAATCATGGCAGTGACCCTCCTGCTGATATGAATTTAACCTGACATGCCCACAAAGGAATGGGGGGTGGTGCACCAATTTTGTGCACATGGTTCTCCACATCACCCTGGACCCTATTAGTGTGGAAAGAGCTCATTGAAAGAAAAGAAGCCACATTGTGCTGGGCCACCTAGAGGGTTGAATAGAAAAGGCTGAGGAAAAGAGCAGGCAGCGCAATAAAGGCCATAATTAACATATTTCCATATTCAAGCAAAGCAATAACTACGTGAAATGTTTGCCAAGGTGCAATGAAAGCATAAATATTAAGTACCATATCTGAGAGGATGCAGAATCCCCCAAGTCTCTTAGATTCCATTGAGAAATTCAAAACAAGCTTTTTTTACATGCTATTTTTGATTATAAACCTCTATCTCTGCTTCTACCATGACAACAAGACAAGCCTCACCATCCTCACTCAGTTTTCACCCAGGTAGTCCCCCTCCAAATTAGGTCCAAAAATTGCCCTGAGATAAAAAAAAAAAAAAAAAAAAAAAAAAGTAAAGGGGGGGCACAGGGAAAAAAGATGGGAGGCACAGAGAGATAAACTAAAAAATGGGAGCTGAAACATGCATTTAATGCAAATTCCTGTAGGAGATAATGAAAGGGGAAATTTTATAGAAAGCACCTCTTACTGGACACTTGGAATTTTATAAAAAGCTCTTCTTTCTGGACACTCTGAAGCAAGGCTATGGGCTAAAAATCCTTCTGTGTGCAAACTTGGTTAACACGCACCCAGAGCCTGCATCTAAAGCATGGCTCCAACTTTGTTGTGATTTATAGGTTTATAACTGGGCTCGATGATCTCAGAGGTCTTTTCCAACCTAACAGATTCTGTGATTATGCCATTCCATGGGAAAAGTACAAAAGAGTCTCATTATAAGTTAGGGAAGCAGTGCCACAGCATGGTCTATGATAGTCTGAGCACATGAACATGTCAAGGGAAGACACTGGATTGCTAGAAAGCAAAACTTGTTTTACTTTCTATTCCCAGACAATAAACACTAGAAACAATCCCATCCCCATTCAGTATCACCTATTTCCCAAACAACCTCAAAAACAAGTGACCAGCCCCTGCACAACCCCACTGACTTCAGCGCTGGAAATAAAAAAAAGGCAGTGCAACAAACAGTACCCTTTGAAACACAGCCACCTGTGAACCAGCCAGGCAGAGTCATCAAGCAAATTCAGGGTACCCTGAGCCTGTCCCCCACTTTCAGCCTGGAGCTGACACAGGCAGGGCACGAGGAGGTTTTTCTGCCAGTGGAGCACACGTAATCCATGCCGAGGTTCCAAGGCTGCAAGCACAGCAGCTGAGCTGTTCTGCTGGCTCCCTCCCAATCCAGTGGTCTTCACTACCTTCAAGCCAGGAAAATGCAAGGCTGACAGTCAGTCCAAAGCAGAAGGGAACTGGAGGAAGGAACCCAGAGAGGTCCTGCAAGGGGAAGCCTTAACTTGCAGCCAACAAATAAAACCGTCAGAAGGAGAAGAGCACTGACAAATACCCAGGCTGGACGTGCTCGGTGTGTCAAAGTCAGGTGGGGAAACTCTACCTACTAAAACAACCACGTTACTGATCTGGCTGCTGGCTGGGCTTTTTTTTCAGCAGCCAGTTTTCACCTCTAATTTGATAGATATTTATTTACAGAGCTGGAAATTGCTGTCTTTACAGAACTGCTGTCGTAAGGAAGGTAATTCTTCCCATGGTGGGGGGAAAAAAAAGAAGGAAGAAAAGGAATGTTACCTCCATCAGGAAAACAGGTATTGATACATTAAAATTATACAGATAATGGTCACAGCCAGCCTTGGACTTCAGCCAGCCAATGCCTGTACTAAGAAGACAAGCAAGGATCTATATTTAACTAAGTTTAAAAGAGAAGTCTAAGATAAACAATGGAAGTAGTGAATTTAATTCTTGTCTGCTTTGATCCAAATGCAATTCCAGGGTCAGTGTGGTACTCTTTTTTCTTTCTAATACAGTTGATTGTATTTGCAATGGCCATTTTTTCTCTTGCTCTTGTATTTCTCCAAGACACTGCAAATTTTCCTCACGTTAACTATTTCTACTTTCAAAGGCAAAACCAGATGACTCTTCAAAGCAAACACAAAACTTTCAAGTAAACCAGGATGCAGAAGTGCTTCTATCCTTTGAGTAGGTGGGAGGGCAGACATTTTACTCTGATCCTGGACTACAGTAAAGCAAACAACATTTGGCCTTTATACAAATAAAATATCCTAAATGTTAATGCTTCATCACAACCATCCAAGAGAGGTAAAGACAGGGAAACACGCTGAACAACCTATGCAAAGCAGAGCAGCACTCACAACAATATGCTCATTAGCTGATGGTAAATACTACTTCTGAACAACTGTTAGCACTGGATATTATTTGCAGTTCTTTTACACCTTCCTAACCAAGGATTAGGATGATGTTAGTGCCTGAACCACCAAAATGTCAGACCTGCAGCTGGCAGAAAGGAGGGCAACTCCTCTGGCAGCTCCAGAGTGATGCCAGCTTGTATCAGCACATGCTCTCTATTTCTTTCCACCTCTTCTTGCCAGACTTGTCATGAAACATTCCCAAGGCCCTGACTATTTGCTGATGGCACTTCCTTGGTTCTTACAGCTCCATTGGCTGGAAAGCTCAATATACTGATATCAGCTGCCTCTCCCTGGAACAAGCAAGAGCTTCATTTATTTAGCAATAAATTAGTGCAAATTATTACTGTAAGAATCTCCTGCAAACGCTGCCACTTTGCAACATTTTAGTTCTTAAGCCTCTGCAGGTTTCATTCTTCCTCTGTGCAAAGAACAGGTCTCAAATAAAACTTGTATCACACTTTGCAGGCTCCAGTAACTTACACTGGATGAAAAGGGGATGCAGAGTAGAATTGCCCAGCAGGAATGCTGAGGAGCAAACAGGCCTCATTCTGTGTGGTCACCCTTAGACCATTACCAGGGTTGCAGACCTCACCTTGCAGTCTTCTCTCAGACAACACTCCCATTGACTTGCACAGAACTTCTGTCTGAAGAAGGATGCAGGATTTGGCCCACAAGTTAAAAAAAGCCTTCTCAGCTTTCAAGTGTAGATGATTAATGTCCCAGAAACAGTGGGCAGAGGTTTGGCACACCATATGAAACTGATTTAAAGCTGACATTTTCCTGCTCTTTCTCTGCCTCTGTGCTGACACAGGCTCTGAGGTCTGAGATGCTGGACCCACCATGGGCACATCCCACCTGCCACAGGACTCAGCTGAGGCACAGAAAACACCATGCCCAGGGCTTTACACAAGCTGCCTTCCATCTCTGCAGGTCTGCAAAGGTTTTTCTTCCAAGTTTTGCTTGCCACTCAACCAAAATCCTACGAGGCTCCTCACTGAGATTAGTGTCTCTATTACAGCTCCTCTTTCTGAATGCCTGGCATGGATAGGCCACCCTCCCTCAAAAACCAGTCCCTTACAGGCTCTCACATAAAAAAGGGGCATCCTGAACCAAAACTGTGGTGTGTGCAGCCTCTGAGAGTGTAACACAAGGAAGCAGTTGTGCATCTGTCACTCTGAACAGGCTGCAGGAAGAAATGATGAGCACACTGAATTAAGTGTAAGGAAATAATGCACAGTTCTCTTTCCAGCAGCAGCATGGCAGGCTCTGCACACACCTCTGTAACCAACCACTGCCCTCTCCCACTCCTTCCAGCAGTGATGCCCTGGCTTGGAGCTCAGCACAGGCAAAGGGCCAACCCCTGAGAGAACATTTCCAGGATGTGCAGCTCTGTGCAAAGAGACAGAGGAACAAAGAGTGCAGGGCAGTGAAGAGATGGAGGTGTGGGCAGAGTGGGAAAGCAACACAATCCCAGAGAGCAAACCAAGGATGATCCCCACTGGGCTCACAGCTAAACAGGAACCTCCCATGCTGAAGAATCCCAGAATCATTAGGGCTGGAAGGGACCTCTGGAGATGAACCAGTCCACACCTCTGCCAAGGCAGTGTAACCTGGAGCAGGTGACACAGGAGCTTGTCCAGGTGGAGTTTGGAATCTCTCCAGAGAGAGAGGCTCCAGGCCCTCCCTGGGCAGCTGCTCCAGGGCTCTGGCACCCTCAGTGTGCAGAAATTCTTCCTCGTGTTGAGGTGGAACTTCTTGTGTTTCAGTTTATGGCCAGTGCTCCTCATCCTGTCACTGGGCACCACTGAAAAGAGCCTGGCACCATCCTCTGACACTCTCTTTGAGATATTGATACACATTTGGAGATCCTCTCCCAGTCTTCTCCAGACTAACCAAGCCCACCTCCCTCAGTCTCTCCTTGTAAGAGAGAAACCACAAGCACAACTGAAAGGCCCCAAATGCATCCTCTTGGTGCCTTGAAAATTCTTCTGAAGAAGATTTTGGCTTGCACAGGAAGGCAGCAGTGGGATGAAGAAACTATGACATGGTGACAGATCAGGCTATGCCAGTGGATAGTGTCCATCTATGCACTCTTACTGCACAGTGAGCAAGGCAGCTGGAGGAAAATGCCACTTCCATGCCCTCCTAATGGAGAAGGAGACCCCTGAAACCTTTGTGAGTGCAGAGCAATCAAAGAGGAAACTCCTTATTCAGAGGACACACAAGCTTCTGTCCTGCTCAGCAGCCCTATGTTCTGATGGGACCAAGGGCAAAGAGGGAGACATTCCAGTTCCAGTCATGCTCATGTGAATCATTAATCACTGCAAGGACTGGGGAGAGGCTGTGGGTTTATATCCTCACAGCTTGCTTCAGGAACTGGGCTCAGAAAAAAGGCAGAGAAACAGAGAGAGTGCCAAAGTGACCAAACATGACTAAAAGGAATATGCAGAAAAACAGAATATCACCTCCTTTTGGGGAACGTTCAGATGGAAAGGAGAGCAGGGATGAGTATCACAGTGATCCTACACAGCCAGCACAGCACAACACCCAGTAACTGTTCATGGCTGCTTCCCTCTTCATTTGGTGACACTAAATGCTGCAGAACTGACACCAAAGCCAGCTCTGTACAGGCAGGGAACACCCGGGAATTTCTGGTAAAACATTTTTGCTGGGGAAATTAAATGGAGCAGTTGCTGCAGAAGAACTAAGGCTAGGGGAGAAAAACTCAAAATATGCCAGAATTTGCATGATACTTTAAAGAAAAAGAGTACTTGAATGAGATTAATCAGGACATGGAAAGAGAATCACTGCTGTGCTCCAGACCAGAGCTATTAGCCAGGTCAGGCCTGGGAATAGTCAAGAGTCAAACCCAGGCAAAAAACACACATGGGGAGCAAGGGAAGAGGGAGCCACATGTCAGAGGAGGTCCTACTGCTGAAAGGAGGCAAATGGGGAAATGAAACACCAGGCTTAACCCAGTCTGGCAGAGAGCAGCAGCTCTGAGGGAAAAAGAGAAAGAAGAAACAGAGAGGCTGATCAGAGCTCTGCAACAAACAGGACAAGAAAAGGAAATGATGACTGGATCTGGAAGGAAGTCTGATGAGAGGAGGCTTTTCTTGAAAGTGTGGCAGTGAAAGGGAAATTCTGTATTAACAACAACATTTCCACAATGGAAATTGAGGTAGCAGTTCACAGGTAGAGTGGGAATGTGGTATTGAGTGCCTGGGTAAAATCTCTACTTTCAAAATGAAAAAGTTTTGTGGGTCTCCTCAAAGCTACACAGTGGTCTGTGGACAATAGGATGAGAAAAAAATCTCCAGCCAGCACCACAGTGCCCTCACTTTTGGGAAGCTCTGTACTCAGCAATTATGTCTGACTTTCAAGAGAAGAAAATCTTGACTTGTTGCCTCTTTAAACTCCACACAAAGGACTCCATTTCGTGCATTGGAGACATATAACATGAGAGGCAGGTCACATGGGGGACACACATGAGGGAAAAGCATGACTGGGCTGAGGGCTGGAAAGGGGGCACTGCTCTGGATCTCAGTAAAAGGACTTCTAGAGCATGGAGCTAACCACCAAAGAATTCATGGAGAGGAAAGAAGCCATGGACTTTGGAGACTCTTTCACAGCCCACAGCCTTGCAATGGTTTGGTCATATGGAAAACTTTAAGGGCAAAGGATTGTGGATCAGAATTTGAGATGTTAAATCATAATGAAATTCTAGTGCTCTAAAGAAAACGTTGTGCTGGATAAAAAAGAAAACAAACCAAAACACTACTGTAGGAAGTGAAAGCAACAGAAGAGTGGGAAGATGGTCTTGTTTGGAAGGCAACACAGAGCTGTACTGAAGTTTGATGGCTGATGGTGTGAAGATCCAGGGAAATGTCCATGGGAAACACTATCTTTTTCATATCACACAAGGCAGAACAGTGGATGCATCCTGAGCAAGGGGAGAAGGCAAAGAAATCAGCAAGAGTGATCCTGCAGTATTTGAGCAATATTTTCATTGAGTCTCATAGTCTCTGGTCTGAAAAAGATCATGCAGCAATAGGAAAAGAAGGGAAAGTCTGAGCATCATGGCAACCAAAAAGTCAATTACCCTAACACAGCCCATATACAAATCTCTAAAACAGATCAATTCAGGCAGGAAGAATTGGTCAACATTGTAAAAACAGTCACTACATCTTAAAGACCAAGAAAAGCAGACATTCAAACTCAAAAGTTGCACCCAGTCTTCCTTTCCCTCTCTGCAAACAGGCAGACAGAACAATTCCTATCACAAAGGACTATGTATGTCAAATTGGTGAATTCAAACACTGAGCCATCAACTACCTGATAATGACTCAGGAAAACACAGCATGCTGTTTATCTAGTCCAGGTCTAGCTCCTAAAAAGTAGCCTTACCATTAACCCTTTGGATGAGAATCCAGAGTACACTCATTTTGTGAAAGTAACTGAGGGAAGAAAAATCCAAAACCAAAATAACACACAAACAAAAAACAGTGTTTTGCAAACAGGTCAAAATTAAAAAGCTTTTCTTCCACAGAGGACATTATTCTCATCTAAATCTTCAGACACTGTGTCCAGCTGTATGACAAAAAGAGAGTGCAATGGTTCCCTATGAAACGCAGTAGTTTCACTGCTTTCTTGGGGTAAAGCTAAGAAAAAATTCAAATTTTTTTCTTTTAAAAAGTAATTACCTTCTAAACTGCCACTCCCTATGCTTCAGGGATGTGGTAGTACCACATAAATGTTAAAACACATGATTTTACCTTTTATCTGGACAGAGCCCAGTTAATGAAAAGTTTATGAACACATTCATTCAATGCATTAGCCCAATACATTTTGGGTTAATGTGCCATAACAGCTTCTGTATTTTGAGCTGTCCCTACAAATGATCCATGGCCCTCTAAAAGAAGCAAAGTAAAACCCAGGATGGTCTAATCCAGCTTTACAATACTTCACTTTAAAAGCACCACACACCTCAGCTGCACCACTGCAAGAATTCTGTCCTTACAAAACTGGGGCCTGATTCACAACACCCTTTGCAAACAGCCCCATGAGATTTAGCTCCTTTTCCCACACCATGTAAGGATGGAGGGGATGAAGCAGCACCAGGAACAAATGTGCCCTTCCAAGCACACCATGCCAGAGCAGCTGAGCCTACCTGTGGCACAAAGGGCGATGAAGGTTTGTGCATGCTTCCGGATCAAAAGCAACTTGTCTTTAGGGAGAGGCACCTTCCTTAGGATGTGTTCAATGAAATCGTGGGGGGTGACAGCTGCAAGGTTCCACTTCAACTTCCCCAGCACCACCAGCTCCCATTCCTGCAGAGGGGGGACAGGGAGAGCAAAAGAGAAGAAAAGCCATAAGCAAGCCTGTGAAAAACCTCTGCTTATTTCTTATTATAACTTTATCACTGCTAAATTTGTTTTGCTCAGACCCTTTTTTCCATACGCCTCTACTGCTTTGAAGTTGTTGACTTTATATTCTTTTTTTTTTTTTTTTTTTTGAACACCAGAAATGTCAGGCTCTACTGAAAATAATGAGACCTGGCAGCTCCTGCCAAGGTTTTACTCTTTTTTTTTTTTTTTATCCAGTGATGAATGCCCACCCAGAAGTTTAGCCTGCAATTAGATATTGCCAAGGTCACTGTGGTCCTTTCCTAGTAACTTCTTTTAAGTGGCTATAGTCCTTACTTTATAGCCATTTAAAGCCCTAGGGACAGCCATGCACAAAAATAACCTAGATATACATTCCTTTTTTCAAAACTGGGGAAGTTGGCTTGATGGCATTCACTCCCAAAACTGTACTCAAAAGGTCCTGCAGATAAATCTGATGGTGCTTAAACTACTCCAAGACAGGCTCTGCAGAAAGGAAATGCACACAACACAGCCAAGAAGTAGCCTGTGTAAATTATCCGCCAGTAAATCATGTAGGAACCATTCCCAGATTCTTTGCACACCCAAAACTCCCACTGCAATCAAAGGAAAACTTGGGCGTGTACGTAACTACCGGCCATTCCCTGCAATGGGATTCCATGTGCAAACAGCAGCGGATCCCCAGATCCAGCCATGGGCTGCATGCTTCAGCATTTAAACCGAGTTCTGAGCACCTCACAGTGCCCCACAGAGGGAGCAGAGCTCAGGCCTCCGACTGGCGTTTGTCTCATCCATCAGCTATTAGCCATTAACTAAATTCCCGAGTCCTGATGATGCCTGAGGAGCCCCACGTGGTGGGGAGCCCCAGCTGAGCTCACAGAGCTGGCAAATCAGGGGGAAAAAAAAAAAAAGTCCTTTAATTTTGCAGCCGCAGAGACATCAACCAGCGTTGCTGAGAAACCATAAACATGGACCCCACAATGCCATTTCTGCAGTCGTTTCCCTGAATAGATGCCCACTTGAACAGCAAGTTACTTTCCTACAGGACATTCCTGCTGGATTATGACAGAGCTCTCCATGGCCTGAAAAATTTCACATATATGCAAAAGGCTGCAGAAACCGGACGGTTTTTTTTTTTAATTTCTCAAGGAAACCTGTAAAATGTTGGAATATAAGGGCGATTATGTGAATTCAGGCTTGTTCTTCCCAGCATTACTGATGTGACTGGTTTTGAGAGACAACAGTCAACCCAGAGGACCAAATACAAGGAAGCACTTTAAACACATGCTTAAATCCACGTGGCACAAGAAGGTAGGGACATCACTGCATATCTGTGCTACCAACAGGAAACCTGGTGGCCCTGACAGCCAGGCAGGGTTTGAGGGCAAGGCTCTTTAATTCTGTGGAAGCACGAGCTATCAACCCCAACCCCAACCCCTCCCCAGGGGGAATTCCCAGTGATTCATAGGAAAAACTCTCCTGCAACTCAGAGGGCTGCAGCCATCCCTCTGACCTAGCACCCTGGTGCACGTTCAGTGCTCCACATCATGATGTACACATCACTTATTTCCATCAGTAATTATCAATTTGCTTCTGTTTCCGCTGCACCTGAACTGAGAGGAGCAGCAGACATGAGGTGGTTTAAGTGAGCTGCACCCCACAGGATGGGTCAGGTTGGAAAGGAACGCAGTAGTGCCACCTCCCTGCTCCAGCAAGGAGCACAGGGTTGTGTCCAGACAATGCTGGAATATCCCCAGTGAGGGAGAATCCACACTATCCAATCTATTCAGTGCCTGGTCACTGCACAGTGAAGAAATCATTCCACGCATTCATGTGGAGCTCCCTGGGCATCAGTTGGCGTCCAAGGATGGCTGAGCATCCTGGAGTCCCCTCGGGCATCCCAAGTTTCCCTGAGCATCCCGGGGTCCCCCCGAACACCCCGGGTTCCCCCCCGGTTCCGGCACAGGCCCGGCACCGCCGCGTGTCTGCCGCCAGGTGGCGCCGCCGCGCCGCCCGCCCGTGCACGTGCGCCCGGCGAGGTCCCCCCGTGGGGACAGCGGGACACGGCGGGGACACGGCGGGGACACCGCAGGGACACCGCAGGGACACGGCGGGGACACCGCGGGGACCGGCCCAGCCCCGGCACCGGCGGCAGCAGCGCCGTGCCCGCGGCCGAGGCGGGCAGCGCATGGCACGGCCTGGCGGCTTCCGTAGACACGGATGTGCCCCCAGCCCTCAGCGGTGACCCCCGAGACTCCGCGGCCGCTCAGGAGGGAAAAGCGCGGGTTTTTCTACAAAGGTAGAAAAGTGGTGGGTGGCGAAGTGCTGGGTGCTGTGCCGCACAGGAGGGAGGAATGGGGCTGCTTACCAGCAGCTCTTGGGGTTTGATGGAATTGTCCGTGTATATGCACAGCTTCTCGGCTGTGAGGGGGATTGTCTCTTTCAGCTTGGAGGCCAGGAACATGCACACCGCCCCCAGCAGCTGCAGATGGCACTTCCGAGTGGGCACCACAGCTAAGAATCTGTCCAAGTAATTCATGGCCAGAGGGAAAACTTCTTCTTCGCACTTCTGCTCTTCGCAGACCTGCAAGGGAGCAGCGTGGGGAGGGAACGATGGGGCGGTGGAGGGGAAAACGGGGATGGGAAGAGAGAAAGAGACAAGGAAGAAGAAAATAAATGAGTGAACCCACCAAACAGACCACTACTTCCCTTGCTTTTGCTCCTATTTTTGTTTCCCGGGGAGCTAAATTTTGGGGGAGGGGGAGATCTGTGGAGAGGCTGGGAAGGCTGTCAATCGGCTTTCACATTCCTTTAGTTCATTCAGTAAGAAATGAATTCAAGACACTGTGTGGGAGAGCCGAAAAGCCCCATCCAGCAGCAAGCGAGCAGCCTCAGACCTTTTTTTTTTTTTTTTTTTTCTTTGCGACCCAATTTTTCTTTTTTATTTCGTCATATTTTCAAAAAATCGATAAAAAATATCAAAACTTCCCCGGCGGTCCCGGTTTTGGGGCTGGCGGCATCCCGGGACGATCCCCTATCGTTTCCGACAATTGTAAAAATTCCCCCGCCGGGTGTCCCCCAGCCCTGCGCCCCCAATCCCGCGCTGGGGGGGAAGGACGGGAGACATAGCGAGGGCGAGGTGGGGTGGAGAGAGAGCCCGAGCCGCCTGGATCCTTTTAGCAGGCAGCGAGCAGCAAAATTCCTTTTAAAAATTTACCAAAAATCGGAGCCGCGGAGAAAAAGCACAAATCGCACATGAAAACCAAGCGGGGAGTCTGGGCTTTCCAACCCGCGGGGTTTGGCTCGGCAAAGGTCCCCCCCGAAGGAGATGCGAAGGGGCAAAGGATGGCTGGTGGGGGCCGGCGCAAGGCAGGCGAGCCGGCGGGGCTGCGGGCCCGCTGCCGCCGCGCCCGGAGCCTCGGGGCGAACAGGGGCTCGGCGCTCGCCCCACGGCCCCGGCACGGCGGGGGTCCCGCTCCCCGGGGCCGGGGGCACCGCCAGGCCCCCCGGGGAGGAGCGGGGGCAGCCGGGCTGGGCGGCCGCGAGCAGAGCCCGCATGCAGCGCAACATGGCGAGGAGCAGGCACGTCCTCCCCGCTGCATACGTGGGCACGGAACCCCGGCCGGGCAGAACGCGGGGCGCACGGGGCACCCCTCGATCCTCGCCCTGCCCCGGCCGCTGCTGCCTTTTCCCAGGAATGCCTCGATCGCAAGCGCTCGCGGAGGCGCATTTTCTTCGCTTTTAATTGCAATGACTTTTACAACTCTCTGTTTCTCCCCCCCCCCATCCGACACGCCGCGCTTCCTCCCCTCCTGCAGCCGGAGCCCCCCGGAAGGGGCGATTCCCCCGCGGGCTGCCGGTGTCCCCCGCGCCCCTGCCCGCACCGGAGGGGCACCAGGACAGGGCAGCGACACGGAGACGCCACCCGGTGATCAGGGCAGAGGGCCCGGGGCTGTACGAACCTCCAGCATCCAAGTGGCCACCATCCTCCTCATGAAGGGCTGGATGTCCTTCTGGACGCACTTGAAGTAGGAGCATTGGGGCAGATACCTTTCCTCTATGGTTAGTAAGTTGTGCAAAACGCGGTCATCGTAGAGCAAGTTCGGGTCAGGCAGAGCTCTCCTCATGGGATCCACCTCGCAGCACAGCAGCTCCATGTTTCCAAAGAGATCTCCCTCTTTCTCTGATGGGAAAGGTTTTTCCTTTTTTTTTTTTTTTTTTTTTTTTTTTTTTTTTTTTTTTTTTTTGGGGGGGGGAAGGGGGTGGAGAAAGGAGAGGGGTAAAGGAGGAGGGGTAGGTGGGTGGGAGGAAGACGGCAGGGCTTTCCAGCTCGCTCCTGCCTCCCTTGAAACTTGTCTCTCCCTCTCTTGATTTCTAGCCTAAAGTTGAAGCGAAGTGACGCAACTCGCCAGGGCAGGCAGTTCTCTCTCTTGTTATTATGGAGAACAGCAGCTGGTCAGACGTAACATCAAACGCTTTTTTTTTTTTTCCCTCTCTATAAGCTAACAAGGAACCAGGAGGCCCTCGTATAGGGACACACAGACACAAATGACAGCTTCTCTTTTGCTTCCTTCCAGCAACCAAACTAAAACCGCTCCACACTTGCCTTCTGAGTGAGCCCGTCCCGATCAATTCCCCCTCTCCTTATTGCAAGGAACTGCCGGCTCCCCTCGGTGCCCACCCAGACGATGGGGGAGAAGTATGAAATGTCCTGGCACAGCAGGCTGCCAGATCCATGTCTCTCGCTCTCCCTGCTCCGGCACCCCCTTAACCCTGCAGCCGGAGGGGGACAGAACTCCCCGCTAACTGCGAACCCCCCAAAAAAACCCTTGAGGGGTGGGGGCTCCGCTGCGTCTCCGGGGTGAAATCTCCGCCACAACCACCGCGTCCGGCACACACTCGCGGTTCCAGCAGGCGAACCGTCCTAGCGCTGCACGGCCACACCGATACAACTTTCTAGGAAACGCAGCGGAGGAAGGAGGGAGGAGGGAGGGGAGGGACGAGCGAGAAAGGTTGGCTGGGGAGGAGGGGGGAGGTAAGAGGAGCTATGCCCCACACGGGGTGACTTCCACCCTGCTCGCACTTCGCCGGCAGTCGCTCCCCGCCTGCGAAATGTGACAACTTTGCGAACTCTCTGCCGGGCTGCGGCAGAGCAGAGGCTCCCGAAGGGGAAGGCGCTGCTGCAGCCCCGCGGGGTCCCCGCAGCGGCCGCCCCTCATCCCCCCGGCGCGGAGGGTGGGCCGGGGGCGGCGGGCACGGAAATACCGCCTTAAAAGTGCGAGCGGGGACTTTGGGGCGCCGCTTCCCCTCCCGCTATTTGCATAGCCAATAGCTCTGGGGCTCTCGCCGCTGCGCGCTGATTGTTACCGGGCAGATTATATTTTAAGGGCGCATGATGCCCGGGCATCGAGAGCAACCGCGGCGGGATGGGGAAGACGGAGCCGCCTCACCTGGGCGCACCGCCGGTCCCAGCACCGCGGGCGAGCGGCCGTCGATGCGGGCGAGTTGGCACCGGCGCCCCCTCCCAGGCCAGCGCTCGCCCTTCTGCACCAGAGCGCATGGGAGGGGTGGGAGCAGCTTTGCCGACTCTCGCCGGAGTCCAGCAGCTAAAGGTGGCTGGGACACGGCCCCATGCCCCTGGAGCGGGGGACAGCAGAGAGCAGCATCTCCCCACAAACGCATCTCCCCACAAACTCATCCCCGCTCCCCCCGGTCCTGTCCGCGGAGCGCGCAGCCCCCGGGACTGCGGGGAGCTGCCGGGCATCGTGTGTGGCCCCGGCCGCCGATCTCGGGTCACCGGGGCCGGGCAGAGCCGCGCTGCTCCGCAAGCCTCGCGTTTAGGGGGCGGCGAGGAAGGGGCACGGCGAGCGCGACCCGCTGCGGCGCGCTCCGCAATGAAAGGCTCTTTAACTTCCACCATTCATTTCCCCTTCCTGGCTGCTCCCGCGAACAGGGAGCGTGTTGTGTCAGCGCACGTTTTCCTTCTCCAAACTTAAATTCATAAGCGCTCCCGTCTGGCTTTGTAGCCCGACAATGCGGCGATTGTGATTTATGTGAGGTTTTTTTTTTTCCGGGGGACGACAACGGGTGTCCCGATTGTCCGGCAGCGACTTTCCGAAGTGGGGTGATGTCTGGGGCACGGCGGGGAAGGGATGCGGGGCCCCCCGAGCCCCGCGATGGGGAGAGCAGCCGAGGGCACCGCGGACGGGCTGCGGTGCTGGACGTGTGGTGGGGATGTCCCGTTAGGAAAAAAAAAAAAAACCAAAAAAAACCAAAACCAACAAACAAACCTCCCTAAATCAATAATAAATGGAAGCGTGCCAGCTCTGCACGCGGAGGTGCCGCTGATCTGCAGAAAAAAAAAAGAAAAAAGAAAAAAACCAACCAAAACACTTTCTCCCGGTGCCTCGGTTGCTGTGTGCTCGGTGCCCGTTTCCAGCGGGGAAACACCGTCCCTGGGGCGGGCAGGGAGCCAGGGAGCCGCGGAAGCCAGCGTGCCCGAGCTGCCCCTTCGCCTTGCCCCCGTGCCCACGGGCGCTGCCGCCTGCGTTCAGAGGCAGCAGATGTTTTAACAGCCTCCGTGTAGAGATTACTGAGTGCCATATGTTAAATACCACCCTTCCTTCGGAAAAAAAAAAAAAAAAAAAAAAAAAAGAAAAGAAAAAAAAAACCCATCCAAAACAAAAACAAAACAACCAGAAAAACCTAACCACTCCCCACCACCAAAAAAAAAAAAAGAGAGCAAAAATAATACAACAGTACAACAGCAAACCCCACCCTTTTCGCACTCGCTCCCCTTCTTTTGCTGAGCTGCCTCACCCATTTAAAAGCATAAATGATTAAATCGAACATCGCGGAGGGATGCTCCTCCTTGGCAGCCCTGCCGCCCCGAGGGAAGGGGGCTGCGCTGCTCCCAACCCACCGCACCGCCGGGTGGCAACACCGCCGGCGTTATTTAGGCTTTGGGACACTTCTGCAGGGCACCAAGGGCTCCTCATCACCAACCCGACGCGCGGTTATCGTGTAATCGATGATATGTAATGATATTTTATTAGGCTCTGTTGGAGAGCGCTGCAAAGCTCTTGGGTTTTTAAAATAAATCCTAAATTCGTCATCGCTTCTATTTATTTAATTTCTTTTCCCAGAAAAGAAATGGTTCTCAGAGAACCATCAGGAAGGTGCTTCAAGGGACAGGATGGGCTCAAGCTTTGCAGAGCAATAGACACGGTGTGAGCGCGCCCGGCCGCCGCGGGGTTTTTGTTTGTTTAAATGGAATAAGTATTCCTTTGCAGTTCTTGAAACCTGAAGGCTGGAGTGTGAAACATGAGAATCTGAAAGTGAAACCGACTGGAAGCCAAAAAAGAAACAGACGAATGTGTTTCCACTGTCCAAGATGAGGAAAGCCCCGAAAGCAAACAAACACCATGAATAATAAAATGCGCAATAGATTTGAAATAAAATTATTCCAGCTTCAGTCAGTGGAAGCAGTCTAGGTTGATGGTTTGATTGTTTGGGTTTTTAAAATTTATCTGATTTTTAGCCGTTCAAAGGTAAATGACATAATTCCATGCTGTGCATTCAACAGGAAAAAAATACCATGGTAGAATTATCTTTTATTTCATCTAGTTTTTGATGAAAGACTGGGAAAGGATGTGAACAGCACAGGATCTTCTATGTATCATCCATGTATTTTCAAGGAGTATTTTAATTATACAGGTTGTTTTCAACTCTAAATAACTGTGTGGTGGCAGCTTTATGATTAACAGCCGTATCAGACAACATAAGTACTGAACAGGTGAACCATACCCTGTAATAAAACTATTCTCACCTTTCGTGGGTGATTTTATGCAGGCTCAATGGTTAACTGCATTAACTAATGGATTCTGTGTCATTGGTTAATATATTTTTAATTAATTGCTCCTTTCTGTTTTGTGCAAAGTTTCTTCTTTAACCTTTCTCATTCCCTAGTTTAAACTTTTTCAGAGCAGTAATTAGAAACTGTGTTTGTGCAAAGAGTGCACGACTCCAGTCAGATTTCTTTATTAGGTGAGATGCAAAAGGAGTATAAAAAAAAAGCCACAAGGATGGTCGTGTACCTGGGATTGATGTTTTATGCTGGAAGACTGGATAAATTAATCTCATTTATCCCAAAGAATTCCCAGGCTGACATTACTGCCTTATCTGGCAGGGGAGCCGTCCTCTGCAGCCGCCGCTGGAGGGGCAGGGTGATAAGGCTGCGCTCGTTTGCTCGGACAAGGAACAGGGAACAGGTGCCTCCCACGCGCCAGGAAGTCAATGGAAAGTGACATTTTTTACCCTGGCATGCAGAGCTGTGCAGAAACGCCGTCATTTTTTTCTTGGGTTTGTTTGGGTTGGGGATTTTTTTTTCCTTTTTTTTTTTTTTTTTTTTTTTTTTTTTTTCTTTTGGCAAAGATATTTGAAAGAGCAAGCACAGTTCTGATAAATTACAGGTATGAGCCATGATATCTATTTCACCATGTGATAGAATCTGAAGGTGACAATCCCCCTTTTTTCTTTTCTCCTCACTGCCTATGAATCAGCTTCCTTTTTTTCTTAAAATGGCTTTGCTGTTAACCTCTTGCATTCCCTACCTGCTGGCATGTTTGTATCAGTCCTTAGTTCAAGAATGGCTTCAACATTAAATGAACAGGTTTTTTTTTTTTTTCAGGCTGTTGAGAGATACCAATAAAAGACTTTCTGTCCCCAAACCTTCAGCTGATCTCCAATTTTTAGAGCACCTTGCTGTGACATAGCTTCCTTCAAAAGCAATGCTCAGTCTTTTCTCTGTGGTCTCTCAGGTGGTTCTGCTCTTACTAAAACAAATGTGGAGTTTCAAATCCATTTTATTTGCTTTCTGTCTTTCTGAGGCAAAGATTTTACATTTCATACACGTGTAACATGCCCAGGTCTGTACAAACACCGAATAGGAAAGGAAGATGTTAAGAGGAAATTGCTCCTTTTATGGGGATTTTGGAAGAGCATATCTGAGTTGTCTTAACAGTGCTGTGAACTGCTAAATAATCACGGTATTTACTCCCAGGAGAGCAGCTGTATTTGAAAGGTAAGTGCAAAGATTCTGTTAATCTGCAGTGAGGGAATTATCCTGACATAGGCTCCCACACTGAATAGTTTGCTGAAACATATGAGGCATATATTGTCTGCCAAAGAGTGAGATATTTTATGTAGAGCTTCATCAGGGTGGGATTTTGGTTTGGAAGCCACATGAATGACTGTGGGATGGGGATAAGCTGGACCTCTCATTGTGTGCAGATGTGTAGAGCACATCCAAATTCTGAAAACAGGTGGATTTTTAAAGGGAAGAATGGCTTGTCTTGTTACCTCTGTGAAAGCATCAAAAATTGCCCATGAAGAAATATAAGGCTCTCAACCAGTATTTTGGATGTCCCCTTTGCATTCCAGGGACAATGAAATACTCTCTAGATCTGTTGATTTTTGTCTTTTTAACATGATCAGACAAAACAAACAGAAAAAAACCTTTTATTGCCTGACAAAGAGACAAACACATAAAACCCTCAAAACAATAGTATCACAAAATAAAATGGTGTAAATAAATTCTCTCTACTGAGGTAAACTATTTCACTTGTAATTTCCTCCTCCAAAACTGCTGAATTAAAAGCTATCCCCATGGATAAATAGTCAGGATATTTTACTAATCTCTGTCGATTACTCTTACACCTGGGAAAATTGATTCCTTTTATTATATTAATAGCCTGAAATATTACATTGCATGTAATATTAATGACCACCTGAATACAGTGCCATCATTTGCTCCTTTTTTCTCTCATTCTCTTTTGGGAATGCAGCATTTTAGTCCTATAATGGGGTGTTCCAACACCAGTATGCTCCAAAACTATGGATTTTATAGTGGTCAAATTGAAGCATTTTGTAAGGTGTTGCCCCTTTTCACAGTGGCAGTTCAGTCACTGACCAGGTGCCACATGGCTTTTGAATAAATGGCTTTAATGAGAATTCAGGCAGTGTGGGCATGTGTCACCCTGTCACCCATGAGCTCCTCAGCATCCCTGGCTTCCCCAAATCCTTCTGCTCAGCACTGCTGCCCCTGGTGAGGCTTTGCTGGGCACTCGAGTGAGTGATGGGCAAACATGAGCTCAGAGACTGTTCCTCTGTGCAAGGGGGTGACAAATATCTTTTTCCAAGCTCAGCCCTCAGCTATTTCAGATCTCAGCTCCCAGCATTTTCACACAGTCAGGTTTTGGCTGACAGAGGTGTCTTGCTAGGCATGGTCAAAGTCATGTCTGCTTTGTCTGAGCTCCATCCAAAGCCTGGGAAGTTCTTGTTTGGTCTGGACAAAGCTCCTGATGTGGGTGAGAAGGTCCTTTGGGCAGAGACAGGGAGGCTGGTGAAGTGATAACTGCCCTCCTGGTGAAGTAGAAAGAAATTTTCACAGGTCTCTGTGAAATCCACTGCTGCTGCCCTGGAGAGCTCCTCCATCTCTCCACAGGAGCAGAACACTTCAGCAGCAGCTGGGCAGTGATGAGCCATTTCTCAAGGGCTGCATCTCCCCAGGGGTGTCTGAGGAAATGTCCTCCCCTCTGTGCAGCTCTGCTACCTCACCCCAGCAGCATTTGGCTTTTTACTCTCAGCTAAAGAGTGCTTTGCTCCACTGCTGTTTTTCCTGAATCTGGAGCTGGGGTTAACAGGCAGACACAACTTCCTATGCACGACCTTATGCTGCCTCCAGATGTTTTACTGCATGTAAATATACACAGCTCTGGGGGAAACATTGCTCTTATAAAGAGCTAGGTTGGAAGTCATCTAGTCCAGTCCACTTCTCACAGCAGGGCCAGCATTGGGTTGCTCAGGGCCCTGTGCAGCCAAAAATAACCAAGGATGGAGATGGCACAGTCTCTCTGGGTAATGCCTCAGTGCTGCACCAGGGTCAGGTGGAAGAACCTCATAAAAAACCTTTGTTAAGAATTTAACTTCTGTTTCTTTGTTAAGAATACTTGTGCCTGGTCAGAGTTTGCCTGGCTGTAATTCTTGTCCATCCTCTTGAAGTCTCCTGAGTGTCTGAAAAGCAGAAGGAAGAAGTGGTGGGTGCTTGCTGGCCATTGACATTACTCCATACACATAGCTCAGGGTGTAGCATGCAGGATCTGTAGTGTGGCTTTTATTGGTGAATGGAACTAAACTGCCTTAGTAACTAAAAAAATCACAAACATGTCCCACACACTGCTCTCTTTCACTGAAACCTCCAGATCTCCTCCACTGTCTGCTGCCTTGGCTCCATTCTTGGTCCTTCTTCATCCCTCGTGGTGCAAATCTGTACCCCAAGTAAAACTCTGTTGTGCTGTTGTCTCATTTTTCTGTGTGCTGAAACTCTCAGCTGGGCTTTCACCTCATCCTGGCATTGCAATAACCTCTTGGAGCAGGTTCTGGAGTGATGTTGGTACCTCCTTATCCTGTCCATCAGCTCTTCCCGAGGTGCTGTCTGCTGGCTGGGAGCCCTTTTGCCTGAGTGGGTTCTCATGCCCAGACATGAACTGTTTCATTTTTGGGTTTCAAATTTTTATTTATAAGGCTTATTGATGCCAATCACCATCCTCAGAAAAGAAGCTTCCCACGGGTCAGGAAAGCACCATATCTGTTTTACAAATATCTGAGGCTCTGTGCTGTAGAGCAACATCTTATATAAACTCCATGGCACATCTGCCTTTCCAGTATCCCAGCAGTTCTGGACAGAAACACCTCCCTGATCATAGAGGAAGGTTCTTTTTACAGATGGTTTCCACACTTGTGTTCTACCACCTTCTCTTGTGCCCCTATCTCACAAATGTTGCACTGGAAAGGAGGGAGGGGAATTGGTTTCTCTGTCTATGAATAGATGGACTATTAGAGATTGTTGGCACCTGAATGGGCTTTGTTATCTGAAGATAACAAAGGAATTGCTCCATCCTGGAGAAGGTCATGTTATGCAGATTCTTTGGGAATTGAGGAACAAGCATTCCCTTAGAAGCAGGGCTAAGAAACCATTTACAAAGAAAGCCTGGAAAGGTAAATAATCAAGAAGGGAACACACCTCTGCAAAAGAGAACCCTTTTTAATGAGTCAAGTACCTTTGAAGGGGACTTATGGAAGAAAGGCTTCAATTTGATGCAGCACCCTGTCCAGGTGTGAAAGAAGGTCCTCCTAAGAGAATTTTAAAAGGACTGACAAAGGACAGTGAAGAGCCAGAAGCAGGGAATTGCAGATAGGCTCTGCTGTTGCATTATTTGGCTCTATAGATTTTCTTGCACATCTGAAGTGTGGTTATTTTTACAAACATTACACAACCGCTTTGCTATGTATTTTAATAGCTATTTATCCCTGAGGTGGTAAATCATAAAGTAGAGGGCCTGGTAGGGTAGGATGCAAGCAGAAATGTAAATTGGAACTCCTGGAGAGCTGAGAAAGCTGGTATTAATCTCTGTTTCTGGCTGTGGGGTCTCAGGAAGGAGGACTCAAGGGAGGAGCTGTGTCCTGAGAGCACACTTAGAAAACTCCTGCTCCTGCGATCTGTTTGGTTTAAAGCAGCATAAAACCCATCTGCTATGTCCCACACACAACCCTGTTATGAATAATCAAAATGTTGTATGTAGGGTTTAGAAGATGGTTCAAAGTTGGCTTGGAATTTCCAAACCCTGCTGGGAATCAGAGCATATGTCCAGAAGAGCATCAGATACCCAGAGAAAGTTAGAAGTAGAGGTAATTTGGTTTATCTTCCAAGCTGAATCGTAATTATAATGTTTGCAGACAACTTTCTGATGCTTAGTGTAACTGTAGCTTTTTTTTCCCCCCTCACACTACAGAAACAGCATATTCTTGTCATGCAGCTGTTGCTTACTGTGTCTTCCTTCTGCTTTGGGTGGATTTTCCCATGTTCATATCTGTAACTTTTGAGTCCTTCTGTCAGTGAACAGCTGCAGGCTGATACTAGATAGAGCTGGATTTTTTTCCTGTGTTCACACACAAGCAGGCTTGTGAACAAAAGATTTTAAAGGAAGCTGATAAATGAACAAGGTCTTTTGGACGATGCAATGTTGCTAACGGTGCGGACAATGGAAATCCTTGTACTTGTCCTCACTGAAAGCCAAGGAAGACATAACTCAAGCTGTTTTATCTGTGACCCTCCAAGCTTTTCCCTACAGGCTCCAGAGAGGATATTCCCTAATGGACTCATCTTTCATGTGACAGAAAGGGAAGTGCTATCTCCCAGCCTAATGCTTGCCTTTCTATTTGCCATTTGACTTGGACGTGGCCCTCCGAGGCGAGCCCCTGTTTTTGGAGCTTGGGGAGGATCAGACCTTTCCCAGGAGTTCCAGATGGGGCAGTGCAAATCCCAGAGCTTCCCTGTGCCTCCAAAGGAAGCAGACACACTTCTCTGGATGGATGTCCATCTCAGCCCTGCTCTGAGGCTGGACTCAGTGCACTTTGCCAGCTGTTCAGCTGCTGGGCCCAGCCAGGCACAGTGGCTGCCATTGTGTCCCGAGGGGATGGGAATGGGAGCGTGTGTGGGGAAGTTGGATGTACATTTGTCCCATTCCTGCAGCTCTCTCACGTTTCCCTTGGGTTCTGCCTGAGGACCCTGGGGACTGCAGCTTTATTTGTTTGTTTTTCCTGTGTCCTTAGCTTCTTTTTCCATTCTTGAAGTAATTGTTCCACTTATATGAAAAAAACCATTTGCAAATCAGCAGTGACTGACCCGTTTGGCTGCTACCACAGGCAGCCTGTGTCCCACTGTGTCCCACTCTTGCACACTGTGGGACAATGACAGACAGATCCTGGTGCAATGGGAAGGGGCACCACGGGGAATTCTCTGGCCAGGTCACCCCAAGCAAAGTACAGGAGGGTTTTTTGAGGAGGAAAAGGAGAGGCCAGGGTGCTGGACAATGGCTTTGGCACAGACCTGGCCACCCTTTGCCCCCTCTGCCAAGGGGCTTTGCCAGCATGGACATTTGTGTGTGGAGTGTGGGCTCAGGATGGGGGAGGCAAATACAGACAGATGGACAAGGGAGGATAGAAGGGTTATGGCCAGCTCTGCTCAGCCTCCCTGTGTCACAGCTGCTTGGGACACTGCCAGGGGTGGGCTCTGGGGTGAACATGGGGAGAGGCAGGGGAAGCACCAAACCCAGGCTTGACACTGGAACAAAAAAAAAGAAAGGAATAAAAGAGACAAAATACAGGGTTAGGTGTATCCTTAGGCTGAACTGGCTCAGCTGTGCCCATTTGTTTTCCCACTTTGCTTCATCTGTCTCTTGTCTGAGGTGCAGCACTGCAAGGTTGAAATTTTGGGCCATTGATTTGTGTTTGGGCACTGTCAGACACCATGTGCCAGCAAGGAGACCCAGGCTCATCTGCACTTCTCTTAGGGCAGCCCCAGTGTTACACACCTGTGGTGAAATATGTGAAGGCTTCCATGGCACTCTCCCTGTTACAGGTGGTAGAAGGGCAGAGTGAAAGCATGGCATGATTTTTAAGAGCTTTAGACAGCACAGCCTGCCCTGGGTAAAGGTCAGCCTACCCAGACACACTGCTCTGTTGGGGCAGGCTTGTGGTGGAGAAGAGTCAGACTTGGGAAAGGTTTATCCTGGGGTCAGCTGGTAAAAATGCAATAGTCTGAATGAGTTAGCTCTTGTGTGAACTGCACCAAAGCCAGAGTGCCAGCTTCTGCTCTGGAGAAGCTATTCCCTGTTTTCATCCCATCAGTGAGTTCAGCACCTGTAACTGAGTGGATTCAGGAAAAGAAACTTGAAGGGGTAAGTGGAATTTGGGATAAAACTGGTCCACTTTTGGCACTTTCCAACAAATGTGCACTTTTCCCTGTACTGATCTTTGCACAGGAAGATGCTGAGCCTCTTCACCATCCCACAAACCTTTCCATGCTGCTCTTGTCTCCTTGGCCCCTCCAGAGACTTGGCAGTGGTGATGTCCCCGGTGTCCTGGGATTGCTGCTCAGCATGTTGGATGGTCCCAGCTCATTCCTTCCCTGGGCTCCCTGCCCTCCCCTGCAGCCCCACCTGCTGCCCCTCATTGTCCTGCTGCCTGTGTGGCCAGGCACACAATGGGAGCCTGGCTGTGGTTTCCAGCCCCACAGGGACAGAGCTCTCCAGGCAGTGTGGATGAAGTGTCATCCTAAGAGTGGGGACTCGTGCTGGGGACATATTGCTTACCCTACCTTATTGCAAATATGCTTCATCTGACACTAAGAATGGAGGAAGGGCTTCCTTAGAAGCTTTTTGTTTTCTATTCCTGCTAATTGGGGCTTAATACTGTGGTGGAAGCATGGATGGGGTGTGAGTGAAGGGAAGGAAGCATATGGGACTTGAGGCACAGAAGGAACAGGGCCAGAGAAGAAAAGTCAGAGGAACAAGAGGAAGCATTTTGCAGGGGGGAGAAGGGGGAGAGAATAAAATGTGTCAGTTGTGTGAAAAGTGGAGACCTGCAGGGAAAAGCAGGGTTTAAACTGTGCCTAGGGTGCTGTGCCAGCAGGAGCTAAGCTCCAGCAGTGGGGACTGATGGAAAATGACAGCTGCAGTTTAAGTCAGGGAGGCTTCAGGGCCATCTCCCATCACATTTTGACAGGCTGCAGCGTGGTACTGGCCCAGAGATACTGCACCATCTCAGCTGGCACAAGGGGGAATTAAGAAATCTGGCAGTAATCTGAGCAAACCCAGGAGCTGAGGTGAAGGAACACAGTATCAGAGACAGCCCAACTGCTATAAAGGCTTTTAGCTAAAGACTTAAAGAACACAATGTGTCTTGGAGGGATTGCTCACACAGTGGCTTAATATTTTGCACCGAGGAATTGTTACTATCTATAAAAACTTATTAATGGGGACAGTGCTTACTTAGTAAACAATAGAAACAAAAATTTTGTTGTAAAAACTAGCATGGGGTTAGAAGGGATCACCCTCATGCAAGTCACAGACCACTGAGCAAAGGTACTGAGCTCAAAGGGGTTCATCCACCATTTATTTCCAACAACCCATCAGAACTCAGAAGATTTTTCAGCACTCCATAAGAAAATCCTTCATGAACCCACCCCAATAAGGCATGGGAGATTTGTGTCATGGAAAGTCATGGATAGATCAAGGACTTTGCTGAGATGGTCAGCTCCTTGTGACCTAACAGGGAGTTTTACTTCATTGTTGTTCCTTAAAAGTGATTATTTGCCAACAACTTCCCAGCTTTCTGGTTTGTTGGTTTTGTTTGTTTGTTTTGTTATGTTTGTTGTTTTGTGGTGTTTTTTATTTATTTCCCCCAAAGAATTGACCCAGCAAAAATATTCAGAAAAAGGTGATGAATAAAGAATTTTCACTGCCAAGCAGAGCTGGAGGGGAAGTTTCTGATGAAGTGGAAAGGGAAAGGCTGTTTGTGAGTGTCTTGGAGAGCAGTAGGAACAGTATGCACTGAGTATCAGAATATTCTGAGCAGAAAAGGACCCACAAGAATCATCAAAGTCCAACAAGGTAGCATGGGAAACACTGGCAAGAATAAAAAATGAGACTTTTCTTGTACCAGGCATGCAGACAATCATATCAGTAATTTGTTATCAGTAATATCATATCAGTATTTGTTATCACAAAGATAAAAGGGTGAATACAAGGAGAGAAGGATAGATCAGACAGTTTTCATTAGAAAATAGCAATCCTTTAAAATGTTGAGTTCTTTTGTAAGCTGGTTTCAGTTTCTCTGAAATCCTGTATAGGAAAACTCAGGAAAAGGCCCAGTCTCGTTTTTTAATAAAACAATGTCACTTTTCTCTTTGAAAAAACTCTTTCAGTGAGATTTTATGGTAAGTTTGTGTGACCCATCTGTCAAAGAAAATCTGAGCAGAAGCTAAGTGCTCAGGACTGTTCTGAAGAATTTTACCATTGCTGATGTAATTTTCGTCTGTGGAGAAATATGGAATTTTCTGTCTCCTTTCTGCTTGAAGCTGAGCTGAATTTGGGCTTCCAAAATACTTTTGTGTGAGTGGAATCCACACCCAGCTGCTGGATGTGTTTCCTTAGGATCCCTTGGATCAAATCAAGGATGCATTTAGGGGAAAGTTATGGAGAGATGTGGGGAATAGAAGGGCTCAGTCAAGGTGCTGAGCAATCTGGTCCCAGTTCAGCACAGCTTTTAACTGGCTTAGTTTTTCATTCTCAGTGACTCAGTAACAATTGACATGCCTGAAGTTAAGCATCTGCTCAGGGATTTTTATGAATTGCACCCCTGGGATGAGGTCTGCTTTTAACTCACCACTTCAAGACCATTGTCCTCCTCAGTTTTGCTGCTCTAGTCCAGATCCCCACTTGATTCTTCTCCCACCCCTTATTTCCAGGTCCTGCCAGAAACTCCCAAATATCTCTCCCCCTTCCTTTTTTTTTTTTCTTTTGCAATTCTACTTGTGCTTGTATTTATCCCAATTTATTATCAGCTGTAACTTTCATTCATCCACAGATCATTCATCCATTCTTGAATGCAATTTAATAACACTGGAACTGACACTGATCATTTTCACACCTCGGGAATGAAACAAACAAAGCCTTTCCAATGTGATTCATTGTTTTTTGCCATTTCCCTTTGTTTCTGTTCTTCCAGCCTCTTTGCTGCCCACATGTTAGTTGTTTTGGTTTGTTTTTTTCTCAAGCCAATTTGGACTAATTTCTCCACTGTTGGTTTCATAGGAAACAGGATCTAATATTTTAGTAAAATCCAAGCACATTGTAGCCTCTTGTATCCCCTTCACCCCCTAATTGTGTAATCCACCCTCAGATTAATAAAATTTATCTGGCAAAACCCAATTTTATGAACCACTTGCTGCCTATTCCTCATGATTCACTTCCCCTGGAGATATCTAAAGATGTACCACCCCCATTGTGCCACACCATCATTGCTTCCATGCTGTATTTTGGAAAGAAGCTGGACTTATGGCATGTGGGGGGACACCCTGTGTTATGCTGGGCTGTGGTGGGAGGAAGGAATGCTGCTGGGAAGGGTGTGTTCCATGATGCACAACCAGATAAAACAGTTCCCTGCCAAAGGAGCAGTGTTTGAAATGCTTTCACATGGTGTCATCCTTAGTCTGTGGACCAAAGGGCACTTTGAAAAGAGTAGGCACCAATTCTTAAGCAGTCAGAGGAAAGCAAACAAAATCACAGATTTGTTGGGCATTTGAGTACCTCACTAATGGTCTGAAACGACCCAGCCATGAGTGTTGGATAGGCTGACAGTGTGCTGTTTAAACTCTTACACCTAAAAATACCTTGGAAAACCCTGGATATCTCATCCAAGGCCCCAGGGCAGCAGGTGAGAGGGGATTCTGCCCCGCTCAGCTGAGACCTCCCTGCAGGGCTGCACCCAGCCCTGGGACAGCACAGGAAGGACAGGGAGCTGCTAGAACCAGTGCAGAGGAGGCCACAAAGTTGGTGAGAGCACTGGAACATTTTCCCAGTAGAAACAGGAGGAGAAAGTTCAGCCTGGAGAAGAGAAAGGTGTCTGGAGACCTCATAGAAACCTTCTGGTGTCTGAAGAGACCTCTTCATCAGAAACAACAGTGATAGGAATTTTCACACTGATGGAAAGTAGGTTGAGATTAAATATTAGGAAGAAATTGTTCCCTGTGAGGGTGGTGGGGCCCTGGCACAGGTTGCCCAGAGAAGCTGTGGCTTCTCCATCCCTGGAAGTGTCCAAGGCCAGGCAGAATGTGGCTCTGAGCAACTTGGGATAGTGGAAGGTGTCCCTGCCTGTGGTGGTGGTTGGAATCTGATGATCTTTAAGGTCCCTTCCAACTCAAGTCATTCCATAATTCTTTGGAAGTAGGTGTGTTGGAGTGACCAGGCTCTGAGTTATCCCTCACTTAAAAGGGCTTTTTAGGAAAAGGGCTACTGCAGTGGGAGGAAAGTATCCTTGTGAGCCATAATGGAGATACATGTGTTTTAATCAAAAAGGTGAATGTACAGTGCTGCAAGTGCTGAGGAACAGAAAAGATTGCATGGAAGGAGAGAAGGAACTTGAACAAGGAGCTACCACAACGAAAAACAATCAAGCAGTAAAATGAGAGTTTGAAAATAATAAATTAATTTTTTAATACCTGAATTTTTGTTGCCTTTCAAATCAGGGTCAAGGGTGTGATATAAAACCATCTGGGAGAGAAAACAATGAAAACCAAAACTGGGTGATCCTACATCTGGCATTTTGTACCATGTGTTTTCTCCATGTGTGTGGGTACTCCAATAGAGCTACTTGCATTGCGTACTTGAGAGCGATTCAGTGACCACAAAATATTTCTTTTATTCCAGGGGGAAACAAAGAAAAATAAATCTTGCTGGGATTTTCAGAATTCTGAATCTTTCCAGCAGGCTTCCCAGCAGTGCTGTGTTTCAGGTGAGTGTGATTTTGAGATGGCCCTGGATGCTTTGACTGTCAGGGACTCCACATGAAACTGTGGAGCATGTTTGCCTCCTGGGAAGCAGTCCTGAGACTGAGATTTCTCCCAGACTGGGAATCCCAGCCACATAGTGGAGTTTTCTCTTTAAGCAAGGTGGCAGGAGAGCAGGGAGGGGTGGCCTGTGGGGATGAACAAGTTTGTGAACTCCTCCACTCCCCAGGAAGCAGCATTCTGGCACTGCTAAATAGGGTTGATGGATACTGACCCAGCTCAAAATGAAACATACCTTGGTATATTTCGATTACCAGCCCTTAAAAACCTGCGCCTGGACAGATACACTGTTGGCTGCTCCTCGAAAGCTGATACACAATCAATACCTTGTAGCCTAAATTTGTCTCTCATGGGGGGATTACGCCTCTCAACAAATAGATACAAAATATTTTCTGAAAAATATCACTGTAGCGGGACTGTAAATAGAGCTATACTTCTCAATTTCATTTTGGGGATATATACTCCATAATCTTAGGAACTCAGGGATGCTAGGTTTCTGTGGAAAATATATTTGTATAATTTTTACTGCACTTCCTCTGCACTTTTACTAAATCGAGGTGTTTATGCAGCACAATCACATTAGATAGAGACCTAAAACAATCCCCCCATGACCCAATTCTACCTGGCTAAATCCATTTGACTCTTTTGAAGAGCCTTGGGTTTGCTTGTCTTCCTGAGGCTGCCTGGTAGTTTCTCCAGGAAGGAATGGGAATAGACTGGGCTTAGGCTTTGTGTTTGCTTGTTGTGATAATGGGTGACACAGGGACCCCAGGCAGGTGCAAAGGAACACCTCTTATTGCCAAAAACCTGGCCTTTTTAAGCAGTTAGCTGGTTATCAGTTTCCACAGTTTTTAGGCACAACAAGCCCAAGTCAACCAACCACCATACACCAGGATCTGGACATGATGCGGACACAATGTGGACATGATGTGGACATGTGGCAGTCACACAGCTCATCTCTCATCTCTCTTATGTCTCTCACATCTCTCTACCCTGTTCCAGCTGAGTCACTCTCCCTTAGTTCCCTTCTACATAGCCTAAGTGATAGAGCCATGCTACAAAGCATTCCCTTCATAAAGCCTTATCTATCAGTAACATTTGCTCTCTGCCAAGGAAGGGCTTTGTTTTCTTCAGAAGATCCAAAGCTCTGTTGTCAAAACTGGTTTCTTCTTCATCTCCGGTTTGGTGTATTAGCAAAATCTCCAAGGATAAACCACTGGATTTCCAGCATGACTTTCCCCTGTTCTTTGCCATCACTAACGTAAATATATATTTTTTTTTGCTTGGTTTGTTGGTTGTCTTTTTCCTTCTCAGTGATTAACCAGCACTTGCAGGAATTTCAGAGAATGCAAGACAACAATTGATTTGAAACTTTATAATTCTGCCTGACATTGTACAGACACCTGGAGCAGGTGACAGAGGAACATGTCCAGGTGGGTTTGGAGTGTTTCCAGAGAGGGAGGCTCCAGGCTCTCCCTGGGCAGCTGCTCCAGGGCTCTGCCACCCTCAGTGTGCAGAAATTCTTCCTCATGCTGAGGTGGAACATCTTGTGTTTGGTTTGTGTCCATTGCTCCTCATCCTGTCCCTGGGCACCACTGAGAAGATGCTGGCACCATCTCAAAACCCATATTTGAGATACTTGTATGTATTGATGAGACGCCCTTTCAGTGTTCCCTTGTGGCTGTGGTGAAACTCCTGTGTGAGGACGGGAGCCAGCACCAAGGCCTGACCCGGCAGGACGCTGTTCAGCTGTGGCAGCTGCACTGCTCTGGCAGCACTTTAGGCCATGTGTGTCCTCTGTCCCCCAGATTAGTTCCTTGGGAGGTGAGCTGAGCTCCAGAGCTTGTGGCACACAGGCCTTGGCAGGTTGGCGGAGGCCAGGAGTAGGCCAAGGCCTTTCCTGAGGCCAGGCCTAGGCCGAGGCCTTTCCTGAGGCCAGGAGTAGGCCAAGGCCTTTCCTGAAGCCAGGCCTAGGCCGAGGCCTTTCCTGAGGCCAGGCTTAGGCTGAGGCCTTTCCTGAGGCCAGGAGTAGGCCGAGGCCTTTCCTGAGGCCAAGCCTATGGGAGGCCTTTCCTGAGGCCAGGAGTAGGCTGAGGCCTTTCCTGAGGCCAGGCCTAGGCTGAGGCCTTTCCTGAGGCCAGGAGTAGGCCAAGGCCTTTCCTGAGGCCAGGCCTATGCGGAGGCCTTTCCTGAGGCCAGGAGTAGGCTGAGGCCTTTCCTGAGGCCAGGCCTATGCCGAGGCCTTTCCTGAGGCCAGGAGTAGGCCGAGGCCTTTCCTGAGGCCAGGCCTAGGCCAAGGCCTTTCCTGAGGCCAGGACCTCAGGCTGCTCCTGCGGGCTCTCCTGAGACAGGTTAATGGAGCACTTCTGCATGTGAGCTGTGAAATGACAGCCTTTAACAGCCCCAGTTAACCCTTGAACAGCCCTGGTGCCCTGTGGAAAACCCCAAAGCATTTGGCTGGTCAGTGTTTGCCTTGAGCTTGCAGCTGAAAGGAGAGGGAGGACGGATTGCGGCCTACACGTGGCAGGTAAATTGGGGCAGAGCCGTAGTGCAGGCCAGGCCTGCTCTGCCCCTGCCTTTTGGCTCTTTGGGGACTGTTGTTCACAATCTGTTGCATTCCTCTTTGCTGCTTAACCCTGGATTAATTTTCTATTGCACTTTGGCTCCTGAAGGCAACATAATGCTAGCATTAAAATCATGCATCCGTGCACCATGCATCCATGCTGGTGTTTTGCAGCCAGAAAAATGCCTGTGGGGGCAGATGGAGTGTCACTGAAACTGCACCACAACTGTGAGGAGAGATGTGTCCTGCTGCCCTTTCCAAGCACCCAGGGATGACAGGCACTTGTGCACAATCTTTGTGTGTGCTGGATGGCCCAGGGCAGCTTTCACAGCTCTTTGTGTGCAGTAGGTGTCATTAAAAAGTCAACCTTTGACACCCTGCCTTGGCTGGAGCACTGGGTGGCTACAGCTCCTGGGTGCAGTAGGATCAGGAGTGGCCTGGTGGGATGGACTTAACTTTTCTTTCTGCTCCTTTCTGAAGCAGAAAGATTTGGAAGGACATGTGGATTTCCTTCCTCTGGTTAGAGATATTGATCATGAAATGTGTTGCATCAACGTGTCTGTGCCAGTCTGAGACATCAAATCTGCTTGGGAAATATTTTCTATGAATGCTTTATCCCAACCTCTACTTCTACCACCTTAATAGTGGGATGGGGGAAGCGAAATAATGGTAAAAGTACCAAGATCTTACAGAGCAGCATAGGCCAGCTAGTATTTCTTCCTTATTTTTTACTTTAAAACATGGCTTTTCCCACTGTCAGGTTACCTACACGACCAGCAATCCCAAATCTGCTCAGTTTCCCATATAGGCTGACTCAAGAAACATGGTAAAAAACAGTGTGGCAGCAGCTACAAATCTGAGTCAGAAAAATTGGTAAAATCCAGTGTTAAGATGTAAACTGAGCAGTGCACATCTTCCTCTCTACAACAGATCTGAACTGCCTTTGGACAGCTGCAAATTCAGATGAGTCTGAGCCTTTCCCCTCTTCATGAGGAGGAGAGGAGAGGGGGTTGCTGATCTTTTCTCTCTGGTGCAAGGGAATGGCTTAAAGCTGCATCAGGCTGGATGTCAGGGAAATGTTCTTCCCTGAGAAGGTGATCTGGCAGTGAAAACTGCCCAGGGAAGTGGCACCAAGCCTGATGGTGTGCAAGGAGCACTTGGACAACATTCTTTGACACATAGATTAATTTTTAAGCTGTACTGTGTAAAGTCAGGAGTTAGACTTGATGATCCTCATGGGCCCCTTCCAGCTCAGGATATTCTGTGCAGTTGAGTCCACTTGGAATAACCAAACATTTCACCCAGAAAGAACTAAGGTGTGCAGCAGAGTTTGTTGTGGTTGACTCAAAAATTACTTATCTCCACATAAAACCCCAGCTGTTGGCATATCAAAGAGCAGGGAATGGGTCCAGAGAATTCACTGCAGCTTTGCCATCTTTCCTTGCACTGATAACAGTCTTGTTTCTAGCTTGGTTTAATTTGCCACCACTTCTTCCTACTGAGGGCATGGTGATTACAGAACCATCTTCTCATTATTAATAATTACTACTAGATTCATTACTAGTAGAGAGAGAAAAAAATCTTGGTTCTGAGCAACATACACATTAAGAGGACTAAAAAGATGAAATTAGAGTGACAAAGATTATAATTATTGTTTTTTACAGGTGAGACACAAGAGAACAAAATCAGTTGATTTCTCCCATTCCCAAAATCATATGGATAGTGGATGTTTCTGTTATTAATAGTTATGGGTGTCTAACCAGACTTCTGAAAGGTTGGCAGAGTCCAGACTTCCCTCAGGCTCTTAGTGCTTTGTCTGAAAGGCATGTTTTAAAGAATTTCCAACCTGTTTTTTACCGTTCTCCATATTTTTTTTTTGTACTTCACTAACCACTGTGAAATGCTCAGGTGTGACGATAACAGTAAATGAACCAAAATTGTCAACTTTTATTAAACATCAGAGCTCTCAAATCTAGAAAGAGTCCTAAAAGTCTACTGGAAGTTGGAACACAGTTAAATGCTGGACACAATATCTGAGTTGCCACCTGGAAAAGCAATCAGGAATGTGGCTTTCTGTGGGCAAATCCAGCTCCCTCTGTTCAAGTACATGAAAGCAGCACCTTGAAATTACTCTGCAACTATGTCATGAAAATGGAACATAAATTCCTTGGTTAATCTAGGTGGTCAATTGGTGTGAGATTTTATGTAAGCTTAGTTTTAATGCCCTTTGACATTTGCTTTGCAGTTTGGATTTTTCTGAGTTATTTTTCTTTCTTCTCTTAAGGCTCTTACAGAAAATCTTTGAAATCAGACGCTGTGTGAAATTCAACCCTTCTGGGTTTAAATTCATACATGCATCTACATATGGATTTTTTTTTTGTGGACATACATAGTCAATTAAAAAAAAGGTAATCATCCTGAGTTTTTATGGTTTACCAGCTGATTTAAAACTGAAATTGGATTTCCTTCCACTTCAAGCCATTATCCATGGTATAAATGTGCAACACCACCCTTGTGTTATTGATGGGGCTGAGTGCACACAGATCTTGCTGACTGGGATAGGCATAACTGCACCCATCTTTAACTGGTAAACTTTGGATTTCACAGCAGTGATTTCCTGCTGGTGCTGTAGATGCAGAAGCATTGATCTGGAACTCTTTGCAGGTGTGTTCTTCATTCAGATCTGTGCCTTTTTGGGAAAAGCCTCCTTTTTTTTTTTTTTTCTTACATGTTTCTTCCTCAATCACCTGTTTCCAAAACAACATTTCTGAGTACAATTTACTCCTACAGCAGACAGAGAAGAGCTGGAGGAAGAAAACCAACCTAATAAAGGTTTGTTCATCCTGAAGAAAAGGATGCTCAGGGGGACCTTCCCACTCTCCACAACTCCCTGACATGAGGGTGCAGCCAGGTGGGGTTCAGGCTCTGCTCTCAGGCAACCAGTGACAGAATAAATGACCCAAGGTTGGAGGTTTGGATTGGATATTAGGAAAAAAAAACCTTTACTGAAAGGGTTGTTAGGCACTGGAACAGGCTGCCAGGAGAAGTTGTGGGATCACTGTCCCTGGAAGTGTTAAAAAATGTGTGGATGTGGCACTTGGGGATATGGTTTAGTAGTGAGCATGGTGAGTTCTGGGTTAATGTTTGGATTTGATGATGTTTTTGATTTTTTTCCAACTTTGAGGGTTCTGTGATTCTTTGGACCTTGGTGTTGACACAGCAGGAGCTGCCATGGATGTGCAGATGGCAGCAGGGATCTAGGCAAGGCATGTGGGGCTGTGTTGGGAGAGCTGGGAAGGCAGGATAGGCATTAATTGATGCTTCAAGCAAGTCATGGAGCACCACTTGCTTTCTGGGCAGGGCTCAGGGCCTCCCAGCCCTGTGTGGGAGGTGTGTTGTGTTGGTAGCTGTGGGAAGGGAGGAGAGCGTGTCTGGGTGAATTGATGGCCTGAAGATGCATTTTCACCTGTGGATTTGGGCTGGAGCTGTTGTTGTCCACCTCAGGTTGCCTCAACAGAGTGCTTGGCAGGCAGATTAAAAAATTAACTTTAAAGACTGTTGAGGGATGTCAGTCAAAGTTGCTTAAGAAAAGTCATGTGCTGCTTGCTGAGAGTGAGGATGAATATCCAAGGGTGACCATGGAGCCTTGGCATTGCAAGGGTTTGAGGGCTGTGCCTCCCCCCCAGGAAAGAGCATTTAGGGAAATTTAATTGTGTATCTGCTTGCACTGGAGTCAGTGGTGGCATTCCCAGGCTCAGCAGCTGCTCATGTACTGTGGAATGATATCCAGAATTCATTCTCAAGGACCTTCCTTAAAAGAGGGAAGGATGTAGACACTCTACTAAATATCAGTGAGATCCACAGAAGAGGTCAAGCTAAGACAAAACACATTCCCAGGATAAGGTCTATCTGTCTGAAATTCTGACCTGAGTTTTCTAAGCCCAGTAAATGGATACTAATGCAAAATTCCATGCTGGCTAAATGGATTTCAGTTAATTTTCTGCTATGAAAGCATTTCGATTTTAACAATAGCTGTCACTCCCAATATAATACAGAAATAGTTTAGTAATACAGGCCTTAAAACACTACTCTGATAAATATTTATATTACTTATTTTAAGTTAAAAGCTTGGTTATGAATTGTTTTCATTCCAGCAGTGTAAACATCCTTCTAGAGTCTGCACTGTAATGTTGAGATTGAAGTTGCTTTCCCTATTTGCCTTCTCTTATTTTATCAGTGCAAAAATATTCCTTAGTGGAGTCTGATAAAAGTATTTCACTGTATAAATGCCTTTCTTTTCTGTACAATACGGTAGGGAAATAATGTTAGGTACTTTTTCTGCAGTCAACAAAAAAGCATCAGTTCTTTGTCAGATTTTAGTTTAGTTAAACAGAAATTTGAATACATGACCATAAAACACAGGCCTTCTATGCAAGAGGCATTTTCCTGGTGATAAATGGATTTTGGCTATTGTTCAGTTAATGTTTTATGCTTATTTGATAAAGGAAAGCTTTATAAAATGAGAAACAATAGCTATTTAAGATGTTTGAAGAAAAGTACCAGCATAAACAGCCTCAGCTCTGAATTGAGGAGCAGTAATAGATAAATAACTGGATATGGGGTTTGAACTGGAATCCCAGCCATATTCTTGTGGTGAAAGGGAAGGATTTGAATGATGGCAGCAGAATGCAAGCCTCCCCAGTATCATCAGTCTGAAGTGGCTGTAGAAATTCAGGCAGTCATTTAATAAAAACACCTCTTTTACTATGGAGGCTGTAAATTATACAAGCCTGTCAAGTTACAGCTCTGCCTTTGTGCCCAGGACGATTGTAATGTTCTCAGTCCATAATTTAGAAAAGGATTAAAGTTCTCCAATGCTCTGCTGTTTTTACAATGTTTTGGTGATAATAAGATTACCTCAGCCTCCCTCTCTCATGTGAAAATGTCTCTAAAAAGACATACCATATTTGAAGGTGGGGTTTTCTCACACACAGATGCATATATTTGAGAGGGAGAAAATACGTGACAGTGGTGTCTGGCATCAAACTCTTATTGTGGGGCTGGAGATGCCTCATTACACATGGATGCTGAAGTGCAGCTGATGTATGGATTTGCTCTGTACAAGTGCTACTGCATCTTTAGGGTCATGTCAAGAAGGTTTCTGTTTATTAAAGAAAAGGTTTCAAAAAGAGTTTTTAAAAAGCTTATGAAACAGCAGAGATTTTTAGAGGACCTATTCCTTGGAAAGCCAAGATTCTTTAATTATCAAGGATAGTTATTGAATAAACCTCAGGAGGACAAAAATACTACTAGCGTTGTCTGTGAGAAAGCAAAACCAAAATAGATTTTCTACTTGAATTAAATCATGCTTTTAGAAGCCTGATGTCAGTGGGTATTCTGGAGATGGCAGAAAATTACTCAAGCTCTGCTGGTGGTCAGGAAATCTCCTCTTTTCAGCAGTAGTAAGATCTGACTTCTCTCATCATCTGCCTCAGCACCTCAGTTTGCCACTGGGCTTAGAACTTGGCTGCTGTGCCTTTTAGGGTGAGGGTTATCTTATTTTTGAAAAAAAAATGGAAAAATATTCCCCTGACAAGTTTGTGGTTTGGGTTTTTTTTCAAAGGTGGTACCATGAAGACACCCAGATATTTGGCAGAGGTCCTGTGGAGGACAGATTAGACAGCAAAAACCCTGGAGAGTCAGGAAAGATGCATGGGAGACAAAATTTGTCATATGATGCTTCAGTATTCCTCTGATTATCTCTGCCACATACCAGACATACTTAGGTTTCAATTTCCTTGCAAAAACTCGTGGTAATAGCATTTGCTTGAATTATTTAAGAAAATGAGAGGATTCTAGAAGACATCAAAGCCTGAGTTCTCACCTACAATCTGAGCCTATTACAGAGGAAAAAATGTGCTATAAAAAAAGACAAATTCTTTGTCTTCTAAGCTCCAGGATCAGGCAGCTCCTCTGAAGTCAGTCATTATTCCAGCTATGAATGACTCCAGAATGTCATTCTGTCAGGAGGGCTTGACTGTCATCAATGGACATCTTGATCATGCCTCCCTTCCCTTTCGCCCTGCTGCTGTGAGGAGCAGCTGAACAATATGAGAGCTCAGAGGAGGGTTAGGGTGGATATCAGGAAAAGGTTCTTCCCCAGAGGGTGATGGGCACTGAACAGGCTCCCCAGGATATGGTCACAGCCCCCAAGACTGCCAGAGCTCCAGGAGCATTTGGACAGCGCTCTCAGGCACAGGGTGGGATTGTTGGGGTGTCTGTGCAGGGCTAGGAGCTGACTTTGACAATCCTTCCAACTCAGCCTCTTCTGTGATTCTATAATTCTATGTATGTGGCCACCTTTGTTCCCCAGAACACCCTCCAGGCTGGATCATGTAGATAATGTGGTATCACTGGGCTGTTGTCAGACACAACTTCACCCCCAAACCCCCAGTCCTGTCCTCCGGTGTGGAGCACCAGTTCTCAGAGCTGTGCAAATTCCCACTTCAGCGGCGCTGTCCTGGCTGTTCACCGCACTTTCTATGCAGATGCTGGGGAAAAGCTGAGCTCTGCGGGGGACCAAGATGGAGTTGGACTGGAAACTGTGCCCACCACCTGGAAAAACTCTTGAAAGATTCAGATACTTCACATGCTCAAAACACTAGTGGCTGCCTCTGGAGCTGGGAATCTCTGGTGGCTGTGGAGAGGCCTGGAAATGAAACAGGGATCATAGGATGGGTCAGCTTAGAAGGGATGACAGATGTTCATATGGTCCCACCTCCCTGCTCAAGCAGGGCCATCCCAGAGCACAGGGCACAGGATTGTGTCCAGGTGGCTCTGGAATATCCCCAGTGAGGAAACCCTCTCTGGTCTCTGTTCAGGGCTCAGTCACTGCACAGGACAGAAGTTGTGCCTCCTGTCCAGGTGGAACCCCCCGGGCTCAGTCCCTGCCCGTGGCTCTGGTGCCATTGCTGGGCCCTGGAGCAGAGCCTGGGCCTGCTCTGCCCCTCCCTGCACACAGGGACACCCAGGGCTCAGGGCCCCTCTCAGCTGGGACTCCTCTCCAGCCTGGACAGCCCCAGCTCCCTCAGCCTCTCCCTGCCATGGATGCTCCAGGCCCTGAATCATCTCTGCAGCCTCTGCCGGCCCCGCTCCAGGAGCTCCCTGTCCCTCCTGTCCTGAGGAGCCCAGGCTGGACCCAGCTCTCCAGATGTGCCTCCCAGGGCTGGGCAGAGGGGCAGGATCACTCCCTGACCTGCTGGCACTGCTCTTCCCAATGCACCCCAGGACACTATTGGCCTTCTTGTCCCTCAGGGCACTGCAGGCTCATGGAGAGCCTGTTGTCCACCAGGACCCCCAGGCTCTTCTCAGCAGAGCTGCTTCCCAGCAATCCTGTGCCATGCGCTCTGGAATGGCCCTGCTTGAGCAGAGTTGTTGGACCAGATGACTCCCTGTGGTCCTTTCCAATCTCAACCAGTCTGTGTTTCTATCTGAAGGGAGGCTAAGGGCACTGGGTTTGCTCTGCCTGGACAAGACTCAGGTGGGTCAGTGCAGACTTTTGGCTGAAGGGGAAATTTAGAAAAAGCAGAACTGGATTCTCCTCAGAGGTGCATGGAGAAGGGACCAGAGGCAAGTGGCACATGTTGCAAGTAGAAAAATTCTGATTTTTAATTGGGAAAAATTCTTCTCTGTGTGAATGGTGCAGCACAGAAACAGGAGCCTAGGCAAGATGAGGGACACTCATCCAAACTTGACTGGAAAAGGCCTTGTGGGATCTCATCTTGCTTTGGAATTAGCCCTGCTGTGAACGAGGGGTTGGACTATGGACTTCCAGAGGTGCTCCACCACCTGAATTGTTCAGCCAAACCAGTGTTAAAGTCTCAGGGTTCATTCAGGCTGTTCCAGCTTCTCCAGAGTCACTTTCCACCCTGTGCTGCTGCTCCAGGGATTGCTTAGTCAGCGTGTGCATCTCATGATATCATGAGGGGAAGAAAACTTGCCTAGTCCCCCTGGGTGTTCCTGACTAAAAGGTTGTTTTTCCTAAACAGTAAACTAGGAAATTAATAAAACAGCTAGATTTTGTGTATTTCCTTGTCACTCCCCACCCCCTGCTTCCCTCACCCCAAATCTCTTGAACAATTTGTTCAGTCAGCCTCAAGTTTCTTAAAAGGACATTCTACCCTGAGTTAATATCACGCCTGTGAAAGTTCAGGCTGATTATTTTTCCTCTAGAGAGGGAGTCAAAATTGGGCTTATAATGGAGGTCTTGTTTCAAACAAGGATGAAAGAATTTAGCATTTCTGACATCAGTGGGGTGGCACAGGCGTGGAGGCGCATGCGAGCGGGCGGGGGGAGCTGGGCTCTTCTCTGCTCCACTGGTTTTGTGAAGGACTCTTTCACTGGTGGAGGTTTATCCAAACCCACCTAAACACATGTACATATTTATTTACTAAAGCAAACCAGGCTACAAATAGGACCAAACCCTGCATTTAAAAGTCCCTACAAGCAGCCCCTCCACACCAAAATCTTTCTCCAGCCCTTGCTTAAGAAAAGGCCTGGGAGAGTTTATTTTCCTCAGGCTTTACAACTCATTGTTTTCCACAAAAGCACCCCTCTGCTTTTCCAAGACTAAGGATAATTCTGTGGCTAGAGCATATGACTAGGACTTGGGGTTTTCTTCCCAGCTGTTGCACAGACTTCTTGTGTGTCCTTAAGTAAATCTGATTAATCATGCTGCACATCTGTAAAATGGATGCACTGCTCTTTCTCCTCATTCACAGAAGAGGCTGCGAGCCTTTTAGACCTTTATAAGTCAACTGAATAAAAATGGAAATAAACAGGCATGAAATTTTGTGTACAAGTGCTTGACAAGGAAATAGTGGATTTCTTTCTTTTTTATGTATTTGTCAGAGCTTAATTATTTCTGTACAAGGTTGGGTGCAACATTTGTATTATGAGCTTATGAGTTTTTCTTCTAAACTGAAGAGGATGTTTCTTTGAGTGAGCCTTTTAATTTTTTTTTTAATGAAAATGAGCACCCTAAAAGTTACTTTTTTAAATGAAGAAGAGGAACGCTCATCTTGCCAGTATTATGTCACCATCCACACCTGAACCCTGCTGTGAAGAGAGACAATTGCCCCCTTCCTGTGGTTGTCTGTCACACTCACCATCCCTGTCCTTTGAGTACTTCATGAATATTGATGGAAATACCTCCAGGAAAAGGCATCTACCACCACAGGCACTTTCTGCTGAAGTTACTTTCAGAGCTGAAGTTACAAAGGTGTCTCCAGATATGTGGTGTCCTTTTAGGGTTCAATCTGGCTTGAATTAGAAAGAGCTACATCTGGATAAAAAGCAGTATAGGATCAATATATTCAACCATCTGCACTTTAAAGAGTATAACAACAACAATTCATTATGGGCCAGAGTTTTTCAAGTGCCTGGTCAACTTTTCTGCCTCACTTTCAGCTGTTCATAATGTGATACCTCAGAGGGGGTTAGTTTTCTGTGTGCTGAATATTCACAGCTGAAACCAAATTCTTCTGACAAAGGGGGTCCTTTCAATTAATTCAAGATTATGTTTTGAAAATAGTGTGCAGAATTACTAGCTGAATTGAAGTATCAATGAAGATTAAAAAATTCTGCAATCATCCTAATTTCTAATTTATATTATCTCTTCAAAATTCTTTTCTAATAATTTTTCAGGTGTCATGTGGCTGAAAACAGTAGTAAAATATGGGAACAGCTCAGTAGAATCATGAGACTTTAAAAGTTTTTAATTTTTTTTTTTTTTTAAATTACAAACCACTTACAAAACTGCAAGTCTTAAATTTTGCATATTTGTGCCAGGAAATTTGCATTAATTTTGTCAAACTGTGATCTGCACCCTGAACTTTAAAGCATAAGAAACATTCCCAGTGCCAAAAGTTCAGGCTGCAAGTATTTACGGGAGTGGCTGAAAAATGAGATTTAGGAAGTAGTTCAAGTTCTGTTCACATTTTTCAGTTTTCATTCATCTCCTGTTACATTTCTAAGCTTTCTCATCAACAGCAAGCCCAGATGATTCACTGAAAGAACATGAGTGAGTTGATTATGTCACCACATTTCTCCAGGAGCTGGAAATTTAAACAGAAGAGTTTCATGGAGTCATGATAAATCCCATGCATTGGCAAAGTTAATTCACTGCAATGTGTACCTGTCTCTGTTTGTAACAATTTAACTCAGTACTGTACGGAGATGATGCTGTTCCTGCTGACAGTGATTACAACATTGTGCAGGAGCAAGGTGGGGACATGGAGAAAGGCATGGAGCTGTGTCAGGGGAGGGTTAGGGTGGATATCAGGAAAAGGTTCTTCCCCCAGAGGGTGTTGGGCACTGAACAGGCTCCCCAGGGAATGGTCACAGCCCCAAGGCTGCCAGAGCTCCAGGAGAGTTTGCACAATGCTCTCAGGCTCAGGGTGGGATTGTTGGGGTGTCTGTGCAGGGCCAGGAGGACTTGATGCTCCTTGTAGGTCTTTTCCAACCCAGGATATTGTGTGATTCTGTGATTTCAGACATGGTTTTCTGACAAAAATCCTGATCAAAACGAATGTGTCATGGGTTAGATTCTGATTCCAGGCTCGGGATGTGATTTGTGTGCTTTGCATTCCACAGGCTTCTAGTGTGAGCCTGGGCTGTCAGCCCTCTCAGGTGGTAGCTTCCTGCTTTGCCTATGGTGACAGCCACCTCTGGTCTCACAGCAGGTTTTCAGGATCATGGCAGCTCCTTTCTGAACCATTCCTAGCTTTTCAATGTCCTTGCAGCAAGCCCAAACAGTAGCACCACATTCTCCTGTCAGACACTGACAGATGTTGCTGATGTGTTGAGCCCAGATGTGAAAAGCTCACCACACAGATCCTCCACCCAGGTGGAGCCCCAGGGAGCCCATCTGGGTGCTCTAACACTCCCAGGGCCTTTCTCCAGCATTAGAGGCACACAACATTTTAGAATTTTCCTTATTTTGACAGCCAGCAACTGCCAGGCCTGGAATCTGTTTGGTTTTTTATCAAGCAGGCTAATAAATGATGCTGCACTGCTAAATCTGTCTTATTCAGCATCTTATGATTATATCAGCCTGTCTTAACCCAGCCAAGTGTATTTACATGAAATAATGGAATGAGTTTTGCAAATTCCCCCCCCTCCTTTTTTAAAAAATATTTTAAGTGACTGTCTAGCCAAGTTCATTTCCTCTCCTGTCTGAGCTCCTCTCTGAAATATATTATCCCACTTATTAGAAGCCAATAGCACTGTGCTTTGCTTTTCTTCCACCCTCTCAGAAGAAGGAGCATGCAAGGGATGCTTGGATTAAGTGAGTGGGGCACCCCAGAGCTGGGATTCCTTATGAATGAGCTCACATCCTCTCTCCGTATGATAAGAGGAATGCTGTTTGCATCCCGGAGCTGGCTGCATAAACACACACACACACTTGGATGGGGGAGCACTTAGCCTAAGCAGAAACTGGGATATCCAAAAGATCTCAGGGACAGGGGATCATCTGGCAGCCCCCTGCTAGGACAGACCAGGCCACTCCTTGGTGGCCATGGTCCCTCATTCCCGGTGAAATCCATCTCTCCCGGGAGGGGGAGGGCAAGAGGGGAGAGGAGATGACAGATCCCTGTTTGCATTCTTCAGAGGGAGCAGCTGCAATTGTCTTACTCCAGTATGTCAACATGAAATTATGACAAATCAGGCCGGGATGGACCGGCAGATGAAAACAATAAGGAGGAAGCGGAGCAGAGGGGAGCTGAGAAGAATGAATGACACCTAGAACTCAAGAGGCCTTTACCATCCTGGTGGGAAATGCCTTTGGAAATGTAATAGGATTGCAATAGGACTGAAGTCTGTGGGTATGCCTGAGCATATGCTGAGTTTTCAGGTTTGTTTAAATCTGCCTCTAAAATACTTCTCTTTTTTTTTTTTTTTTTTTTTTGCATTCCATAGGAGGGACCTTTCAAAAATTAACCTGAGAGCAGCTGGAAAAGGCTAGTCTGACACCTTTTCCTGTGAATGGTACACAGTCAGGATTCCCACAGCACCAGCTTAGCACCCAAGACTCTTACACTCAATGTGATGCCAGGCTTTGACCTTGGCAAAGGTAAGGAAACCTCTCTGGCTCCACAGTTGCACAGTTTCCTTTTATTTCTTTACTTTTTCATTTAAAGTAGTGCTGCTTGGTAGCAAAGGGAGAGCTACCAAGAGCAAAGCTTCAGCTTCCTGTCTCCTTTCTATCTAATGGAAGTCCTTGAAATGGGATGCAATGAATATTTCCTTTATTAAAAACTGAGCCTTCTCCAACCCACACAGTTTCACAACACTTGATAGAATGCACATTTTTCCAGTTTCTTTTTTTTTTTTTTTTAAACAATGTCCAACAATTAAAAATAAATCACTGAAGGGGCCATATTCAACATTAATGTAACTAGGAGCAGTTCCCTCTGGTCCCAATAGGAGATATATTTACTTTCACCAGAGCTGAATCTGCCAGCTTGTGGACACTTCAGATTTAGGATTGCCACCAGTGCCTGCTAAGAGTGGTTTATAAACTTGCTCAGGTTTGTGGATCTATCAATTTAGTGCTGTTCTGCAAAAGAAAGAAGGGAAAAGGCAGTGAACACAGGATTTTTCCTGAAAAGCTGGCTTTCTTTGCCTCTATCCAGGTTGTGCTGCCTCTCTGCCTGCTGCAGCTGGCTGGCACCTCGGAGGAGGCTGCCACGTCACACCTTGCTGGAGTCAGGGAGAATGTGGTGGGTTTGCTCTGGAGGGTGGAGGGTGCATGAAAATATTTTCTGTGGTTTCAGTTTGCATGTCTGCATGGAAAAGTCTAGGGAAATGTAATAGGTATGAATCCAGGAGGATCCACAGAAGTATGTGAGGACAGATTTCAAGGAAACGAGTGAAAACCCCCAAAACCTTTTCAGGGGAACATATAGTCCCAATAAGCTTTCAAAATCTATAATGATTTTTTTCTCTTAAATTCCACAGGAGTTTTCCATAGGTTTGGTTCAAACCTCCCCTTTCCTAATCTGTAAACCTTACATTTAAGTGAACTGAGAGAATTTTGCTCTGTGCTCACTCACTGCATCTCTCATCAGTGGCACTTTCCTAAGTGCTCTGAAACCCTTTTGTGCTTGTACTGCTCTTCTGAGACAGTGGGAAGTCCCCAGGCTTGGAGTCTGAATGAAAGAGCTGCCTTTCCCCTTGTAATCTTAAGAACTTCAAGTAATGTGACAAACATATCCTGCAAGATCATATCCTTCCTGTTGGGTTTGCTCTCATCAGGCACAATGCCCTGATGTAACTGTTCTGCAGATCCATGGCATACATCTTCTCCTGGAGATCAGCACAGGAAGGACAGGGAGCTGCTGGAGCCAGGGGACACCAAAGGATCAGAGGGATGGAGCAGCTCTGCTGGGAGGAAAGGCTGAGGGAATTGGGATTGTTCAGCCTTGAGAGGAGAAGGCTTTGGGGTGACCTCACTGTGGCCTTGCAGTGCCTGAAGGGAGCCACAGGAAAGATGGAGAGAGACTCTTGACAAGGGCCTGGAGTGACAGGACAAGGGGGAATGGCTTCACACTGACACAGAGCAGGGTTAGATTGGATATTGGGAAGAAATTGTTCCCTATCAAGGTGAGGAGACCCTGGCACAGCTTACCCATAGAAGCTGTGGCTGCCCCTGGGTCCCTGGAAGTGTTCCAGGCCAAGTTGGATGGACTCTGAGCAAGCTGGGATAGTGGAAAGTGTCCCTGTGCATGGCAGGGGGTTGGAATGAGATAATCTTTTAAGGTCCCTTCCAAGCCAGGCCTTTCTATGATTCTTTCTCCCTGGCCTGAATGAGACAGAAGCAGAAGTGTGTGCTGGGAAGCTCAGCTGAAACACTGGAAGAGTTGCAAACTCTGAAAGGCAGAAACTATGAAATTATCATATACAGGCTATCTAGAAAGCACTTTACAAAGAAGGATCCAGGTCAACATCACATTTAAAAGGTCAAGTCCCCTTATTTTGACCTCATGTTCCACCTGCTTGGCCATCACAAGCTACCAAAATCCAAATTTTTTTTTGCATGTGTCACCTCCCTAAACTGTTCCTGTATTTTACTGTGATGATTTAATGTAAACATACACATGACTAAAGACATACCCCTTACCCTGCTGTGTACCCTAATTCTTGAGCTTTTTCCTCCCATGTGCTCTTGTTCCAGAATTAGGAATCTCCTATGGTATGTGGGGCTCAGCACCAGCAGGCAGAGCCATGGTACTTTTGCCATGAATTTGTTCTGCACATGAGTGGTGAATCTGGTGCTCCAGGGAGGTGCAGGAAAAGGAACAACTGTGTGTGAACACTGTGTGTGAGAGGCAGTCACAGGACAGAGGCTTTGTGTGCCCACCTGAACACCTCTTGGTGCTGAATGAGGCACATGGGTGCTCACAAAGAGTAGAGACCAAGCAGAACTGAGATCTCAAACCCAACCTCCAAAATACACCCTTGGCACAGTCCCAAGATGCTGAGTTTGAGATCAATCACTGTGGAATCACCCCCTCACTACTGTTGGGAGCTGAAGCACAGAAGCACTGAATGACTTGGTCAGACACAGGAAATCTTGAGGGCCCAGGAGCTGTCCCTTTTATAGAAGTCTCTGTCAGGTGCTTTACCATAAAACCAAGACTCTTCTCAGAACAGTTTTCCCAGGGCCTTGCACTATGTTTTACTGTAACAAAGTTGGTTTAAAAATAATGACATTTTTCCTCTGAACATGTGACAGCAACAAAGGGGAAGCCCTACACTTGTGTAGGTGAAGAAATGAGAATGTGCAAGCAGAGAATAGGAGTTTATTCTCCCACACTTTCTGTTTTGCTTAACAATACTAACCCCCTTTAACTTGCAAGCACTGAGTGCATCAGTGCCTTTTACTTTCAATTTGAATCACAAGTAATTTTAATCTGATTACGATCTCACAAGGCACCTACTCACTGCATTCCACACCTTTGTGAGCAAATTCCTGGTTCCTAATGATCACAGAATCATAGAATATAGTGAGTTGGAAGGTACCCACAAGGATCATCAAATCCAACCCCTGGCCCTTCACAGCACCAACCCCAAGAATCATCCCGTGCCTGAGAGCACTGTCAAAATGCTCCTGGAGCTCTGGCAGCCTTGGGGCTGTGACCATTCCCTGGGGAGCCTGTTCAGTGCCCAACACTCTCTGGGGGAAGAACCTTTTCCTGATATCCACCCTAACCTTCCCCTGACACAGCTCCAGCCATTCCCTGGGTCCTGTCCCTGTCACACAGAGCAGGGATCAGAGCCTGTCCCTCCTCTTCCCCTTCTGAGGAAGTTTAAGCTTCATGCCAGCTTCAATGAGACACAGTTCTAGTCTTCTGTCTTTATTCCTCACTCTGTTCCCATAACTCTGACTTTTTGTTCCAGTTTATATCTGGTCTGGTTCACTCCTGCTGCCTCCTTCTTGGTCTCCCAACCACTGCTCTCTGCATCCCCCTGAGCTGCAGTGGCAGCCACACCTCAGAGCAGCCACTAGAAACAGCCCTCAGTTTTCCTTGGCCTGGGCCAGGCAGGTCAGCAGAGGCAGCCCCAGGGAAAGCTGGGGTTTGTTCCTGTTTTCTTGGTGAGACTTGAGGAGGACCTTCTGTTCTCTTTGTGTCCCAGGTTCCAGGTGAGGACTTTGAGGATTTGAATTTGGACTCTGAAATGTCACCTCAGAAGTCACCACAGAGATACTTTCTTTTCAGGCATGGTTGAGACAATCTTTCTTTCCACCTCTTTGTTCTTATAATCAACTAAACTATTTTTTTTTTTAATGTCTAGGGAAAAGCCAAGCCAACAGTTTAAGATCTTTTCTGCTATGGACAAAGGTCTTGTACAGGTAACACATCAACCTAGTAATGTGGAAAAGTGATAATTCACTGAAAGCAAGATCTAATCTGCTAAGAGCTCTTACAACAAATCACTGTCCTGACTGCATAGCAAGTATCTTACTTCTGGCTGCCCTCAGATGCTCAGAGCACTTTTATGCCATATTTCCACAGGGTGAGATCTCTTCTGGTCACCTCCCATTCCCATCACGAGGGGACAGTGCCAGCATGCATCCAGGAGGGCTGAAAGAAGTTAAAATGAGAAGATCAGTATCTTCTACTTTGAATATTTTTATTCTTTTACCCTTTAAATCTTTCCAAGTTCTAAAATCTTGATCAGGAACAATGACATAATTTGTGCTCAGCTTCCAGTTCTCATTGTCACTTGATTATTTGCTGTTTCTTCCTTGCAGCTGCATCTCCCCACTTTCTGTGGAGGAAACAGCTGCTACTTCTCTTCTCTTGGGCCAGGATGCTGGTACTTTTTGTCTCATTTGGTACATACTGAAATCAATTTGTTTGACATGCTAAGGAGGGTCTATCATCTTTGACAAGATCCTTCCTTCCTTCCTTCCTTCCTTCCTTCCTTCCTTCCTTCCTTCCTTCCTTCCTTCCTTCCTTCCTTCCTTCCTTCCTTCCTTCCTTCCTTCCTTCCTTCCTTCCTTCCTTCCTTCCTTCCTTCCTTCCTTCCTTCCTTCCTTCCTTCCTTCCTTCCTTCCTTCCTTCCTTCCTTCCTTCCTTCCTTCCTTCCTTCCTTCCTTCCTTCCTTCCCACAAGCTGTGGCACTCCTGCTACAAAGAGCAATAAACATTAAAAAAAAAAAAAAAAAGAGATGTGGAAGGAATGTGCTTCAGTAAAAAAAAAAAAAAAGCAGAAAAGCTTATTGTTTTCCCAAAAAGTGGCAAAAATACCTTGTTTCTTCAAAATCCTCCCATTTCTGCCACAGAGACTCATAATCCCTATGTGCACTGTAGTGCACATACTGAGAGTTTTGAGAGAAAGTATTTATTTTCTTCTTTCTGTTTTTTTCTCTCATTCAACTGTGTTACATGATAGATGGAGTCAGCTCCTTTGGGTTTTCCATGGCCTTCTTTCTAATCATAAGTCCTTTGAGAAATGTGGAGGAGGGGCCAGTCTCTTCTCAGAAGTTATGGGAAATGGAGACCGATTAAATCATAGGCTTTGCCCTGTCAGTAAAAATGTAAAAATGTCAAACATGAAAAAAACGTATTTCCATATTGGGTGATGTGTGGGGTTTTTTCTCAGCTATAATTGCTCTAGCAGTATAAGAAAGCAACACAAGGTTTAGATTAGTCAAGCACATTTTTGCACAGTGTATATAATAACAAAAATCCTAGACCTGCCAACCCACCCCCAGGCCTTGAATTTTTGGTAGACTTTCTAGTAAAGTTCCCTCTACAGTCCTTAGGGGAGTCTTCAAGGGTGAGCTGATAAAGACATGCCTCTGGTACCATTTGCATTTTTACATCTTGAGCTGCACTGCCATCTCCTCTGTCTGAAATTTGTTCCATTGATGTTCCACTCAGTGGGAGCAAAGACAGCCCCAGTTCCCCCTGCCCTGGAGCAGCCCAGCTCCCCTGTCATGGCAACTTTTCTTGTTGGTGGAATGCCACAGCAGCAACTTGAGCCCACTGCCCTCTCTGCCACACAGCCCAAGGTGTTGTGCTTCTGATTGCAGAGTGGAACCCATCCCAGTTGCCTTCATGCATTGTTGCTTTACTTCCCCTGTCTCAAAGATCAGGGTAAGACCCTGAACAGAGTTCTTCTCTGTCTTTGTCCTTCAAAAAATTCAAAATCAGCTCCTAATTAGTTGTTGAGGCAAACAGATAGCCCAGTGTGAGTAGTGGATGCTGCATCATCCTCGAGCAGTCATTTGAGGCAGGTAGTAGGAATTCAGCTCTGGCAGGAGAGCTTTATTTTGGTGGCCACAGAAGATGGCTAACCCCCCAGTTTGGACGGGTTGTTTAGCTTTTAAAGAGCTAAAGATAGGAGAGATAAATCTTATTAACTGTGAGTTGGAAGGTGTCAGACCTTGCCAGGGGTAAAGAGCTACTTCATAAGCATAAGGAGGGCAGATTCTGGAGCAGGAGGGGGGTGAGGGTGGGCTGGACTGAAGAGGCTTCAACCAGCTAGAAGAGCATTTTCCATATGTCAGAGCAGAGGCTGCCAGCTTTGCTCCTGCTGAATGCTACCTTTCCCCATGATTAGTCCCATTGATTTTCTCAGCTCTGCTCACAGGGAGCTAGACCAAACCTCGTGCTTCAGCCCCAGGAAAGGAGCCACCCACTGCTGAGCTACCGCTGGGACAGACCTGTCTCCTTGCTGCTCTGGGAAGAGAGCAAAGCGTGACGGGTCTGGAGCTGGCACAGCACATGCTTCTTGCTGCCAGATGCCTTGGGAAAGGAAATGAAGGATCCATCAAGTTCTCCCTTCTTCCCACTTGGGCTAAGGAAAGGGCATAGTCCGCACAAGGCTATTATTCCCCTGTGTGTGAGAAGCAAGACACAGGACACGTTATGGCCCCTTGCTCCTTGCATTGGCATGCTGACCATGATCTGGCCCAGAGTGAGGTGCTACTCTGCATGAAAAAGGGGCAGTGCCTGGCTCTCAGTGGCCAGAAGGTTTTACATGGCCCAGAGCATGAGGTCAGTGCAAGCCCCTTGAAGAAAGGTGTAGCGACAATGCATCTAGTGCATTTACTGAAACACAAAAGCCATTTACAAGAAGAGGGAAAAAGAAAAAAAAAAAAACATAAGGAAAAGAGAAAGGCATGCATTTATTCTCAGGGCAGAAAGAGTGTATGTGCCATCGAGCACCACTGAAAGGCAGAGGGTTGGTCTGCCACAATGCACCATTTGCTGGAGGTTTCAGCCCCTCTATGATATTATGGCTGGTGCCTCAGAGACCTTGCTTTGCCTACCAATGTAATTGGCATAGCCTGCATGCTTTTGATGGGGTTTTAGCTGCTCCCCAGCAATTCTGCTGAATGATTCTGTGGGACCTGTGGGTGTGCAAAGCCCCCATATTCCTCACTGACCTGCCCCTCTGGCTTGCTTGTCATGCGATTTACACTAACTAGCACTGTCCTTGTAACTCTAAGGTAAGAAGTGAAACCCCTTTCTTTTCCCCCTAATTGTTCCACTGATTTTACAGTTACCAAGCTGTAAAGCACCTCATCACTCTTGTTAATTCTTTCTTCCTTTTGAGCTGCCAGTTAGTAATCAATTATTACCCTTGTCATTCATGCTGCAGCACAGCAGCTGGTCACAAGAAGCCTCTGTTTCATTGGGCTGGAGCCAATCAAGTCTCTCCAGCTGTCCCTTGCTGCTCTGAATCATAATGTACAGTACTTGTTGCTTTACAACTTCCTTTACCAGACTGCTTTAAAAAAAAAAAAAAAAGAAAAAAGTTTTTGCTCCTAGTTCTACCCTCATGGCACATCTGGCTACTGGAGGTTAAACTAAACTCCCCAGCACTGTATTTTTATGAGGGCTGGGGGAAATACCCTGCTAATGCTAGCACAACAGATATTTTTGTCATATTCTCTGTTTTATGCAATGACTGCATTGATATAAAGACTGCTGATAGATCAAAGGTTTCACTGGTAAAACGATATGAAAGGCAGAGACATTAACATCCATCAAGGTCCTGTTAGGATTTGCAGAACAGGGGTTCTGGGCCTCCCAAGTGAAACCTAGCAGGAAGGTCTGCGAGCTTGCATAGCAAATGAAAAGAAAACAAGAGAGGGCACACAGAATATTGGAGGAGGTAGTGACCCACAAAATAGTAGCAATTCGAGTTGCAAGGCACCCTGATTGAATTGCAGTGGAGGCAAACACTCCCAGGCTTGCCGGTGTTGTTCCGAGGCGATGTGCTCTGAGCTATCAGCTGGGCTTTCAGAGTGGCAAACAACAGTACCACCAGCTTGCCTGGCTGTCTTTGTCCCCAGCTCCCACTGCTTGCTGTGGAGACAAGAAACCTTGTGAAAATAGCCAAGATGAGAAGTACTGGGGAGAAGCAGCTGTTTTGGGGAATTGAGATTATCATCCTGTAATTTACCTTCCCGTCTATGCAATTTAATCAAAAGGGAAAAACCTATTTCACAAGTCTGCTACTGATCTGGGTATTTTGATTGGCTTCAGCTAAGAGTCACGGGAATAAAAGTTTGGGATACATCTTTCCCAGTTACTTCTTTTTCTCTCTCGTCTATCCCAAGGAACCAGTTTCATGGGAGCACTAAGCAACAAATCAAGGCATGGTCTAACCCCCACTAATTACCACCTGTTGCAAGATTTTGTCCCTCTGATGCTTAGAAACATAATTAGTGTTAACTATGTGATGCCCACCAATGGACATCTATTCTATCTATATATAATCTATTACATTATGTAAAAGTGGGTAGGTTTTATTGCTGCTACTGCACCTGAAACCAATAAACTCCACTCTGCCAAACTGAGCACAAAAAGGGTTTTACAAGGGCACTGTGCAAATCATAGCAGTCAGTGAATGTTTGCCATGGGCTTGGTAAGAGTTTTCATCAAAATTGTGAGCTGTAGAGAGGTAAAAAGCAATGCAATACTTTTTTGCAACCTCTATTCCATGTGACAAGTCCTACTGGTCTTTGTGCCAAAGCACCTTGGGAGTGATGGTGGTGCAGTGCTCTTCATACTGACACAGGAGCCTTGGAAAGGCCAGCATCATGGACTGCAGTGCTGTGCAGGTGTATCACACTGAGATGAGAGAGCACAGGTGTCAGGCCAGGTGTTGATCCTAAGGAACTGTGAAACACAATCACGGAATCATTAAGTTTGGAAGAGATCTTCAAGATCATTGAGTCAAACTGTCTGATCTCTACTGTGTCAACCAGACCCCAGCACTCAGTGCTACTGCCTGTCATGTCTTGAACACCTCCAAGGATAGTGATTCCACCACCTCCCTCTGCAGCCCCTTTCAAAGTTTAACAACCCTTTCAGTGAAGAAATTCTTCCTGATGTCCAACCTGAACCTCCTCTGGTACAGCTTGAGACCATTTCCCCTTGTCCTGCTGCTGGATTCCTGGGAGCAGAGCCTGACCCCCACCTGGCTGCACCCTCCTGTCAGGAAGTTGTGGAGAGTGGGAAGGTCTCCCCTAAACCTCATTTTTTCTGCCCCCTCAGCAACTCCACATATGACTAATTCTCTAGAAAAAGGGCAATTTCAGCCTCCCCTTCAGTTCTATCAACTCTGCCCAGAGGAGCGAATGTCTCTGATGTGAAGGTTGTGTTGGCCAAGCACTGTGACAGGTAGGCTGCTTTGGGACCCCTAAGAGCCCCCCAGGCTGCTTTGATGATGTCCATATGGCCCAGCCCAGCGCTGTGTGAAGGCCCTTTTGAAAGGCAGGGTGCTTTGTCATTGTGCACTTTGAGGGTGGGATTAGTTCTTGGTCAGGGGCCAGCACCCGGGTGTGCTCTGCTGGTGCCGTCCTGGTTTGCCATCAGTGCCCGGCTTGGACACGGAGTCTGCTGGGGTGTGGTGCTGTTCAACACACTCGCAGCTGTGACTGGCTCTCAAGGAAAAGACAAGCTCAGGAGTCCTCTTCAAAGAGCAAAAGTTTTCAAACAAATGGCATTTTCCATTTTCAGAGAAAGTGGCCTTTTCCATTGGTGTATTTGGGAATCTGGTGCCGTGAAATCCTATAGGCACAGAGCTGACACAGAGTGTCAACTCTGGGGGTTTTCCAAATTTTCTGGCCTCCCAGCATTTTTTCTAAGCTTCACCTAATAGCATTAGTCCTTAAAACCAGTGAGGAGAAGCATGTGGTGAGAAAAGAGAGAGAGCTGTATGGTTCTGGTGTTCCATATTGTCCTGGAAGAACTGCTGGTCAGGCTTCATAACCTCTGTCACTGAGGACATGGCAAATTTGCACTGAATATTTCATTGATCTTCATGCTGTAAAAAAAAGGAAGTCTCTTGAAACAGACTAATCTTAAAAGTATATTTTGGAGTTATTCAAACTTTGAGGAATCCAAAAATCATTACTTTTATATGCCTCTTTAAATGACAAAAATAAACTCTTTATAAAGGAAAAAAAATAGCACTTGTTCCAGTACAGAAGGTGTTTGATCTTATTAAAACACTCCAAGACTACTTTTTTCTTTGTATTTTTTTTTGTTTTGTTTTTTTTGGGTTTTTTTGGGTTTTTTTTTTGGAGATCTGTCATTTTGCATTGCCTTTAATATTCTCCCATTGCTGTTTGCTTGTGTCCATACAAATTATTAAATGGTCACATTAAATGAGCAGTCGTGGTGGACTCCATCTTGCTATACGGCATAAACTTTCACAGTGAAATGTCAAAAGTATTTCTTAAAAATAATATAATATGCATCTAAATATATCATAGGTACATTTGGAATTATGTGAACTAATATTAGCATGTCTACTGGCATAAAAATACTGGGAGGTTCTTATGTTGCAGAGAGGAAGAGAAGAAAGGCTAAGGCACCTTTTACACTTCACCTCCTGCTTAGATCTGGTGGAGAAGACTGTAAATCTTCTTTGCCTTCTCTGTCCCAAAAGATGAGCTTCAGGTCTAGTTCATAATCTTATTATTATGGGATTCACAGCAGACTAGGACCATTGGATCAGGCATTCTTTCCTCTTTGGAATATCTCTATCCCAAGCTGCCTGGTATCAGCAGAGTCACAGCTCAAAGAAAAACCTTCCAGGGCCAAGGAAGAAGAAGTTTATATGCTTTGCAGAAAAAGTCTTATACAATTTCACATTTCTCTGGAAATTCAAGTCAGGTTTCAGTTCACCTACTATGAAGTGTCCAGGTGAGACTGGACACTGGGGCTATGAATGCCTAAAGGAAATAGTGGGAATAACAGTGGCCTTGTCTATCTTTATGCATCTTTATGAGCTTACTCAGTAGCTTATTTCCCTTGGAGCCACTAAATCACAGAATCACAGAGTGGTTTGGGCTGGAAAGGATTTTAAAGATCATCCCATTCCAATCCCCTGCCATAGGCAGGGTCACCAGTCAATGGACACAAACATGGACTCCTAGTTTGGGTGTTATGATCTCTCTCAGATGTCCTTGCTCTGAAAGGAAAAACTGTGTCCACTATTCAGCTCATCTGAAATGATGAATTTCTGTTTGTAGTTTAATATTATGGTGAATCTTGCTTTAGGATTTGTGACATTAGGCCACAAATATCTCTCTGCAGGACACCAAGGTCAGTGTTGTGTCATCTCACCTCATTGGTTCAAGCTGTTGAGAGGTCAGTCCTGTACCAGCAGTGTTTATGCTGTGTTGTGCATTGCTGCTGTCCAGCTTTGTGTTAGATCATGCACCTCTGATGGCTCTCCAGCAAAACTCAAGGCAAGAAGCTTCTTAAAGCAGTGATCCCATCAGGAATGGCAACACTAAACATGATCTTGGATTTTTGTTATTTTTTTTAAGCAACTCTACAGTTCTAATGTTATAGTTCAACTTTTGCTGTTTGTGTGGCACTTAATTTGCAAGGTACCAGCTCTATCTGCCTTGTAAGAAAGAGAGATTTTCTGTGAGATTCCTGAATATAAACTTCCACACCCAGAGTTTTATTCTGTTCAGTGTGATTCATAGAGCAACACCTTTTCCTTTCTTCAACTAATACCCACATCACTTTTCTTCTAAATCTCGATTTCCAGGTATTTTGCTCCCCCCACTACCCTGGAATCAGAGGTTTGTGGTTAATAGCTTCCTGGATACACAGCCTGCCTTACACACTTTGCAAATTAAAGACAACATCCCACTGAAATAAAAATCAAGTCTCATAAAAACACAAAAGAAAATACAGAACAGGGCATTACCCAGATGTGAGATACTGGACTAATTTCTCATCTTCACTGGACTTTGTGCTGTGGAAATGAGAGTGCTGGTGATCATGGGAAAAGTGCTACTGGCTTTTCTTGTCATAATAAGCTGGTCTTTTGAATATAGTCTGGTGGCTCATTCACTTTATAGCTACAGTTTTCTATTCAGTTTGACCAGCCACTTGGAATTCCCAAGTGTCAGCTGCACAGTTTAAAAAACTGCTTTCTAAAGGATAATTATGCAGACCTATTTTTAGATTCCTAAGTACCTGCTTTTAGAAGCAGAATTGTGGATTTAGGCACCCATCTTAAAAGTGCAGCCCACAGCAATGCATTGCTGCCCAGACTCCTGACTTGGGGCTGAGCTAGGAGGATGACACTGTTTGTTTGTCCCATGTCAGTGTCTCTCCATGGCTTGCCTATGGCCAAAGACTTTACGCACTTCCATAAACAAATGCCCCCACGAGAATTGGGATGAGCTCTCCAATTGATGGCTGTAGTTTGGTGAGAAATTTACCCCACTGCCTTCAATTTTCCACCTTGCTTTGGGCTGTGGTCACCCAAGGATTTGTCCATGTTTACTGGACAAGCCATGCCAATTAGAAGTATTTTGGATTTACCAGGTCCCTCTGCATCAGCTGCAAATGCCACCTACAAGGAACAGAGAGAAGGCCATTGTAGGAAACCCACATCTAACACTGGATTTGAGTTTCAGAGCATTTTGAAACTCCTAGAAAAAAGCAAAATTCCAGTTTCCGAGCATCCCTGACTCAGTTAATGATCTCAGTTGTCTTCTAGGATTTTCTCCAGACTAAAATGACCCATTTTCATTGGGCCACTTTGCAGAATGAGTTCTCACTGAGATTTTCCTCAGCTGCAGAAATCTCCAGGTCATGTCATATCTCAGAGGTTTTCTTGCACAGTTTTGGTCTGCTGGACACAAGTGAGGCTCTCTGAAGCTACCTACACCTTTTCTGTACCCTGCTTCATTCACTGGGGCATTTTTTCTCCCCCTTTATCCAGGCATCTATGATTGCCATTTCAATTTTGTGCTTACTCAGTGAGATTTCTAGAGGAAATCCTTCATTTCACTAGTACTGGGAGCATCCTTACCTCTAATGCTCCCTTTAGGGGCATCCCCATTGTTTGACTGGTCCCTTTATAGAACCAGTAGCTGCCCAGGAGCCTTTGGTTTGACAGATATTTAAAATCACCTAGCACTGCTGCCTAATGAAACAGCCCCATTCTTGCTCTGTGTCTGCTGGACACAGATTAGTAGAGAGAAAAAATTGACTTAAACACATTAAAGAAAAGTAGTATTTCTTTCTTCAGTTCCCCAGGACACTTCACCTGGCTGCAGAAAGACCCATGCTAGCAGAAGGGAGGAGTGGTACAGGAGATCAGATCTGCTGCTTTCAGTGTTGTCAGCCCCAAAGATTTGTAGAAGTGCAACTTAGAGGAAAATATTTGTATAAAGTACTGCAAAATGTTGGGAAATTAATATTGTAAAATATTGCAAAATTACTTTACATCTCATGGCTATCCTGACTTTCTGTATGCAGTGCTTTTTGTTGGAACACTTCTTTTGCTTTTCTGGACCATAAAGATATCTGTAGATGTTGACCACATTGTTCTTAGTTGCAATATTGGAGACTGCACAGATTTATGCTGTGAATAAAAGGAGTTTATTTTGTGTTCAATAATTTCTAGAGCAGTTTCAAGGGGTTCCATACAAGACACTTGCAGCTGATGAATCACATGAGGACAAGTAAGATTTTCCTTTCCTCCCAGACTGGAAATCTCTTCTCTCTGCAAACATGTCTTGATACTTCAGCCAAATAGCTCTTATTATTAATGAAGATCCATCAGAGATTTTAATCTAAACCCCAAACATATATCCTCATTAAGAAGAAATTCTTCCCTGTGAGGGTGGTGAGGCCCTGGCACAGGTTTCCCAGAGGAGCTGTGGCTGCTCCATCCCTGGCAGTGTCCAAAGCCAGGCTGGATGGGGCTCTGAGCAGCCTGGAATAGTGGAAGGTGTCTCTGTTCATGGCAGGGGGTGGGACTGGATGATCTTTAAGGTCCTTCCCAACCCAAACCATTCAGTGATTCTGTGATTAGACCTCCATAGTGATGTTGTCTGACAAAACCATCCCTTCCCCTGGGGGACATTTAACTCAATTCAGAAAAGGTGTGCAAGTCTTGTCTTTGCAGCTGACACTTGGGTGACACCTATAACTGGATGATTTTTATTTTGTTTCATTATTTTTCATCATCTATTTGTTGGAAATTATAGTGGTTTAAGATATGGTCAAAACATCGATACAATGGAGGTGCTCTTTCTGTACTGGTGTAATTCCCAAGTTTCTGGTTCCCTACTGGAAGAGTTTGTAAGTGGCACGAATTCTCACATTGCCTGATTATTTCTAATTTGATGTTGCTTTGGAGTGTTTTTCCCATGGCATCCCCTAATTTGGACCCTGCAGAACCAGATGTTTCCTTTTATATTGCTACTGATCACAGGAAACAAAAAATCAAAACTAATGTGTAAAAAATTTGGCAAGTGATAGCTTGAGTGCAGAATTTTGTAATGCTGAGCTGTGAGCCTCATTTTAAACTAGTTCCAAAACAGGATGTTGCAGATATGTCTAATATCCCTTTTCTACCACACCCCAGAGCAATTTCTGTTGCTATCTGAGGTATGAATTACATTAAAAAGCAGCAATAAAAATCTCACAAAGAAAGATTATATCTACTTCAACAAGCAGCAGGCACAGGTTTCATCCCTCTTGCTGGAATGGATGAACACAAAGGTGTTGCACTTTGAGACACTGTGCAGTGAGAGCCCCCCTTGCCTCCCAATGCCCTGACAGTTGTGTTACTACAGTGACAGAAACAATCATCCTGTTTGTTAGTCCTACCCAAAACTCAGAGTTATCCTTTCCCATTGCTGCTCCCATCATCTAAATAGAGCCAGGATAAAAATCAGATCTTAATCTGGCCAGTCATATGGCAATCCACACCATCCTTGATTATCAGCTCTTGTTCCCCAGCAGTGAATATGCCACAGTTCATTCCACAACAATCTCAATTTCAGGATATGGTTATTAGCAAAGTTTTGAGGGGTTTATTAACATTGTCTCTTGGTCTATGGGATGTCACAATTTGTGTAGCTTGGGGAAAAGCACTTTAAAAAACCTCCATAGTTTGCACTTTTTCTAACAACAGGCTGCTATTTATTATTGGCAAGAACAGAGCATGGGCTTTAGAATTTAAGCAAAAAAGACCTCTGGCAATGAGGAAATGAGCCTAGACATTTTTCATGAATGGGTTAGAGCTGCTTAACTCTGACTGGCTTGTTTTCTTTTCTTCCTATTCACATCACTCAAGTCCCACCTTCCTGCCTTAAAAGGCATCTCGTTCCCTGGCAGCAAGACAAGTATCTGTTTGATGTCAGCACCCTTTTATTTGCTTAAAAGCATCTTTTTTTCAAGGCAGTAAATTGAAAATGACTACCGCGTCGAGAACTAGCCAATTTCCAGCACTCTCTGCAGAACTGCTCTGCTTTCACATTTGAGAGTTATCATTAATTTTCTAATGAATAATGAGATCAGAGAGCTTGCATGCTGTATTATGTGTAGGAAAATGCTTATGTAAATCAGTATGGCTGTGGTAGCTTCCCAGGGGAACTTTAAAGCTTATCATATCATTAAATCTGATAACAATTCATTTTTTTAAAAAGTAATGCAAAAAAAAAAAAAAAAAAAAAGTCTATTCACTGCCTGTTTGTAATAATATGTTTATAATATGAAAGAGAAAGGAAGGCTGCAAGATCATATATGAGAAAATGCAATGAGAAATTCCTTAGGCCTTGCAAGCTGCACCCTGTGTGGAGGAAAAAAGCACTCGCTGTATTTACATAGCTGAACCTTGTGAAATATGTTGATTGTAATGAGAATATTGTCATCATTCAATATGGATTTCACTTTTCCAGGCTCCCTGCAATAGATTCTAAACCTTTTCTAGCACTACACTTCCAGGGACCTTAGGGGCACCATCCTCATGTTTCCCTTCTTCTTCCTTCCCATGCAAATAATGAGCTTAATGAAATTTTAACCTGTTCTTTACATCTTAGTGACAAGTGTGCTTATGGGTTGTACAGGGGCTAAAGACAGGATGCCATTTTTCCAAACAGCTTCTCCATGGATTCTAGTCATCATGTTTACCACCTAGAAAACTTTTAATTAGTCTTCCTGTTTCCTTCCTCCCCTGCTTTGTGCTGAATATAAACAGCATTTGATTTGCCAGGACTGTGCAAGCTGCAGTGTGTATTGTGGAAGCATCACCAATGCCTTCTCAAAGTCAAAAGTCTCAGTGTCCCTTTTATTTCCTTGGGATGAACTCAAGACAGAAATATGCTATTCTCATGCACAGATGTAGAGTGGGTTTAGACTGGATATTAGGAAGAAATTGTTCCCTGTGAGGGTAGGGAGGCCCTGGCACAGGTTGCCCAGAGCAGCTGTGACTGCCCTATCCCTGGCAGTGTTCCAAGCCAGGTTGGAAGGGGCTTGGAGTAACCTGGGACACTGGAAGGTGTCCCTGCCTGGATGAGCTTTTTTTCAGCCATTCTGTGATTCTATGATGAGTGAAGTTCCTGCATCTGCTCCCATCCCCTATTCCTAAAGCCATGGTTGAGCCTTAGGAGGTGAGCTATGTTCTTACCACTGTGCCCATGTGGAGCAATCAGGAACAAGTCACTGAATAATGGCTAATAATATTTTGCTTTTTGGAGCTCTTTCCCCCAGAGTCTTAAAATATTTTGAAAAAACCTGAAATTCCTGCTTCCTACTAATGCAAAGATAGAATTAGGAGGGGGTATTCCCCATTAACCCAGCCTGATGTGACACATTCTTTTCTTTCACAAGGTAGTGGATTGTGATCTCCACCATCCATTTGTCAGAAGTGAGTAGCACTGAGACTTGGGGGAACACAGGTGTGCTGATAGGAAGCCAGGAGCTTCCTCTTTTTAATCCAGAATGTCCCCTCTGCCATGTTAAATATTAGCTACACGTTTTTCCACATTTGTCAGAAAGGGGGAAAAGAATGCATCTGTTCCTCAGGGATGATGAACTGAAATTGGCCCCGATTCAGGGGAAAAAAGTCTATTCAGCACAGCACTTAAACTGAGACATAAGTGCCAGCCTGAATAGAGACAGAGTTAAGCCTCTGTTTAAATGCCCTCCTGAGCAAGGGTCATTAGCACCAGCTCTCTCCCTGCACAAAGCTTTATTCCTCATGGAAGCAGCCAGCATTCAGATGGGCATCCAAACTTTGGGGGGGGGCTTGCTCTATCTCAAGCATTTTCTGCTGCTCCTCGCAGGCCAGTTGGCTGCTGCACATTTGGGGATCCGAAGGGAAGGCTCCCAGCACTCTGCCAGGAGAGCCTTTCGAGCCTCCAGTGCTGGTTTGGAGGGCAGTGGCATGAGGTGGGGATTCATGTGAGGCAGGTGGGGACACCCTTTGAACTCCAGGAGTAATGAACACCTTTTTCTGTTGGGTACCTGCTCAAATTATTATCAAATGGCAATACTGAGAAACATTGTGGAGCAACACAAACATTCTGGCAGATTTAAAAATAAATCTGATCTTCTTCTGTGATCAGCATAAATATTTTGGATATTGCCTGTCAAAATGTGAATAAAATTGATTTATCCATAAAAACTGTTTTACCAAATACACGGATTAATTAAAAAATGTTTTCAAACACTTTTCCCCTCCCCAGTAGAAAAATTTTGATGCTTTCTTCACACATGGAGCCTTCTTGAGTTCAGCTGTTTGAACATCACCTGGATCCTTGGGGGTGAATTATGGCTGTAACTCACAGAGAGATTTTTTTTTATTTCCCAATGTTCTTGGGAGGAGCTGTTATGAGTTTGAAAAGTATTTTGGTTGTTGTTTTGTGCAGTCAAAGACAAAATATCCATAATAACTGTTGGACTCAGCTGCCTCTCTGTCACACAAGGTGGCAGATTTGTAGTTATGTGACAGAAGGGCAGGAAGAACAGGCCTGCAAATGAAAAATTTCTGAATTAAATTTAGAGGTACATTCTTTGTGCTAAAGCATTTGAATTGGGCAAAAGAAATACAGAATACATGAAGAAAATCAAGGGAAATGTTTTCTTGATATTTGGATTTTAGCTAGGTGTCAATTGCTGTGGAATATAGTACTCCATCTCTAGGAATCAAGGTCATCTAAATGACCATTAAGGGGATTTACCTTGGGGTCAGGGATGGTCACTTGTCAGGATAAGGTTTTATTGATGGATTTGACCAAGATATTCAAAGTAGTGACTGACATGTAACGAGTTTGACTTTACACTGCAAATTAAAGTTTTCCAAGGACTTTGGAATAAGAGGTATTTTTACAGCAGTGAAAATAAAAGAAAATTGAGCCATGCATTGCAAGCACCTGTAATGTGGTATGACTGGACAACAGCTCTTCAAACTCTTCCCTCAGCCTCAGATTTCTGAATTTAACATTAAAGGTTACCTGAAGGTATTTGGTTCTGCTCTTAAGCTCACATGGACCAGCCCCTTGATCTGTAAACAGTCCCACTACACATCATCCTGTGGAGAAAGGTGTTCCTCTTTGCTGGAAGTATATTCCTTGCTTCTGTGGTGATTCATAAGTGCCAGGAAAATGTATCCCCTAAGAGCTTACAAGACAATTCAGTTATGCAATGCATAAAGATCTGTCATAGGATTGTGAGAGTGATTTTGTTTTGATGGCTGAAATGGGACAATGCTGTAGAGTTATGATGGTGTTCTTTTTGACACACTCATTTCAAGGAATGTCTACCTTTAAATCACACTGCATTCCCGAGAAATAGTCATGAGTTTCACCCAAGCATTTGAATTAACTAAAAATGTTACATCCTTGACATTCCACTTCAATGGTGTTATGAAGCAGATGATGTGTAAATGAAGGGTAGCTCTGATTGCTGGGAGATGATCAGGAAGGACTGGCATTTAACAAATGACAACAGTTTCAGTCAACTTCCTGTGAGTCAATCTAGAAGTGCCATTATTCATTTGTAAAGCTGGGCAGTCACACTCAGGGACAAGGCTGAGAAATCCTTGTGAGATCCCAGCTACAGAGCTGCATCCAGCCCTGGGCCCAGCAAAGGAAGGACAGGGAGCTGCTGAAGCCAGGCCAGAGCAGGGACACCAAGGGATCAGAGGGATGGAGCAGCTCTGCTGGGAGGAAAGGCTGAGGGAATTGGGGCTGTTCATCCTGGAGAGGAGAAGGCTTTGGGGTGACCTCATTGTGGCCTTCCAGGGCTTGAACCCACAGGAAAGACTGAGACTCTTTACAAGGGCCTGGAGTGGCAGGACAAGGGGAATAGCTTCACACTGACAGAGGGGAGGTTTAGATTGGATATTGGGAAGAAATTGTCCCCTGTGAGGGTGCTGAGGCCCTGGCACAGGGTGCCCAGAGAAGCTGTGGCTGCCCCATCCCTGGCAGTGTCCAAAGCCAGGTTGGATGGAGCTCTAAGTAACCTGGGACAGTGGAAAGTGTCCCTGCCCATGGCAGGAGGTTGAACTGGATGAGCTTCCAACCCAAACCATTCTTTGATTTTGTGATTCTATGATCTATCAATGTGTGCATGGGGTGAGAAGGACTAACTTGGTCTCTGCGATTTGGGCAGTTTTATAGGAAAGACGTGAAACTGCTTCTCCCATGTCCAGTGGGAATACTCCAGCAGCCCAGAGCTGAATCTCTGCCAGTCTTCCTGCTCCAAATTGCTCCTGCTGACCAATTCCCAGCTATCTCCAGGCAGAAGGGGCCCCAGTCAGTGGGAACTGCAGGGGAGCAGGGGCAGAGGAATGGAGGCAGCTGTTGGCTGTGCGTGAGAGCGGGAGAGCCTTGAGCTGGAGAATTGGGATCAGAAGACCCTGAGAGGAAGAGGGGCCCTCCCTGCAGCTGGCAGGGCACCAGCCATAGCTGTAGCACAAGAACACAGGGCACTGGCCTGCAGGCAAGACACTGGGATAGAAGCATCCCAACAGGATGCCTCTTTTATTGCTCTTATATGGGCTGCCCACAGGGGCTGGGCTAGGAAGAGTTGTTTTGTTCCTTCTCTGAAACCATTGCAAAAGTTTTGCCCAGGGTAGTTGCAGAGCTTTGTTCTGGCTTTTCTAGCAGTTACTGGTGGTTGATTCAGTGAAAGCTGCAAGTGTTAGTGCAAACCTGGTGAGGGCTGCAGCTCTCTAAAGAGCTGCTGAGTCTCTTGGTGCACCTCAACTTCATGCATCTCCCCACATTAGCACAGGGTGGCAAAGGGCTGCTGTGCCCCAAATGGGGGGGTGAATATGAGTGCATATGAGAGTGACACTGCTTCCAGTTCCAAGGGTTTCCCAAATCCTGCACTGCTCAGATTTTTGGTTCTTATTTTCCTCTCTACTCTTTTGCAGTAGTAGTCTTCACTCAGTCTGTTTTCAAGCATTTCTCTGCAGCTGAGGGACAGAATATCACTATCTCGGATTATGAGAGCTGAGATCCACAATGGTTTACAGCAATCCAGGACCTCCAGATAAAAAAATCAGTAATCAATACCCTGATTTGCAAGCATATGATGAGAAGCAGCAATACTTAGTGTTTGGTTATAAATCAAGGACCTCTAGATATCGGTATTATGTAGATTGCCTCCAGTAGGTGTTCCTTTTCCTAGTCCTAAAGATTGATAGAAACTTAAGGCAGCTGGCTTTTCAGCTGAAGACAATGGTCGTGGCCCTTGTTGTCTTCTTCTGTGATTTTCCAGTGCAGGATGTATCCCAGCTGTTTGCCCCAACACCACATTTGGAACAACAGTCAAGCAGCTGTTTGGAGCTGGGAGTCAAGAGACACTGGGATGCTGGGATGGGGGCTAGGAATAAAAGTCCAATTTTCTTTGTGTGAAAAACACTGGAATTATCTAATCCCAGCTCTGGCTGCCCCCACAGCAACTCCAGTGACACAAATAGATGTGGAGTATTGCATTACATCATCAGGACAAACCCTAATGGCTTTATTTATGGCCCAGGCAAAGCGAGACAGAAACGAGATTCTGATCTCTGCTTACCTGGTGTAAAGTGGGAGTAACTGCAGAGATAAACTGACATAACAAAGATTAGAGCCTGGCCCCTTTGTCTGTAGCTGGTCTTAGAAGCAGCTGGCTTTTAGAAATTGCGGATGTCACATAAATCACTTGTAACAAAATGGTTCTGGACTCCAGCCTCCAGCAGCTTCTGACCATCTATCTCTGTAAAAGTGATGGTTCTCCATGCAGCTGGTTTGTGTCCAGAGGCTTTCAGCTGAGCAGAGTGGACAATCCTCCATCTCCCACAGCCTCAAGGAAGCAATGAGATTTGTGTAGCACAGGCAATCAGAAGGAGGCAGCTCGTGAGATGCCATCTGATCAGAGATGGGCCTCCAATAACGGAAGTCTGCTGAGCACAGGGCAGTCATATCTCATCTGCTGAGCTCTGGAGGGAGAAGGGTGCTGGACAAAAAGTAGCCCTGATAGCAAAGTAGATCTTGCAGTGAGATACGGCCTGGTACTGACTGCTGGCACAGCTCTCTGAATACAGCCAAGGCAGAGGAGGTAAATAGGTGTGAATAAATATACGTCACTTGTTCTTAAGCACCTTGAGAGGAGGAATGTAGACTGTTGTTCTTTTATAATAAATGTGGATTTCATTTTAAAAGACCCTGATATTCTACATAAAAAATAACATGAGGCTGCAGTGACTTTGGGTGTGCTCATCTCAGAATAATGATCGTGGAGCTGTGTCCTCTCTTTTTTGGTTCCAGGGCTGTTGGGCAGTGTATTTCACTAAGCAATTAGTGTCTGGGAAGAGTAAGATATGAGGGTATTTATACACAGGTTACACTGAGTAGAAGGCCATTTTTGTGCCCTGAAGCTGCTGTAAAGATCAGCTCATCCAAGGTAAATATAGTCTTTATTTTTAGTAGTATGTTTGAGGAGTAGCTTAACTAATAAAGGTGTTTTTTAATGTTCAAATTGCTAAAGGATGATGTCTATCTTAATTTTCAAACTGTACATATTGCTTTAGCCCTATCAGCAGTAGTTTGCACTGGCTGAAGATCTCATACTTTCACTGATCTTAAATTGCAGAAATTTCAGGTGGCTGTTACTGAACTGCATCTTTTGCCTCCTTTGATAGGTTTCACACATGTAAATTTTATTTTCTTCTCCAGAGTCTCACATAGGACTATCACCAGTGCAAACAATGTATTTAATGTGTCACAATGAATGTTACAATTTCTGGTATCTGTTGTAATGTTTATACTTGAGAAGACCAAGTCTGATTTACCCAAAGGAAAGCTGAGACAATTTGGTTACGTTTAGTGGTACCAAAGTGGGCAAAAGGTCCTGCCAGCCAAAACCTCCACCTCTAAAACATGTTATGGGCAGCTGAGCAGACACAGTCTTATAAAGACAAGTTAAGTTAATTACTTGAGTATTTATTGGTGCTCCTCTTTGGAAATGGCCTCAATTTGAGTCAGGGGAGGCCCAGGCTGGACATCAGAAGGACTTTCTTCATGGAAAGGGCGGGGGGGGAAGCATAAGAACAGGCTGCCCAGGGAGGTGATGGAGTCACAGTCCTTTGTTCAAAAAACAGCAGGATGTGGCACTCAATGCATAGTTTAGTTGACAAGGTGGTGATCAGTCAAAGACTGGACTCAACCTCGGAGGTCTTTTCCAGCCTGGATGATTCTGTAATTCTGTGTGCTTCTGTGAAGGTGTCAGTGTTTGCAGAAATAAAGGCCTAAGTTCTGCTTGTGTGAGGTCGTCAGCAGCCTGTGTTTTGTAGGCTGCAGAGAGGCTCTCTGTCAGAATGGACTAAAGAGAGACGTGCAAAGAAACCTGCTCCACCTTCCTGATTTGCAACTGTATTTCACTGCACTTGTCTGTTGTTTTTGGAAGTGTCTTTTTCAAATATTGGGATATCCTGCGATCACTCTATTCATTAACCAGCTAGAACTGAGCAAGAGGGGGGTGGCTGTTCTGCCTAAAGCACAGTTGGGGCTTTTTGTCATGTAGGAGTACCTGGCAGCTTTGCAAAGGACAATAAATGATTCCTTCCTAATGTGAGAGCAGCAGGAGCCAGGCATGCTGGTGAAAGGCAGGGCTGCTGCATCAGAGGGAAGAAGTTGCTGACACCCAAAGAAATGAGAGAGGGTGTGATAGGAAAGAAAAATATTTTGAAAAATTTTTTTGCAAGTGGGGGCTGAATAGCTCTGAGAAAAACCAGGGCATTAAACTTTTTTTCTCTTCTCTGCAAAAATAATTTCTAAAGGGTGGAGCTATAAAATACCTCGATGTTATAGTTAATATTTCAGTAAAATATTGTTGTTAAGACAGAGGTCTCTGCACACGGAATCTCTCCTGACTCCCTATCCCTTGTGGAAATTTTCTCACTTCTTCATTAAAGGGATCAAAATTTGGCCTAGAGTAGATGCCAGCCATAGCCTGAACTTTTAAATGTTCCTAATTTTATGTGAGAGAGTTGCAATTTTTCTTAGAGGGGGAGTGGCCACAAAATTCCCTGTGGAGAGCAGGAAGAGCATGTGAAGGCACCCTTCAAAGGGTTGTTTTGTGAAGGGTACAACAACTGTCTGACATCACAGTTGCTTTCCTGGCTTTTCTGGCTGGTGCTGCTTTCCCCCTTTCTGAGAGACTGGTAATAGTGGTCAGGATGCTCCAAGATGATGGGCAGAAAGCTCCCAGCAGGAAGGCACTAAGGGGGTCACTGTCTGGGAAAAGGGGCTCCTGTTTTTAAGAGGGACATACAAGGGGCATGGCATGGCTCCCAAAGCAGATTATGTGCTGAGCTTTTGCTTCTGCAGTCTCAGCTCTCCCCAGATCCCTTTCTGCAAACAGTCTGGTGGGATGGGAAGTACTAAGGCAGGAGATGTGTCCCATTATGCATCTGGCATCAGGAAACCCTTAATTTCTAGGCATCATTGTAAGGCAGGTAGTAACTAAGGGTTGATTATGTTTGAGAGCAGTAGCTTGGCAGACTGCAGAATGAAGTACAGATAAAGTGACCTTGTGATTTTGAAAGCGAGACCCATTATTTGTTTTGAAACATATTGCCTCAGTGACCCTGCAAGTTCTGCAGACATGTCCTGTCTGGAAATGCCATAACAGGTTGTTCACTATATTTTCAACTGAGTTAAGGTTTTGTTGAAATAAGGAATATCAATCAAAGGCCAGAAGGCCACATTCCTTTGGTGTTGTTGATTTCACCAGTATCTTTTGTCTGAAAGCCTGTGCTGACAGGGCATCAGGGGAGAACTCCTGGGGTGAGTGGGGATGAGTGAGGGCAGCCACATGGATCTGCATCCCTGTCAAACTTGTGTCAGCAGAGGTCAAGTTCTCAAGCTCCAGAGAGGACCCTCCAGCACCCAGGATTAGTCAGGGGGAGAGCCAGACACCCTTCACAGCACAGAATCAACATTATCTAGAGCGTGACAGGGACAAGTGGAATATAATACATGGGGGTGTGCAAGGGAGGTGCTGTTCACATCTCCAGAAAATGGCAGGGACACAACTCTCTCCCTGCCCTGAATCCTCACCTTTGTCACAGGAAATGTTCAAAATTAGATTTGTGTGTAGGGACAGTCAGACCATCATGCTGAGGTCAAGTGTATGTTGGTCTTGGTTCATTGCAGCTTTTTTTCAGGCAAGGATTTGAGTTCACATGAAACACAGCTCACATACACACAGTGAGACAGAGCTGGGTGATTTTTCTTTCCTCTTGGTGGCAAACGGGAATTTTGCTGAGAAAAAAAGCTGGTTTTATTGTCTATAAACTGTTCACAAATTTGGTATTCATTGAAAAGTTGTTTGGATAAAAAAAAGTATTAAGATACACTGATGAAACCAAAGGAAAAAATTATGTGTCCTTTTTCATCTCTTAGCATAAAGGATGTCAGATAGAAAAGTTCCATCCTCTATTTTCCCTGAGGTGACATGATCTTAACTTTACATCATTGGGCTATTTTTGGTGATGTTCATGGCTGCTCCTAAGGGAGTCTGTCTTCTGCTCAGTGCTGTCTGTGTGCATGCTCAGTCCATGGCAGAAGTGAGGAAAATCAGCTTATGTGAAACCTCAGAAGAAAGTGGCAGAGTTAAGGACTTTTCAGCTCATGCTGGCTGGGCAATAAGAGCATATGAACCTACCTTGGTTCAGCTGGGGTGCTTTAATTTGGTGTTATTTGATTCCTTCAGTCCCATTCTTGAATTACATGAAGGAAACAACAACATGTAACAAGTGCTGGCAGTCATACTGGGTTTGTGTGAACATCAAGGATAGCATTTCCAAAGCATGCCATTGATTTTGAAACCAAATTCAATTTACAGTTAAACTTTGTGGCCCCAAAGTGCCTTCATTATTTTGGGAAATTAGATTTTGGGCCAAGTTAAAAAAAAAAAAAAAAAATCAATCAAAATTGCTAACAATGGGACACAAGTTCCTGAGTTACTTGGGTAGCTTTGAAAGCATTACTCACTTATTTGCTTATCTGAAGGAACTGAAAGAGTGACAAATCTGTTTTCCAGAGCAAAAGAGTTTCAATTGCAGGACAGAGTTTAAGGTGCAGATTATAGTGAAAGATGGGATAACACAGAGATAGCTTTCAAGGGGATAACCAACAACACACGTGGTCGAGGTGTAGTCTCCAGGTCTGCCCTCCCTCCCTCATGTAGTGCTCTTAGGAAGCCAGGCATTGCCTGAGAGGGGGAGAAACCCTCTTCCAGAGGCGCTGGAACCCTTGAGCCGGGTTCCTGCTGGAACCCTGCCCCTGCAGGTACTTTGTGCCACGTGGGTGGGGCTGCGGGGTTTAAAAGCGCTCAGCTCCTCCGAGACGGAAACAGCTCAGGCAGGGCACGATAATCAAGAAGATAATCTGGGAGGCTATTTACAAGGACCATAATGGAAACAGGTTTCCATGACCTCCTCCTCCTTTATTGCTGTGCCTTTGGCTTGACCCGGCTCAGGGCTCCCACCGCTGCATCGGTGGGAACATCGTGCTCAGCCTGGCAGGGAGCCCGGGGCAGGAGAGGAGGGGAAGAAGGTTTTGGCTACTGCTTGTAGTGGCAAATCAGCTGCAGAAGAGGGAGCCCATGTCTTCTCCAGCCTGGCACCTCCAGTTTCCTCTTTTCTCTCCAGTCATTTTCACACCTGCACAGGAAGAAACTGAGAAGGAGGGGGGGGAAAAATAGAGTGGGTTAAGGAACACGAGTGTGGATATCACTGCCTAGCCCAGACACCTCCCAGAGTCTCCCCACCGGGCCAGACCCCTCACCTCCAAAAGCCGGAGGCTGCAAGAGGAGGAAAGGTCCCTTTGGGCAACCACAAGAGGTACCAGCTAAAAGCCTTGTGACTGCCAGCCACACAGGTGCTTGTACTCCAGGCATGCTCCTCGCAGGGTGTCAGAATGACAGGAATGTTTCCTCTGCGGCACACAGACGTGAGCTGGCTTGCATGGGACACGGTTCAGCAGGAGGCACCTTAAACAGCCGTAACACCAAAACAAGCAACACTCAGGCAGAGCCACTCTGATTATGCGCTTCACCCACACACTTCATAACCATCACCCCTTTTACTTCCCACTCTAGTTCCTCCTGACCAAAACAAAAGGCAAGGGAGATACCGTTAATGAGGTGCAGGGGGATGGACGCTATCACACTTCGCACATCTGTGACGAGCAGGTTTAGCAGAGCTCCCAAAGAAAACGATTGCATTAGCCGGCTTCAGAAAATTCCTGACCTTCTCAGGAAAAAAAAAAAAAAGCATTATTCCCTGTGAATACTATGCTATGTATTGCCCCTCCACCCTGCACCAGGAAGGGATCTGTGGCAGGGATATACTTCAAGGAGACTGTGGTTTATATTACAGCTGCTAAGATAACCGGGAGCTTTCAAAAGGAATCCCAGCTAGCGCAGCTTGTTTTACAATACCAGACTCCAAGCGGGGGGAGTGGAAAGTAAGTTTGTTTTCCACCCTGCCCCTTTATCTTGATGTCAAATATATCCCCTGGGAAAGGAAAACATTTAAGCAGCAGATCCCATGGACACACACACACACAGCCACTCATGCGCCTTTCCCCCATTGAGCCACAGCCATGTCCGGAGCGTGGCACTGTTCAGTGCGTGGGTGCTGCTGGACAGCTGGAGTTTTGGCAGGGAAAGCCCAGGAAGAAGGTGCTTCAGGTGTGATAATCAACAGTCACAGGTGCTGCTGCCAGCGTCTGATCTGGGCTGGTCAAACCTACAAGCCACCTGCTGCAGGTGGAGTTGTGATCTCTTTGAGAGCACCTCCATGTGAGGGGATAATTACAGCTGGACAGGAACCATTTATTTGTGTGGACAAAAGCATAACAAAATCCAGTCATAAAGCTTCCCAGATAGCTCATGACTGAAATAAGATGCACACTTTTAACAGGGAGGGGCAGGAACTGTTGGCATGGCCTCTCAGGGGAGCATTGAGGGGGGGTCTTCATTGCCTCTTTGGAGTACTGTAAATGTTTTGATCTAACTCAATCAAAACTCTGGCCTTAATACTGACATTATTGCCTGGATTCTGGAGTCTTAGATGATAATGGAACTTCTTGGTCTGAAAGTCTGTTACAAGGCACTGCTATGTGTGAGAAGCATACATGGATGCAAGCTCTTCTGTTATTGTTGCTGTTGCTATTGTTATTATTGCTATTCCTGGAGAGGGACTTCATCTGGGACTGTAATGACAGGACAAGGGAGAATGGCATCAAGCAGAAAGACAGTAGGTTAAGATAAGATATTAGAAAGAAATTTTTCCATGTGAGGATGGGAAGACACTGGAACAGGTTGCCCAGAGAAGCTGTGGCTGCCCCATCCCTGGAAGTGTCCAAGGCCAGGCTGGATGGGGCTCTGAGTAACCTGGAGTAGTGGAAGATGTCCCTGCCCATGGCAGGGGGATGGAACTAGATGGTCTTTAAGGTCCCTTCCAACCCAATTCCATGATTCTGTGATTATCCTCCAGCCTGACTGATGAGGATCTGTGTCTCCAGAGCTCTGGATCACAGACTGCAGGCAGTCATGGTGTTTGTACCACAAACATGGTACAGATACAAAGGGAATATCATACTTTGAGCTAAATTGCTAAAAAGGCAAGCACAGGATAAGAATAAATGTTGCAGCTGCAATGTGGAAGCCAAATTTGCTTGCTGGCAGGTGAGGGAAGACTGAACCAGTGTTCCTGAAGAATCTGAGGATGCTTGGAGACACACCTTCTCACCCTCAAAAATAAATGAATAAACTGGGATTCTTCTTAAGACAGGATCAGAGAAGCAGCCAAGGTATTTACATAATCATGTACCCCTTTCCCACGCTAGCTAGTTAGACAATGCCACCAAAATGAAATAGGGAGTGCACTGAACATACCCATGCTCTGGAGGAACAGCAAGTTCAAACCTATATTTGGGTTTCACAGAAGGTTGTTGCTTTGTTATGAGGTTGAAGCACATTTCCAGTGTGAAAATTCTTCACCCATGCTTTGTTCTACATTGATGTGTGACTCTGTCACCAGCCCCTGTGGCTTGGGGCCACCGCTGTTCACACCACATCTTACTGCTGAGCCTCTGCAGCTGTCCTATTTTCTAAAGGCAAAGACTGAACTTAAGAAGTCTGGTTTATCTCTTGCTTGGCACATGCTTCACACTGGTGATGTTCCTTGCCTTTCTAACAACAGGAAGAAAAACTTGGCAACAGATTGAGGAATGGGAAGAAATGTTCTTTTGAGAGTCCTAACTGCTCAAACTGCAGTAATTTCAATAGGTAGAGCCCTGGTGTCACTACAGCTGTCCCACCAAGCAGTGTCTTCCAGCCCTTGCCTCTGAGTCTTCTGCACCCACCATGAAGTTTATGATGCAGGTATTTTCCTCAGAGGAGGTCTCTTCTGGGAGACCTCCTAGTTTTCTGTTCCTTCACCAGAGCTTTCAATGTGTGGGACTGGGAGGTGTGGTCATCAGGGATTGTCACCTGAGGATGCCATTCCCAGCAATGGGCTAAAAGTCTTGTGGTCACGATACAAGGCCAAAAGATGCTATTGTGATCATCTGTATGGTGTGCTGTAATATAATCAGTCAAAATAAACTGTGGAAGGGGCTTGATTGAAGAAAATTTGTTTCTAAACACAGTTGTTTTCTTTCCTATCTGTTTTCAATGGCACTGCCTCTTCAGACTATTTCCTTCTTAGTTATTCATCCCTTCTTCTCCCAGCATGGAGAGACTCACAACTCATGCTACAGCATCAGTTTTCTTCCTCTACCCCCTTGGGCACTCCTGAAATGCAACTAGACCCAAATCAACCCATTAGACTCCTCCCACACTGAGCATTTTGCTCTTTTTTTTGGTACTCCTTCTAGAAATGGAGCTGGTACCTCAGAAGATGTAAATCAGCATCAGGGGCTTTTTTACAGCCAAAGAGATTAAAATTACAAGGTAAATAAATCTCAACGCATTTCAGTGGGTTTTCTATCTAGTCAAAACCATTCAATTTTCAGCAAAACTGAAGATTAGATTGATTGATTTTTATTATTTCACTGGATAAGCACATGACAGACTAAAATCCAGAGACATCTCCTGCAACCTCTAATGCTGTGGTTTTGAAATGTCCCCTGGCTACTTGCCATCTGAAGTGCAGGGTGTCACTATGCTCCGTGTGTCTGCTGAGGTTTGGGATGACTATGGCCAGCACCAGATGTTTCTTGCATGTTCACAAGTGCCAGGAGGTCTCTTTCCTGCCATTTACCAACAGTTTATATTCACAGGATACTCAGTCCTTCTCAGAGAACTCCAGCTTATTGTCCTGATGATACATTTTGAAACGGAGTTCACTGTTGCTCTTTTGAACTTCCTCTTCCTTGTCCTCATTTGTTAATAGATTTCATTCCTCCCCAGCAGTTATTTGTCCCTGAATGCCTGAATTAGCTGGAAAGGTTTTTTTCTGTAACTGGTGGTCATTGAGAATCTTTGTCAATGGACATTAATAGGCATGCATGTATTGAGAAACACATGAGAATCATCTCTGTGGGTATTATCACATTTTATCTCTCTGATTTGATATCTTTGAAAGTGGTTGGTCAAGCACTTTATAATGAAGAACTTTGCACTACTGTACTTGTGAAACTTGCCCCAGCTAGTTGATGTATTTTGTGTTTGCTTTTTTAAATACTATAAGAGTTTTAGTATTTCTAACATCTTATTGTTCATTCACATCTGTATCTCAGGACGCATCAGAAAACCTCTTTTTCAACACACCTTAATTCTGACATTAGTACCTTTATTTTGGAAAATAGTTGCTAAGTGAGAACTACATTTTAAAAACTTCTGTAACAGGATTTAAACATTTTATTCGTGCATTAACATAGGCAGCTTAAAAATTATATTCCCATGATTTACTTTGGCAAAACATCTATCTGGAGTCACTGGTCTTGTAGTGATTTATCTACTCTCACTATTTGTACTGGATTTAAAAGGGAGTGCCTCATTCTTAAACTAATTGCCTGTCATTTATTCCAGGGGAAATACTTTTATAAGGATAAGGGGCTAAAGGCCAATTTTTCAAAGGCATGTAGGCACCTTAGGATGAAGGGAAGGCACGAGGAAAGCACCGAGGCAGCTGAGGTGCTCCTGGAAAATTCTGTGGGTGCTTGGCTGTGCTTTTAGGTGCCCACATACCTTCAATCTGTTCACAAGACTTTCTTCTCTGGCCAGAAGAGAGGTTTCCAGCTGTGACAGAGGATCCCTGAGAGAGGCACAGGGAGCACAGACGCTGCTCCCCTTTCTCTCATCCCAGGATGTGATTAAACTGAGCTGGATGGGAAATGCGAGGGAGCCTCACAAATGTCATTTGTAGGAAATACAACTTTAACCCTGGCCTTTAAATGATGTCACAGCACAGCCACTGTGCTAGGAATTACTTTCTGAGGGGCTGGATGGTGTCACATGGATGTGGGACATCAGCATGGTGTCCCACATCCATGTGGAACACAGCACTGAGAGGTGCAGTGAACGTCCAAGGCTTGCAGGCTGACCTTGCCCCACCTGGAAACATCTTTGCTTGGAGGTTCCATGATGGTTTCTCTGATGGCCAGGGGGTTTTTCACTGCACCCGAGCTGGTGAACAGTTTCTATCCCCACCAGTGGGATGTGACACTCGAGTGTCCCCACCAAGTGCAAAGCCACTGCTTGCAGTGAAATTCAAATGCCTGCTGGAGGGAACAATGGGAAAATGTGCTTGTACACACATCCTGTCTCACTTGCTCCCCACCTTCCTGCTCAGTCACAGAGCACTGCTCTAAGAAAGGTTTCTTGTAATGGTCACATTCCTCTTTGCTTTCTGTCTTGTTTCTGTGTGGATTCCCTTCTTTTCTTGCAAGGACTTTCTCTGTTTCATCATATGTCCTCTCCTGGTCCTTCTTTCCTTCTTCTCCCTCAGTAATTAGCTTCAATCTGTGTGCTGCTGCTGTACAATGCCTTAACTTTCCTCACTTCATCCTTCATCCCATTTCTCATTTCTATGGTTCTCTTGTGCTCCTTCCCCTCTCCCCTCCCCAACTTTCCTCAGGTTCCTCCCGATTTTTAGCTCTTTATTTTTTTTTCTTCCTACCCTCTGTCTCTCTTTAAAAATTTAATTGGCATGCTTTCTTCAAGCTGTCTTAGACAGCCTTATTTTTTTTTCTTCTCTCTTTTCAGCTTCTTTCCTGAATTGCAGTCACACCAGTTCTGCTTTCCTGACTGCAGAGTCACAGCAGCTGTGGTGCAGCACAGCATCTGAAAAGAAAATGCTAATGGGGGTTTTTATAGTGTACAGTAAAAGGCTCTGATTAAAAAAAAAAAATAATGCTACACCTCAATGCTACCTCTAACCCAGACTATTGCTTCTTGAGAGTTTCCTTCTAGAGCCTGCAGTAACAAAGCAGAATCCATAACCTCATGTGCCATCTCTCTGCCTGTCATAACCACAGGCAAAGCTGGATCAGTAATTTTCTTTAGAGGGAAGAAAAGAAGCTGTATCTGTGTAATGGCATCTCCCCTGTGCCTGATAAGAAGACCATAGACAGTGTGCAAGGCAGTTTTATGGATGTCCTGCCAATATGTCAAGTACTGATTTTACATAGAAACATCTCATCAGACACTTCCACATCAAACTGGTTCTGCAAACATTTCTCCATGAGACTTCATTAAAATTCATACAGGAATTTGCTCCAGCCTTACTAATGTCCCCCTCAGGTCAGCTTTCTGTGAGCATTCACAGTTTATTTATCACCAACAACAGGTCTATACACATTTCAGCCTTGGATGGGTCAGTATTTCCACATATGGATACTGGAGTTCATGGTCATCCAGCTTAGGACAAGGAACACATCATAGACTCAGCTACACCAAAGCAAATTATTTCCTCTAGAGAAGTGATAAATCTGCTTAAAATAATGCAATATTGTGTAAATTATGAAAAAATCTCCTCAGTGCTGAATATTTTTGTAGAATAGTGAGAATCTGCTCATTTGCTGGCAGAAATTCTGGAAGAGGTAAAATACATTAAAGTAAATGGTTTCTCTCAAATTACTTATCCATAGAGCTACTTTAAAAGAGATCTTTGTAACCTAAGACAACCCTCAAGGCTTAGCCCATCATTTCCTCTGGTTTGATCCCTGTTAAAGAGGAGTCCTAGTGGGGCCTTGTAGGACACCATCCAAGGCTTAGCCCATCATTTCTTCTGGTTTTATCCCTTGAAAGAGGAGTCCTAGTGGGGCCTTGTAGGACACCACTGAGCTTTCATGTGCTGCCAGCCCTGTCTCACCCCAGATGTCTCTCATCAGTGATTTTAACCTGCTCTTCTCTCATGCTCGGAGCTCCGTGAGTTGAGGAGGATTTGGTGGGATGTGACAAGTGGAAAACCAGCGCCAAGCCACAGAAACAGAGAGCCAGAGTGACTGAACGGGCAGGACACGAAGGATGGGAAGGGATCTGGGCCGGCCTGCTCCATCGCACAGTCTGAATGCAGGAACGCCACCTTCCTTTGTGCAGTGCTCTGGGAGGCCAAGATGGAAAAGGCTCTAATGGAATTCCTGCAGGGACAGTTTTCACTGGCTCAGTGGGAGCTGTTTGCACACAGACGCCACGGAGTAAGCTGCTAGGTGTTTATTAACTCAGCTTGCAAGAGGAGGGGAAGGGCAGGGGAAAAGCGCTGAGGGGAAAATGCCGCTTGAAAAGACAGACCACCACCCCCTGCCGTCCACCGGGGCTGAGGGAGCTCCTTGTAACCTGTCTGGTAAGTTTCAAAGGATGTTTTCCCTCTCTCTAACTGGCTGCTGCGGATGTGTGTTACGAAACAGGGATTAAAATATTCAGCCAAGGGCTTAACCCTTGACTGTTTGTGTGGTTTCAGTGACAGGGGGCATTGTGGGGCCTGCCGGACACCTCGCCCTCCCCGAGGCGCGGCCTTGCGGGACCCGCAGAGCCTTGGGCATGAATGGAGCCCTGGGCCTGTCCTTCAGGCCCCGTGCTCTTTGTCAGGGCCAAACAAGCTCCGTATCATTACGCTAGCATTCGCTTGCCCAGTCTCATTATTAGGTGCATTAGCTGTGGGAACTAAATCCATGACAAAAAAAAAAAAAAAAAGAGGGGTGGAATTGGCTCGCACAAAAAAAAAAAAAAAAGGCTTTCCCAGCTCAGGCTAACAACTTGTGCCTATTAACTAAAAACGATCATTAGAAAATTCCCTGCAGACTTAAAGCTTCAGCAGAAGCTTGTTTCACGTATGCACTTGCCTTGTTACAGGAACACATAACCAGCCTTAAAGAAACACACCCTCCCACACTTGGATTGGGATTGGGAAAGGTGCTTCCAGGCAGGCACTGCACTGCCTTTAAAATAAATCTTTCTTTCTGCTTCTTCCAACAGTACTGCTTAAAAAAATACTGTGCCAGTAGGAGGTAATAAATCTATAGCCTTAAAAGGGGAAGGATATTGGAGGACAACCAGGTTGGGGTGATCACTGAGAAAACACGTGGTTGCATGTGAAAGGAAAGGTGTGCTAATGTGTTTACAAAAAAACTCCAAGGGTGTTAATCTCTTTGAGATGGGTCTTAATGTCTCTACCAACTTCAAGCCCCAGGTTTATCACAGAACCCTACAGTTTGGCTCCTGAAGCAGAAAAATGGGGCCAGACAAGCCTGAGTTTCTGAACTTTGGGGTAAAATTACAGGTTCAAGGGGGGATATATGATAGGTGATTTGGGAAGGCTGTACCTTCCTAGTACCTCAGCCAGTGGGCAAGGGAAGAGGGCAACATGTGGCTGTGAGTTTGGGATAAAAAGAGCTGCACCCTCCAGAACCTCAAGGGAGAAAACCCCAGTGGACCCTCTCCCTTTATTCGAATAAAGTGCAGGACTCTCTGTCTGCTTTATGGCTTTCCATAGTGTGATTTTCCATACACATAGAACTTTATTTTTTCTTATTATAGTGTCCTTTCATACAGGCCAAATCACAGAAAAAATCACTGGAGATCAGGTCTCTATGAATTGCACAAAGATAGTTCTCTGTAAACAGCAAACTGTCTCTGTGGACATGCATGGAATCTTCCCTGGCAGCTTTACTGTAATTGCAACAAACCACGAGGCAGCAGGTAGATCCATGGGGATCCCCAGGCTGCTCAGGAGCCATGGGGAGTTTTCCATTGGGTGGGAATGTACAGACATGTCAACTCAGATGGTTACTCTGGCTTTTGGCACTGGGAAAGCTGATCCCTGGAATATGCTGGTTGCTTGGTTTCTCTGGGATTTTTGTGGGTCTCACTTCCAGTGGGACCAGCTTAGCATAGAATCCGCTACTTGGTCAGTGGCTCAGTTCACAGGCTTCTGATTAAAAGTTTTTCCTCCCAGAAGATGCTTTCTTTCTTAGTATTTCCTAATGCTAAGAATTTTTTAGGTTGTATGATGGTCTTTCAAGGAAATGATTGATTTTCCAGTCTCTCAGTCATATGAAGATGAGCAGGACACATCTCTAGAGATTACAGGGGGCAATATTTTCCTAACAGCAAAAACAAATGCACAAGCCTTTCCCACCCTAAATGAATGCACAGTGGTTCTCTTCTGGTTACCAAGCATCAGAAACAGGTCCTGCATTCAGTTGATTTAAACCAGTGATAAATAACCATGGCTTAGCTATTCCCTCTCCTGAGTGCCATCCATTGACTGGTGTGATGGAGCAGGCAGCTGTGGCTGGGAGTTGAATGATGCTCCCCATGGGAAGGTAATCTGGGAACCAACAGGTTGGGCAGGGTGGTGTCTCACCAACCAGGGTGCAGCCCTGCAGCATCTGAATGCAAAAGTGTCACAGAACCTGAGTGCCAGGGAGCAGGAGCAGCCATCCTGGTCAGTGATGGCCAGGAAAACTGGGAGAAATGAGGCAGGACTTTGGTGTGGATCAGTGAGGTGCATGGCCAGGCACAGGCACAGCTGCTTTGTAGCTCATGCAATCACTAAGGCTGAGGGCTTTAAGGGTGGCTCCCAAGGGAAGAGGAGAGTCTCCAGTGAGGCTTTTCCCAGTTCTTTCCCAGCAGTCAGATCCAAGGTCACACAGCTGCACTCTGGCTGGGCTGGGGCACTGGCAGCTGAACCCCAGGGGTTCAGCAAGCAGCTGGATGGGTGCAGAGGTGACACTGTTCTGCTGCTCCCACAACCCTCCACTGGAAATGGTGGAAAGGACACAAGGAACCCATTCTATCTCCCAGACAGCTTCAGCAATGCTTTGCTTGCCCAGTGTTTGTCCTCTTGGGCCAAGGCTTTGGGATGGGACCAGACACACTGGGCTGAGCAAGCCCTTGGCTTCCTGCGCTGGCATTCTTTCCTGGTGCTCCATTTGCCCACCCAGGCTGTGACAAATCTCCCTCACAAGGATGCCCCATCCATATGGCAGCCTAAGGTCATGCTCGTGTGTGGCTGTGCAACCAAAATGCGGGGATGCCAAAAGCAGACTCTGTGATCTGCTTCCCTTTGGCTCATCTCTACCCCCTGTGGAGACCAATCATGGCATGCACCTGGAATAGATGCAGATTTGGGGAGCTACTTGACCAAAAGTCTTGCATAAGTCTCATTCAAACACGTCAGCAGTTTTTGCTCTAATCCCACTTCTTTTCAGTGCTCCTGAACGATGGCCACGATGCCAGCAAGCACAGTCTTAGCAGAAGGTTTATCTCCTACCATTTCCCCCTTGAGGGCACTTTTCTCCCAGATAAAAGTGTCTTTGGATCTGTCAGACTGAAAGAAGAACTCCATAGTGCTCGGGATCCTCATGGAACAGATGGCAGGGAATGAGCAGCCTCGGTGCCCATTCAGCACATTAGAGGCTGGGATATTTAAGTAACTCCTCTGCTGCTTCCTTATGAGCTATCAGATCACAAACTGCACATTCTTGTCTCTCCCAAACTCCTGCTCAGAGCAGTGCTCAGCTTTTAGAGAAGGTAATGAGCAAGTTTTTGAGCATTTTGGGTTTCTCACTGTTGCTGGACTCCAGCACAGTGGTATTTGGTAGGTTAAGGACCACACAGGTTAATTTCAATCAAACTGATAAACAGAGATGTCTGGCACTGGCAAAACAAGATAACATCCAAAAACTGACCAGAACTTAAGAGACCAAGTGACATGCACAGAATCTGATCAGACCTGCTCACCTTCCTCCTCCTTCCCCTCACCTCATGCTTCCTACAAAAGAAATTTAATATTTTGTAAAAAAAAGTAGCAGGAGCTAGGATATGTGTGCCATAAAGCCTTTCTCAGATGCCAAAGCAAGCAACTTGTGGAGATTTAAAAAAGGAAAAAGTCTGCTATAATAAACCTGTATTGCACTGTTCTTTCATCCTGATTGTTGCAAGCATCTTTTGGGTCTGCTGACATTAAAAATTATAATCTGTTAAAGCATCTTGATTTCAGATGCTTACAGCTTTTCAAAGCATCCTTTTTTTTTCAGAGAAGGATATTTTCCCATCTTTGTCTGGGGAAAAGTGAATTTCTGGAAGTTTCAAATCCCAAATATGTAATTTTGTAAGAAGCTTTTGCATAAAAAGAAAAATTCCCTCTTGAATGAAAAAGACAGGGTGAGCTGGTTTTGCTGTGGGAATAACAAAAACTAGCCAAGATGCAAAATATTTCATAATACAGACATTTGCAGGTGTATTGCCTTCTTTTTACTAACCTGCTACTAGCACAGTGCAACACACAGAAATCTTCCTGCAGGACTTGTTTTTGATGGAGCACAGGATGATCTGAAGAGTCCTGCTACCTGTCCTTGGCTAAAAGTTTTGCCTTCTCAGCATCAGTGCCTGAGGAAAATGAAAGGTGTTCTTATTTTTGTCAAGTTCCACCAGTTCTGACAGGTCTGAGCCAGTAATTTGGGAGTTCCTCAGAATTTTACTACATCAAGTTCTTTATATGATGGCCCAATGTGTCAAGGTGAATGAAATCAGAGCCAGAGGAGTGAATTTTCATGGGTTTATTGCAGATGTTATAAAAAGCTTTAGGCATCCCTCCCTTTGAGCACTTGCTCATACATCAGGTACTCCCAAACCATGGGATGCCCTTGATGCCAAATCATTTTGGATGCTGCATTGATCTCAGGGTACAAAAAAGTTTGTGGAGTTTCTAGACCAAGATGTTTTGACCATTTCTTTGGGGTTTTTGGTTGGTTGGAGTTTTCTGTACGAGTGAACTAGAAAATTAAATAACTGTTTGCTTTTTTTTTTTTTTTTTTTTTTTTTTCCCCAAAGAAAAACAATGCTTTCTGTATTATTCTGCATTATTGCAGAAAATAGTCTGTAAGAATAATGTCTTGAGCTGGCCCTTTTCTCTTCATGTTCTGAGCTCAAGAGAGACCTGCTGAGGCAGCTGTTTCAGATGGAGAAAACTTCTTCCACAATGTGATTAAAAAACATTATTTGAGTGCTATAATCAGTAAGATTAACTGAGATAAAAGAAATAATTTAATTGATGAACCTTCATTCAATTGACTTGCAAATGGTGATCATGGAACTTTGTGAAATTTCAGCTTTTGTTGAGCAATACTTTTCTCAGTGGTGTCAGTTTTTTCTTAGGTGTGGAATGGAATCCTTGTTTCTTGACTAGCCCTGGAAATTGTCTCATTGACCTATTTAAAATTTAGTTGTGTTGCTGTTGTGATCCATACACATATCTCAGTGGTCAACAGAAGTATTTTGCTGCAAATATTTGAACTTCCAGCCAGTTTACTGGAAAAAATGTCATCAGAGCTAATGTCCCTGTTCCCTGAGGAATGTAAATTCTGCAGTTAGGTTTCTAAAGCAAATCACAAATGTTCATTCCAGCTGCTTCACAAAACTGTTCTGCAGGATTTGGGTAGAATTTATCCTGAAGCAAAAAGCTTTTCCACAAAAAGTTCACTGGGCTGTTTGCTGTGAAGACCAAGCATGAGCAAGATGGAGAAATGGGACTGATGTGCTGGAAAGAGCAAATGAGAATTTGCTGAAAAATTACTGCCATTTTCCTGAAACCACAGATATCACAGAATCATGCAATGGTTTAGGTTGGAAGGGACCTAAAGGATCATCCAGTTCCAACCCCCTGCCATGAGCAAGGGCATCTGCCACTGTCCCAGGTTTCTCAGAGCCACATCCAACCTGCCCCTGGGATGGGGCAGCCACAGCTTCTTGGGAATTGATTCCCAAATGCCAATTTCAATAGGCATTGATCAATAAATAACAATGACATTAATTGCTGTTAATATTAGTCTAACTAATATAATGACACAGGTTTTGTTATTATTTTCTTTTTCTTTTCTGTTTTTTTTTTTTTTTAATTGTTTTTCATGATGTGAGCTACTGATTTTTGCCTCCAGTTCAAAACTTGATCTAATTCCAGGAATGCCTGAAAACATTCACAATATCTTTTCTGCTGGGAAAAAAAAAAATCTCTCAACTTACTGTTAGCTCTCTGCTCCAAAAATAAAATGTACAGTACGTAACAAATTTGGTCTGACAGCATTTTCCCAGCTGGAAGGATGGAACTTCTTAATTGGTATATAAATAAATAGTGGTTTGATCCTGCTCTTAAATATATATTAAAAAAAGAATTTTGGCCTTGCCTCTAGTATGCCTAGGAACAGATCTTCCTTTCTAACAGAAACAGTAAGAGAAAAGGACTCTTCACTGAACCTAATTTAAAAGCTAAATCTAAAGTCTAAACACACTGAAATAAATTCAAGTCCTGCTGCTGCTGTTGAGGAAGGCCCATGAAGCTCCCTGTGTCTCTCAACATATGGTTTCCATACCACTTTAGTTCATAAATCATCATTTTGAATTGCTTTAAAGTTTGACATGAGAACTTCAAGTGTTGCTGAATCATGAAATAAATAGCTGCTTAGCAAGAAGATGCTCCTATGAATTGAGTTTTTCCTTGTGTTTTCAGAGTAAAGGGAGGGATAATTTAGGTGAGGAGTTCACCCAGAGTAATTGGGTGGTTTTCACTTTTGCTACCTGGCAATAAATTGAAAGTAAATGCAGACACCAATCTGCAAATCCAGAAACTAGAAGAGGGATGAGCACATTGGTCCAAACACATAAAATGTGTTTATTTGCAACAAAAGGTGCAACACAAGGCACCATGAAATATTCATTCCTAGTGCACCTGAACACTCCAGTTGCATTCCTTGGCACTGGAGTTTTTAGAGTAGGAGACATGCAGCAAACACCCATATCTTGAAGATTGTCACCACAACTCGTGTCACCTCTGAATCCAAACCAGAAGGATCCCCAGAAGCACAAGAGCCTGACCTTTCTGGGATGTGTCTTCTTTTTCCTCATAGCCCAATAATTTGTGATTCATCTTGAGAAAGGAGAAGGTCTGTTTGTGGACAAGTGGGAGAAATCCAAAACACATCTCTTAGCTCCTGGAAAAGCACAGCCCCACCAAAACTAGCCAGTAAACATCTTGTTTCCTGGCCCCATCTGTGTGCAGCACACAGACCAGAGGCTTTGAAAAGCTCTCCCTGCCAGAATGTGAGATAAACGTGTCATTAGGGAACTCCCTTTTTCTGTTTCTGGGGTGCTGGCACACCTTTGATTAAAATACTTCAGTTTAAAGCACAGTGCACCAGTCCGGGCGTGTAATATTTGTACAAAGCTTAAGATGGTCCTGCCATAACACTTCTGTCTCCCCCATTGTGCAAAATTGGACCAGAAATCTCATGAGAATGAGCTTACTCATGAGATATCTGCTAATTCTGGCTTCCAGTTATGCTGTAAATAGTATGAGAACTGCCTTTCTAGCAGTTTTAGGGAATTTGGCTCCCAGCCATTTGCTAGAAAAGCCCAAGCTGTGACCTAAGTGAAAAGCAAGGGGGAAAGAAAAATGTTCCAGATTTCCAGAAAGCTCTTTATTGGTGTCACAATCTTGTCTTCTCTTCTATGTTCTTCTGGTCAGGTGGAATGGCTTCTGTGTGCAAGGACATGCTTTTGTGAGGTCAGGGACTTTGCAGAAGGCACAGCGCTCTGTAATCAGGTGCTTTGATGGCTGGATACAGCTGTTCTGTGGAGTTTCTGAGGAATAGAATGCTATGCCAAAAGCTTCATGGCAAATTCAGGACTCTGTCTACAGCTCTTCAGCAATGGAGGCTCCTGATGCCATTGCTTCTTTCTCCTCTGCCTCCTTCAGAGATGCTGGGATGGTGCCCTTTTCCCTACCCTGTGATTCCCTGCCCTGCCAGCTACCTGCCCTGCCTCCCAGGTCTCATTTTCACTACTGGGCTCAGGAGCCCAAGGCTCTGCCTCCTAGCAAAGCCCTTGGGCAGTTCTGTGTTCAAACAGTGTCTCAAAAAGAAGCTGGGCCTTGGCAGATAGGTGTTTTTTTTTTAGTTTCAAGAAGCCCTCTGTGTAAATAATCCTGGTACCCCAGAAAGCAATCTCTGCTTTCAAAACTGAAGGCAAAAGTCATGCTCTACAGGCCTAAACTTGAGTACTGGATTCTATCTCATATGCAAATTATTCTTAGCCTGGTATCAAAAGTACTAGTAAGCATGTACCTATAAACACTCATTAGCTTTAATTACACTGAATACACTTGTGAGGGGGGCTTGGGTTACCTGACTTAGTGCACTACTAAGAGTTCCTGAGGCTGAAAATGTCATACCAAAATTATTACATGCATCAGAGGTGAAATGTGGAATCATAGAATCGTAGAATATTCTGAGTTGGAAGGGACACACCAGGATCATCCAGTCCAGCTCCTGGCACTGCCCAGGACACCCCAACAGTCCCACCCTGTGCATCCCTGAGTGGGTTGGCCAAATAATCCTGGAGCTCTGGCAGCCTTGGGGCTATGACCATTCCCTGGGGAGCCTGTTCAGTGCCCAACACCCTCTGGGGGAATAACCTTTATCCTGATACCCACCCTAACCCTCCCCTGACACAGCTCCTGCCATTCCCTGGGTGCTGTCCCTGCCACACAGAGCAGAGATCAGAGCCTGCCCCTGCTCTTCCCTTTGTGAGGAAGCTGCAGAACTGCTGTGAGCTCTGACCTCAGTCTGCTCTTCTCCAGATGAACAGTGCCTCTAACACAGCCTTGTTTGCAGTATTAGTAGCCAAGTAATTGAGTTTTCATAATGACCCTACAGTCACTTCCAAATATTTTTCAACAGATATTGAAAGCACAGCAGGTGATTTAAAATTGCCAGGAAGAGATGGGTCCCTTCAGTAATTAATTAAGTAAGCAATGATTATCATAGAAAACATCTTGTCTAAAGCCTGCATCACATTGAAAAGATGGTTGCTTCTCTGGGCAGCCTGTGCCAGGGCTTCACCACCCTCACAGGGAACAGTTTTTTCCCAATATCCAATATATACCTACTGTCTCATTTTGGAGCCATTCCCCCTCGTCCTGTCACTCCAGCCCTGGTCAAGAGTCTCTCTCCATCTTTCCTGTGGCTCCCTCCAGGCACTGCAAGGCCACAATGAGGTCACCCCAAAGCCTTCTCCTCTCCAGGCTGAACAATCCCAATTCCCTCAGCCTTTCCTTCCAGCAGAGCTGCTCCATCCCTCTGATCCCTTGGTGTCCCCTGGCTCCAGCAGCTCCCTGTCCTTCCTGTGCTGTCCCAGGCTGGGTGCAGCCCTGCAGGGGGGTCTCAGCAGAGTGGGGCAGAGGGGCAGAATCCCTTCCCTCACCCTGGTTCTGTAACTGTATCTGATTCAAACATCATTTATTAGTTTGAGGGTTTTGTCCCTGCTAGTTTTCAAATTAATTTATTCCCAATTCTAGGGTAAAACCATGTCAGCTGTCATTTGTAATTTACTGTTTGTGAATGTGAATATTGTGCCCCCTTCCACCTGATACAATGTCCAAACCCCCAATTTTTTAGAGTGGTTAAGTGTCTAATTGTCAGTATTTTCAATGGGGTTTAGATGCCTCTGTACTTTGTGACTGATTCAGCCATCTAAAATTTGGTACTGAAATAAATACCCTGATTGGCCTCTTGCAACTGTGAGGGTCTGAGCACATGGAACTGGAGACTGGTTGTACAGGAGCCTTTGTAAAACAAGGACTGTCAATTTGGTTTATAGGGACCACCTGTGGAAACCTTTGTGTACATGACACACAACCTCCAAACAATTTTCCAGTGACTTGTGTTGAGGAATGTTATGTACTGATATTTCTCACTGTATTTACTTTTCAAGTTCTTCATGTTGTAGCAAGTAACACACAAACACAAGCACACACAGACATACTCACAAGGTCTTTGCAAACATCTTTGGGGACACCAAATATGCAAACTGTAGCCACAACAAATTTTTCATAATCAGCCAAGAAGTTGAAACAGATTTTCATAAGGCCCTTGTTAAATGGTGAAAATATCAGCAATCATCAAAGCCTTTTAGTCAGCATGTATCCCCAGAAGAGCTGCATCATATGGAGAGTTTCAGGGCCCGTTAGGATGTCCTTTATAAGACCAGTGGCTCCTCCTCCTCCTTTGAAAGACCCTTGTGAGCAAAAAGTGTGGCAGAATTGAGTAATGTGTAGTTATTTGCATGGGCAGCCATCAGACACTGGGCGCATTCAGGAATGTTTATGAATTCCATTGCTGCAGTGTCCAAGCATCTCCCAGCTGTTTATGCATTGCTTCTTCCTTAAGCTCCATGTAACAGGGGTCTATCCATCCCATTTTCCAGGTCCAGCACCTGAACACAGCTGGGACAGTTCATAATGCCAACACTCTGCAAGTGCATAAAGGGGCAGAGGGACATCTAGTGGGATCTCTACACTCTCTGCTTTTGCAGGCCAGGAGAAATCTCCTCACAGGGTTCACCTCACCTGTGACACTCTTCAGAGTAGCACCCAGATCCTTCACTTCATGAAGATGCTGGGGCTGGATTGTGATTCAGGCTGTGGATCTTGTGTTTATACTTTCTGAAGATTCACAGCCTGCTGAAAGTAAAGGCAAGAGGAGTGACTAATCTGATTTCTGTCAGAGAGCTCACCTTGACAGACTTTCAGCAGCAGTGAGGCTGAAGGCATTTTGAAGGTTATCTTTATAAAAAAAGGACTGGCAACTTACACTGGAAAAAACCAAAAGTGTGATTAGCAACTTCTTTCTTGACACTACTGATGGCTGAGTGATTACAATGCACTGTATTGCCCTTCTCAGCTGGTGTAGAGCAAGAGTTTCATCCACTGAAGGCAAAAGGCCATGAGAATTTACATTAACCAGGAGTCTGTGACTAAACTACTGTGTCCATGCATCCAGTTTGCAAGCTTTTCATTCCTTGCAACTGTCCTCAAGTTCTTTGAGCCAAAAGAACAGGATTTCTCTCTGGCCAACATATGAATCCCTTCTAGTCACTGAACTTGTCTTTTAGGCATCATGAAAGCTGGCTTTTTTAGGGAAGCAATACTTGAATCAGAGGAGAATTCAGCCAGGTTGCAGGTACAGTGCAGCATGGCTCTGAAAGCCAAGGACATGTTCACCATCCTACAAGGACCATCAATTGTTTACATGGCAGTAGGACACCAAGGATGGGCAAGGTGTGTGTGTATGTTATGGAATCACAGAATCATGGAATGAGTTGGAAGGGATCTTAAAATCACTCAGATCCAGCCCCCTGCCATGGGCAGGGACACCTGCCACTATCCCAGGTTACTCAAAGCCCCATCCAGCTTGGGTTTAGACACTGCCAGGGATGGGGCAGCCACAGCTTCTCTGTGCAACCTGTGCCAGGGCCTCACCACCCTCACAGGGAGCAATTTCTTCCCAATATCCAATCTAAATCTTCTCTCTGTGAAGGTGGAGCCATTCCCCCTTGTCCTGTCAGTCAATGTCCTTGCAAAAAGTCTCTTCCCACCTTTCTTTCAGAATCCCTTCAGGTACAGGAAGGCTTTTGAAGAAGGCAGACCTGCATTCTGCCATCTCATTAATGCTGCACATTACTAGCAGTGGATTCAACTGACAGAGGCCTGACTGTCACAGCCATGTGGCAATGAAATGACACAAAGATTTCCAGCGCCCCTGTTTAGCTCTGAATGAGCAGCTCTTCCACAGCAGTGGTACACTGGAGGTTTCTGGATGCTTCTTACAGAGACAGAAGGGGACTGGAAGATGCTCTGCCCTGCTTTTGCCCTGACCCTGCGGCCCCTTCTTGAGTGACTGAAGAACCTGACAAGACACAGGGTAATCAAACAAATAAATGTTTGCAGGAATTGCTCTTTACTTTCTCCAGGCATCATTATTGGAACTTACACTTTTCACCTGAACCTATTTCACTGGTATTTGCACATATGACATTTGGTATGGTCAGAGATGAGGTAGAATCCAGAGATAAGGTGGAGTATTTCTTCATGTTCCTTATAGAGGGCTTTCCTCATTGAAAGTGGCCTGCAAAAAAACTGAGCATCCTTTGCTTTGCACCGTGTTTAGTCAAAGGCCTGACCAAAATATGCTAAAATTTAGATGTATTTTCCTTTCAGTCAGATTATCCTTTGAAACTGTGAGCAAACCCTGCCTGACAACACAAAGGAATTTTCCCATGGATCAGCTAAAGCTGACTCACATGAAAGACTTGCCCAAAGTGGTCATGCCCTCTGAGCAAATACCACAGGCATGAGGATCTCTGCTCTTGGCCTAACAGCACTGTTAGGATTCCAGGGACCCAGCCTTGGAAGGCAGCTTTTATTGGAGGAGGGGTGGTCTCCTACCTGTGACCCAGCCAATCTGCTCTGTTATTTATCTGTGTTGCTAACTTGCAGTGGAGGTGAATGTTTTGCTCTGTCACTGCACCGTTGCGAGAAATTTCCTGCCTGGCCCCCAAAGTTCACCAAACAGCACTGGCTGTTTGCTTAAGCAGGTACAACACACAGCAAAAGGCACTGCTGTGACTCAAAGAAGGAAAGAAATAAAAGCATCTGATCATGCAAGCTTTCAGCACCAGGTTTTAGTGCTGGAGTGAAAACCTAACGGAAGCTGTGCACCCTTCTAAGATAAATATTTCCTCTGCTGGAGTTGCTGAGTCTATCACAGATCAACAACCAGGAAGGCTTTGCTTACTCATCCCTGCCACGTGTTTCTGGAGTGGTTTTCTGCTCTCTTAATATTACCAAGGAGTGCATCCTCTGGCTGCCGTGGCCTGTTAGAAAGGCAAGCACATGCTGAGCAAAAGCACCACAAAGCACTCACGGTAATAGAGACAGAATTTTGCACCACTCAGAGAGACAGAGAGAGAGTTAAAACTTCAGGCCAATGTGTTGATGAAGTTTTAAAGCTAAAAGGATTTTGAAATAACCTTTGCATTTTCTCCCTGAACTTTTTGTTTACTCTCTGCTCTTTTGCTCAGTGAAAGTAAAGCAGGCAAGACAACGTCACTTGCTGTTTCCAATTGGCTTCTGCTTTGTTTCTAATACTCCCCTGAAACAGTTCCATTGTACAACTCACAGCATTTCAAGAAGACATTTTATTAATTGGGTATCTGTCCCTCACTTTCCATTTTCTTATCACTGGTTGCCTTCAAATAATATTTGGGCTTAAATTATTTGTATTTAATCTGGTCCATTTCTGTGTTTTAATTTGGTTTTTCAGTAAGTTCACATATGATCTGTGACAAAATAGAGGCAAAGTCTCTTCTCATATGTGGCACTGGGATTACAATCTCAAAATTATGTGGCAGCTTCTTTTAAACAGGAAAACTCCAGTGGGTTTCACTCAACTGTATATAAAAGCTACTACTCGGTGGTAATCCCTGCATTAGTTGTTTAAATTATGTTCCATTTCATACTGTCTCCATATTATCTATTTCAAATTTCCAGCAGATTTTTGTATTGACAGAGGTGGGACTTTTACAGGAAGCTGTTGTGGAAGACCTGTGGTTCTTCTGTATGAGCTGAGCATAGTTGTGGCTTCTGACCCTGGGGAGAGCTGCTTGAGTTTGGGATTATCCTATTAGATAGATGCTTCTAATAAAACTCCCAGCATCCAGATAGCTTATCTATGTTACTACCACACACTTCCAGAGCCAGCACTCCCCTCAGCTTGAAGGGGATGAATCCTGTGGCATTATTCATTTTGAGGTTGTAGCTGAGCTTCCATAGTGACTGGAGTTGATCTGAACCAGGGCTGCCTTACTCACTCCCTTCCTGTAATCCACTAGGTAAATCCATCTTGCTAAACCTGCAGCAAACCCTTCTAAAAAGCAATCAAAGAGTTTTCTGTCATCTTAGCAAGATGTTTTGTGTGGTTTCTTATAGTTCCAGAAGAAACTACTGATGAGAGGTGGCCAGATAACAGAAGCTTCACCAGCGTTTGAATAAGGAAGCACTGTTTCTTGGAAACTGCTGGAAACACTCATCTGCCTTTCCTTTGGGCTGAAACTATAAGTGTCCTGCTGCCCTCACTTTGCACCTCCTCTTTGTTTTCCTCTTGTTGTGATTTATTGGTTGGGTTCTGTGGCTGCTTCTTGGCTGAGTGCAGCTAAGGTATGTAAATTGCTTTTTAACAGCTAATATGCACCCACAATCCTGCAAAAAAAAAAAAAAAAAAAAGGCAAAATAATATTGTTGGCAATGAGTTACAGGAGATCAAGAAAGCATCCAGAGGTGAAAGTCAGTGGCTGGCTGGTGAAGTCCTGCATCCTGTCACAGCCATGTTCAGAATAATCCAAGTGGAGATCAAGCTGGGGGGGGGCCCAAGCCAGAGCCCCCCCTGTGCTGGGCTGCACCCAGAGCCCAGGGCAGCAGGGGAGGGGGGATTCTGCCCCTCTGCCCCACTCTGCTGAGACCCCCCTGCAGGGCTGCACCCAGCCTGGGACAGCACAGGAAGGACAGGGAGCTGCTGGAGCCAGGGGACACCAAGGGATCAGAGGGATGGAGCAGCTCTGCTGGGAGGAAAGGCTGAGGGAATTGGGATTGTTCACCTGGAGAGGAGAAGGCTTTGGGGTGACCTCAGTGTGCCCTTGCAGTGCCTGAAGGGAGCCACAGGAAAGATGGAGAGAGACTCTTGACAAGGGCCTGGAGTGACAGGACAAGGGGGAATGGCTCCAAAGTGACAGAGAGAAGGTTTGTTTTTTTATATTGGGAAGAAACTGTTCCCTGTGAGGGTGGTAAGACCCTGGCACAGGTTTCCCACAGAAGTTGTGGCTGCCTCATCCCTGGAAGTGTCCAAGGCCAGGCTGGATGGGATTTGGAGCAAGCTGGGATAGTGGAAGGTGTCCCTGCCCATGGCAGGGGTTTGGAACTGGATGATATTTAAGGTTCCTTCCAACCCAAACCATCCTGTGATTCTATGGTATCTACAACCTTCTGGAAAGCCACAGCTAATGGGGTCAAATTTATTCTTGTTCCCAGAGCTTTTCTTATGGCTTTTCCACACCTTCTGGCTGTTGACAGAGAATGAAAGTTGCCCTGGGCTAGGACTGCATCCTCCAGCATGTCTGTGAAGGCCCCAGGGTGTTTTTACAGTTGCTAAGACATTACAAATAAACACAGTGAGTGAACCTCATCTTGCCATTCAGACTGTGAGCTGCAGAAAGCCACCAACCTCTTCAAAGCTCTTCTGGTAAAGAAATGTCAAATCAAAAGCAAACAAATATAGATAATCGTTCCGCTGGCTGTGTTACCAAAATACCAAAAAAATGACAAACCTCAAACTGGGGTGATTCATCCAGGCACCCATAAAGCACTTACAAGAAACCACCTGACTAATCATGCTGGAGCTCAGGGACAGTCCTGTGCAGTCAACAGATGTACAACAATGATACATTTCACAAAAGCCAACCCTTGTCCTCTCAAGGTATATAATATTTGCTGTGCTAATGGTTTTATGATTTAATGGTAGGAATTGCTTGGAAGAACTAACTTTTCCTTCTTGGGCTCCTTCTCCTACTCATGGATTCTTTGCCCAGCACTTGGCAAAATAGTTACACAAGCAACAACAACAACAAAAAAAACCCAAACAGCACAAATCAAAAAGTGAAAGGCCCAAATTGCCCCCTGCCCATATCAATTTTGCATGGTGGCATTTCATGTGGGGGGCTTCAGCCATGATACACACACAAAGGCAAAACAGACCTGTCTTTTAAGCTGAAATTTAGTGATACAACCCAGATTAGTGGCTTGGGAATCTGAGCAGGGGAGGCTGATGAGCCTCCACGGAGTTGTAAGTGATGTCCCTGGAAGGGAGGTGAAAGGCTGTGACCCCATCCCTCATGGTGAGGAAGTGCTTCTCCTGTCAGCTGAAATATGGCTTTGAAAGCACCAAGATGCTCCCACTTTGTCAGGGAGAAAATCATGTCTAAATTTGAATGTGTTTGATGATACTATCAGACACATAAAGCTACAATGTAATTATTACAGGAAACTCCTATTTCAGCAAAATTTCAGCACCTCTCTACATTTGAAGGCCCGGAACAAAGCAACTGGGTTTCGACTTTCACAGTTTACCTAACGTGGCATTGATGGTGAACTGTATGGTGATGTAAAGGACAGAGCTATATTTGTTTAAGGAACCTTCAGGCCGAATTTCCAGCTTTGTGAGTGCTGAGAGAGAGGAAAGAGGGAAGTTCAGAGGAAAACAAATGCTTCCTGAACTTTGAGTTTCTTTGCTTTTATATATCACCAGATTTTTCTGTGATGTGACCAGCCGTCCTTTATAAACTTTGCTTTATCTCTGTGACATTTTGCATTTAGGAAATGATTAAGCTGTCATATTTGGGGACTGAAAAGAGCAAAGGGCTGCAAGAGTTTGTTCTACCTGTTGAGTTACCCAGTTACAACGGAGTTCCTTTGCAGACATACATTTCCTACATACATATACCATGAGCTGGCCCTCGCCTGCTCCTCATGCTGTGGGAGCAGTAGATATCCAAAAAATGTATATAAATCTATATGGATGAAAAATGTACCACCTGAGGAGGAGGCTTGTGGGACTCAGCAAAGCTCCCTATTACTTATTAGCTAGCTAGTGGTCTGGCCTGTCTGTCCCTGTCCTTGGCAATAAAATGAAGATGAAAGGTAGCCGCTGACTTGGAGCCTCGCCTGAAAGTACAGTAGCTATCTCAGCCCTCGCCTTATCAAAGGCTGGGACAGCAATAACCGTGCTGAGGGAGCAACAAGGACGTGGTAGGCTGGGCTGACAAACAGTTACACCTTGTGGGCAAACAGCAGTTTCACATCCCCACGGGCACCCAAACAGCATTGGCAGCTGAGCAGAGGCTGCAGCAGATGGTGCCCAGCCGTGGTGCCAGCCCGTTCTCCAGGACAGGCTGGGCAGGGCAGTGCCTCTCCAGCCAGGCCACCTGCCCAGGAGCTACCTGGTGAAGGCTCCTAGGCAGAACGTGTCCCTCAGGCCACCAGAAGAAGCTCAGCTGTCACCAACCCAGCTCTGCCAGACTGGGAAAATCATTTTGAGACAAAGAGTCTCACAAATCAGCCCCTGCTCAGGCCAAAACTGAATGGCAGTGAGGACAGTTCTCTTTCTGGATGTTAAAACAGTTGTCTCTAGTGGTGACAGAAAGGTGGGACTTGGACAGTCCCATTTGTGTTTTAGTAGAGGGGACCATTTCAAACTTCAGGCTTCCTCAAGCACAGCATTGAAGCCATAGGGTTTCCAGATGATTCTAGTGGAGAGCTCCCACACATAGAATTGACTTGAATCAATAACTTGGGCAAAGAAACAGTGCCTCCCGTGAGAATAAAAAGAGGTATTGAATCACTGCAGCTTTTGTTGGCTGCATGAAATGGGGTTTTTCCAGCTCACCAAATTTGTCCATGCATGTCTCCAAAGCACTATGGCTACATGTGCCTGACAAATTGTCTTACACAATACAGCAAATGTGGCTTCAGACTGTGCTCTGTCATGGAATTACTCAGTGAAGGCCAGAAAGACTATGTTATTTGGGGTAGGTAAGTCAAGCAAATCCTTCGAATTGGGAGTGCAGTGTTGGTGCTGGAGCTTCTCTCCACAGATCAGGTTTTCAGTTAGAAAGATGCTGAAGACACAACATACACAACAGAAGATATTGAACTGGCAATAGTAGTATAAAAATACATTTGCTCTGGGTCACAAGGACTTCATCAGGAGAGGATGCAAGATCCCACATGGTCTTAAATACCATGTTCTGTGGCAAACTTACCACTGCAAAGTAACAATGATGTGCTGGGTAAGTGTATATAGGAAGGACATGGAAATGCTGGAGCAAGTCCAGAGAAGGCCACAAAATTGATAAAGGGACTGGAGCACCCTCCCTATGGAGATAGGCTTGGAGACTTGGGGCTGTTCAGCTTGGAGAGGAAAAGGTTGGAGACCACAGAGCACCTTCCAGTATCTGAAGGGCCATAGGGAAGTTGAAGAGGGACTTTTCATCAGAAACTGTAGTGACAGGACAAGGGGTAATGGATTTAAACTGACAGAGGAGAGGTTTAGATTGGATATTGGGAAGAAATTCTTTCCTGTGAGAGTGAGGAGGCCCTGGCACAGGCTGCCCAGAGAAGCTGTGGCTGCCCCATCCCTGGCAGTGTCCAAGGCAAGGATGGATGGAGCTCTGAGCAACCTGGGATAGTGGCAAGTGTCCCTGCCCATGGCAGGGGGTTGCAACAAGGTGATCTTTAGGATCCCTTCCAACCCAGCTCATTCTGTGATTTTATGCAAAAAGTAGCTTGACAAGTTTTAAGGAACTTTTAATACATTAACTGAATATAAAATTCCTGATGAACAATTTTCCAAGTCTGTGAGTGAAGCTTGAGGTAGCAATAACTAGGGTTAGCAGGTTGCAAGAGACTTCTCAGAAAAAAAAACAAACCAAAAACTTTCAATGCCTTTTCTAAATATGTTTCAGTCTCACCTAATACAGCCCGCCTGTATTACACAGCTGATGTTTCTGGCAGCCTGAAGATTTGCTGGATCCAGGCTCCACAGCATTATGTAATTTGCTTCATTTTAATCCTGATAAGAAAATTCTTGGAAGTCGCTTAAAAAACAGTAACTCTGGTGCTGATCTGTTTCATTTTGCTGCAATGAAGCAGAGTCCTGAAGGCAGCCAACATGATGGGAGAGATGATGCCTAGTGAGAGATCTTTCCCATGTCTTTTCCCATTCCTTAGGGTAAACTAAGTTTTGAAAACTTAAATTTGGAGCATTCTTTTTACTCATATCTGTCATGCTAGTGGTCAGCATTAATATTAAAGACCAACATTTCAAATCACATGTTTAACCTGAAAAAGTCATATACCTGCTGAGATATTTTCCCTAGGTTAAAAAAAAAGCAAAATAAGCCACTTTCTGTTGTGTTTTTAGTGTGAGATCACTTGTTCCATTTGCCTTAATTTCTTTCAATGGTGCTAACTCATTTCAGCTTTTGAAAATTATCACCTCATGATAGCTGTAACTTTTAGGACCTACTTCTTTTCAACAGTTTTGAACATTTTGCTGTTTTTTCTCTCATCCTTTGCAATCACTCCTTGTACACCTTCACTGAAATCCTTTTTGCAGCTCCTCTAGTCTGGGTTCATCACTATTGCACTTAGGTCACCTGATCTGCATGCAGCATGCAAGAGTGCTTGCTATGGAAAATATTATCCCATATTTACAACCAGTGACCTACTAATTTAATATAAATAATCTCTAAAGGTGTGGCCACAGACTCCACACTAAATTAGTGCATCATTTAGTGCAGCAAGTGGAGAAAGGATAGGAGCAATACAAGCTGGGCCTATGTCAGTCTCATCTCCTGTGTGTAAAATTAAAACAGAGATGCTTGACTGTGTTTCCTGTGGATCAATGGCAAGTGTATTTCTATTTCTGCAAACAGTTTTGCCCCTAGTGAACACCCTAAAACAACCTAAATGAAAATCCCCTCCATTATTTTCTTTTCCCTCTCTTCAGCACCAGAAAGAACAAGAATCCTCTCGGTGGAGTGGCAGGAGCTGCTGGTTAAAACTGAGAGCAGGGCCCAGCCACCAGTCCCTCATCGTGACTTAGACGGGTAATTAGTCAGGTAACAATTCCACTGTTGACAAGCCTGTGAGGCTGGGATCAAACCAACTCAGCACTGCAGGCAACTGTCATGAGATAAAAAGATAAGATGAATGAGTTTGTATTGCACTTGGAATGCACAGAGCCCTATATAGATGTAAAATATTATTACTACATGCACTGAGGGCTCTATCGTAAGGAGACTTCCTGTAAAAGCAACTGAATGGATAAACTCCAGAGACCTGGACGGGTCACAGAGATAAATCATGTCAGTAAAGCAGTACTGGTTCCTGGGCTGCACCCTGCTCTCCTGTAACAATGTCCCCTGGGCAAGGTTTATACCTGTGTGCTGTGGCCATAGCAACATGGGTGATGACAAATACAAGAGCTCCCTTGTGCCAGCTCGGTGAAGCTCGGAGAAGCACTCTGGGTTTCCATCACAGCAGGGTGCCAGGCTGTGATCTTCTGGCCGTGCCAGAGAGCATGGGGGCTGCCCAGTGGAGAGGGTCAGGGTAGTCAGTGGGGTGAGAGAGATGCTGGATCCATCAGGACTCCGAACATTCAACCACACAGTAGGAGATACATGTGTCCACCAAAATATTCCAGAGCCCTTTGGTGGCTCATTTCTTGCATGGTGCCCTCCTGCCCCTCAGAGGGCTGCTATGCTCTGGTCACCAAGATGAAGCAGGTGCTGGAGCAGATCCATGGATCCAAGATCCAACCTGCTCCAAGGCTGAACACCCACTCCTGGGCAGTGTGCTACACCCAGCACTTTGCTGGCTGAGTTGCTGTGTGTACAAACTTTCCCAGGCTCATCTGGACAGCTTTTCTCATCCCCTCGAGCACAAAGCTTGTAAGTGGGAACAGTGCCACTAGGACAAATTTCTGCTCAGGTGACTTATTAACATTTAGCACTGCAGTTGTCTGTTCTGACAGAGCCACTACAGGTTCTCTCCCAGAGCAGGTTTAGCTGATGATTCAGACATGTAAAGGCAGAAGCAGAAGGATTACTTATGGATGATGCTGGATCAATCATGTATCCAAAGTGCAATTCAGAATTCAGCTTTGTTAAGGAATGATTCCAGAGCAGGGACACCAAGGTGATTAGAGGGATGGAACAGCTCTGCTGTGAGTAAAGTCTGAGAGAACTGGATTGTTCAGCCACAGGGCACCAAATTGAGGCTTTCCAGTACCTGAAGGGAGCCACAGGAAAGATGGAAAGAGACTCTTGACAAGGGCTTGGAATGACAGGACAGGGGGGAATGGCTTGACATTGACAGAGAGGAGGTTTTGATTGGATATAAAGAAGAAATTGTTCCCTGTGAGGATGGTGAGGCCCTGGTGCAGGTTGCCCGGAGAAGCTGTGGCTGCTCCATCCCTGGAAGTGTTCAAGGCTGGGCTGGATGCAGCTTGGAGCAACCTGGGATAGTGGATGGTATCCCTGCCCATGGCAGGGAGCTGGAACTGGATGATCTTTTAAGATCCCTTCCAACCCAGCCCATTCCATGATGCTATAGTTCTTTTACATTGTGATTTTAGAGTTCACTTTCTTTCACATCATGATCCTGTGCCAGGAGAAGTTCTCACCAGAATATCTGACACCTCATACTTCTCTTCTGAGATGCAGAGACAAAAAGAAAGGCTGGCTGGCAGCTACCATAAAGTCACTGGGGTGGGTTTTTAATTCCAGGCAGACTCCTTTGTAACCCTTTGACACACCCTGTTGCTGTGCTGCAAATGAGTAGCAGGCTAATTGAGAACATGGGCCTAAAAATAGATGTGTCTGGGAAGTGATGATTTTCCCACAGAAACATCAGGTTTTCATAAAAAACTCTAGAAACATGGAAGTTTTAACTATAATGCAGAAAGGTTTTCAGTTACCAAGCTTAGGTTTTATGTTCTTCTTCTTGACCAACACTAAGGATTGTTGTTGGGATTTCTTTTTAACAACAAATATTGGTTCCCCAAAGAAAACCACAGCTACTGGCAAAATAATTTTTAAAAATCATTAAGATGTTAGGGTCAGCTTACTTTTTTTTCCCCTGTTAATCTGCTTTCCTGCTTCTTTCATTTTTTCTGTTTTCTGCCTTCTCCTTGTCATGTGCAGCTCACTGGGTGGTACTTATATGGTAACCAGTCCTTCTAAGGGAAACCAGTGCTTTCATCTTCATCAGTTCTTCCCTCACAGGTTTTTCTCTTTGTCCTTATTTGTTACTGTTCTTTTTCTGTCCATTTATCTTTATGATACGTTATCTTTCCTTTATCTTTCACATATCATATTCATCCCCTCCCTTTTTTGTCTAGCAGTTAGATATCTCAAATAATCTTTGTTCCTTCCTGCTTCCATCCTTAATTCTTTCTGACACCTTTAATACCTGTGCTTTCATTTCTTTGTCTTCTCTCTGGATATTAATGTATGTTGGCAATCTTTCCCACCTGTACCTCTGAATAGCACATACTCCATAGGGCTTTAAAAAGAGTAAGCAATTTTTAATCACAATACTACAAGAGCTCAAGAAGTAAATATTATTCTGTTAATTTTATATGTGGGAAAAACTAAAGGCAGAAATACTGACTAATTCTTCAATAGATCTGATATTCCTTTCATCCTATCCTGCAGACTTCAGCCCTACTTTATTCTTCATCTTCCATCACCTGAAACTTGTTCTACAAACTTTTTTTGTGTGGAGATCACCAGGCAGCAGCAGCAGAAGCATTGGGCCTGAGGGGAGCTGGGTAAGAGAGCCCCACTTGCAGCATCTGAGGTCACTCCTCGTGGCCATATAGTGGGAAATACAGAAAAAAATAGTTGTGGAGCTATTCCTCCTCAGGTGCAGAATCCTGCATTTGCCCTTGTTGAATTTCAGATATATTCCTCCTTGGAGGCATGGAAAGATACAGATTATGCAGGTTCAAGTGTGCAGGTCACTGCACCTGCAGAAAACTTCATAAATGGCAGGATGAGCTGGGCTGCTGGGAGAATAAGCAGCCTGCCCCTGAGAGGAGAAAACAAGAACAGGTTAACAGACACACAACATTTTCATTTGGGTTGCTGAATGGTTAGAGGCTGAGTTTCAGATTCACTAACCTGGGTGTTTTTCACATGAGTTTGGGTTTCAGAATGAAAGCTGGCATAATGGTAGCAGGCCTGTGAGAAGAGAGGAGGAATTTGCCCCTGCTTCAGGGTGGGAAGGGTTAGTACTTGGAAACTTCAAATTACTTACATGTGCACAATGTGTGTCAGTGGAGGATTTTTTTAATCATTAAACTAAAGTATGTATTTGGGTCCAGTTGGTTTGGCTTACAAGTACAACAGATCTAGGAAGTTCTGTTTCTGCAGATGAGAGAAATCTGATAAAACTTGGAATGCACTTAAAAGTTTACTAACTTTGAGAGGCCTCTGTGATTCTATTTTGTGTTAGGACCATGTGTTAATTATAGATCTTCTATTTCTAGTACAAGCTCCCTTCTCACCACCCCAAAATGAGTTCAGTATAGTTTCAAGGAAGAGACAGGCTAAGCACAGTCCAGATCAAGCACAGCATGGGTTTTATGCTTTTTCTCATCTTTTCTGGGAAGCTCAGACATTTTCAGAGGAGGTGGGTAGGAGACAGTAACATTTCTCAGGCTGTTCAGTCCTGCCCTTGCAGGACATGAGCTTGGGCTCAGCAATCTGTCCAAAGCACCCAGGCCATGTTTGTGGAGGCCCCAGAGAGCAGAGTGAACTTCCAGAGTGAGCTCTCCTGCAGGTGAGCAGGTGAGCACAGTGTCCATCCCATAAATGCCACAGCAGACCCCCTAACATGGTTCTGCTGTGGGTCATCTGGACATGTTGTCACTGCCAAGGCTTTGTTCTGTGCCACCCATCCTGCTCAGGGCTCAGCCCTGTCAGCTCCCATCTGCTGCACAGGTTTGGGCTTGAGTGGATCACCAGGAGAAGGAGGCAGAGCTAGAGGAGGCTGGGCTGGTGACTCAGTGGGCAGAATTCTTCCCTCTGAGTCAGGGCTGAATCAAGGGGTGCTAAGGGGAACTGTCCTGCTCCAGCTGCTGGGGTTGGGACACAGCTGAGAAACCAAACTCCCAACCACCCATCTCTTCAAGAACATCTGTGTCCTGCCTCAGCAGCAGTGGCTTTTACCCCCTGTCTTAACCACATTCCAGTGTGGAAAATGTATTTCACTCACCTCCAGCTCCCTCTGTTACCCCAGTGAAACACTTCATCCTTTACTGCTGCAGCACAATACATCAGTAAGGATATGCAGTATTTCATGTGGCCTTTTGGCTTTAACATTGGCCAAAATGGCTTGCACACACATTGCAAAACTTTTTTTTCCATATGCCTCTTCTATGCATATCAAAGGATATCCTGGTCATCCTGCTCACAAATGCACAGTACTTCCACAACTGTTAATCAGGAATCTGCATAGATAAAGAGAGCATCCCATGTCTCACAGCCCAGTTTATCTCAGGGCAAATAATGCAAGGGGGTAGCTGTTGATTTAATAATGCAAAGTCCTTTTACACCATCAGTTCACAGTGAAGTGCAAGTATTAGTGTCACTGAGGCAACAGCCTTCAGCACAGATGGCTTCTCCTGGTCTCAGAAGGTCCAAACTCTTCACCATGTCCTCTTGCTATTCCACCCACAGCAACAGTGATTTTTGAAAGCAACCAACTCTGCAAAGTTTGTAATTGAGCTCACTTTGGAGTCACAGAATGTCCATAACTGGAAGGGATTCCCAAGGGTCATTCAGTCCAGCTCCTGGCCCTTCACAGGACACCCCAACAATCCCACCCTGTGCATCCCTGAGAGTGCTGTCCAAACACTCCTGGAGCTCTGGCAGCCTTGGGGCTGTGACCATTCCCTGGGGAGTCTATTCAGTGCCCCACCACCCTCTGGGGGAAGAGCCTTTCCCTGATACCCACCCTAACCTCCCCTGACACAGCTCCTGCCATTCCCTGGGTGCTGTCCCTGTCACACAGAGCAGAGATCAGAGCCTGCCCCTGCTCCTCCCCTCGTGAGGAAGCTGCAGAACTGCTGTGAGCTCTGACCTCAGTCTGCTCTTCTGCAGCTGAACAGACCAAGTATCTTCAGCTACTCCTTGTATCTCTTCATCTCCAGACCCCTCAGCATCTTTGTCTCCCTCTCTTGGACCCTCTCTAATACCTTTATATATTTCTTACACTGAGGTGCCCCAACTGCCCCAGGACTCCCTTTGTCCCTGCCTTGCTCCCTTGCCATGGCTGACATGCCTCAGTACAGTGATGGAGGCTGTGTGCCAGCACTGAGACACACATGCTGTCCGATACTTGCTTCGTTTGATATGTGATGACAGCTCTTTATAGGTGTCTGAGAAAAACAAATGAATGAAGAAGCAGTTCCTGGTGGCCTCTGCCAGCTGTTGACAATACCAAATAATTTGCTTTTCCTGAAACAGACCTGATGCCTCTTGTGGATGATGTGGCGCGTAGGTGTCGTGTCAATCAATAAAAATTAAAAGTTGCTGAAGGGCAGGAACAGCAGCTGTGAGATTTCTTACTGCTTTTCATTCACAGGGAAATGGTATCAGACTGCTTAGTGACTTGTGTGATTTACTGTCACATTTATCTCACACGCTTCAGCAAGGACTTGCACTAGCAGATTGATTTTAGACCCCAGCTTTTAAAAGTGGAAAACAAATGGTTCATTCATAAAAACTTATTTTTGAAACTTTTTAAGCATCTAAGCTTTTCCCAGAGCAGCTGGTACAGCTGCTGGTAGACCCCTTTACATTCAGGAAGCAGTGCACACCAACCATGGGATGCCCCTGGTAAGCAAGCAAAGAGAGAGTAAGGGGACATTGCCCAATTTTAGTGTTCCTGTGTCAGACACCTCAGCAATGCCCTTGTGCCTGAAAACAACCAAATAGGTATAATTAGGTATTGCTAGGATTTAAAAAAAAAAAAAAAAAAAAAAGTTTCTATTTTGTTTGAAATCCCTTTACCATGAGGTCTGATTAAAATGTTTCTATTGAAATTGTTCTTTGGCAGGAAAAGCTGTTTCGGACAGAGCAGATCCCACAGAATATTGGATTCACTGAGGAAGATCTTCCTGCAACAGAGTGCTTAGACATTTCACTGGAAAGCAGAAATGCCTCTAACAAAAGAATAGATGCTGTACCATGTGTTAACCCAATGCTACACACAAGGAATTCTGCTGGAAAGCCCTGGAGGTGACACCCCAATGTGTCTGGCATTGCCCTCTTGCTTTGTCTTTACAATAAGTTCTCTAAAGCCTCCATGTGTGACCAGCCAAATGAGAATCCACAACCAGCACAGGGTGGAGGACGGGCACATGAGGCACCCAGAATTACTCTTATAATGTGGCATATCCATTTTGTTCAATATTCTATTTATTGGGCAATATCGCTGAGGTTTTGGCTTTCAGTCAAAAACATGGATTTTCCCAAAAAGAGAAATTGGATGAGGAATTAAAGAAACTCCACTAAGTGACCAAAACACCTCCCAGTCACCATTTTCCACGATTCATATTTGGAAGAATTAAATGCGGTTTTAGTGTGAGGAATAACTGTATGCTAGCCCTAGGGTTATGAACTGGATAAGCTATTAGGAATTTTCCATTTCTGACTGACTGTGATCTCACATCAGTGTAACTCTGCTCACTTCAGTGGAATTACTTCAGAATTGCTCTGATGGGAAAGCAGAATGAGGTCCTGTGATTCTATAACTATTTCTACTAAGCTGTTCACATATGCCTGAGAGAAGCAGCTTTTAAGAAAATATGGTGGAATTTAGAGCCTGTTTTCCATCAGTTCAGTTAATCAGTTTACTTTGGTCTACTGATCACTTCTGCTGCTTTGCATGTGATTGTCCTTATAAGTGAGGTCAGTTTTATAGGGAAGGAAAATACCATTTATAATCCAGATGGTATCATTAGAAGAAACATACAAATTGGGAACTTCTCAAATAGTTTTTATCTTTCTGAAGACAAATTTTAACAGTATTAAGGATTTATTGTTCTATGTTATAGCTTATAAGAAATTACAAGTTGTTGTTTTAAGACCCTAAGATCTTGATTTCTTTTGCTTCTGTCAATAGGAAATTACTGCTGATCTACCTGGCAGGTCCTTGAAGGTTTGTAGAAACACAGAAAGATCCTCATTTACAACATGACATATGGTTCCCATCCAACTAGAATCATAGAAACATAGAATATCCTGAACTGGAAGGGACTCACAAAGATCATCAAGTCCAGCTCCAGGAGAATAAGAACAGCAACATGCCAGTGTTTTGTGAAGGAGCACCTTGAGTTCCCTGGCCTGGAATAGGATCACAAAGTGCAGAGCTGTTCAACAGGGAAGTGGATTTCAGTGCTTACTTGGCTATGCTGTGAGTCTGAGGAGACTGAGGGCAGAAAGGGTGGGAAGGGCTGAAGGGCCTTCTCACCACCTCCTTCCTATATAGAATATTCAGCATATACATGAAGAGCAGAATCTGAGCCATAAATTCAGAAAGTGGCAGAATAATTGAGGTCCACAGACATCTGTGAAGTCCAAAGCCCCACTTAGAGCCAAGCTAACTTCTGTCTCTAAAAAAAAAAAAAATCAGGGTCTTCTCTAGCTAAGTTCCGAATATCCCAATATCGATACATACTGATATGTCTGTTTTGAATTGATAGAGGGTAGGTTTAAATTGGATATTAGGAAGAAATTGTTCCCTGTGAGGGTGGTGAGGCCCTGGCACAGGGTGCCCAGAGAAGCTGTGGCTGCCCCATCCCTGGCAGTGTCTAAGGCCAGGCTGGATGTGGCTCTGAGTGACCTGGGATAGTGGCAGGTGTCCCTGTCCATAGCAGTGGGATGGGAACTAGATGATCTTTAAGGTCCCTTCCAACCCAGGCTATTCTGTGATTCTACAATATGTCTGTAGGCACAGGACCAGTCATCTATAGTGTGTCAAAATAGAGATGGGTTTGAGAGCTGGGATCAGATTTATTTCAGGGTTGGAATAAGACTTCAAGTGGATTTAAGCTTCATCGATTTTAGAGAGGAATAGTTTAACCAACTGAATTCCATAGTTCCAGCAGTTATCAATGTCCCCAGAGGAAAAGAAGTAGCTGCTGCAGTCTTTTGATTAACTGAGCATAAAATGAGCCTTCCTCCCCTTACTGTTTTAATTAGATATAAATGAACCAGTTCAAACCACACAAAAATTGACTCCTGACTCCTCTGCATGTAAATTAACCACTAGGTCACAGTTTTATTTTTTTCCCTGAGAAAACCAATTTTCCCAGAAGGAGGGATGGCATTTAGAAGTACTTCCACTGTATCTTTGTCCATCCCAGAGCTTTTTTACACATGGCTGTTCAAGTAACAAGAGGACTAAAGCCAGGCTGGATGGGGCTCTGAGCAACTTTGTCTAGTGGAAGGTGTCCCTGCCCATGGCAGGGGGTTGGAATGAGATGATCTTTAAGGGCCCTTCCATCCATTCCATGATGTTGTGATTGAACAACCAGGAGCCATGACCCCAGCTTGGTTGGTCAGCAAGCGCTGGCAGATGTCGATGCTTGGGTGGTCGAGATTACAGCTGCAAAGGGAAGGAGAGCAGGTTTACACGTGTGAGCTGATTACCAGCCCAGAGGCAATGCAGGGTGGTTTTTGGGGGGGTTAGTGTGGGGGAAAGTCGCGGCTCGGGCGGCTGCGGTAACGCGGGCACCGCTGCCCTCTGCTGGGTACCGTCCCGCCGGGCGCTGCCTCCCGCAGCATCCGCAGGAGCCGGCAGCATCCCTGCTCCCGGAGCTCTGCCACAGCCTCACAGCCACCGGACACTGCTCTGTGTGCCTCCAGCCCAGGGGCAGAGCGGCGGAGGAACACTTCCTGCAGCGATGGAAGGGCTTATCAAGAGGGTTGGGCCTGAGCTTCCATCAGAACCGACTGCAATCAGCTGTGTCCTGCTGTTATCCCAGAGCACCCTCTGGGATGGCAACGCAGTTTTGCTTCTTCCTCACCGAGTGAAGAAAGCATGGATGTGTGTATTTGCTGGGGAGGTGCAGTTGAGCTGCAAGTTTATCCATGCTAGAGCTCTTTCTCAGATGAAAGTGCCCTAGGGGTTCTAAACAGCAGCAGCTGAACTTGGGCCAGCTGTGCACAAGTGGCCAAGAGGTGAATGGCAGCTGGCCTGGGTCAGCAGTGGTGTGGCCAGCAGGACCAGGGCAGTGACTGTCCCCCTGCCATGAGCACTGGTGAGTCCACATTTCAAATCCTGTCTCCTGTTCTGGGCCCCTCATGACAAGGATATTGAGGGCTGAAGGGTGTCCAGAGGAGGGAATGGAGCTGGGGAAGGGTCTGGAGAGTCAGTCATATGAGGAGCAGCTGGAGAGGCTCAGCCTGGAGAAAAGGAGGCTCAGGAGGGACCTTCTGGCTCTGCACAACTCCCTGACAGGAGGGGGCAGCTGAGGGGCATTGGCTCTGCTCCCAGGGAACAAGGCACAAGATGAGAGGGAATGGCCTCAAGTTGTGCCAGAGGAGATTCAAGCTGGATATCAGGAAAAATTTCTTCATTGAAAGAGGTGTCAAGCATTGAAACAGGCTGCCAGGGAGGTGGTAGAGTCACTGTCCTTGGAGATGTTCAAGACTTAGAGCTCTGATCTGGTTGACAGAGTGGTGATTGGTCACAGGTTGTACTCAATGATCTTGGGAGATCTTTTCCAGACTAAATGATTGTGTGATTCTGTCAACACTCTCTCTGTCTTGCTGCCTCTTGCACTGAGAATATGTACCCATAAAACCACCCTTCTGCATTTTGACTAGCTATAGAAAACTCTGTGTGGGCCTATTTCTCCTCTGACAAATCCCAAAGAAAGCCTCACCCATGAGCTTTAAAATCATGCAAAACTCATAATCGAAGGACAATTTTCAAAGCCTCAGCCTTTTAGATATACCTGTCCAAGCCTGTTCACTTAATTAATGAACAAAGATGCAGGAGATGCAGAGCCTTGAAATGAAATGTGAAAGCTAAATTCAGCCTAGATGGGGAGTCAAATGTGTAGAAGGAACTGAAAGCTGCTGTGCAAGGGGTAATTCTGAAAGTGTACAGGAGTCTGATTGAGGTCAGAGTTGGGCTGTTGTTAAAATTGGTTTTATCTGTATCTGTAAAGAGGTGTGTGTGGGTTTAAATATCACTGTAAGGCTCTTATGGTGCAGAATGGAAATAGAGAGGCAGATTGAGATGCTGAAACTTCTGCAAGGAATTGCTAGCTGATATGGGTAAGAAGATCAAAATGTTGGCATATTATACAACTGCACAGTAGTGGGGATGGAACTGGAAATATGTTCAGCAAAAAAAAAAAAAAAAAAAAGATTCTCAAACATCTGGGAGAAAATACTCAGAAATCAAACTACTCAGCAGGAGGGTGGAATTTGGAAAGCATTCAATGCTGAGAGACGCCGGGGTGAAAAGGAGTCATAGATTCATAGAATGGTTTGAGTTGGAAGGGACCTTAAAGATTGTCCAGTTCCCACCCCTGCCAGAGGCAGGGACACCTTCCACTATTCCAGGTTGCTCAGAGCCCCATCCAGCCTTGCCTTGGACATCTCCAGGGATGGGGCAGCCACAGCTTCTCTGGGCAGCCTGTGCCAGGGTCTCACCATCCTCTCAGGGAACAATTTCTTCTTTATATCCAAACTAAACCTACTTTGAATGATGCCACTTCCCCCTTGTCCTGTCACTCCAGGCCCTTGTCAATAGGCTCTCTCCATCTTTCCTATAAGGCTCTTCTGGTACTGAGGGGCACAATGAGGTCACCCAAAGCCTTCTCCTTTCCAGGCTGAACAATCCCAGCCTTGCAGCTGGGAATTCCAATCCTCTCAGCCTTTCCTCACAGCAGAGCTCTCCATCCCTCCTGTGGGTCTTCCATAGCCCATAGGGTGGGAGCCAGCTAATATATAAGGATCAGTTGCAGCCTTCAGAGGCATCTGAAGGCCTGCCCTGGTATTACACCACAGAATTCCCCCCCAAAATGTGGGATACTATGTCTCAGTTCATCCAGAGGGAAAATAAGGCATGGAAAGGTTAAGTGACTTGCTTTGTGTTGCGCAACCAGGAATGGAAATAGCTCTCAGATCTTTTATTCTTAACAGCAGCCAGCCAAGGGAACCTCTACTTGGATCTCAAGGGATTCCTTCCTCCTAGAAAGGCCTTCATTTCCAGTAAAAGCAGGGAGGCTGGGTGGGAACAACCCGAGGGATGCCATGCATTGTTCACGTGCTTGCAGCAGTGTGGAATGTGAAGGCTGAGGCATAGGAGGCAGCAGTGCCTGGCCAGGAGAGCAGGAGCAGTTCAGGTGGCCCTGGCAGGGATCCACACAGCAAGCCAAGGGTGACTCAACAATCGGGGGGGACTCAGCCAGGCTGGGCTGGACCTTGCAGCCAACTGGTGGAGAGAAGTGCCATGTCCTAATGTCACCTCAGTGTGGCTGAGTAAAGAGCAGACAAGGCTGCTTAAATCTTAAACCTCCCCAAATTCATGGCAGGAAACCTGAAACTCAACTCAGCAAATCAGTGACCCTTGTGTAGGGCAAGCCCTATATAAACTGCAGGTGAACTACAGTTTGGGGCTTTGGGGCTTAGCCACACTAAAGGCATGGGGGCAGAAAGGCTAATTAAGATGTTTAATTAAAATGGTGCTTAGTGAGTTTTCGGAATTAAGAGATCCCTATCTTTCTTAAATACTATGGGTCTGCAGCAGTCATTTAACTGTACTCGGTGTCACTTAACTACAAAATGTGAAAAACGAACCTTTTAGAAACTATTTTGAGTGGTGAAGGGCAAAACTAGGTGTGGGCCAAGGAATTAAGCAGTGGAACTGTTAAGGAAAGGGTCAGGAAATTCTTCCTTGCAGTGAGGTCTGAAAGTGTAGCAGGATCTCAAGGGAGACATGAACCCCATGTCACTTGGGTGAGTGAGGAGTACATGGTCCTTTCCTGCCCTCTTCCAAGGGAGTGGGGCTTGTCTCCTCAATCTAAAGAAGCCTTTCCATCTCTAATTTCCCCTTCCTTTGTTTGAATAGGTTATCTGATATAATTACACAACATTCAAGTGCAGGAGTGCAGGAAGAAGTGATAAAATCAAGAACAGCTTTAATGAGGCCAGAAAAGGAAGAAAAACTAAGTCAACTCAGGGGAACTTCAAGGTCCTTTTGGTGCTATTCAAGCAAAGAAATGGGAATACTGCTAAAACAGGAGGAGCTGGGTGGAGTCAGAAGGTTGATTTGGAATTAGCAGAGCATTCAGTAGTTTCAGCAGGGAGCCTTCAAGTCAGATGGTGTCAGGAACACACGGAGGAATTTGGGTAAGCAAATGTCCTGTTGTACAGACATGCACCTCTGCCTGCTGCAGAGTGATGTGTTTGTTGCAGGGGGAGGGACTGAGGGGAGTGACACAGATAAGGAAGGATGGATGACCACAGGGGAATGGCCACATCCACACAGGGGTCTGGCCAAGACTGATGGTGGGGGTCAGAGGGGTGGGCAAGTGTGCTGGGGAACACACATTTGTAGAGAAAGCATCAATTTGCTGCATTCACTTGTATTAACTTATCAGTTAAAATTAAACCTGATACAAAGATGGGAAAGAAGGGGAAATTCATCTCCTACAAAGAGTGTATGTTATTAGCCAGTTATTCCAGTGGAAGGTGAAGGATACCACTGCCTGCTAGAAAGAAATTTTGATTTCTGGGTGTTCAGGGGCAGTGGACACAGCAATTCCATTTCCAACACAAGGTAATGCAATCAGGCCCACTCAAGATACCCCCAAGCCTAATGGGAAAACAGCACAACCAAACATGTTGTCATCACAACTCCTAAATTAATGGGGAGATAATTCATGTTCTCAGGTGTTCATATGGGCTGGGCTGGTAGAAATCAGGGTGTCTAACACTGATGGATGTTCTTGCATTCTATTTATGACATCATTTACTAAGATTATCTCTGTGGTGTATCACAGCTGTTTTCATAGCTGGGATTATTCTGACACAAATGTCTCCCTGAAGTCTAGATGTATTTCTCAGTCAGCTTTTGGGTGATGATAAGGAAGCCTAGACCTTTCCTGCAGAGATAAATGCTGCAATTCCATCCCAGATGGTCCCACTGCTCTATTCCTGCCTCACACTTTTACTTGTTTTTACCAGGATAAGTAACAAGAGCAGCAGGTTAGGTGTCAGTATCAGTGCCAGGACCTGAATTCCTTGTTCCTTTTTATCTCTCTGGCTAAAACAGGAATAATTTTTGCATCAGGCTACAGAGCTCATGGTTCTTCCTGTATTTTTCTCAGTTTTTCTATTAATCTAAACTACTGTTGCAGCTTAGACCTCACAGGTGAGTTACTGTTATCTCCAGCCAGAATAAATAAAAATAAGGAAAAAGAAAATAGAGATGTATAACTTTTACCTCTATAGAATATCAGGGCAAGCATCTGTTTCAAAAACAAGGACAGTGTTTAATTTAGAGTGAGTGCATGGACATCAGAGTGCTGCCTAACTACTGTCAAAATAGGTGTTAAACAAAGTTTTTCCTCACCAGTATTTTCCCTGTGACTAGCAAATAAGTAAAGGATAATATCCATGGAATAAACCCCAGTTATCACAGTTGTACAGTTTTCCTCTGTTCAGCAGCTACAATATTTTTGCTCAGTTTTTTTCTGTTCCAATTAAAAATATTTGGAGCTATTCTTCTTTAAACCTAAGAAAGGTCTAACTAAGCCACTGCCATTCCCATCCTACATAGCAGGCTAGGTGTAAACATCTTTATTAGTATTTTGGTTCTGAAACTAACTTTGCAAAAAAGCAGCCAAAGTTCTTGGAAATGTTATAAAAGCCTGGGGAAAGAGGAACGCATTTGGCTCACATCGCTGTTAGTGACAATAATCAATGCCCAGACAAGCACAGCTTCAAAAAATGTGTCAAGAACTCACTTTATATTTTAAACAGACCATGAAGACATTCAAATTCTTCATCTGGAAGAGAAAAAAGAGGAGGGGGAGATGGAGGGAGGGAGAGATTTCCTTCCACCAGGCAGCGAGAGATCACTTCACGCTTCCCTTTGGTAGGTTAGAGGGGAATTGTAAAGCCATCCCATGTGAACAGATGGAGGCAAAGGATCTCAGCTTTCACGGGAGTGGGTTAAAGATCCGACGCCTGGGACGGTGGGCGAGACAGGGCCCAGCAGCAGGGGCTTTCTGCCCCCTGACAGCCCGGCGTCTCCAGGGCCCGCTGGGGTGGCAGCAATCCTCGGGGAGCACCTCGGCAGCTTCTCAGCAGCCCGGCACCAGCTAAGCCCCAGACTTGTATAGGCACTTCACATTTAGGAGCATGTCTAATCCAATCAGGGGCAGATTGGAAGCTATCCGTGTACCTCCCAGATAGCATATTCTTGTCGGCTTGAAAGCAAGCCTCTCCTCCTCAGCCTTCCCCCCTGTCTCCCTATCAGTCTGTGCAAGCAGAGGCCTCCCCCCTTGGGCACACGGAGCTAATCCTATTTACTCAGCCCATCAATTTAACAGCTTTAATATTCGCATGGGTTCGGTGGATGCAGCTGAAAGGTTTGCAGCAGCCAGGGAGGGGGGAGAGGCTGTGGTGAGCAGTGGGAGGCAGCCTTCCCATGCTGGCCAGAGCAGAAAAGTCATTCAAAACCCTGAAGGCTGAGGCATGTCTCATGCCCACTCACACAAACACACAAAGCAGACAACACATGTACAGCCCATTACACACCCCAGCAGTGTCACTTTGGCACACCACAGCCTGGTCACTTCTCTGGTCCCTCTCACAGTGTTGGTGCTGGGGTTGGCTGGAGTGCCGTGGTCCGGTGGAAATGAGCCTGTGTTAGCATAAGGTCTCTCTCTTCCTTAAACTGGAAGGTGTGCACGGAAGGACAGACACAGGAACAAACACAAGCACCCCCTAATGAGAGTGGTGACCCTGAGAGCCTCCTGCTCACACGCAGGCAGTTGTGGAGGAGCTCATTCTGATTCCACTTTATGCTTAACTGTTTCTCAGCTCTCTGTTTATAAATTCCTGAACTGGAATTCCTCCCTTTATCTGTCCTGAGCATCCATTAGCATCCTTTAGCTATACCTCCTGTGCTCTGGCTATAGATTAGAGCAAATCTGAGGAGACAAGTCTTTTTAGGAGGATTCAAGAATGCAGTCAGGAAGCTGTTCAGTGCTTCCAGCCCCTTGTCACTGCTCCAAGTGATCATGGACTTCAGAAAGAACCAGCACCCACCTCTGAAAACCCTGTGGGGTCTGTGCACCCCTCCTTCAGCACTTGGGTCTCTACTAATCACTTTATTCCAAATGTGGAATAGTTCTTGGTTTGTGGTTGAACTCACCTGCATGAATCACACCTGAACTCCTCTCCTCACTACCAAGGTTAAATAGAACTAGAGTGGCTGTTGCCTTTCAGGATATTGCAGTCTTTGATGTGCAAAACATAGATCTGTCTGGTATTTTGAGCTGGCACATCTTTTACATTTAATCTGCCCTTTATTTACCTGTTTAGTTCTTGAACTAAATGTGGTTTTGGGTTTTTTTTTCATTTTGTTTTTGCTGCTTGTGCTAGAGATCATGTGTACTAACAAAAATCTCAAGTTTTCCAGTGCCAGCAGGCAGCCAATTTGAGGATTTTCTGTGAGTATCCAGACTTGGACTCTGCCCATAAGTCCGGTAGACACATTGCCATCATTCTGAATTAAGGCTGAAATGGAATAGAAAGAGGAAAAGGAGTAAATGCCTCCTTCAGTCATTCCTGTTCTCAAGACCTCAAGGTACTCCTCTAAAAGAAATCCCAGTGTTTTGCTCGAGTGGACAACACCCTTTGTCCCCAGGCTGAGAGCCCTTTGGGCAGTGACTTTATAATTCAAGAGGGATATTCCAATAGCACTACAGAGTAAGTTAGATGAAGTGAAGGTCCTTTATTTGTCCAAATAGCAATGGGAGGTTATGGCAAAGGAGAGCACTCAGAGTGTTCACTTTCCAGCTGCTGGCATGCTGTGAGCCTGACACGCCCCAAGGAATCCAGAAAAAATTCTTGAAGCATGAGAATCATTTTCCCCCTAGTTCTGCCTCCCCTTTTTCTCCAGGAGGGAGTTCCCAAGTGCTGTTTAGGGCTACATCTTGATTTCCCCATTGCCCTTCTCAGCAATATATGTCATCCCTGGATTTTGATGGAAACAAAACTGTTTTTGCAGCAGATCTATGTTCAGCCCAATATCCTGGGGTTTGGGTCAGTTTTTTAAATCTTACCCTACTGTTTTGTTTCTTGGCATTAATTGCTCACACTGTCCTCCTGCTTGGTTCAGTAGGACCAAGTACTCTTTTGTTCTGAAAGCAGGAGGATGGTTTTGGTAGAAGATTTGGCCAGTGCAGCTTCAATTCATTGTGTCAGCCATGGTGATAACCAACCATCAGGGAGCAGTTCACTGGGGGAAGGCTGAGAACTGTTCATCAGAAGGTCTGAGGTGAGGAGGTAGAAGATCCAGACCTGGGGGAGAGTGATGTGTCTAGCACAGCTGGATAGGAGAGGACAGATGGGACTGCATGGAAAGTGGGAGTAGGCTTCAGGACTCAGGATATTCAGAATGAAGGGAATAGCAAGGATGTGGTTTTCTCAGCCAAGATAAAAATTACTTTTAGCTGGGAAGCCATTAAAAGTGATGGCACTTTCCTTCTTTCCTTTGCTCTGGCTGCTTGTGCCCACTGTGCTGTAGCTCTGTGGGAACTGAGGCTGTAATAGGGCCAGGGGAATGGGGGAGCTAGTCTGGCTGAAAACAAATAATTTACTATCCTGGGTTTATCTGTCAATGGATTGAGTCCCAGATCTGACACCCACACAGCTTTTCAAGCAAGGATGCTGGCACAGGGGAGAGAATGTCATCAGCCAGAGAGATGGGGAGATCCACATCATTTCCAGCACTCCCTCCCTGGAAGCATCAGGCCAAAACAGCTGATGGCACCCACCCTGCTGCATGTGCTTAAAGAGGCTGCAAACAAGCAAAACATACTTTAAAGCCTGAGCAGGCCTGGGCAAAACAGAGCAGTCGCTTCCCTCCCTCAAGCTGCTGCTCTTCAGAGGCCGTGGGTTGCACAAGTCATGGCAGAGCCCACGAGGAGGTCACACAGGCAGCCTGGGCAGAAGGAGCTGCAAAAGGTGGTCCACAGGTTCCCACCTCCTCATTTCTGCTCAGAGTATCAACAGTCTGCACCCTCCAGCAGCTCCACAGGGAGTGGTACTAGTGCAAGCACACATGGTCCTGACTGGTTATAACTAAATGGGGCAGGGAAAAAAAAAGAAAAAAGTCCAGCTTCCAGCTTTAAACAGAGTGATTGAGAGATACATTCTAGCAGTCAAGTTTGGTGAGACAGAGAGATTTAATTAAAAAAGGGTAAACTCCTCAGAGTATTTTTTTCCAGATACTGGCTGTGTGGCTTTACTGAATGGATACCACAGGAGCTGAGCTAAATCTTCACCTGGAGAAGTGGGAAAGCTCTCCCACCAATGGGGCTAAACTCATCCCAGCTGAGACCCTACCCAGTGTGCTGATGGCAAGAGACAAACTTTGCATGAGTGCTCTGCTGCTGCTGCTTCTGCCGGAGCCCACGATCAACCCCTGCACAGAGAGAGGCCAGGGGGCCGTGGACCTCTGAGGCCACACAAAGATTTCATCAGAAGCTCAACACCAAGACATCTTCCCTAAGCTGTATTCAGTCCCCACTGCCCTGATCAGCTGCCTTTTGTTAGAAGTGCGGCTCTCCCTAGAAGAGGCACTGTCACACTGGTAAATTGCCCTCCCTTTTTCACAGAATGCTGTTTTGGTTTTTTTGTCAGGAGCTTTGATGTGGAGAGGTAAGGACCAAACGCCCCACACCCATCCTGTCGCCCATCAGCTGCCTCTGCGGGTTTCAGCACCTTGTGGGGTTTCACCTCCTCCAGCGGAGTTAATCCCTCTTCACTTGCATTTCCTTCCACCCCGACTTCGCTCTGGTCCGTGAGTTTAGCTGGGGGCAGATCGCACCCCCCCCTCCGGGCTCCCCTTCCCTGGAAGCAGGAACCGGAGTGACCCCGGCAAGCCCCAGAGCAGGGACAAGCAGCGAGCCCCCGGCGGCCGCCGCTGCTCTGCTGCCGCTGTGCGCCAGCACAAGCAGCAAATTCCAAGAAGATGCGATCATCAGCAGCTCTGTGAAGACAGGAAAGTGGTTACAAATGCTCTCTGCCTCAAAGAGAGAGAGAAGAAACCACAGTCTGGCTGCAGCTGCACCTCGTGCTTTCTGATTAATCCGCTGTTTAGAAACATTCGCCGTGGTACTCGTGCATAGGCAGAGGTGAAAACAAACACCGATGGATGCAAAGGGACTGCTTTATCTCTGGCCAACACAAACAGAGTCTACTTTCAGCGTGGATACAAAGTCCTCCTATGAAAGGGAACAGAGATAGATAGAGGTTTCTTCTTCAGAGCTGTCTACATTGTACATTCAGGGAGAGAAAAATTTGCTAGGGCATATGGCATGACCGTCCATGTATGGGATCTAGGGTTTTAAATGTTAAAGTCCCTGGTGCTTCAAATACAGCATCTTCTTTAAATATTGATGCTACTCGGCAGGCAAATATGTCTCATCATCATCATAATATTTTCTTCAGTCTTCTGGCCTAAATTGTCTCTGTTTTGCGAATGTGCTGCATATGCATCTGTTTCCCCAAAGAGGAGGAAGCAATGTTCACAAGCAGCCCTATCATGACAGTAAATGGCAGAATGAACCAAGTTAAAAGTTCTCTGAAATGTTTAATTACAAGTTCAATGGGCAGATTCTCCATACAGCCCAATGTCTAGGTATGGTTCAGTTGGAAATTATTGGGTCGGTTGAGGTGCAAAGAGATGCAAAAAGAAAATATTACTCATAAATCATAGAATGGTTTGGGTTGGAAGGAGCCTTAAAGATCACCTCATTCCAACTCCCTGCCATGGGCAGGGACACCTTCCACTATTTCAGATTGCTCAGATCCCCATCCAGCCTGGCCTTGAGCACTTATTGATACCTCCCTAGTTAGTTTTACCCAGCCTTCTGTGCTTTTGTACCAGCAGGAGCTATGTGTTCCCAGCACATCTTGGAATCTCCCTGGTGAGTCCCTTGTTCCAGATGCTTTCAGGGAGGGCACATCCCTAAGCTTTCCTCTCACACTCCATTGCTGCAAATGTGAATGGATCTTATTCTGCCTCAGCCTGAAAAGGCCACCACAAAACACAGAATCTGGCTTCATTATTTTCATTATCAAAAGGTTTTATTGAAGCCTTGAATTTGCCACAGTGGGTATCCTTTCAAAATCCGCCAAGTTTGCTGTAGAAAAAACAGATAACATTACCTTGGTATTTGCGGTATTCCTTGTGCTGCTCTTCCCACTTCAGCGGAAGACTGCTGAGGATGTTTAGGGAAAGGCTAAGATAAATGTTCCTCAATATCAAAATAAACAATAGAGGCTAATGTGCAGCTTGTATTTTTCATGCTCATATTGGATTCCAGTTTGAGTTTAAAGGGAGCTGCCCCAGAGCTTTCAGGCTGTGGCTCCGAAGTCCAGAAGGATCAAGAGGCAGAAGTGAGGGCATATTCATGTACATGTCCACATGTAGATAAAAATGTTTCCCCACCTAAAGTCTCTTTTTCAGCATGGAAGCACATTGTCAACACTCAGCAAATAATAAATAATAGCAACAGCACAGGAATTCTTCCACTAGAATTCTTCACTAGCCACAAAAATTACCATAACTATTCACCACCCTCTGGTCTGGCAGGGTAAAAGGCAGAAGCTTAACTTGCTGCAGAAGAGGAAAAGAGAAATTCTCCAGGGCAGTCCTTTAGTGGTCCAAAGGGATCGTGGTTTTCCTGCTTTGAACTGTGTGCAAAGGAGAAAGTGAAGTCCAGAGCCAGTCCATTGAGTATTCAGGCCTAAAATTTGAAAAGGCCAGATACTGAATCCTTGATGTTGAGTCCCTCATGCCAGGTTCTTGCTCCCATGCAAGCTGGCAGTGTCCAAGGCCAGGTTGGATGGGGCTCTGAGCAACCTGGTCTAGTGGAAGGTGTCCCTGTCCATGGCAGGAAGTTGGAAAGAGATTATTTTTGAGGTCTCCTCCAACCCATACCACTCTGTGATTTGATTTGTTGCATCAGGAGATGGTGAGTATAATATACCATCCTAGCAAAAACACTTGGGGTGTGGCAGTCTAGGAGAACAAGATTAAGGCAAATGATAGGTATTTAAAGCCAAAATTCACCATTTCATAGCTAAGTGAACAGACAAAGCATAAAATGCTCTTTGTCCTTTCAAACATATAATATGACCAACTCTATGGCCTAATCCTGGAACTCCCACAGGATGCAATTTGATGCCTCAATTATCCTGCTCCTATTGAAAGAGCTTCTAAGAAGCACCTGATGCGAGACATTCTTGGTACAATCTGGAGCAAAAACAAAGAAGAAAGAGCTGCACAATTCTGGAGGCAGTGGGACAAAACACAGCCATGCAAAACAGATTCTCATTTGAACTCTTTCTCAGAAGGCATTATCTCAGAAACATCTTGGTATGTTAAGGCACTGCCTCGATGGCTTGTTACTCCTGCAGTGCCTGAAAGAATGAGTTGCTGGAGCCTTCTTTCAGACATGTTTCATTCTGCTGTCAAATCTAAGTATTTGGATTCAGTTTCAGCTGTTGCCACTGCAATGTCACCTGTGGTCCTGAAGAAAAAGCAGGAGACAGCAGTGGTGGTGGTGCCTCAGCTCCACAGGACAAAACACTGCCTGGTTTTTCCTCTCACGTGGAAGTAACTCCACTGCTTTCAACAGTCAGCTCCAAGTCTGTTGGCCTTGTTGGGTTGCTCTAGTTTTCTGCTGGTGTTGTTGCTGAGGCTGCAGGATGGAGCAAGGACGACCCCTATCTGTGCTTTCCTCTGTTATGGTGCACATTTGAAATGTACCTAAGGCAAGATTTGACATGGGAAAAAACCTTTGTCTCTTAAGAAACTCCAGATAGATTTAGCTGCTGAAATTGCTTTTAAAATCCTTTTGCTCTTTCCCTGTGATTGTCAGGAAAATCTCCACAATACCACTGGACATGGACACTTGAGGCCCCCCCATGCAATGTCACTTCTGACCAGTGTTCCTTTGAGAATATCTGGTGGTAGCTTCTTACAGAGGCACCTGGCATTTATTTTCCATCCCAGGCCCACTGACAGTGCATGGAGAAACCATTCATGAGCTCCCAGGATTTCTGCTGACACTGAGCAAAGGCCTGAAGACAAAGCCCTAGGGGATGCATGTTGCAGTCCTAGGTATTCTGGGTGAAAAACTCCTCCCTGGTGAGATTGATGAGTAGGAGGATTCTGAAACAGTTCTTGTAGGGTTTTACTTCTGAATAAATCCAAGGGAAGCAGGTACAAAACCAGGCTTGCTGAACTGGCACAGCCATGTGTCTAAAAGTGAGGAAATGACATATCCTGATTGTCCAAACCATGGAAATGGGGATAAAGGGAGGGCAGGGGAGTTAATGTTTTCCTAGATGAGGCAGAGCTCGTCTCCTTTCTTGCCTGGCAGATGAGTTTGACCGCTTTTCTTTTTTTTTTTTACTGCTAGACCAGAGTGTTACAGATAATCACAGTGTAAACAACATTCTTTTAGTGCAGCTTTTGTCTCTTTTCCGTAGATGGAATATTTTGTGAAATTAGCCTCTGTCATGCCAGGCACTGAAGAAAACACGTGTTGAAAAAAAGTGCCTGTTCCCAGGCTTTCAGACTAAATAACATCAAACCAAAGGTGAGGGGGAAGCAGAAGCCTGGATGAGGGATTTGATGGAGTCCCTGCAGCAAGTCCATGCCCAGGATGGAACTGAGTCCAAACACCTCACATCTTCCTTGTAACAATCAGAGCAAAGCTGCTCCCCAGCCCACTTTGCACAGATCAGGTTATGATTTTCCTACCTGTTGCTATAACACACAACCAGATTTGTAAGACATGTGAAAATTATGGCTTCATAAATAATATGATCCAATTTCTGTTTGCTGACCACCTGATCTCGTTTGAATATTCAGGATTACCAGGATTCAGGATAACCAATGAAGAACTGCAATGCTCATTTTGCCTCACTTCTGAAGTCCTGGGTGTGTTTATCCTTAACCATAATTCTTTCCCCAACCTTGCTCTTACTTCCAGCCCTGACCTTATCTTAGGCTGTCAGAATAGGAGTTTAAAAATAAAGGTACAGCCAGTTTTCTTTTCTTTTAAATACAGCTTGACAGGGTTAAGATGCAGAACACAGACCTTCCAGTTTTCACAAAGTGCTGTGATTGCCTTGTCTGCTTTGCGCCGTTGTATGCTAAAATCCATAGACCCATTCTAATTTCAGAGGAAAAAAGGGAGCTGCCTTCCATTCCACAGCAGGAGGGGTAAAAGCACAGGTAGGCTGGTATTTTTTACCAGAACTATTTGTGTGGTTGAAGATGTTTTTACCAAAAGTATTTGTGCTAAAGACTCCTAAGGATTTTGTGCCATTGGAGTTGCTTTTGCCTACAAAACTGAAGTTGATGCTGGGGTTGATGCATTGTTATTCCCAAGGATGTAATAAGAATGAGCAAAAGGAGTTTGAAGGGGACATTTTCTGTGCTGTGTTTATCTAATGCCAGTCACAGACTTCATGCTCTGCTGGCTGCCTGAGTACTAGGAAGACAGTCTTCAAAACTCCTATGATTTATCACCCACACCATAAAGTTTAATTTCACTTTTGAAGTACCAGCACTGCCCTGGCCGAAAAAAAAAAAAAAAAAAAAAAAAAAACAAAAAAACCAGGAGGCTGGACAAGCATGCTTATGCTTGTAGTGGTATTGGAAAATTTCTCAAGTACCTGTGGGCAGGTGTGGCTCACATACTTGGGTTAAACCAATCACCAGATCTAGGGTCAGGAAGGAATTTTGCCCTAGGTCACATTGGCAGGGATGATTGTGTTGTTTTTGTTTTCATTGCTTCGAAGTGTGGGTTGTGGTTGGCTTCCAAGATTATCTACTGTCATCTTAAGAAATGCTAATGACCCAGGCTTTAAGTCCACAGGTGGAAATGTAGCTCCAACCCTGCAGGTCTCAGGCCTGCCTCAGAGAGTGACTGCAGCCACTTTGGACCCCTGTGCAGAGACTCTAGCACAAGGCATCCTCAGGGCTCTCAGCATCCTTCAGATTGCCCTGTGGTCTGGGCATCTCCACCTTACAAAATCCCTGTAAGTGTGCAATTTGGAAATCTGGGCATGCTGAAACTCTCTCTTGGTTCTTTCCCTGCAGTGCAGCAGGTTTTCAGATTGTTTTGGGTGATGGAGCACCTTGTGATGAGAACTGGGATATGGATGCTCCCTTGTCAGCCTGCAGGATGCTTATGATTGCAATGGCCTGAAGTTGTGGATGTGGGTGACCTTGCCTGGGTGGCATAGCACTGTCATTTGGTTTCCTGTGTTGCTGGGGTGGGGCAGTGTTGGTGCTGTTCACTTCTTTTAGTGGAATTGAAAATACTAGAAGGTTTACATTTAACAGTTGCTGTTCCCATACCACTTATGTGGGATGACTGGAATCAGATCAGGAGTATGGTTGCACAATTCAAGAAAGACAGAATGTGAGAGCATCACTTTGGAGAGAGGGCAGTCTCATAAGCAGGCACTCCTCCCTTTTAATGAAAGCACTTTGGCCATAACTACACTTTTAATTAATTTCAGATATGTTGCTGCATCTGAATTTCCCAACTAACCAGTGATTCAAACAACAAGTCGCCTGGGGAGTGGCTTGTGTGATGTTGGTATTAATAGGATGAAAACAACCAGAAAGTTAGGGGCATTCTTCTGAGGTACTGAAAACCCTTAACGAGGCCCTTAATTATGCAATAACTTCTTTGCAAGCAAACACATGCCTATTATCATTGTTATTATGCTGATAGTTGATATCCCACTGACATGAACAATTTAGAGAATTCCAAGTATTATGCAGCACTCCTGCCAGCTCAGAATAGGCTGACACAGCTACAGCTACCTATTTAAGAAGATTAGCCTGATTTTATTTGCATAAGAATTTAAAGTGACAAAACCACTTGCCACTCCCGGGAAATGATCATTAAAAATTAATTACTGCACATTCTTTTATTAGCTGTGTGGTTAACTTCTGAGTGTTACAGTCAATGCCAAATCCGAAGTGAGATGCCCTGAAACATCTTTCCCTAGGTTTTCCAGGTTCTTAGAATCACAGAATACGCTGAGTTGGAAGGGACTCATCAGGACTATTGAGTCCAAGAATCACACATCATGTGCCTTCCTTGGATGTGCAAAGACATTGTCTCATTATCCAGTCTGGAAAAAACAAAAAAAACAAAACAAAACAAAACAAAACAAAACAAAACAAAACAAAGAACAAAACATCTTGAGTGCAATGTACATAATTATTCTTAAGTGGGCATCCCCTAGGAATGATGACAAGCAAATCTTTGCATGCCTTGTGTTACCTATACACAATTCCAGCAATTCTGCATGTCTGTGTTGGCCATTACTCTGAGGCATCAAGCTAAAGAAGCCATAAAACACGGGCTTCACTCTCAGTTGAGGTTCTCCTAGTCCAGAGAGGAGCCCTCCAGGAAAGGCAAGATATTTTATGCCGGCATTTTCTGCTGAATGGAGGGTGGTTGCAGAGGAGAATCCATCCCAGCAGCTCAAGCTTCAACAGGCAAGTGAAAGAAGAGAAGGAGCAAAACCCGACGGAAAAGAGAACATAGAAAATTTGCCTTTTTAGAAGCCTCAGCCACGGGCTACCTTGTGTTTGGTACTTTTTGTTGCTGGAGCAGCAGCCAGGTGCCAGCGGCGGGCTGCGCGGGCAGGATCCGCTCCAACAGCGCGGCCCCCGAGCGGCCCCTGCCGGCACCGCCCGCAGCTACACCCGAGCCTGATGGAGGGGTTTGGAAAATCTTGGGATCCAGGTATGGCCTGGGTGGGCACAGAGCTTAGACACCCAGTTTCAACGCGCTTGCCGTGGGTAGGGACACCCTCCACTATCCCAGGTTGCTCAGAGTCCCATCCAACCCAGCCTTGGGCACTGCCAGGGATGGGGCAGCCACAGCTTCTCTGGACAACCTGTGCCAGGGTCCCCCCACCCTCATAGGAAGAATTTCTTCCTAATATCCAACCTAAACCTACTCATTGTCAGTTTAAAGCCATTCCTCCTTGTCCTGTCACTCCAGGCCTTTCTGGATAAACAATAGTGGTGAGAACCCCTTTCTAAATTGCCTGTATGGCATTCCATGGCTCTGTCAGAGGAACCAGGCTGAAAAGCACCTGCAAATGAAACTGCACCCAAAGCAGCCCCTGATCATAGTGATGGCACTGTCTGGCCCTATGTCTGAAATAGATCTTTGAGGTGAATTGTACCTCAGGAGTTTCCAGCCTTTCCCAGCCAAGAACTGCAGACCAAAATCTGTGTGTGCCTGAAAACATCATAGCAAACCACACCTTGGAGAGCCAGGGAAGAGTGCTCTGGGGCACAGTCAGAGGTACAGAAGGGATGCCTGAGGGTCCACCATGGACTGAGGCAAATCTGGCTGGGTCTGTGACTTGTTCCCAGGGTCACTTGGGAATGGTTGCTCTCACCTATCCTCCCTTGCCTCTTTCCAGAGCAAGGGATTCAGATTGTTCAGCTGCCCCCACATCCTTGCTGCTGGTCATGCTTGTGAATCCAGGTGCTTGCAGAGCTTGTGAACTAAAGGTTGCTTTTGGTTTGTGGTCCCAGGCAATGGCAGGGACTGGCTGTGGGGCTCACACAGGATACTACCATGTACATCACCAACCTACCCATGCATTCAGTATCTCTTCTTGGCACTCTCATGACAGTTAGGAGACCTAAAAGTAATCAAGTATTTGGCCTGAACTGATTTCCAGGAGAGCAGAGCATCAGCATTTGCCCAAATTCTTCAAAAATGTGTCTGAATGTTTGGGGAAAGTAAAACTGCTATTGTACAGGGAGAGCTTCCATCCCAGGCTCAGGAATCGGCAGGTTCATTTGTATTGGCAAAGAACATTTGTATTTCTGTTTCCATGTCTAAACCTCTTGTGTATGGCTAAATGTTCATTTCCAAGGTTGTCAAGTTTGTCATTTATACAGAATCTAAATTCACTTCCTTGTCAGCCTGAATCTCTCAGTCTAGGGAATGAGAATGGAGAGACACTCCACAGTGGTAAAGAAGAGTGACACTGGAAGACCATGGTGTCCTTTCATCACTGAAGCCCTCAGTGCTCTTCTTGTTAGTGGAGTGGCACAGGATTCAACATTGAGGAATTTAGGGCTCCATACTTGTCTTGCTAGAACATTCTGCCATGAATTTAAGGAAATCACTTAACAATCACTTAACAATCTTGTTCTCACAGCAGCTCATAGGAGTCTTGCCATGGAATTCAGTCCTTTAATAAAGAAAAATGTAAAATGTCTCCTGTTTGGCATCAGATAGGAAGCACTTTGGGGCAATATTGTCTCTTGCTTTGATAGCTGGTGGACCTTTGCTCCATCATGGAACAAAAATAAGAGCTATATAATTGAATGAGAGAGAGAATTTAAGGCTCTGATTATGGGAAAAGAAAAAAATGTTTACCTTTGCAAAGACAACTGGCACACACCTTCCAAGCTCTCCACAGACCATGAGCCAGGAGAGAGAAACAGGAGTGCAGAGCCCTGCAACCAAGGAGCCAGATTGGTGGCAGATAGGGCAGACTGATTTAATGTTGCACGGAGGTCAAAATAGAAACTTTAGCATCAAAGCAAGGAGGAGTGCTGCGAAAGCCCAGTGCTCAGAAGTAGCACTTACCAGAGGTATCATATAAACTTAACCCTGCTGTCGTTACTCCTGGTGGAAAGAAAGGAGGTGAAGGCCACGACCTGTGAAGCAGAGGTCAGATGTTACAGACCATCAGACAAAGGAAGTGACAATGGGGAAAGGTTCTTCTCTGAAGCACTACCAGATGGTGGCTAATCTCAGTCAGGGGAGAAGGCATGGCCACCAAATCTACACCGGCTCCCTGAACCTGACACTCGGGCATTATCAAGGGAAAAGACTGTTCTTCCAACTGTTGCAAGACAGACTATGCAGTGCAACCCATTCAGTTAATCACAGTGCTGTGCTGATTTGGGACAGAATTTTCCAGGATCAGGCATATATGTTTTTGCTTGTTAATTGTTTCCGCACAAAACCTGAAATATCAAATACTCTGAAAATTTCTACCTTGGTGAAAATTTTTACTCATGCCTCTCTAATTATTTGTGAAAATATTTTTGTCTTCTCATGTAGAAGAAAGCATAGTTAGATTGGCAGAGCTCTGGGATCTGTACTGGGGTCTGTCCTGGAGACTTCTTTTATGATAGTAATGGTGAAATGTTGTCTTTGCATGCAGTTGCAAATCTGCTTACGGATTTACTATGAAATTTCTGCTAGCTGAGCTCAAATAGGACCCTTGAATTTCCATGTCTGTCCTGGGGACAATGAAAACACAAATGGAGATAGAGGTGGAGGTGAACTCCAGAGTCCTAGAGAGGCATCTACTCGAGGCAGCAGGGCACAGACACGAGAATGGAAACCTAAATTCTTCTCATGGGATTCATCACTACATGGGTTGCATTTAATCTTGTCTGAGTAGCTTATGTTTTCACCATGCTTCTGTTTCCCTGCCTGGGCCAGAAGGAATAGAGGCCCCATTGTTGTGAGCAGCTGCCCCGAGAGCTGCGTGCAGAATGCAGAGCTGGGACGTTGCTGTGCCCAGAGAGAGCCTCACATGACAATGACAGCCACTGGGTTTGTGTCCCTTCCAGCCATTTCTCTACATACAGGAATAGTGGGACTGTGCTCTTGTTGTCTCTGTTCTGGACTCCTCAGTGGTGTGGTTTGAGTCTCTCCATTTGGCAGAGTGATCCAGAGGTCTGAAAAAGTAATCCAGCCAGCAGAAAGCAATTAAGGACTTTGATGAAATTTGGTGTGTGCTTAAGTGCTGGGCTGGGTCTTTCATTGCTGCTATGGTCAGATCTCCTCAGCATTATGTAGGTAAGCAGTATCACACACATATTTTTTTCCACAATGAAAAGCAGAAACCAACATCCTTTACAAGCCTGTATCTGGTATTAACCTGGTATTATACCAGATATAACCAAAGTCCTCACTTCTTCTGGATTGCTTGGAAATAAGGTGCATAGGAGCACACTTCTTCAAATGATGCACTGTGCAATGCCTGTGTGTTGGTATCTATCAGGAACAGCATCCTGTACATGCACATGGGATGTGCATTTCTGAGCCATGGAAGTGAGAGATGCAACACAATTCAGAGAGGTGCAGCCAGGAAGTAACAAAACCCTCCTGAACCAACTGTGGCACACCCCCAAGTGATCCTGCCATGTCCTGGGAGACGCCTTCCCAACTATTTTCTGGGCATCTCAGCCACCCTGTCATGAAGCAAGGATAGAAATACAGCAGAAAATACAGTTTTAACCCATGGTATGAGCTATGAAACCACTCTGAACTCATGCTGGTTTTGCTGTTGGTACCTTTTAGAAGTCCTGCTTCATCTTTCAAATAGACATATCAGTGTTTTCCTGTGCTAAATGTGCAAAGTTGGCCATGACAGGAAAAAAGCAAAAAGCCTGTTCTCTCTGTTGACAAACTTGAAATGCTGTTCAAAATTTGGGTCTCTTGAAGTTGAAGCATCTTTCTGACTTCTTTTGTGTGTCTTGTTATTTTGTGAGATGGACTCTGCAGGGTAAGTAAACCTTTTAATGAGAATGGACTGTTTTCCCCCCATAGTGGCAGCTGTTTATTAAGACATGTCCACAAAGTGACATTATGGTAGAGCTGCAGCAATAGGACAGAGTTGGCTGGAATTCAGAGCTTCAATGAAAACTTTCAGCACGATTTCAGATTTTGTTTGACAACAGAATAGGAGATTTTGACTGAAATGTTTCTGAAAATAGCAAAACCCTCACCCACTCAGAGAGCTGAATGTGAAACCTCAAATTTTGATGGGGAGAAAAAAAAGTGATGACATTTTCCTTCCAAATTTGGATCAGTCCCAACAATAAAATTCACTTTTTATAGGAACCAAATAGTCATACTAGGAATTAAACTGCACATAGATCAGAAATAGAAAACACAAGAGACTAATAGAAGTATCAGATACATACAAGGCAGAAAGTTAAAAAGAACAGAAAAGAAAATGAGATAAAGGGAAAGGTATAGTTTATATGTGGAAAAATGAAACCAGAGTAGAGATGGAGGCACAGATGTGAGTGGTCATGAGGCAGGGCAGAAATGCTCCCACCCCAGCCATGGAAAGCTGCAGTCATGAACAAGGCAAGGAGTACAAGGCATGGATTCTGGAGCAAGTCCAGGGAAGGGAGACCGAGCTGATCAGAGGGATGGAGCAGCTCTGCTGGGAGGAAAGGCTGAGGGAACTGGGATTGTTCAGCCTGGAGAGGAGAAGGCTTTGGGGTGACCTCATTGTGGCCTTGCAGTGCCTGAAGGGAGCCACAGGAAAGATGGAGAGGGACTCTTGACAAGGGCCTGGAGTGACAGGACAATGACGAATGGCTTCACACTGACAGAGGGCAGGTTTAGATTGAATATAAAGAAGAAATTATTCCCTGTTAGAGTGGTGAGGCCCTGGCACAGGTTGCCCAGAGAAGCTGTGGCTGCCCCATCCCTGGAAGTGTTCCAGGCCAGCTTGGATGGGGCTCTGAGCTGGGATAATGGAAGGTGTCCCTGCCAGTGGCAGGGAATGGAATTAGATGATCTTTAAGGTCCCTTCCAAACCAAACAGTTCTGTGATTCTACGATTCTGTGATTCCACTATTCTATGATTCCATGATTTTGTAACTTTGCACTCTTTACCCACCAGGCCTGAGGCCTTGGGAGCTGCTGACTGGGAGCAGCAGCTATCCACTGGAGAGGCAGGAGATGTTTTGGAGAAGCCAGCAATACCTTTGACCAAAGGAGCCAGCTGGGACCTACAAGCCAGAGATTTTCTGGCTTCCTTTGGTGTCACTGACCCAGCTCTTGCTTCTCTGCAAAATGGAAGCAACAAATATCATCCCCCTCTTGTTTATCTACTGAACCCCTTTGGAAGTGGTTCACAGCTTGCCCTGGGTTTTGCTCTGTGCCTCTCCACGCTCCGTGCCGGGGATCCCGGGGTCACCGCCGCAGGACAAAACAGTGGGAACAACAATAACTGCGCCGTCCTGGCACAGGAGGGGGCACGATTGTTTCCAGCCTTCCAGCCCACAACTGTTGGTACAAATGACAGATACAATCAGGCCTCGGGGTTTTCCTTACATTTATATGTCTGGGGAAGGGTGTCAGCCGCTGTTCTCAGCCACTCTGGTGAACTGAAGCTAAAGATTTGGGCAGGTGGGGGGGAGAGAGAGAGAAATGCATTGAATTGCCATCGAAAGAAAAGTGCATAATTCCTAGAAATGCTTTGTGTCAGTTTCAAAGATCCTACAGGGAATGCAGCTTATTCTCTGGTCAACATGTTTCGTTTGCAAAAGGCACAACTGGTGTACTTTGGGGTTTTTTTAGTCTCCAGCAGCAGTCAGTACCTATGTTTTCTTTGCCTGACATGCCTGTAAGTTCAATCAGATGAAATGGTTTATGTGCAGTAAGGGATGGGGCAAGTTCACATGGCACTCTGAGAGGACCTTGAGACAAACTGTTGTCTCACTGATGTAACTGGAGGTTCTGTTTTAGATCTCTGCTGATCTGAGGAGGATGGAGCAGGAAAAAAGGAAATACTTAACTCTTCTGGTAGAAAACACCACGGGAGGCAGAGAAAGTAATGTAACATTCCTCTAAAGCCCCATTGTGGAGTTGTGGTTAAATGTGAATAAAGTTCTTATCCTCCCACTGCCTTCACAAGAGTATAAAAATGGTACCTCTGAAGTTTTGCTGGTGTTGGACTTGACAAAAAACAAACAAACCCCTGCAAAAGTTAAGCACTGTTACTTAATAGAGCTTTAAATACTAAAGTATCAACTTTAAACCCACTTTCTTTTTTTGCCATAGTTAAGTCTAAGGTTTAACCTCAACCAGTGATTTGTTTTTTTTCTGCCTAAGCCTTGATGTGTTTATGGCATACTGCTTGTGGTGACAATCCTACTTTCATTAGCAATGTCTCTGCTTCAAAGCCAGGTCTGTCATCTCCTTTCACTGAACTCAGCATTTTCCTGAGCAAAATTCTGTGGATTTAAAAAAAAAAAAAAAAAAAAAGAGAGAGAGAAAAGAAAGAAACTGTTTTAAAAACAGCCCAAACCCAAATATATTTCTGAAATTACTTAATTTTTTTAAAAGAATGTATCTTTATTGTTTTACCCTGCCATTATATGCACCAATGTCATCACTGCATGGCTTCTGCTGAACCAGACAGACCACAAAGCCTAAAGCCTTCATCCACTTTCTCTTTGATGAACACTCAGTGCCTTGTTTCAGAATTTTGTTTAATTTCTTTCATTGAGGGAAGTGCTGGCACCATCTGCTGGGACTTTTGTCACTGCAACCACTAAACACAGAATCACAGAATCACAGAATCACAGAATCACAGAATGGGCTGCATTGGAAGGGACCTTAAAGTTCATCTAATTCCACCCCCTGCCATGGGCAGGGACAGCTTCCACTATCCCAGGTCACCCAGAGCCCCATCCAAGCTGGCCTTGGACACTGCCAGGGATGGGGCAGCCACAGCTTCTCTGAGAAACCTGTGCCAGGGTCTCATCACCCTCACAGGGAACAATTTCTTCTTTATATCCAAACTAAACCTGCTCCTATCAGGCTGAAGCCATTGCCCCTTGTCCTGTCACTCCAGGCTTCTGTAAAGAGTCTCTCTCAATTTCTCCGTTTTTTAGGCTCTCTTCAGGCACTGGAATCTTACAATTCAGTCACCCCAAAGCCTTTTCTTGTCCAGGCTGAATGATCCCAATTGTCTCAGCCTTTCCTTCTGTGTGAGGATCTCAGTCCTTGCATCTATAAACATACCAAATATTCCCAGTTTGACTCATATGGCTACGTTTTTTTGTTATTATTTTTCTATTTTCCACACCTGTGCTAGATTTAGATTGCATTCACCAGACCTCAGCAATTCCCTGCAATCCTGGGTCCTGCCTGGGTTTGGAGAGGCAACTAAAAAGTTTTCTGTACAGTTTGGTGCTGAGACTAAGCAGATTAATGAAGGTGATAGGACAAGGTTTTAAACGGAAAGAAGGTAAATTCAGACTAGATACAAGGAAGACAATTTTTTATGGTGAGGGTAGTGGAACACTAGAACAGGTTGTCCAGAGAGGTGACAGATGCCCATCCCTGGAAATATTTGAGGGCAGGTAGAAGGAGGCTCTGAGCAACCTGGTCTGTTGAAGATGTCCCTGTTCACTGCAGGGGATTGGACTAATGATGACCTTTGAAGGACCCTTTCAACCCCAAAAACCTGACAGTTCTATGATTCTATGCTTCTGTGGTTCTATGATTCTCTGGTTCTATGATTCTATGGTTCTATGATTCTATGGACTCGAGTCCTATTGGCTGTAGAAACAGATTTTATTTGTGAAGCAGACCACTGAGTTTAAATGGAGAAGATTGAGATGAAAAACACCTTTAAAGAAAGACTGAAGCACTTCCTTAATTTGTGTAAGATTCAGGAAACAGGGATCTGTTTGTCTGTGACAATATAACCAAACTCTTTTTCTGTAGATCTCAAAGCAAGACTTTAATAAGCTGAGAACCACAGGAACAGGGACTCAAATTGGCAAAGACATTTTTATAACGTTTTCAGTCTTAAAACCTTGTAACTGGATATCATTGCAGTCCATAAATCTGGCAATTACTATCGAAATTAGACTCACAAAATTGTTGGGAATGTAAAACTAGGAGAATGTATGAAGTATAATTTATGTTTGTGTCATATCTCTCATGATTTTTAAATAGTTATTAAAAATGTATACAAGAATATGCATATTTTATATGCATATAATATATAGTATGTCTAACACATTTGTGAATTACATATATTTTGTGTATTTATATATACTATATATCTATAATATAATTACATGGAATTGTCAAAGCTGCAGCTATCATAACATATACATTTATTAGTAATTTAAAAGTTTTACTAGCTATCTCTACTCTGTATTTCATGTCTTATCACAAAATAAGATATATTTAAATTCTTATGATAGGTGATTCACACAGTAAGCTTTAAATATATATAAACCTGTTATATTTTGAGGACAGCTTCCCATTTGAATCTCCAGCTTCAACAAGGAGAGGGTGATTTCTTTCTTTCTATGGATCCAAAATGAAATTACCCAACTTTAGTGTTCAAAAGCAGTTTTTAAGGCAGTATAGTGGAAACATCACAACAAAATTAATCAAATTAGCATCACACTGGGGCAACAAAGTCACTGACCTCTGATTGCCCATGTCATCTAAACCAGATGAGCAGAAACTTTCTACTCAAGTTACAATGCTGCAAGTTTCTCTGATGGCCTGTACTGAACTGAACACTGGTGATGGCAAATCTCTGCAGAGAATTGTAATTTTGGGGCATTTTCAGGAACTCCTAAAAGGAGGTGTAATAACGTATATGAGGTCTTGTTTTGAAGCTGAATTTCATCTCTGGTATAAGCATGCACCCACATTTGGAAAACTTGGGCAATTCCCAGTCAAGCTTTGCTTTCTTGTGGATTTTGTTAGTTTCCCAAATGTTGGTTTGGCAGATTTTAAAGCACCAAAAACACTTGATAAAGTTGATGTAATTTGGCATTAATAATTTGAAGCAGGTGCCAGACCTACCTGCACAATGCACTCTGAATAGGGCTCTTGGGGGCAATGGTGGCAGCACCTGCCAGTTTTTAGGAAAACAGTCTGACATTCCATTTGTAGGCCCATTTCTTCAGTTCAGTCTGAGACACTGCTCAGTGCTTCCTGCAGCCTCATCCCCAATGGACTGTGGAGCACATTGTCCTGAGGAATCCGAGGGCTCTGGGCAGATGGAGCGGTGATGTCATCCGACTTTTCCATTTCTACTTCCTATGAACATTCGCCTTATTCTTACATGCCAGCTCTTTCTCGGCATGTTTCAGACTAGAAACATTTTTTTTTTTGGGTGTAGAGAAGGAATCACTTCTTTTGATTTCAGACAAGATCTGGCAAGTGAGCTCTTGTTGCTGGTCAAAGAAAAAGCCTTAAAAAAATTAACACAGAATCTGTGTTTAGCAAAGTGATTTGCATAAGCTGTACACTTGGTTCTTAGAGTTGGAACAGTTCTAACCTATGACAAATTCCTCTGTCTGGGCTGTCTTCCAAAATCATTTTCATCTACCCTGGCAAAAGAACTGAAGTCTGCGTTCTGCACTAATTAAAGGCCTTCAGGAGAAGGGCCTCAGTTGAAATGCTGACACACTTTGTACACGCTTTATTTGTGAAAGGGGATACTGAGCCCGTTTGATGGCGCCTCCTGCTCTGTCAGGCTGTGCAAAATTTTAAGTGGGGAAACAAAATGGGCACAGTTATGTCTTGTTAAGGTTCTGAGTTACTAAAATAGTGCAGTTTTCTCCATTAAAAAGCATGGTATGGAGATTTTTTTGATCTTTGAATAACACTAATAAGCAGTAAAAAGACTGAAACCCAAGGCAGTTCCTTAGTGAATATGAACTGATACTCCCAATTTTTATGAAGTACTATGGTTTCATGCAGCTGAGTCTCTGTCTCCCTAAATATCTTCATTTTGGAAACAGCAGAATATACACTCAACATCCCTTTTACATAAAACTGGGAACTGCAGAAAAGGGAAGGCAAGGAGAACAGCTGTCCCAACAACTCTGTGGGGTTCTTCCAGCAGGACTGCCACTCCAGTAGGGATGCTTTCCATGCTAGATCCATGGCAGATTTTAATATTCCCAAAGTATTCAATAGAAATCAGAGTCCTCGACAGAGGAAGGCACCCAGAAAGTCTTTTTTTTCTGAAATTGTTGTCCTGAGTATTCACCACCTGCTTTGGAACACACATGCTTGGGCAGAAGAGAGATTTTTAACTACTCTGGATGTTAACTACTTTATCCAAGTGCCCAGCAGGAGGCAAGGAAAGAAACTCCTCCTCTGTGGGGAGTCTCACCTAGTAGGAAGTGTGCTCTGAAAACATGGATTAGACTCAACTCTGCAGCTGAACTGCACGGAGAGCTCCTGCAGAGACAAACATAGCTTAACCAGGGTTCAGTGCACTCAGCCTGGCCAGGGAGAGCAGGGAAGTACATCTATCCAGCAGCAGATGTTCAGATGCTTAGTGACCTGTGGGAAAACACTAGGGAGAGGCAAGGGCACTTAGGCAGCTGCATGGTGTTTGTGGAATTTAAGGAATCCCAGCCCATGTCCTAGGCTTTTCTCCTTTCTCCTTTGCAATGAGTGCAGAAAAGTTAAAAAAAAAAAAAAAAAAAAAGGAGGAGCAGGAGGATTTCTCCCTCAGATATTCTTCCAGCATTTCTCAGGCCTCACCCTGTTTGTCTGCTGCAGCTCTTACTAAACAATTTTATTGTAAAGCAGCAATGCAGTGATTCCATAGCCTTTGAGACATATTCAGGGTTTTTGCTAGCAAATAAACTCACAGGCATAATCAACATTCTTTATGAATCCTCACCATTTCTTTAGGAAGATCAATTTCTAGCCTGTTTTCTGTGAACCTTAAATGCAAAGTTTCCACAAGTGCAAACGCTCCAGTCTTTTGCTGCCTTCTTGGGCACAGGGGACAATCCTGTCTTGTTTTTGTCCCTAAAAGTATTGACTGTATTAGACACTGGGCACGTGCTTCTGAAAGAAAAGCACCATGAATGCTTGCATGTCCCTGTATTATCGGCCACGTGCTCCATCCCTGGGAGACAAACGGGCCACTGAAATGCGGCTGGCCTGGACGTCCCACATACCAAGCAGATGCAAGCAGAATGCCATAGGGAAATAAGAAACACATTGTATGTGATTTAAAAGGCTCACAGCTATGGAATATCCCTCTGAAAGCCTAATGAACATCTCCAGCACATCGACAATCAAAGTACAAAATGCGCCCTGCATCGGGATACAAAACCACGGAACTGGAGATAATCTTGGAAGAGACCCACAAAATAAATCTACTGACAGCAGCATCTATAAATCATGGAGCTCCAGCACTTGGCTGTTCAAAATGTCTCCAAGCTCAGGATTTTCTGTGGAGAGGAGGCTGTCCACACAGATTCTTTTTTAGTTTTATGCCTTCTGTTTGCCTCTCAGGTGAGCTTGTGTCCTGGGTTTGGGGTTTGTCTTTGTTTTGCTTTCTTAGATGCCAATATGACTTTGACAAAGTTAGTGATTAGAAATTCAGATTTCTTACCACAAGGCTGAAAAAAATTATACAAACACTTGTTCAAGTGACTGAAATACAGGATTTTTTTAACCTGGTAACTGTTGGAGTGATTGGATCAATGTTTGGCTACAGTGGGGAGAGTATCTAAAAAAAAAAGGAAGGGGGAAAGGGGAAAATCTCTCAGGATTAATCTTCTGGGAGTACTTTTTTTTGTATGTACCTCCCTACTTATGACACATATGAGGTCTTGGAAGTATATTTGCAGACTTTCCACCAAAAGCTGAGCTGGCAAAAGTGGCAAATGTGGCAAGGGCAAAGTGAAAGCAGTTAACAAGGTAATTTCATCCCTCATTCTCTAAGAGAAACACAGCTCTGAAACAATTCCTTCTAGAACTGTGTTAATTCCCGTTTTCCCAGTTGCTGTAACAAGTGGAGGAATAGCTGGTGTTAAACCTGCATTGTGAGGTGAGAAGCAGCATTAAGCAGGCCAGGCTCAGTGGCTTTCTATCCACAAGACTAATTGTAACAAGAGCTTAGATTGTCTACTCTGCAGTTTGAACCCAATGTATGTAAAGAGCCTTGGTTGTGTTATTCTTGCTTATCCCTGTGTCCCATGCCTTACACAGAGGAGCTCTGGCACACCTTAAGGAGCAGAAACTATTCCAATTCTGCTTCTCCATAGACTGCAGAAAGTTTGTAAGACTTTGGAGCACACACAGCATAACATTTTTGTATGCAGATCATGGAGTGTGTCTCAACTTTAGGGACAAAACTCTGGGAAAACAACACCATAAAAACAGCATAAAAACACCAGCATTCCCCTGGTTGGTCCTGCATGGACAGATGATCAAGACTGCCAGGAAAAAAATTATGCACTTTGACACACAAAAGAGGAAGAATGATGACAGATAGACAGGGACTAGGCTGAGAGACCTCAGCACTAACTCCTGCTCTGCCACTGAACTGCTGCAGGACCTGGGAAACACAATTTGCTTCTGTTTTCTTGCCCATTCATAGTATAAACTCCTGAAGGTGACTGTCCCTTGCTGTACATTTAAACTGCACTACTGGAGCTCAGTTCAGGCCTGTTGCTGCTACTGCAGTTGAAATAATAACATGTAAATAACTTAGACAAACCAACCAAATCAGCTAGTGGGAGAGTGCAGATGAGCATGAAAAAAGATATGGGTGAAAGAATGTGAAGGAGCAGAAAAGACAGGGGGAAAGAATGGCCTGAAATCTAAAAAAAAAAAAAAAAAAAAAAAGTGAGAAAAGGGAGTTAACAGATAGCAGAAGAGCACAGACAGAACATGGTGATTCAAAAATCAGCTGATGCCTCTTGTTTCCCACTGTCCAGAGGGAGATTTGAAAGTGTTTTAAACAGAGAAAGAGGTGAGCAGGGAAACCATCCTGCCTTTCACCAGCCCTCTGCTAACCCTGGGGCCCAGTTCATGAACTCCTAAAAACATTCAGGAATCTGAACCTGTAAAACAATTGGTTTAAGGCAGTGGAATCTCTCCTTAAGGACCCAGCACAACCATATCCCCAGCACACCACTCTGCCAGCATTTATTAGTCCTCCAGGGATCATCTTTGACCTGTGCTAATGTAATCCTGCTAAAACCTTCTGGCTGGCTGGGGCCTGGCTGTCTTCAGTAACTGGTTTGAAATATTTACGGATTAAAATAAAATTAAAATGCAATTTTCAGGCATTTTGAGAGAAAGTCTTTAGCTCTACTTGTGGCTGAGTGGTAGACTCTAGAAGGGTGCAATTAACAGCTAAGAGGCTCTGAACTGTGATAGAAGGTGAAGTCCATGGAGAGGCCCAAGCTAATGCATTTTCAAGTCAATGGAAAGATTTTTCTGTCTCTCTGAGTGTTGAATTGCTCTGCGAGGGACTGGATGAGATCCAATTGAGGCCCATAGTTACCAGAAGTTGCTACCAACCAATGACTATTCAGAGGGTCATATTAAGCAAAAAGATGGTTGCAGTAACATGTTTAGTGACCATGGATGCAGACACAAAATATTTTTCATTCTTCACAGTGGTCTGAGGTCAGAAGACCAGGGAGGAAAAGGCATGAAGGCAATAATAATGAATTTATCAGTCCACACCTGTTCCCACCGAGGGGTCTGGAGGAACAGTGAGATGCAAACCCCATTCTGTTTCCCAAAAGATCCAGGGAGCTGCAGGCTGGAGTCACTGTGCTGGTCAGACTGACTCCCTTTACCAGCACTGAACTGCTGCTTTAAAATAAAAATCCAAGAATTGACCTATAACTACTACACTGCCAAACATAACTGAGATTTCTTAGAATCTGCTCTCACTGTGAGTTTTGTGTAAAATGTTTCCCAAGATGTCTTTGTGTGACTATTAGTTATTGCAGTTGATGTGCTGTGAAAGATTTTAAATGGCAAGTCAGAGTGTTTCCTTGAGAACTTTTCTGTTATGGACTGCTCTTAAGTTAAACTGGGAAAACAGAACAACAATAATGAAAAGCAATAATGAGACTGTAAAGGAACAGGAAATATTCCTGTTTTCCACTCTCACTGATAATTAGTCAGAAACACAGACTTTAGGTTCAACCTGAAGGAAGACATTGGAATGAAAACTGCTTAAGACAAAGGATCAAAATGATTCTTCAGCCATTTTAAACCTTTCAGGAGAAAGCTAAACTAAACACTGCAACACTTTTTCAGAATAAATTGTCTAGAAAAATAATGGAATTCTCAATTTTGGATAATTCTAAGCAAAGACCAGGCTAATGCTTGCTAGGAACAATTTAGGTGGTGCTGATGATATGGTGGAGCAGGGGAATAGACCAGGAGACCTCTTCAGGTCTCCTGCAATTTTATCTTCTTGGATTCTGTGCCTACAAACAGTAGTGTTAGCCAAGAACATGCTAAACTTGGGAAGGTGTGCAGTAATGTTTTAAATCCATTTATATACAAACTAAAGTTTAAGAAAATATACATATGAGATGAAGAACTGCAAATGAAAGATGACAGAGAAATAACACACAGGCATTTGAAATGTGGGCCGAAAATAAAACAGGATTCAGCCTGGAAAATGCATGCTAACATACTTGGAGAAATATAATCCTAAATAATATCCTCAGTGGGAAAGCAAAACCTGGAAATCATTTATTTTACAAAGGAATCTTCGGGCTGATTGAGGACAGTGAATCAGATAGATGCATTTTAAGCACCACTATAACAGCTGGAGATCAGCTGGGACTTCCAGATTCAGATTTGCTGCTGCTGCAACCTGAGGCACACAAATAAATCCCCCAGCACTCATGGTAAGAATCTACCAGCTGATTTATATCTTGATTGAAAATGTGAGTCTCTGAAGCTTCAGCTGGAGACCATGAGGTGAGCCTGGAGATAGGGCCTGATGACAACCAGGCTGAACACGGTTTCCAGCAGAGCAAGGAAGCAGGTACCCTTCTACCCCTCCCCTATTTACATGTAGTAAGGCATTAGTAAAGATTGATGTTCCTTTTGCTGGCTTCTAGAGACACAGAATTGTATCAATACTGGATATCCAAAATTTTTGAGAGTAGTTGGAAGAAAATGCTAGGCAAGTAAGTGGAAAAGAATTCAAGTGATACATCACAGAAAGCACCATGAAGTACTGGCAAAAAAACCCACCACATACACAGATATTGCAATAACTCTTGCAAATTATTAGACTTAGTCTCTTTTACCTGCCTTGGCTACTGTGTTACCTACCTATCTGTTCACAAGGAAATCCAAAGCCATTGAGGAAAATTCCTTCACCACCCAATAAGAACAATCAATTCCATGGTCCTTGCAAGGAACTTTAAAATCTGGCTAGACAGAGATGACAGAAATCCTACACCCCACCTGCTATATGGGTGGCAGCACTTTTTACCCAGTTACAGAGAAAAACAACAGTCTAATTTCAGAGACTTGTTTCCACAGAGTCCAGGAGCAATAATTTTGGTGTCAATGTTTTCTTTAACACAGCTTTCCATTCTGTCAGTGCACACTCAGCAGCTCCTGCCATAAGCACAAGTCCAAGCAGCTGATGGCAGTGAAGGGGGAGTCTGTGTTTGCTCCGTGGGAGATCTCTGGACTCCCACAGTAAACGTGAAGACTTTGGTGCAGGAGTTCAATGTCCATTACCAGATATTAAAATAATTATAAAAATATTTCCAGCTGGATGTTCCTGTGGACTCCTGACAGCTCTTACCTGTAAGTCTATGTGGCAGGAAACAGAAGGTAATGTTTCCAAAGGAACTGACCTACAATCTGAGAAGTCTGTTTGCTTCTGTTGAGGTGATAGCCATGGAGTAAAGCAATCCTTCCCCTTCTCCCTGTTCTTGATACTCTTTCTCCATCCAAAGACAGCTTTAATTAAATATCCCTGTTCTAACAACATTATTAACTGAAATGCAGTCACTTGCTATACTCTGGCAAATGAGGGTGATCTGTGTGGTCCTCCAGCTGTGCAGAGTGTTTTTCATCATGAAACATTTCCAGTTCCTGAGAGGAATTCATTATCTGATTTTTTTTTATTGCTAGTCCTGTATCTTACAAACCTTTATTGAAAGTGTTTGATGTTCACTATTCAGGGTTTGATGTTTGGGCTTCACTAAAGCACAGAGAAGCTGTGTTGGAAAAAACCATTTACTGAATTCATTGTGCATGATGCTCTCTGAGGACCATCAGTGGTGGAAAATAGAGCACAACTGCTGGCACAAGCCATGCCAGCTTCCTGCCCCTGCTAAGAAATACAGGATTGGCAAAATCTGTCATCTAGGAGGATACAGCCCAGGCTTCTCAAGACTCCTGTCCCCCCACTGCAGTCTCAGGTCTGTCATGGAGCCCTTTAGGGTGCAGAGGTCAGTTTGTTTATTCAACTCTACAGACTCATTGGATCACAGAATGGCCTGGGTCCTTAAATATCATCTTGTGCCATGGGCAGGGAGCCTGCCACTATTCCAGGTTGCTCAGAGCCCCATCCAACTTGGCCTTGGACACCTCCAGGGATGGGGCAGCCACAGCTTCTCTGGGAAACCTGTGCCAGGGCCTCATCGATATGATCAGAGGGATGGAGCAGCTCTGCTGGGAGGAAAGGCTGAGGGAATTGGGATTGTTCAGCCTGGAGAGGAGAAGGCTTTGGGGTGACCTCATTGTGGCCTTGCAGTGCCTGAAGGGAGCCACAGGAAAGATGGAGAGAGACTCTTGACAAGGGCCTGGAATGACAGGACAAGGGAGAATGGATTGAAACTGACAGAGAGCAGGGTTGGGTTGGATATTTGGAGATTCTTCTCTGTGAGGGTGGAGGGTCATTCCAGATTGAATGCTTGTGGAAACATGCTCAAACTGGGGCAAATACACATTGAATAGGCTGTAAGGAACAGAAAGGTGTGAGTTCTCTATTCACTGGCCTCCTTTGTAACCTTAATGTTTATCTCCTGGCTGTGCAAATGTTCATAAAACAACACAGATGACTGGCCAGGACCAGCTACAAAGTACACAGATATAAACCTTGATGAAGGGGGGCAATTACTTACTGATATTTACTTTACCTCTGTTATTTTAGTTATGCTTTCTTGTACACTTCTAAATTAATGCCCTTCTTGCTTTAATATTTAAAGATCTCTTGCACAAGCAGACAGCATTTTATATGCCTATTCATATGAAATCTTATAGCCTGTAGGTGTATTTCTTCATTCAAAACAATCACATCCTGTAGACCTCTATCATGTCTTCTAAATTAATTGTTTCAGTATTTCTGGTTACTTTCTTGCACTAGATTTACTGTTCAAGGAGCAATCTTTGTGATTCTATGAGTCTATGAGTTGGGTACTTGGAACCCATAGCAAATCAGCAGCATGGGTAAAAATGTTTATGAAAAACTCATAATATTTATAATGTAAATATTTCTTTGTTACATGGCACTGCTGTTAGAATGTTTCAGAAACACTTCTGAATGTAAACATCTTAATTAATTCAATACATGTTAAAAGCAAATATATTTGTTACTTTTAAAATTAGACAGTGAATTTTTGGGGATACACCAAATCTAAAGTAATATAAAATAATTTCCACCACCTTTGTGCTGAGCTGAAGTGATGTATTTTTCTGTACATCTTTATTCCTGTTACTTAGGGTGGATATTAGGAAAAGGGCACTGTGGAATGGTCACAACCCCAAGGCTGTCAGAGCTCAAGAAGTGTTTGGACAACACTCTCAGGGATGCACAGGGTGGAGTGTCTGTGCAGGGCCAGGTGTTGGACTCAGTGATTCTGACAGGTCCCTTCCAACTCAGGATATTCTGATTCTGTGATTCTTCACAGGATTACTCAGATAACTCAATATGTTCCCTAGTGGGTTTTTGCCAGTGTTTTGGTTTGTTTCATCAGCAACTGGATTTCCAGACCTTCTACTTTGCAAAGAAAAAAACCTTTTCTACTTTTATTAGCTTTAATGCAGCACTGGACAAGTTATTTTCAGGCTTCTGCCTTTCAGGTTCTCATCTGCATGAGTCTGGTCCTTCAGCTTTTTCTGTGGTGGATATTGACATCTTTTGGAAAATGTTTGGAGAGTGCTATCATGGGACTCCTGATAAAGCAACCCAAAGGCATTGGGACCTGCTTTGCCAGCATTCCCACTTTCTGTTACTTCCTTGCTAGTACTCTTCTGCTAGATTAGATCAATTGACAATCTATGGGCAATAATGCAAACACAATTAAGCCCACTAATCTAGTAACAATATGGCTACACCCCAAATTTCTGAACTCCAGGGCAGGTTCTTTGGTGATCTTTTTTCAGTTCCCTTCTTGCTTGTGATTTTGAGCACTGGATGCATTGCTTCTGGTGTTTAAACCCTTGATGAATAATGTAGTTCTCACTGCATGTACACAGCTCATTTTTGTTCTTTTGATGCTGTTTCAGTCCTTGCTGCTGCAGACCTCAGCTCTCAGCCTTTGCATCAGTTCTTGAACCTGTTTTCACAGAGACATCTGTTAGGTGTTATCCTCCTTCAGGTTTTTCTCTGTCAAGGTAGAATGAAAATGATGCATCATGGCTTGTACAATTTCTGCAGCCTTATGATTGCCTGGGGGGAACAGAGTTTGCTTTGCTGAAGAAACAAAATCCGAATTACTCAAGAGCTTGTCTGCTATGTCATGTAAGTTTTTCGTAAAGGAGTCTACAAAGTCTGAGACCACAGCCCTAGTGATGAGTTTTCAGCACAATACAAACTATAATTTGAGTCTTTCCTGAGCTCATGGTCTTCCATGAGACCACTGTGAGTGAAACCTCATTATTTGCATAAATTAGTATCTCTTTGCTTAAATTATTTGCAAAATTCATCTTGGCCAAAATTATTTGTGATGGCATTTTTCCTTCTCTTGTTGTCCTACCCTTCTCTTGCAGAAAAGCTCATTTCTATTGACAGACTGGTTTATTGCTTTATAAAAATGTCTTTTTAGAAGGTAAAGTCTCTTCATATTTAGTCTCTTTCATATTGACACAAGTAACTTTTGCTGATGGACTATTTTTATCTTTATTTGTCCCCATTCCAAGAGATTTATGACCAGGCTTTCCAAGAACAGCAAAACGTGGGTCAGGGCCATCTGACTTTTCATTAGTCTCTTTATGTGACATTGCAATGACAAGGTCAAAGAGTCTGTCAGGATAAAAGGAAAGAAATTTCTTCTCTCACTTGGCTTCAAGTAGTGGCCTTATCCTCTGTGCCCTTTGGCTCCTTTGGACTTTTTTCCTGTTTAGGACTAATGTTACTTCATCATAAGTGATGGTTACTGCTGATAGAGCTTGATAGGCTCTATCAAGGAGCAGCAATCCAGGAATCCAGCAGGGAGCAGGAGAGGATCATTTTGCATCCACCAGCTCTTGGTGAAATCCTAATAATGAAGGTAAAAAGAAAAGATTCATTTGTTATTATGTTTGGAATAAAAGGTGCTATTCCAGAGGGGAACATTCACCTTTTAAAATTCTGTTGGATAAAGGAAAAGAGGGAGGAATCAGTTGGGGAATGAACAGGTGGATTTTTGGTGGATACAGGGTAAGATGTGGGAAGAGGATCTTAGGTAAA